>JABTTQ020000018.1:0-697473 GCA_016081115.2 Rehmannia glutinosa
TACGTATTGCTTCGTCACATTTCACGGCCAAATGGGAAAATCATTTTATTTTTAATTTTTTTCTTCTCTTTACTTCTACGGTATTTGATTAGATGTGTAGTGAACTTATGAACGTTATTATACCAAGAAATTTGAAAAAATGGGCAATTTGCGACGAGTCAAGAAAAGTTGGTTCTTATTCACAGAACAAAATGTTAATCCTCGAGCTTTTACAACGTGAAATATTAATAGTTAATGCTTTCTAGTTCAATGTTATATTGAATAGATCGGTGATCCCGCTTTTTCAATTTGTTTTTTCAACTCATTTCATAATGCATATAAATACAAATGTATAAAATATTTCTCCAAATAGAATTATATATTATACTTGATTGTTTATTCTGTGAAGTTATACTGTGAAGTGATAATACAAAAACATAAAACTTTTAAACAAATCAACTGTGCTTGTATGTTTTTAATCAAAACAAAACAGAATATGATATATCAGGATTATGAATAGGTTGAGTTTTTTAAAACATAATTCTATTTTTATGAATAGTATAAAAATAAAAAAGGGTGTTTGAAAATACCATACAAGACCAAGTAATTCTTAATGTTCTTGAAACTCCATTTCTTGAAGTCAATTCTGATCAACAGTTGCATTACAGTTCAACTTCTTTCATAACAATTAACATCCTAAATTTGGGCTAATGATAATTTGTTACATTTATTTTCTTAATAATATAGAATTTATTTTTCCTTTTTTTCTTTCTTTTTTGGTTCAGTCAATGAGTGCAATAGATGGTAATAAACATGCCTTCTAAAATGTTCTCTCAACAGAGCAAACTGAGAAGACCCTC
The DNA here is from genome assembly GCA_016081115.2 of Rehmannia glutinosa. Taxonomy (NCBI): domain Eukaryota; kingdom Viridiplantae; phylum Streptophyta; class Magnoliopsida; order Lamiales; family Orobanchaceae; genus Rehmannia; species Rehmannia glutinosa. The sequence goes on from JABTTQ020000018.1 coordinate 840, forward strand.
TAAAATTCTCAAGACAAACAAGCAGACATTCGACATTTTCAGAACATATAAATCCTGTATGCACGTTTGCCTGTTAAGAGTCTACCTATGGGGACTGAATATACGCAAATCACGCATGTGAACTGTTGCCAAAACCAAGCTCTTTAAGGCCGGCATTGAACCTCGAGGAGCTCCTCTTGCTCAAAATTCATCCGATGTACAATCTTCTTCCTAAAGAAAATGCAGAACATTAAACCGTAAAAATATCACTTTATACTAATCAAAAACATCATATAACTTCCAATATTAACAAAACATTAAGATATACCAAAAGAAAGAAAAAGGGAAAAAGAAGAAGAACGAACGAACATATCATTTAAACTCACATTGCCAGTTCCCGCAGATATCAGAGATAGAAGGTTCACTGCAGCACTTTGATAATCTGCCAAAGTCTTGAATGCTAAATCATCCAGTTTATCCTGTAAATAGAAGCAATGTGAGGCACAAGATATTTAGCCATTATGAAAATGTAATGATCCTGAGAAAATAATAATCAGGCCATTGTAGTCATGGGAAAAGCATGTCATCAGTCGTCACAATCCCAATATCGCTTGCCAGCTTTGGCCCATTTCAGTATATAATTGCAATTAGTAAATGTACAATGAAGTTGAAAAATTTCAAGTTTATTGCGAATATAACTAATATAGTAGCTGTATGAATAAAAAACAAAAAGATTTAAGTCACAATCATCTGGTCATAGCAATGGAATTGTCAAGAATGTTGATATCTGCAATTTCAAGTCTGACATTATTTTATACTGAGGTGAAATCCTGAATTTAATTCTGCCACCATATAGACTGTGATATCATTAGCAGCAGGAAAGAATAATACTTAAAAACAATCCCTTCTTTCTCAGGAATAAAAATACAACACACACCTTTTAATCGAAATGGCAACTGAAATAGCTCTGCCGGAGCTTGAAGAGCTTTTCCATGTATCTGCAATAGAATATGTCAAATTCAGGAGAACCAAAAAAGATGTGAATTCTTGCCACTGAAGCACACATATAATTTAATAATAGAACAACAAAGCTGACCTGGACATATAGTAAAGAAACAACTCGGCAGAAGGGAGACAGGATCTGTTTCAGCAGAAACTTGAGATGTCAAATCCTGAAAATCTTCAAGAAATAGGATCGGATTATTAACATAAAAGAACAGGTAACTATTTTCAATCCACCCACATATTCAACAAGAGCATAAATCTCCTCGCTCTAAAATATCACCTATACATCAACATTATCATTCCAATGTGAAGTATAGAAGAATTATTTAAGACATGATTTTAATATCTCCACGGAAAATAAAACTAATAATGCCAAAAATATGATCCATATAACTAAACACCCGGAGATGCTCAGCCTCAGGCCCAATTTCAGACAATATGACATGCATACACATAAAACTTTGAGAAAATTAAGTATCTCAGGAACTCGCAACAAAGTTGATAGGCGATAGGCATACCTTTCGATATGAATGCAGAAGAGTCCTCTCCAACTTCTTATCAAGTTTTTTGAGAATTAAATCACTGTAAAGATCATGGAAGGAAAATAAGTTTTGATTTTAATGTATCAATGTTTGAAAATCAGAGACCACAAATGACTCTCCTTACCTTTCTTCGCCAAATCTCTTGCTACACTTATAAATAACTCCACCCGCTGCAAATATAAAATTAAAAACCCAAGTTGGTTAGACAATCTCACACACTAATAGCACAGGCAATCTATGAGGATCATATGTACCACATGGACTAGACAAAGGGACTACACTAACCTTCCTCCAAAGATTCGACTAGAGCAACGGCTTTGACTGACAAAGATCCAGGCAAACCCTTTGCCTATGGAAAAAGCATGGCAATTAGAAGTCCAGAATTTAAATGAGGAAAAAGTGTTGCAGAGCATCTGTAAGAGTTTACCAGCGCAATTCTATCTGCAGAGCTCATTAACACAGTTTCAGGATGATCTTGAGATTCCTCAGAGTTGAATTCCATTCTTCAACTTGTTGTGCATATCCTGTACACAACTTGGAATATCAGACCAATGACAACCATTTCATACTCAAAAGATTAAAATAACTGTGAATAATCTGCATAATTACCAGGTTAACTAAGAGAGTATCCACAATTGGTGTGGCTGCAGTTCGTAGAAACAAATGTTTATGTAAAAGAACCTATTATGGAAAAGGAAACTGCTTCTTTAAGTATTTGTCATTATAGCATCACATTACAGACTTTACGGTTAAACTTGAGAGGAAAAAAACTTACTGCAGTTGACTGGTCGTCTTCAAACAAATCTAATTGCCTTTTCATATAGTTGAATATTTAAGAATGCCTGTCCCAAAAGATGTAATGATTAATAGGAAAGTATGTATAGTGTGTCTCTCTTCAAAATAATATACTGTTTCATCAAAAGAAAATCTAATGAACCAAGATTAGGACATGGAATAACTACTGCATTATATCAAAGGAAGATTCAGAACGCTTTCTCAGTTCATTGAAACATTTAAACAGGAAATGGTAAACGGTAAACCCGGAAGTTTAAATGGTGCATCATATCATCTTAATGACATAATTACCTCTCAACCCAGACACTTATGGATATAAGAAAAACCATGTACATGTAAGGATCCAAGAATTAAGAAACAAATTGAATATCTGCCATTACCTCATCAAGCTTGCGTTGTAAATCATCACACCCGCTTTCATTTTCTGAGCATTCTCTGTAAAAAAACAACCTTTCTCCTTTCCATCCATGAATTTAGGGAGCATGGGTCTCAAATAGTTTGCCAAAGGTGCGAGAATGGTCTCAGGATCATCCATACCTATGTAAACGCAGTTTCAGTTTGTCAAAAATCAGATGAAAAGTATTTGCAATAATCAGAGAACTGGAAGAAAATTGACACATCAGACCTTGCTCTTCTAGATCAGGGATCAATAACATTATTTTCTGAATTAAAGATTCCTCCGATAGAAAGCTAGGGTTGTCCAATCTGTCAGTATCTTTTTAGCACCCGACTTTGAATCTGAAATCTGTGCAGCTGGAATAACCTTTTTCCTTTTTCTGTTTTTCTTAGATTTAGTAGTAGTGGATTCTTGGAAGTCTGGAACAATTTCACTCCCAGCTTTAGCATTCCCAGTTGCTTTTCCTTTTTCTTCTTGGATCCTTTCTCTGAAGCTGATTTACCAATACCACTTTGATTATCATATTCATCTGTCTCAGCTAGACTGCTGCTATCAACATGTCCCTGTCTGGCATCTTTGATGACATGGACCGCCTAACGACCCAGCAGTAGTGATTCCAGAAATATTTAAGTTTTCTAGCTCTCTTTCAATGCTATCAAACAAACCCTGCCATAGTTTAGAAATAAAAATATAAAATACTTGAGCATCAGTAAATCCCTTATGGCGATGCTATAGTACCAATTTCCTCATTTAATTCCCGTATAATTAGATCAGCAATTTTGCTCAATACTTTCATGCATCAACTCAATAGATCCAGAATTGGTAATAATATTATATAACTATTTTAAAGAATACATCAATGGAAAAATTCAGACCATGCAGAAAATGCTTTATATGTTTATTGAGTCCAATACATGTTTCTGTTATGTTATAACAGTTGTCCAAGATGAAGGGTTCAGGAGAAGAGATCCACAGTATATTACATGTGGTCTGTGGTCTCCTCGTTTTCATTTGATTATTTGCTCCCAGTGACAGAGGCTCGTTGGGTGCAACATTGTGATGGGTTGAGAAAAAATTGATTGGGTAAAAAGTCCACGGAGTAACCTAGATCGTACAGTGATTTGATCACTAAACAAGATGAGAAATTAAGTTCATAGCCAACTAAAAGATAGAGTTCCCTAGGTTGTTAAGCTTCATTATAAGTAATTTCATGACGAGACTTCAAGATGCTCTGGACGTTCTAGATAATAGTTAGTTTTACACACTAATTAGGTAAACAACAGGACATCAGTCCCCGATAACTGGCTATATCACTGTGCTTGGTTTTTGGTTTCACCCCGTGCAACACAAAAGTAAAAGCAGGGACAACAGATACCAAGTTCTGAGACAACTCTAAAATCATAAATGGGTAAGGGCACCAGTCTTTCTGGTAGCTATGGACCACATATACTAAATTGATCTCAAATGCTTGTTTGGTTCCTCAAAAGTATGGTTAATAAGCCAAGTATCTTCAGGCACACACACACACACACACACACACACACACACATATATATATATATATATCATGAATCAAAACATAATCTTCCCCAATTTACCCCATTGGAATAGAAAAGAAGAGTCAATAAAAGCAAAGGGAAAAGAAGATTGAAAAATGAGAACAAACAACTACCAAACAACCTAACCTAATTCACTGCGGGATGCAGGGCCATAGACGTATTCTATAATGCATTTGGCACCACTCTGAACGACTGAACCTAGCATGTACTTTATCCATTTTACACCCATAATCAAGTGACATGATACCCAAGCGCTTCAAGACTGTTGGTAGAAACATACGGAGTGTAAAATAATGCCATGTAGATGGAGGGATTTAGCTAGGACACGTGATAATCTGTCCACATATTCTCCTTCAAGACTGAAGTTTAAACAACATACCAATAAATAATTATGCTTGCAGAAATAGGAATTATTAAGAGATAAACACCATGTCAAAACATTCCTTTTTCAATTAAACTTGACAGTTGGACTACTTCATCAGAGAAATTCCAAGGAATTTTGAGATATTTACCTTCACAAAGGTATCACTAAAAATGTAGGACTCCCCCCAGCATATGCGCTTACTAGACTGAAAGAGAAGAAGAGATCATAAGAAAGGCATGAAGAAAGTCTCAATGATGAGTAGCACACAAACAGGTCAAAGAATCAATCACCTTTAGAGCTCTCTGAACAGATGGACAAAGTGAAAGAATCTTAGACGCATCTTGGGACGCAAAGATGTGGGGTAAAATTGTAAGTGAATCTATCCTGGAGTCGATGGAAAAAACACTATGTTTTGAGCATGCAGGCACTTCATAGAGGTGAAAGGTAAGAACAAGCATCAGAAAAGCAAAAAGAAAAAAATATAACCACAATCGGTGTTTATAAAAGTTCCTGAGAAAAGCTGTTGTTTGCTGCAACTCAAATTTCTAGATCTTGATTATACCCACGCTTAGCCTAAATGTCAACCACATGAAAGCAAGATAAAACCCCACCAATCCAAACTAATAAAGCTTTTTCATCTACTTTGACACCAGATCTGAATATTTCAAGTGTTGATTATTATCCCAATATGGGGTGTCCATAGTTGCTTACTAAGGTTGAGAATCTTCTGTTAAATGTAAGTTCAGTGCTGGTAATATTGAAATGACTTTTGCTTCTATTAATTCCAGTTTTGAATCTTTGGAAGCATCAATTGCATATCTAAAGACCTCTGTAGATGCTTTAACTCACGAAGTACAAAGTTTAGCCGATCCAGGAAAACTGATTTTTGAAAATTAGCTTAATAATTCAATCTCTAATTGTGAACAAGAGGATTTAGAGCCAACATAATATCAAATTTAAGGCTGCTTGTGCTGATATTGATGCATATATGAAGCGATAAGAGGAATGTGAAAAGGACATAACATTTAAAGAAGCATAATTTTCAGATAAAATATAGCTCCAATTGAGATACATTCCCAACCACATCCATGATGTGAAGAATGGTACTATTATATTTTCAGCTTTTCTTCAATGAGTCAATAGTTCCAATCTCCAAGATCATCCATCAGCACAGTGCCACATTTCTAACTATTTATTGAGTTCAGAAGGGAAGACATGGAATGAGCAAAAAAGAAGGGAATTGATTTAACATGTGTCAGTATTGAAGTACTTGGTGAAGATGAATCCATGCATTTTCACAGTTCAATGAGCAGTTGGAATATGGTGAATATTAACATCTGTTGGTCATTTACTTGAATATCTTTCATAGTCCATAGCATCTTAAATTAGTTAATTAATGCAGTCCCACTTCTATTCGGAAGTAGTCCACGAAAAACATTAGTCAAGACTACCTTAGTCTTCAAACAGATGAAATCCAGAGCATGTCTAAGTTTGATTGATTGAATAGATTGTTATTATGATGATTGAATTTACAAAAATTGTCCCGTGTATGTAAGTATAATTTCACGTTTGAAAATTAACTCATACAACCCATATAACCGATATAAATAGATGGATTACTCATATTTTAAAATATACAGGTCATTTTGCGTGAGATCGGGTAACACGTAAATAAACAGGTCAATTCAGGTTAATAAATCTGGCACGATTAATTAAAAGTGTCGAGTTTGGTTTGACTGATTTTTTTGTCAATTTCTGTGTCTAAAACCATGAACCCGCCAAAATTGACACTCCTAACGTGAGTTCAGGCCTGCCCATTTCATCTATCTAGTCAATATTGAACGAGATTTTGATTAGTTAACCTTAGTACATCCCAAGCACAACTAGAGGCAATAAGAAGCAATACTACACGTGGTGTTCAATCGGTGACGGGAACCATGACCATATTATTTGAATCACATGCAAACTATATTTTTTCACACCATTTAACATCTGGATAACTACAATGAGCACTAAAAAAATGATGAAAAAGGGTATATGCATTTGAAACTCACCAGCTACCTCGCTCAATTGCATCCTCCACGGCAGCATCCAACATTTCAATCAGTGAACCATGAGCAAAGGCAGTTGCAAGTGGTTTACCTTCAGGATATCTGGACTAAATCAATTTTCACAGGCAAAAGTTAATTAGACAATCACCGAAAGAATTTTTATTTATCTATTATTTATTCGCGAAATTGATTCACAAAGTGTTGTATTAGTTTAACTTGTCAAATCACTCAAAATTAGAGAAGAAAAAGAACAGATCCATATAGGTTAAGATACCTGCAAAAAACTGAATAGGTTGTGGAATTCCAAGTTTGTGGAGAGTTTCATAACTTATGAAGAATTTGCAGCACAGAAAGAAAAAAAGTTAAAATTTCCCAACGTATTCAACTTTTATACTTTGATTAGGACAAGTAATAAGCACAAGCATTTTGTCTGGAAGCTTTAATGGAGGAGGACAAGTGATCATCTATATATCTGCCTTGATGTCTCTCACAGTTTCTGCTATATTCCACTTTCCAAAAACATCTGAGATAAAAGTTGACAATGTTGCATTATGTACTTGTTCACATTGGTGATCTCTCCACTATGCTCCTATTTTCATATTCACAGTTTGGTGGAGAATATTAAGTTCTAATTTTTAGCAATAATGAATGGGATGTGGACATTCTAAAAAGCTCACTGCAGTTACTGAATTTGTTATTTCCCCATCTTTCTCTAGATAGCGAAATTTACAGAACATTTCTGGTGAACTCATACCTTCAGTATTTCCCATTGCAGTCGTTAATCAGAAATTCCCTTCAATTCATATGTAGTGTGCCTACTAGGATGACACTGCTAAAACTACTAGCAATCTTTAGAGTGTGCTCATATACTTAGTTAACTATTACACCTGAGTCTTGGTAAGAGTAAACAATGCCAAATTTATATTAATGCACTATGATAACAATTACTTGTTGATCATGGCTGCGTAAAAATTATGCATAAATGTGCATAGGCCATCAAGGGAGACATTACACCAAGGCTGTGGGGTCCCATTAAATAATAAAGTTTGAAAATAGTTATATGTTAAGTAGATACAGTTGGTTGTGGACCCCAACAGAATAATCTGAAATGGAATGATGGGAATAGTGATGGATTGAGTATTATGTACGGTTAGAAATTGAATTGTAGCCTTGTAGGTTGAGATGTTATTTTTTGTGGAAATAAGAAGGTGAAATGGAGATTTCCATTAAAAATAGGTCAAACAAACATAATTCAAGTTTTGAAATAGTATAAAATGAGAAAATGGCTTCTGAAAAATGATAACATACAAGGCCTTGAGGTCACAAAACCAAAAGCTACATACAAAAAGTGAACAAAATAAAATCTCACCAGTTACTTTTTGATATTTCAATATATATATATATATATATATATATATATATATAAAGGTGATAAAATGTGGCTTAAAACGAGTACAATTATAAACTATTTCTCTAAACAAACAGACTGAAAACATCATCAATGTCAAACACTGAAAGAAAACAAATAAAAAAGTTCTGTACCTGTGAAAAGAAAGAATCACACACTCTTTCTGAGCCATGGCAAAGACCTGTAAAATGGCACACATCATAAGCACAATGTTTATTAAATACATAGAACTTATTAATGAAAATCTGGAAAAATATCGCATATATTATGCAAGGGCCTGATGACAATACCTTAAAGGTTTTAACTACAAAATATAAATCAGTAAATATCAATTGCACAAGCATAGAGTTTCTATCACACAATCAGTAAATAAAACACCATCACATTCAAAGTTAAAAATATAATTTTAAAAAAAATAGTCAAAACAAAAAATCATCTCACATACAGAAGGTGTCCAGTGTACTCCAGCACGAAGCGAGCCAAGAATCTCGCCCTCCTTAACCAGCCCATTAAACAATGACTGGAAAAAAGAACTCTCAACAGCCACACCACTGAAACCATCCATATCTTGCAATAGAGCCTGCAATGAGCTCCACACGCCGATAAATTCATTGGAACCGCAATACCCCTTGCTGCACTACGAACCATTGCACTCACACGCCAACATATGCCGGGGTATACAGTTGCCCACCTTCAAGCCTACCCTTAACCTATACAAACATCCGCAACCCAATCACCACAAAATCTCAACATCTTTTATAACAAGTGAAAAATCCAAAACTTAAAGCAAATTACCAAAGTTCCAAGGCGAGGTTGTAGAACAGAGACTATTAATTCGGAGCCCACTTGCAGCTGGCCCGCTATTTCTGCCAACGAAATTTGGCTGCATTCCTGAGTCTTTCATTAATTTCTTCAGAAACAGTGTCCCAATAAGAGTTCGAAATTATTTCTCCATTAATCAACATAAGAGAAGAGTCATTCGACACAACGTGCTGTGATTGTTTCTCGACATGGTATAAATCCACCTACGATATCAGCCAAGTCAATCAACGATGCTCTCCCTCTCTTATTTATTTCAGAAACTATTTCACTCCTCAATTGATCCTACCAAACACAAAACCCCACATGCAGCGATAAATAAATTATTTGAAAAAAAAAATGAAATCAAGGGTTAAAAAGCAATTAAATTGATCGGGTGAATCAGTTACCGGGGTGATGTATTCTTTTCCAGAGATGGTGTGGAGGAGATCAAAGTCGATGATTTGGAGTTCTTGGAGTTTCTGGACCAACTCGACGACGTTTCGTTCGGACAAGCGGATGCTGGATTTCGCCTGCTGTGCGAACTCAAATTGCCTCTGCAGTTCCAACAGTTCCTCATCCATGGCGGCGGGGGTTTGGGATTCCGATTGGGGGTGATCGGTGGTTAATGTTACTGAGGAAAATAACAGAGGAAGGTTCTGTTTCGAGACTGAGGATTTTGTTAAGGTATTGTTGAATAAATAAGAACATAAATTTTGAGTTTAAATTTGGAGATTTATCCGTGAAGAAATAAGATTATAATAGAGTTTGACTAATTACCAGATGATTCAAAAAAGAAATTAATATTATTTTTAATCAATTTTATTAAAAGTTAAATCGATTGAAAATATAATTAGAATAATTAACGAAGGCTATGTGCTTTTGAAATATGAAATTGGGCAACAACAATTACATTTTCCTTTCCAATCACAATATTAGTAAAGCTCTTATCCCTTCCCTAGTAGGTTTATATAGCTCACATGGTTTATTGGCAATTTTGTCAAGTTCGGAGTTTACCTAGTACACCCTCACCCAAAGAGCAAATCGTTGGGGGTTTCGTTAAAAAAATAATAATAATAATAATAAAACACTTATTCATATTCATCACGTGTATGGATGAATAACAATGTATGATAAATTTTCACCAAATGTATATACATCAATTAATATGAATTTTGTTTTCCATTGTATCTCACAACAATGCGATTACAATATGAATATATATTGTTAGCAATTCATTTCAATAAAATGGGCAAATGACCCGACTTTGACCAATTTTGGTGGCTAAATATTTAACTTGAGGAATTAAATGGTATAATATTAATATATGTTCCTAGTCGATGATCGTAATATGTTTAAGTTCTCAAAATCTAATTTCATTTGAGTGAAAAATTAATACACGAAGTTGGCTAGGAGACATTATGTGAAGGAGTTGAAAAGTTAAGTTTATCTCACATTAGTTTGAAGTCGTGTTTATCCCAATATATATCTTTTAGAAGGTGTTTGACTTAGATAAATCATAACACTTGTAGATAACCACCAGTGGGCCATACGGGCACTCCCACTCACCGATCGGACGGCCCCTCATGGCCATTATGTCGAACTTAATCCCTCCCTCGTGTAGTGGAGGTTGTCTTTATATATAGGTCACTTGGTCTTTGAATGAGTTTTTGATTAGAAGTGTTTCCATTCGAAGCGCGACGTGTGGTTTCATCTTTGGAGATAGTAGTATTTTACTTTTCTTGTAATAGTTTTGGCTGTAAATTTTTTAAAATTGTAAGCTCTGAAGGTTTTTTCCATTTCTATACTACTCGTAAACAACAATCGTACAAATATATATATCGAACTTTACTATGAACTCCGATCATCACTTTTGCACAAGCTAAGAAATCCAATAAATTAATGCATTTTTGACTTCATGAGATGGCATCAAAATATTGTTCTACCCGATCGTCTTAGTTTGGCAAAATAAAATGGGGACCCTCCAATGGTTCTCAAAAACGGACGAATCTGAAAAAATGCATCGGGTTTGATGCATGACTTAACTAATTAATTTGTGGGACTATTATTTTTAACGGACTTAATGATGCACTATATAGTGTGTATTGTTTTTTAAAAATCCTCTGTGAGAATCATTGGAGAAAAGTACAAATATGAAGATGTGAGAACCAAGAAATTTGTGGCCGACAAGTTTTTGGATTTTGTGATGGTTGATTCAAAAACCATGGTGGAACAAGTTTAGCAATTCCAGTTGATCCTACATGAAATCTCTGTTGAAAGAATGACCTTGCCGGAGGCTTTCCAAGTTGTTGCTTTGATTGAAAAAGTTGCTACCTAATGGACAAATTTCAAGAACTATCTCAAGATTAAGCGCAAGAAGATGAGAATAGAGGATCCGATTGTCAAACTCGAGAATTGAGAAAGACAATAGAAGGATTGACTCTCAAGTCTCAGTGAGTGTCATGGAGTCAGGTCCAAAGCCAACTTGATGGAACCGGTTCATCAAGCAACACAAAAATAGTTTATCGACAAAGGTAAGAAATCGGCAAATGAAAAGTTTCAGCTGACACGAATATCCAAAAATGCCATTACAATATGCTCACAATTTTTCCACGAATTGATAACATCAAAACTCATTATAATCTTACAAATACTCATTTGGTTATCGGAAAAACAATTTTCACTCTTTGGTTTTTCCATAAACTACATAAAAGGTCCAAAAACTCTTGGGTGCATTTGGATAGGGGATTTGGGAGGAGGAATTTGAAATCCTTAGCTAAATTCACACTCTGTTTGGCATATAAATCCAAATCAATGGATTTCAAATCCTCTTTTAAGTTTTAGTTCATTTTCAAATGATTTCAAATCCTCCAAAACCTATAGTTATTTGAAATCTATTCTTTTTTTTTCCTTTATGCTCATCTGCATATCACACACACTTACACACATTGCACACATTTACACACACACTATACACATTACACATATTTACACACATGACCACACATATTTGCACACACTACATACATCTACACACATATTTACACACGCATTATCATCACACACATATATGACATAATAAAAGTTATATATTTCATATTTTTATTAGTGTATAAAACTATAATTATTTACAAAATAATAAGATTATATCTTTTATTTTTATTTATTTAAATATCAATTAAGAAAATAAAGAGCTTCTAATTTTTTATTATCAAAACTTACGATGGATTTGAAATCCTTACACAAATTCACATCATCCAAACAAGAGGTGAATTTCAAATCCAATGACTTTGAAATCAATTCATTTGAAATCCCTGAATTTCAAATTCCTCCATCCAAATGGGCCCTCGGAGTGATTTTGTCCGTCCACTTCTTTTTCTTCATTTTTTTTTCTTTTGTAATTTCGTTGGGGGCATTATCATTTATCAACTTGACACAAATTCCATTGGCTTTATCACAATCCCTCATTAGGAATGGTACTTTTGTAATTTTGAAACTTAGATGATTTGTTTTGTATTTATCCCAAACCATAGGGTACTTTTTGTAGCTAGCCCTAGACCTGGCCACGGTTCTGGAACCGCCGGTTCCGGTTCCGGTTCCCTCGGTTTCGGTTCCTCCAAATTGAGGAACCGGAACCAAAACCTTATGCTCACGGTTCCGGTTCCAAACCGGAACCGCCGGTTCCGGTTTCAAACCGGAATACGGTTCCTATACGGTTCCGGTTCCGGTTAAACCGGAACCTTTTGTTTTTAATTTTATTTAGATAAAATGTTTAGCAATTTAGTTTAAAATAAAAAGAAAAAAGAAAAAAAAACGCGAGCGTGATTCATCTAAAATATTTCCATCAGAGCTAAACGTTTGCTCTACTTCAACAGTTGAAACGGGGCATGTCAGAACCTCTTTTGTGATGATTGAGATGATTGTATAAGGTTGAGTTCTTTGTGACCACCATTTCAAAATATCAAAGTCTTCAATATATATTTCACTAAACTCTAAAGAAGTAGTTTAATAATTCTCAAGCTCTACATTTGAGCTAGAGGAACCCTTGGACGTTTACTTTTTTCCCTAAGTAATCGTTGTGCAATATTAAAAATATCATAATAAACATTTTACATTTCTTCTAGAATGTATTTACCAAAACAAGATTGTTGGTTTTAACCTTAAAAAAACGGTTCCATCACGGTTCCATATACGGTTTTAACCGACAGTTAAAACCGCCAGTTTTTTGAGACACAGAAGGAACTCGGTCACTGATCCAGGATTTGTTTGGAACCATTGACTACGATTCACGGAAGCAGATTGACACACTTGGTTCAGTTTGGAACCCGGTTTGTTCCATTTGGCTGAGTCTAGCTAGCCCTAATTTATATTCTCTTAATATAAACCATCATTTTTACTCTAGACAAGAAAAGAAAAACTATTACAACACATAAAAATGATGATCAAGTAACTAGATAAGTTGGTCCCAAAACTTCACAAGACAGAGCAACTGTCATTTTCCTTAATTGTATATGATCAAGAAGATGACTATTAGCGAGATATCACCCATCATACCCCAAAACCCATTTTAGTTATGGATCTTTCAAATTGGCAAGAAACTTGTAAGCATTTGCCGCAGTGGCGGTGCGTGTGGCGATACTTTTAGTGTAAAAATGATACATTTAGCGTAAAAAGTAATACATTGTCGAATACACTTACTTTTATCCAAAAAAATCAATCCGACGCACCGCGGCCGTCTTACAAGAGACCACTCTTCAAATTGCATACATTTTCTTGAACTCATTCTCCAAATCCTCGGGATCCGTAGGTACAGAAACCGACCCGGATAACGATCTACTAGCCCGAGAATTCATCAGAATACCCTCTTTTATTCGACTCGATTCGATGCATTATCACCCAGTAACACATTGTCCCTAATGTTGTGGCCAATATAGTGGTCCCTATTATAGTAACCCCAATTGCTAGCCATTTCTCCTGGTGGCCTACCACAACAAATGACAATGCCAAATATGCCACCGATACAAGCACACAAGCAAGCCACATTAGCTTGTTAATAATCGCCATCATCTGCTTCTTCGCCTTGCTCTCGATCACGACGACCGACGTCTGGACCACGACGACCGCCAGAGAAATGAAAAGTGCGATCGAGTCGAACACGAAAAATATCAAAAACGGCACTTCCGACGCGATGTTAGCCTCCCCTAGCGAATGCCCCGGCGGGATGTTCTTAGCGTCGTCCACGTACTGTCCGGGGACGGTGAAAATGGCCGCGAACGCGACTGTGGCTATCAGCACGGCCACGACCGTCGTGGAGTTTATCGCGTTGTTTAGGCCCTCCGCGTGCATTTTGTTGAGGCGCTTGGCGATGCCCTGGACGCGTTTGCGCGTCTGGCGCGTGTGCTCTAACTGATTGTGGACCTCGTGTTTGATGTCGCTGACGGTCTGTTTCAGCTCCCGGGCGGGGTTGGTCGAGTGCGGATTGATCGTCCGCGCGCTGACGACGCCGTGTTCTTGCAGGATGGCTGCAATTTCGGAGTGTCCCATGTTTTCAGCTGCATCAAGGGCTGTTTCATTGGACCTGTTGACAACTCTTGTGTCTGTTTCAGTTTGGCTTAGCAGCATTTTGACAACCTGCATTGCCAAACAAACAATTAAGGTCTTTTTAGGTCCAAGTTTATGTACATTTTTGCACTATACAAGAGAACTAGATTTGCTGGAAATGAAAAACAAGTCTGCTGAATAATTCAAAGGGATAATTACAAAAACACCCCTCGGGTTTGGGCTAATTACAAAAATAACCCAGAGATGTTTCAAAATTACAAAAAAAATGATTAGGTTTGGTTACGCGTTAAATTTAGGGGGATAAATGTAGTATTTTTATAAATATCAAGGGTTTTTGATGTGTTCTTTTATTTATGAAGGGGGAAAATGTAAGATGTAATCAAACCTCAAGGGTTTTTTTGTAATTTTCATAAACTTTTTTTTATTGTATTTAGCCCAAACTTTAAGGTTTTTTTTTTTTTTTTTTTTTTTGTAATTATCCCTAATTTCTAATGGTTGAGGTGAATTACAAGGTGAAACTTGTAATATAGTCACAAATTTTTTCCAGATGAAAAAATAGGGACAATTACAGAAAAACCCCTGAGGATCAGGCTAATTATAAAAAAACCTTGAGGCTTTTGAAAATTGCAATATCTCCTATCTGACATTTCTCCCTTCATAAGCAAAAAATATTTCAAAAACCCCTCCGATATTTATGAAAATATTACAGTAATCCTTTAATTTAAGACAAAATCAAACTTATGGGAGCTTTTTGTAATTTGAAACATCATTGGGTTTTTTTTGCAACTGGCCCAAACCTCAGGGGCATATTTGTAATTATCTCTAAAATATATAGTCATTAGTATATAGAGCATTTTACACATACAGGAGAAAGGAGCTGAAATAATTCTATTTAAACCCTTGCACCTGAAGTTGCACTAGTGGATGTTCTCTCCAAGGCTAAAACAATAACTTGGGATAATTTCAATTTTAGTACCTAAACTATACCATGTTTTCACTTTTAGCACCCCATTTTTTAGTCATATCACTTTTGATACCCCGTGTTTTACACTTTAGTTATTTTCGCCACATTACAGCCAAATTACCTGAGCCCTGCCTTTCCGAGAAGCTATATGTAACGGTGTGTTACCCTTAGCGTCGATCATATTCGTGGAAGGATCCGATCTGATCAGCTCCTCCACCACCTCGAGATTTTGGCCCTTGACGGCCATGTGAGCGCCGTCTGTCCTTTTTATCCGTCCGTGTGGAAAGCCGAGGCTCCTTGCTCAAAAGGGCTTTCACAACTTCAACATGTCCATTTCTTGCTGCAGAATGAAGGGCTGTTTTGCCATTACTTCTGGCTATAGTGGCCAGATTGCTCTCTGACTCCAAGAAATAATTCACCACCTCTATCCGGCCTTGAGTGGCGGCCGTGTGCAAAGCCGTCGTGTTTGCTATGTCGACGGTCATGGAGAGCTCCGGGTGAGCCTCCATTAGCACCTTCACCACTTCTGCAACACATACACACACACAAAAAAAAAGAAGAATCACTTAGGTTGTGCTTGCCTATCAAAAAAAAAGAAGGGGGATAATTACGAAAAAGCCCCTGAGGTTCGGACTAATTACGAAAAAACCCAATGATTTTGAAAATTAGAAAAACCCCATTGAGGTTTGATTTCATCTTACATTTTCTCCTTTAAAAGTAAAAAACATTTCAAAAACCCCTTTGACATCTATAAAAATATTACATTTAACCCCTTAAATTTAAGACAAAATCAAACTCGAGGAATGTTTTTGTAATTTTGAAATATCTCTGGTTTTTTTGTAATTAACCCAAACCTCAGGGGTGTTTTTGTAATTATCCCAAGAAAAATGTAGAATCGGTCCCTTCGAAAAAAAAATTCCGCAACATGCAATTGCTCGTGAAGATTTTCAAAAAAGTAAAACTAAAAATACCATTCACTCATTCTCACTTTCTTTTAGCTAATTAAAATTTTACTAAAAACATCAATTATCGCCACTACATTTTCATATTACGAAGGGATAATTACAAAACTACCCCTGAGATTTACTAAAAGCCACAGATTTTTGAAAATTATAAAAGACCCCGTGAGGTTTGAACCTGTATTACATTTTACCCCCTTCATAAGCAAAAACATTTTCAAACCCTTCCATACATTTGTAAAATATTACAATTAACCTCGTATATTTGTAAAAATATTGCAAATACCCCCTTACATTTAACACAAAATCAAACTTTATTTTTTTTTTTTGTAATTTTCAAACATCTCTGAGTTTTTTGGTAATTAACTCAGACCTCAGAGGTAGTTTTTGTAATTATCCCTATCACAAACACAATATTCACTCGCTCACCTACTTTTCCAATCACCAATCACTCCAACCACTATTTTCACTAAAAAACCCATCACATCATCTATCGTTATTATTAAATTTCCGTTTAACATTCAAACACACTTTCAAAATTCACTTTCATTTTCCCCCAACAACTTCTTCCGTACTATACTCTCCAAAAATAGGAAACAACAAACAATCACCCCCTCCAATTTCCCAATCCCTCCAATACTAAACAAAAAAACATTCAAACAAAACAACAACAACAAATCTACTTTCACACCACCAACAACAACAACAAAAAAAAACATACCTAAATCCCCTTGTTTAGCAGCAATATGAAGTGCATCAAAACCATTCCTAGCTTTAATCCCAGCAGCTGACAAATCATAATACTTTATCATCTCCTTCACAACCTCAAAGTATCCATACTCTGCAGCCACATACAATGCCGTCTCGCCGGCCGAATTCTCCTTCGACAATATTTCCATCAGTTCTGTTTCGTCCGCGTCGTCGATTATTTCCCTAATCGCGATAATATTCCCGGCCCTGGCCGCGGAATGTAACGCCGTGTCGTCCCGTTTTCCGGTCAACTGTTTCGTCATCTTTTTTCTTGGTGTTGTTGGTGTCTGTCCTGCAGATGTTGTTGTTGCCTCCATTTTTATTGGCCTAAAACCTCTCCTATGATCAACTTCTATTCTAATCTATATGAAAAAATAAAAAGACCCTTTTTTTTTTCTACATTCAAATAGCCAAATCAACATTGGCATTTTATTTCAAAAATCTAGAAAATCAAGAATCATATTCATCACAATTTGATCTTCATAATTTTTCATTCTTGTTAATGAATCTCCTTTGAAATCCCTGCCAGAAAACAGAACATAATTCAATAAATTTTTTTTTTTATTGCTAAAAAAAAAAGGCCTAAAACCTCTCCTCTGATCAACTTCTATTCTAATCTATATGAAAAAATAAAAAGACCCTTTTTTTTTCTACATTCAAATAGCCAAATCAACAATGGCATTTTGTTTAAAAAATCTAGAAAAATCAAGAATCATATTCACCACAATTTTGTTAATGAATCTGCATTATATTTCCTGCCAGAAAACAGAACATAATTCAATAGTTATTTTTTTAATCAATCAGATAACACAGATTCTAGTAACACATATAATATAATCTCCTACAAACATAAAGAACTTGTCCCATTTTTTTTTTTTTTCTAATATACATATTTTTCTAATAGATCTTTTTATTAAATGTGCAGTAAACATTTACCTTGGTTGTGAAGGAAGAGCCTGACAAAAGGGCCATACTTTTTCAAGAACAAACAAAAAAAAATAAAAAAAAATCTATAGTTGGCAAATGAAGATGTAAGAAAATCTGAGTTTAGCAATTGTTTTTCATATAGGAACAGAGAAAAGTCAGGAAAAAAAAAGGGAATAAATGCTAGAGGCTAAGATAATGGGGCCATCAATGGCACATGTATGCAACAAAAACATTACTAATTATTATTATAAAATGCTTTCAATAATTTGTCCAATAATATATAATCAACTAAAACATCACAAAATATGAAATTAACATTTCGCTATACAGCTAAATAGGTTGAATATGTCAATCGTGTTGACACACGGGTCGATATAACCTGACCTACTTTTTCCCCGTGTTTAACGTGTCCGACACGAATTTGGCCCAAAGGGGTGTGCCTGTACCTGTTAAATTTGTGTTAGATTCGTGTTGGGTTATCGTGTCATGTCACAAATTGACGCCCCTACATCAAAAACTTTACATACATACACATGAATTAATGTTAAATATAAACAAATAAAAATAATATATATATATATATATATATATATATATATATATATATAAGCTCTGAATCGCATTCAGAGCTCTTAAATAATAAAAAGTGAAACAGGAGTTAAACAATAAGGGATGGCCCTTTTGGAAAAAGGTGATGATGATGGGGGTGGCTTTTTTCAGATATTTTTATACTATTTTCGAAGATAATATTAATTAAAGCATGGAAAAAATTAATATATATTACCAGTTTTTGCATCACTAAAATCTAGCTCACCATTTATTATGGTGAGAACACGTTTTGTTGGAATATTTAAAAACATATATAATTAATTTTTTTTTTCTAAATTTGAAAAAAAGGTAATAAATGGATGATGATGAATTATAACAATAATCAAAAATGGAAAATAGGAAGGTGGGGTTAGTAGAAGAACATCCAACGGTAATAACAGAAACCCCACGGGTTTATTTTAATGTCTCTCCTGATTATTTGGCCATCATATGTTTTGTTTTATTTATTTTTTTAATGTTTTATTCTTCTATTTTGTAATAAAACTAGAAATCCTCCCGTGCGATGCACGGAGTGTATTAAAAATAATAATTTTATTTTTTATAGATTCAAATGAGTAAAATCTGTATAAATAATAAAATGTAAAAATAAATATATTAAATTAAATAAAGAATAATAAATCACAAAGGCAAGATAAAAAAGAGGAATTGAATTATAAAACCATGCATTACGGGAAAAAACATTATAAATTCAGTAAATTAATTTTTACATACTGGTGATTAAATGACACAAATAGATTGAAAATCAAAGAAAATGAAGATTACTACCCAAAAACATATTAATTGAAGATTTTAGAGATATAAAATATAGCCTAATTGAGTTCTATGAAATATAATATTGACCCAATAAAGTGACCCAACTCGAATATGGAGCGACTGGTATCAGCCCATTTCAATTAACAATTCATTTTTATCTCCCAAAAAAACTTCTCTCTTCGAACGTTTTTAAGAATTTTATTTTATTTATTTGTTTTAATATAATATATCTAGCTAAGAATTGTTTGTGTTGAGTAAACGTGGTAACCGGAGATGTAAACGAATTGTGTCAAATAAAATACTATAGTATTCAATGGTATTTAAATTTTTATGGAGCTTTAAATAGTCTTTTATATTCATGTAATTTGATATTTTGACACATAATTTATTATTCTCAAAATTGAATTTGATTTGATCTGAATATTGTCAAACAAAAAAATATGTTCAAATTTGATTTGTTATATTTACCGAACTACTCTTTTTTTAAGCCAAACTGATAGTATTGTATTAAAAAACTCAAGGAACAACAGCAAGCCCACTGGCTATAATGCCTCTCACAGCCCGACACTAAAAAGGTAGCAAGAGGAGATCCCCAAACAAGCAAGGGGAGAGATACATCCAAACAAAATCCAAAAATCGGTCCACAGGACCTAGCAAAACAAAGACATCATCATTGTACCAGATGTTACAGATATAACTCTCTAAAAAAAACACAAAAATAGAGCTAGATCTTCCACATCAAGGTTGCACATCCAAGCTAAAAAAAGAAGCAGCAGATCACATGAAACAGCAGCAGTAAGATTAAGACCCTTACTAAGACCACTGAGCAATAAAGCCCCTAGTATCACTACCAACCGTAAAACCATAAAGGCTAGCTTCCAACATCAACAATCAAGTAAACCAAACACCAGCAAACATCGAGTAACAATTGGGGAGCAAAAACCAGAAATTTCGGTAGTACTGACCTTTAAGGCTTCAAAATGATCAAGAAATATTACCAAAATCAATCCATTCCGCCGTAGTCCCTTCCACGACTTCCTTGGCTGATTTAAAAACTCCTTCAAAGACCCAAAGGTTTCGAGTCCTCCACAACCTCCACAACCACCATAAAATGTAGGAAGATAGTTGCATACGTTCTTGCCAAAAATCTTTCTTTTTAGTGGAAGAAATTCGCCACCACCAGTTTTGAAAAGAAATTGAATCCAAATGCACATCATCCCAAGTTAAAGGGGCAAGGTGCCAGACCAGTTTTGCACGGGAGCATTGAAAAAGAATATGGTCCAAACATTCAACAACATCACCACAAAAAGAGCAAATAGTGTCCAACATAATACCTTTTCTTCTAAGACAAAGTTTAGAAGGAACAATATTATGAAAACACCTCCAAAGAAAGTGTTTGATTTTACCTTTTACCTCCATTTTCCAAGTTCCATTCCACATACATTTATACAGCAACCCACCCCCACTGCTTTCAGGACAAACCACATCATCATTTCTATTATTTAGAATGGCACTGTAGGCGGTCTTCATAGAAAAAAGGCCATTAGTAGTCAGATCCCAGCATAATCTGTCTTTAGAAGAAAGGTGATTAATAGACAATTTGAGAATAGCCTCCGCGTCTTGAGGGAAAAATAGACAATTAAATTCACATCCCAACGAAAACCATCGGGTCCCGGGGCCTTCTTGGGGTTTAGGCCAAAAAGCGCTTTTCTGATTTCCAAGTCCTCAACAGGTTTGGAGAGAAGCTCCCTTTGAGATGCACCAATGGATCTAGGGATTCCTTCAAGGATAGAAGAACCAGCTTCAACCCCTTTGGATGAGAACAAATCACCATAAAAAGACACCACCTCTTTCTCAATTAATTCCTGAGTATCACAAATGTCGCCACTACTACTCACCAGCTTTTCAATGGAGTTTCTTTTCTGCCTTTGAATAACATTTGCTTGAAAAAACTTGGTATTTTTATCCCCCTCCTTAAGCCACTGAATTCTAGACTTGTTACGCCAAAATATTTCTTCATTTTTATAGGCGCACACCAAGTCAAATTTCAGCTGATTCCATTCGACCATATTTCGATTCATGCCCAAGGCAGTCAACTGCTCAAGTCTATGATTAATATCCACAATCTTATTCGCCGAATTAGATTTAGCATTTTTGCACCAACTCAAGATGTCCACCCCACACTCCCTCACTTTTGCCTGAATTTGGAACATTGGGGTTCCCAAAACCTTAGTTTGCCATGCTTTTTCCACAATCGGCTTGAACCCATCTATATTAACCCAACGTTGGTCGAAATAAAATCTTTTCTTACTCTTAGTACCATCCCTATCGGGGTCCAGGGCCAACAGAACATGGTCAGATGCAACTCTGACTATATGATTAACCACAACTTTAGGATGTGTAAGAATCCATTCAAACGAACCGAAAAAAATGATCCATCTCTTTCCTCCAAAAACCCCTCATTCTCCTATTGTTTGACCAAGTGAAAGGGTAACCGAGAAATGGAGGTCCTCCATATTCATCTCTCTAATGAATGCATTAAACGGCCACAACTACTTAAATTACGAACACGCCCTTTTTTCCTCCGGCTTGACAATATCATTCCAATCACCCCCACGACCCATTGATCACCCCGTTTATACTTTGCTTTAATCAAAAATTCCCATTGATCCCTTCTTAGTGGGGTACACGCTAATATACACAAAGATGACCACGCTTTCACGCTTTGAACTCATATTCAATCTCCATGCAAACCGATTTTTATAGAGACTTATCACACGAATAGAAGCATCCCATAGGACCAAAAGGCCCCCGCTTAAACCGTTCAGAGTCCACATTCGACCATCTTTCAAAAAACTTGAGTTGCTTACAAACAGTTTCAATAAATTTCTTTTTTTTTGTTTCACATAAGAAAATAAAACTTGGGTGATGGGATCTGATGATCTCCTTTAATTGAGGAATTGTAGAGGGTCCTCCCAAACCTCTACAATTCCAGGAAATCATCATTGAGGATGTTGAGACCATTTCTGGCTGGTCTCGCCCACCTTTGCAACCATCATGTTTTCTTTCCCCTTTTTCTTGCTTAATCTTTTTCAGTTTAAGCCCCATAAGCTCCTGATCCTCTTTATTCATTCGAGCCCTCTTTTCCCCCACCCCACAAATAACAATCCCTTTATTTATTGTGTCATTTCTTTTCTTAATCAAAACAGGCCCTTTCCATATTTTTTCTTTTGTAGAAGGGATAGTAACAGATACTTTACCTAAAATCGAGGAACCAAAATTATTCTGAATATCCGCAAACGGAGTACGGGGAATCGAGCTACCAATATCAATATCGATGAGTTCCGAAGTATCCATATCCACTATAAAAGTATCGTCGTATCCACTTTCCATCCCAACGCCGTATTTCATCATAGAATCCTCAGATCCATGCTTCTCCATTCCCATGGCAATGAGGTCCTTTGTAGCATCAACCTCCATCTTGAGAGCTGGTGGGTCAGCCCTCAAAAGATTAGAGGTGACTTTAGTCTTTAAGGCAGAAGTAGGCATAATAGGATTTTTTTATAACAACCCCATTGGACTCAAAACTTCCCACACCAGCCCCATTACCTTCATGCGACTTCCCATTGGCCTCAACAATTCCCACCACAACTTTCTCCTCCTTTCTTGAGAAACAACAACGGGATGAATTCCATCTTGCCCGAGCTTTAGCGAGTCGGCTTGAGAGGTGGGATTTTGCTACTACCAAAGAGAAATCTCTTGGCTCTCGGCCCTGATCCCCATCTTGTCCCTCACGAAGCAATTTAAGCTTATATCACTTTTTTTATACTCATGCAACCTCGTCCGAATGGCCTACCCGACCACGATGAAACAAAACCCGACCAACTTTTCGTATTTAAACGTCACCCCGGATAGAATCATGCCTGACTTAATAAATGTTCCTCTAAGCGAGAGGTTTCAACAAGTTAATCGAAACAAGAAGTTTTATGTGATGACCTCGAACATTTCAGATTCGAGGATATAGATATCGAAACGTACTGGAAAAATTTTCCGATCCTCACGGCCCGTTTGGAGAACAACAAACGGTTGAAAGGCAAATCCCACACTTGCACCCAAATATCCACCGAATCAAAATCCTCAGTCAAAGCATTGGTGCCCTCTTTCCATTATTTCAATATCAGAAATTGATTATCGAAAGTCCACGTCCTACTACGAGCACCTTTTGTTTATCATCCTTATTTTTAAAAATAAATTGGTAAATATTGAAACCAACCTCCCTTAACTGAAACGCCTCTTTGTTCGGCCAAATCAGAGACATTGTATTTCGAAGCCCCGAATCGCTTTTTTCGGACCAAAAATCTTCCCAAATAAACTTCTACTACATTCCTCATTACTACGGGAGACATCTCCTGCTTCTAAATCAACCCCTCCCTTCTCTTCCTCAGTTAGAGTGAATTTCATCATCCCCTCCACTAACTCTTTATTCATGAGAGGAATCCCCAAAAGCACAAGTGACAACTGGTTAGGAGCACTTTCCAAACTTTTTAAACCACCCAGCAAGGAGACAGGAGCACTCTCGTAGAGAGAGAAATTTCACTTCCAGCGAGAAGACTTTTTTACCGAACTAAACTCAAACCAAACAAATTTTTGAAGATTGATTTAAAATTTAATACTGAATAAAATCTAATTTATTTTTCAACTGTGATTTAAGCTTCAATTGACTATTTCTCTGGGAGTGGTAGATTTGTTGGTTGACACTTGGTAATATTAACTCACCTAGACTATCCATTGAATTTCACACACCCATTCTATGTTTCATATTAAAAATATATATCGATTGTATAAACTATTGTTTTAATATAAATGTGACAGAACTACACATAATTGTAAGGGATAATTACAAAAACAGCCCTGAGGTTTTGGTTAATTGAAAAAAAATCCAGATATGTTTCAAAATTACAAAAAAAACCCTTCAGGTTTTTTTTTGCCTTAAATTTAAGGGGGATAACTGTTCAAGGGTTTTTTTTGAAATATTTTCGAAAATCGCCTGAAAAATGTAAAACGGAGTCAAACCTCAAGGGGTTTTTTGTAATTTTCAGAGAACTCTGGGTTTTTTTGTAATTAGCCCAAACCGTAGGGGTGGTTTTGTAATTATCCCTAATTGTAAAGTGGAATACAAGATTTTTTTTAGTACATATCCTCGGAGGGGATGAGAGGCGAGATAAGGTGCGATGAGAATCGAACCACAAACTTTTGATTTGAGTTTGAGATTCTAACCACTTGACCATTATCCAATTCCCGAATTAGAATATAAGATTTACCATCAAATTATAATCTAAAATCAGCATCCGAAGAATAAGAAAGAAACTGGGAAATGAAACCCTTTCTCCATCATAGAATAACGCACCATATTATCATGTCATGTCATGTAATTATTACATGCTAATAATATTTTGTGGTCAGATTTATTATTGCTGCCAATACTTGCAAGGTATATATAAATATGAAAAATATATCATAATATTTTCTGAATTTAATATTATTAACGAATTATTTACCATATTTTTATTCTTACAAGTTCGATTTTTTTTTTTTTTATTTTGCAAATATTGGAAGTATAAATTACTAATTTCAAACATTATGTTTATATTTATATATCAGTATATATTCCTTAATAGGCATATTTTTCATTTTGGAAATTTGGCATGAGGGAAATATTTTTCTTTAGCATAATTTTCAATGGCTCAATTAATGGGATGGATAAAAAATTAGGTGAAAAAGAAATGCTATTTAACTCATAGTTGACCAAATATATGGTGGGCTCAGGTGTTAGAAGTCCACTAATACACTTGCAAGTGGGGTCTCCAAATAAAGTGATAGAATATAAGAATAATTGGCAAAAGGAAAATATAGAATAAGAAAATCATTATGATTGTTTAAAAAAACTAAGAACACGGTTCGATTATTGCACGTTTTTAGTAAGTATATCGTTAACTTTTTAGTTTTGAAAAGCAATAGTTTAATATTTTTAAATTTATCCAACTAACGAAAGTCATGCTTGACACATCGTGTGTGTATATATATTTCTACCCAAATTGACAAAATTACCTCTCCTTTAAGTCGGTGGCTTTTGAATTTTGAAATTGAAGGGATCATTTAAAATCGTATATAACCTTATATCATTTATTTACATATACACTACCCACATACTCCCAAAAGGTAAAAGCAAAAGTAAAAAGACAAACCCTAATCGTGCCCCCTATCGTGCAAGAAGAAAAAAATTCCCCCCTCCATGGATTCAATCGCGCCCAATACCGCTGTCGTCGCCGTCGCCGCCTCCGCGCCGTCCTCCTCTGCTCACGAGTAGGTATTTCTCAAAACTCATGGTTGTTAGAAATATACGAAGTAACGTTGATAAAGTTCAAAATATATTTGTGAATGTTCGAAATATATGTATAAAATATGGGATAATGTGAATGATTTGAAATAGATGAAGTTTTGGTTGTGTTTTGGGTTAGTGTTATCGAAAGCATAGTATATTTTTTCTGGTTATGGAGGCACGATTTGTGATACGATTAGATGTAGAAGATGATGAGGCACGATTATATGTAGATGATGATGCGACACGATATCATACTTATATCGTGTCGTAGGCTATTTTAGGCACGATATTTGCACATATCGTGCCATAGGGTTATTTGGGCACATATCGTGCCGTCGGCTATTTTAGGCACGATATTGGCACATATCGTGCCATTGGGTTATTTGTGCACGATATGACCTAAAATCGTGTCTATACTGTCTGTTCTTTAATTTTTGTAGCTTATCACTACATTTCTTCAATTTTTAACAATTCATCTTGTTAAATTGCAATTAATTATTGTTGTAGATCGGTCCATAGTGAGTAGGGGTGATCAAAAATTTTAAATAACCGCCCGCACCGCACCGTTAAAGTCAAATTATCCTAAAAACCGCAGTTGAAAATTTTAATGAAAAACCGCACCGCCACGGCGGTGCAATTTGCAGTTTCGACGATAAACCGACCACCCAAACCGACCACATATGCAATGGTTAATAAGGTTAATTATGTAATTAACATATCTCAACAAATCTAACCCTAAGTGATAAGTCCGTAATCTGAACTCTTTCATTTAAGCATCAAGTCATTTCTTCCGTCTTTTAGTCTTTCTTTCTGCCTTTTGGATCTTGAAAAAATTCTCTCTCTACAAAACTACAAATCTACAGTTTTCTCATCATTTCACTCAAGTCGATGTCTAAGGCTTTAAGCGACTAAGCATTACCCACAACAACAACTACAGAGAGTTCGTTGGTGCCTTGAATTTTTATTTTCTACTTCGTGAAGCAAGCACAAGAATTAATAAGTAAGTTTCCTTTTTCTTGCAATTTTATTTTAATGATTATGATAACAAAATGCTTACAGTATTAATGTTTGTTTATTTAATACAAAATATGTTAATTATTAGGTTAATACAGAGTCTAGGTATAACATAATAATTATTTAGATGATTAGATTAGCTCTAATGGATGCCAATTAAATTAAAATTAGTCAAGTTTTCATGCTTTTAGAGTTTAGTCTGCAAACGTTTTTTAAGGTTTAATCGGTTTTTATGCTTCCATTTCCATTTTGGTACAGATAGCGAGCAAGAAATAATTTTAAGAGGTTTTGCATGGTGATATTGACTTCTCATCAGATACTTTGTGTAGAGCTTAACCTGATTGAAAATCATGTTTACAATTATTGTTTACACGCCAAATGTATTAATGCGGTAGGGGTGATCAACAAAACCGAAACCGCTAAAACCGACCGAATCAAACCGCACCACACCGCAATTGCTTATTTATCGAAAAAACCGCGATTAATATTTTTAATCGAGACCGCACCGCAAAAGATGGTGCAATTACAATTTCAAGTCTCAAACCGCACCAACCGCACCGCAAGTCGAATACTACATATATGTATATATATTCGATATATATTATTACATTTCTCTCAATCTATAGTATATTTGTGTATGATTATGAATTGTCATATTTAATTATTTTCATTGGTTTATTGTGGGTATATTAATAGTCAAATTACTTAATAATTTAATACATCAAAGTCTTTATTTCTTGTTATGGATGTAAATTGTATAATGAGATTTATTTTGGGAAATTTGTGACATGTGGATTGAAATATTGAAGTTATGGGAGAGTTTGCAAAAACTTATGCTTTTAGAAAAATGACTTATTGTAGTAAAAGTAAGACTAGTTGAGAATCATAAATTGATAGAGTTTAAAAGTAAAATTAAAAGTTGAGAATCAGAAGTTGAGTTAAGTGAACAAATTGTAGAGGTGCTTATTTGTTTATAAAAATCAAACTAGGAGTAGAAGCACAAATCTAAAGTACCCTTCTCCATGCTTTTAGGTTATGATTAAATAAATGAAGCATATGTTGACACTTGCAAATACTAAAAAGTGATTTTAAAGTAAAAATACAAGAAACACTTTTTTTAGTGATTGCTAACACTCCTTATATCTATTAGATTCAACTATTATATGTTATTGAAGTTGTTATAATATTCAATTTAGACAACAACATGTCATTAACTTTTTAGTTATCGAATTGATAAATTTTTTTTTACTCATTTATTGTTCCATTTAATATTCACGTATGATATGTTAAAACCGCAAAACCGCCCGAAACCGTTGAAAACCGCATGTATGTTTTATTCTGAAAAACCACGACTTAAAATCAAGCTCTTGGCCGAACCGCACTTAGCAATTTGGTTTGAAAATAGTGAGAAAACCGCCCAAACCGTACCGTGATCACCCCTAAATGCAGGTGGTAGATTCATTTTGTATTGGACTAATATGGAGAATTCTACAGATGCAAAAGTATGTTCTATTTATTTGAAATAATTTTATTTTCTTACATATTTGATATTATTTTTATGTTTGGATTTGATATTAATTAGTATTCATTTTTGTATATCTTAAGCGAGAATGGTACTATACCTCTTTGAAAAGGTTACTGATGTGGAGATTATAGTGGAAACTTTAGCTTCAAATGAACAAGAAAGGTCTCAAGAATCAGGTGATGGAAAAGTTATTTCTCAAAATAACAATTTAAATGAAAAAAACGTTGCACAAGAATCTCATCCAAAAATGAGTAAACCTTCCAAGTTAGAGCCAAGAAAAAAAAAAAGAACTAAAGCAATTGATATAGTTGAGAGAAAAGATAAGGTTACTTCTGAAATTTGGGGTCACTTTACTAGGTTAGAAGGTATTAATCCACCTGAGAGCTTCATGCAACTATTGTGGCACAAGTTATCTTTGCTCATCCAAAACTTAATGGAACTACTAGTATGTGGACACATTTGGAGTCTTCGTGCGAAGTATCACTTAGATTTGATAAGTCACGAGAAGACTATGCATGATTATAAAAGTGCACGTGGCAACCAAAATGATAATCCTACTATCAAAGGGAAAATTTTAAACCTTGAAGAAGTTCGAAAAAATCTTGCTAAATTTGTAATCATCGATGGAATGCCTTTCAAGGTTGTGTGGAGGAGAAGGTTTTAGAGCTTATTCTCATTCTTTGGAACCAAGGTTTGAAAGTACCGTCTAGGCACACTTGTATTCTTTAGGGATTGCATGAAAGTTTTTCATGAAGAGAAAAAAATTGAAAAGAGTTATAAGAAAGCAAAGAATATGCTTGACCAGCGTCACGTGGACTTCTCGGCAAAATTTAAACTATATGTATCTTCTTGCACATTGGATAGCGGTGATTGGAAATTGCAAAAAGAATCATAAACTTTTGTTTGATTGAAAATCATAAAGGGAAACAATAGGAAAACAAATAGAAGAATGTTTGATTCAATAGGGCATTGATAAAGTTTTCACAATTACGGTGGATAATGCTAGCTCTAATGATAAAGCAATCAATTATTTGAAGCGGAAATGCAAATGGAAAGATGCCATCTTGAATAATGATTACATGCATGTGAGGTGTTACGCTTCATATTGTTAATTTGATTGTCAAAGAGGGGTTAGAAGAGCAAAATGAGGCTATCATGCGGGTTAGGAATGTTGTTAAGTATGTACGGTCCTCTCAAGTAGACTAAATGCATTCAAGAAGTGTGTAGAAAAAGAAAAAATTGATTCTAAAAGCCTTGTTTGTTTAGATGTAGAAACGCGGTGGAATTCGACTTTTTTGATGCTTGAGGCTGCTGAGAAGTTTGAGAAAGCTTTTGAGAGGTTGGAGGATGAAGATCAAAAGTATACATATTACTTTGATTGTTATGAATTAAATCAAGAAGAGGAATGTGAGGGTAGGAAAAGAAAATGGAAATGAAATAAGATAATTGGACCTCCGATGGAAATAGATTGGATGAATGCTAGAAATTTTGTCAAGTTTTTGAAAATCTTCTATCATGTGACTTTGAAGTTTTCGGGTTCATCATACATAACTTCAAATGTATTTTTTCATGAACTTGCTACTGTGCATGTCGGTTTATCTAACATGATTAGTAAGGGTGATTATGGTATGGTTTCTATGGCTATTCGAATGAAAGAGAAGTTCAATAAATATTGGGAAAATATTGATCACATCAACTGGTTGTTCTTTGTTGTTCTTTTGGACCCAAGATACAAGTTAAAGTATGTTAATTTTTGTTTTGCAACAATGTACCAAGGAGATGTTTCTTATGTGAGCAGAATGACTCAAAAAATTGAGGATTTGTTGGTTTTGTTATATAAGAATTATTGATTCTAATTTTCAAAGAAACAGGAAAAGATGAGAATGCGATTGCAAGATTATTACATGCGAGATAGATGAAGAAGATGACCCAGTGAGTTCTTTGGAATCTCGGTTTGCTAGGCATTTGGAAGAAGAAGCGGTGTGTTGAGAGCAAATCTGAAGTAGCAAGATATTTACTTGATGGTTGTGAGAAATTGAGCAAGGATTTTGATGTATTAAATTGGTGGAAAGTGAATGCTCTAAAATATCCCGTTCTCTCCAAAGTTGCAAAAGATGTATTAGCTATTCCAGTGTCTACTATTGCTTCAGAATCTGCTTTCAGTACTAGTGGTCGCGTGATTGATCCTTTCAGAAGCTCTTTATCACCTAAAATGGTAGAGGCTCTTATATGCTCTCAAGATTGGTTACGTGCTACACCTTCTTCAATTGATCTTCGTGAATTAGTGGAGGATATTGAACAATTTGAGAACATAGACAAAGGTAAAACACTTAAATATTTTCTGTATTTTTTTTTTGATGGAATATTTTCTGTATTTTAAGATCATGCCATTACATATTTCTTATTCATAATAATGGTTACTATTGTCTGACTTTACAGAGTTTGAAGGACCAAACTCTTCTATGAGCTCAGATGATCAACAAGAGTGAGAGAATTTTTATTAAGTTCACAACTCTTATATAGTAGTTTCATTTTCAATAGTTTTTTGGTTGTTATCTTAATTAATGTTACTTTGTTTTTGTGGAATTTGCAGACTGACTTGGTACCATGGATTCAAGGCATATGGGCATTTAGAGGATTATATTTAGTTGGAAAAGGAATTGGCGTGGCTTTATCTATATGTAATTTAAGTTAGCATTTTATTTTATTTAGTGGATGTTAGACTTTAAGGTTATGTAACAAAGCTACACTTTGTTGACATTAATGCAGCTGTATAACTTTTTATTATTGCTACAACTTATTTTTATTGTATGTCAATTAAAACCGCAAAACCGCCCGCCACCGCTTAAAACCGCACTTTCGATTTTACTTTATAAAACCGCAATTTAAAATTTTTTTAGCAAAACCGTTCATGGCAATTCGGTTTGGATATAATGTAAAAAACCGTGAAACCGCACCGTGATCACCCCTAATAGTGAGGAGACTCTCTTATCATCGAGAGAGGGCCCATATCACGGGGTACGTTCGACTGAGTATAATTCAGATAATCAGAGGTGAGTTTAGGGGTGGTAATTTTTGACACGACACGATAGAACGACATGAAAACGACACGAAAATAGCGGGTTAGTGTTTAGCCTTATCGTGTTCGTGTCCTTATCGTGTCGACACGATAAGGACACGAAAATTTTGTGTCGTGTTCGTGTTTTTATCGTGTTTACACGATAGTGACACGAACACGATAGCGACACGATAATGACACGTTTACCTGTTAGTGACACGATAATGACACGACACGAACACGATAAGGACACAATAATGACACGTTTACTTGCTAGTGACACGATAACCTGATATTTTGTATATTTGGGTCGTGTATTATCGTGTAAAATCGTGTCATATCGTGTAATTTGCTATCATGTATTAACGTGTAAATCATTTCCTTTTTGTTTTTGACTTATCGTATCACTATCGTGTCGTGTCGTGTCGACACGAAAATTTTCGTGTTCGTGTCGGAGCAGATCCTTATCGTGTCGTGTTCGTGTTTGCCCTTATCGTGTCGACACGAAACACGACACGATAACACGATTTGACACCCCTAGGTGAGTTGGAGGAGATCGGTGGTGGTTTATATGGGCAGTTTAGACGGTCGGTTTTCAACCATTTTATTGATTTTGGGTATGACGGATTTAGTTGTAATGCGACACTTCATGCATTGGTTGCGATGGAGGTGCATGTGCCGGATGCTCTGGAATCAGAGTGTTGGTTCCACGTCAGAGAACAGACTATTAGATTCTCTCGGCGTGATTTTGCTATGATATCCGAATTGCGGTTTTCAGAGTCCACATTTGACCCCAACGGTGTTTTTGAGGTACCCGAGATTGGTATATATGGACGGTACTGGCCTCGGGGTGATCGTGTTACCGCCGCGCAGTTACGCGATTTATTTGCCGATGGCACCTTCCGTGACTCATCAGGCGATGCCTTAAAGGTGGTGAAGGTGTTATTTGCCTTTTATATGATATTGTGTTTCGATGGCCGACAGACTGCAGTGGACTATCGGCTATGGTTTTTGATCGAGGACGATGCACAGTGGGAGGCTTTCCCTTGGGGAAAATACTCATTTCAGATATTGATTCATTATATTCGGCAGTTGTATGATGTTCCGCCACCTAGCCGATATACTAAGGACGATCCACCTCGATATCGCCCACCTAGTTATCATTTTTATGGTCCCACATATGTCTTGCTGGTACATATATTTTTTTTACTTTATTTATATTTATACTTAGTTTTTAAATATTTGAAAAAATCTTACTTTTGACACTTATCAATGTTCTGACAGATTTGGGCATTCGAGGCGATACCTCGCCTGGGTAATGCCTGGGCGACTCGAGTATCCGACACCCAGATGCCTAAGTGCCTCCGTTGTATGCATTAACATTGTTTGCTTATTTATCTATTTAATTAATAAATTATTTTTTATTAATTTATTTATATATTTATGTACAGGCTTTAATGTGTCATTAGATATTGGATCCGACCGAGGAGGAGCTCCAGCAGATATATATGGAGCGAGTCGATGATCAAGTTATTTTGTTAGGTCCTCCTCGACTCACCTTGAAGGAGAACCGGTTTTTAGGTGGTGGTGTTGGGAGGGACATGGGCAGAGATACGAGTGCAGTTAGATCGACCCTGCCCGCCTGCCTTGGTGAGGCACCGTGTCGAGACGCAACAGGAGGCGGGGGCCTTAAAGGGCGAGAAAGCGAAGTAGGGCGGGGGAAGAGTAGAGCGATTCGAGGCCGACACTACTACTACGATTCAAAGGCCGGAGAAGCAGCGTAGGACAGATGTCCCATCGGGCCGATGATCTTAGATGGTTTGGGACAGATGACGCATCAATCGGCGACGGATACGCGTGTTGATCCATCGTCCGGGGGAGTATGTCTTGCGATGATCCATCCAGGATACTCGTGTTGATCCATCGATTAGGGCATACAAATATGTTGTTGATGCGGGAGGATATTAGGCAGTTCGAGAGACGCATAGAGGAGCGGTTTGCTCGATTGGAGTCACGAGTCGATGCCGCTGTTTCTCAGTTAGAGATTGTTATCTCAGAGGAGGATTCTCGCTTGGACAGACGCCTAAATCAGGAGATAGGTAGGGTTCGGGACCTTATTCAGGAGGAGATTAGGCGTCTGTTCCCATACATTGATCAGTACGATGACTTCGTGCATGGCAGTCAAAGATATCCGAGCGATCGCCATCGCAACAGACGCCACCGTCAACTACCCTTTTCGGCGAGTGTCGACTCGACTCTCCTCCCAGTGTGTCGACTCTTCCTCCTCCTCGGCCATAATCGACTTCTCTTCCGCCATTCTTGGAGCTCTATTATGCTGTGTTAGCACATTCTCGCGACCATGAGTGTCGGTCACGATTTAAGGCCATTGGTCCTCATTCTTGAGCTCTCCGACACTCGTGGGTCTCGTGGTCTCACGGTCCCACGGCGCCCCTCGCTTACTCCCTTCATCCGGGTTTGGGATAGGCGGCGGTGCGGCTCGTTCGCGACCCGTTCGGGGATCTAGGTCTTACAAGCCGGATCAGGCGAGAGGGAGTATACCACTGGGAAAGTCTAATGAAGAGTAAGTATTAAATATTTTTGCATTTGTCTTGTCGTCTTAATATTAACATCTTATATTAGTGCAATGTCTTAATATTTGAGGTTCATTGCGGGAGAAACGTGGGGCTAATGTACTCTGTTGGGCCATCATTTTTAAGGAAATGACGGATCAATCGTAGAGTTTGAGAATGATGTAAGTTTCTTAAATTTTTGTATTATTTAGTTGATGAATATTTTATTTATTTCATATTGATTAATATCGATTTCTTTCATTTCTGTACAGCATATAAATGCATACATGTCCATACTACAGTCTGATCCCCACTTTCTTGGGATTGCGTCTCATGAGAAGCAAGTGGGAACTTATAGGATTGTATCCCAAGAAACTCGGGACCGGATCTGTAGTATGGACATATATGCATTTATATGCTATACAGAAATGAAAGAAATCGATATTAATCAATATGAAATAAATAAAATATTCATCAACTAAATAATACAAAAATGTAAGAAACTTACATCATTCTCCAACTCTACTACGGTTGATCCGTCATTTCCTTAAAAAATGATGGAGTACACTAGCCCCACGCGTTTCCCCGCGTTGAACCTCAAATATTAAGACATTGACTAATATAAGATGTTAATATTAAGACGACAAGACAAATGCAAAAATATTTAATACTTACTCTTCATTAGACTCTCAAGCAGTGTATACTCCTCTCGCTCGGATCCGCTTGTGAGACCTAGGATCTCGAATGGCCGCGAATGAACCGCAACCACGCTATCCCCGAACCTCGGATGAATGGAGTAGCGGAGAGGGCGAATCGAATCGAGAGGGCGTCGTGGACCGAGACCACGACCACGAGTGTCGGAGAGGAGCTCAAAGAACAGGACCAATGGCACCGGGAATCGTGACCGACACTCGTGGTCGCGGAGAATGTGCTAACACAGGCATAAGAGAGTCGACAATGAGCGGAAGAAAGAGAAGTCGACAATGCTTGAGGAATAGAAGTCGACATGGCGGGAGGAGGAGGAAGAGTCGACACTCGGGAGGAGTCGACAATCGGGGAGGAGGAGGAGGAGTCGACATGGCCGGATGAGGAGGAAGAGTCGACACTGCCAGAGGAGGAGGAGTCGACATGGCCGGATGAGGAAGAAGAGTCGACACTGCCAGATGAGGAGGAGGAGTCGACAATGCCGGAGGATGAGGAGGAGTCGACACTGCCGGAAGGGTAGTCAACGGTGGCGTCTTCTGCGATGACGGCTCGGATATCTCGATTGCCATGCACGAAGTCATCGTCGATTGATCATCAATGTATGGGAACAGACGCCTAATCTCCTCCGAATAAAGGTGCGTCCGAACCCGACCTATCTCCCGATCTAGGCGTCTGTCCAAGCGAGAATCCTCCTCTGAGATGACAATCTCTAACTAAGAAACAGCGACATCGACTCGTGACTCCAATCGAGCGAACCGCTCCTCTATGCGTCTCTCGAACTGCCTAATCTACTCCCGCATAACCGCCCGCATCAGCAACAACATATATGTCTGCCCACTGACTGATGGATCAACACGAGTATCCTGGCGGACATATGGATTATCGCGCGTATACTCCCCCGGACCGAGATGGATCAACACGCAAATCGCCGCCTAATCGATGCATCATTTGTCGGCCATCTAAGGGATCATCACCGATGGGATGATGGACCATGCGTCTACGCCGCTTCTCCAGGCCTCAGATCGTAGGAGGAGTAGTGTCGCCTCGAATCGCCTCACCTCCCCGCCCTACCTCCCTAGCGGCCCTGCCTCTGCTATCTCGACACGGTGCCCGCGCGATCGGGGAAGAGGGTTTGCCGAATCAGACTCGTATCTCGTATCGCCTCCGTCCTCACAACACCACCACCTAAAAACCGGTTCTCCTTCAAGATGAATAGAGGAGGACCAAACAAAATAACTGGATCATCGACTCGCTCCATATATATCTGATGGAGCTCCTCCACGGTCGGATCTAATATCTCATGACACACTAAAGCCTGTACATAAATATATAAATAAATTAATAAAAAATAATTTATTAATTAAATAAATAAATAAGTAAACAATGTTAATACATACCGTGTCAAAGAAAAAATCAATCATGTCAACGCTAGTCTTCGAAAACC
Organism: Rehmannia glutinosa; assembly: GCA_016081115.2. NCBI lineage: Eukaryota > Viridiplantae > Streptophyta > Magnoliopsida > Lamiales > Orobanchaceae > Rehmannia > Rehmannia glutinosa. The sequence goes on from JABTTQ020000018.1 coordinate 36,960, forward strand.
TCCAACGGAGGCACCTATGCATCTAGGTGTCGGATACTCGAGTCGCGCAGGCATTACCCAGGCGAGGTCTCACCTCGAATGCCCAAATATGTCAGAACATTGATAAGTGTCAAAAATAAGATTTTTTTAAATATTTCGAAACTAAGTACAAATATAAATAAAGTAAAAAAAATATATGTACCATCAAGACATATGTGGGACCATAAAAATGATAACTAGGTGGGCGATGTCGGGGTGGATCGTCCTTAGTATATCGGCCAAGTGGCAAAACATCATGCAGCTGCCGAATATAATGAATCAATATCTGAAATGAGTATTTCCCCCAAGGGAAAGCCTCCCACTTTGCATCGTCCTCCATCAAAAACCATAGCCAACGGTCCACTGCAGTCTGTCGGTCATCGAAACACAGTATCATATAAAAGGCAAATAACATATTCGCCACCTTTAAGGCATCGTCGGCATCGTCTGGTGAGTCACGGAAGATGTCATCGGCAAATAAATCGCGAATAAGCTGCAGCGGCAGAATATCGATCACCCCGAGGCCAGTATCGTCCATATATACCAGTCTCGGGTACCTCAAAAACACCGTTGGGATCAAATGTGGACCCTGAAAACCGCAATCCGGATATCATAGCAAAATCACACCGAGAGAATCTAATACCGCTTCTCCGACATGGAACCAACACTCCATTCGGAGCATCCACAGCACATGCACCTCCATCGCAACCAATGCATGAAGTGTCGCATTACAACTAAATCCGTCATACCCAAAATCAATAAAATGGTAAAACCGACCGTCTAAAGCGCCCATATAAACCACCACCGATCTCTCCAACTCATCTCTCGATTATCGAATTATACTGGATTTAACGCACCCGTGATATGGGCCCTCTCGATGATAAGAGGTCTCCTCCATGTGGACCGACCTACAACAATAATTAATTGCAATTTAACAAGATGAATTGTTGAAAAATTGAAGAAATGTAGTGATAAGGTACAAAAATTAAAGAATAGACAGTATAGGCACGATATAAGCAAATAGGCACGATTTTAGGTCATATCGTGCCCAAATAACCCAATGGCACGATATGTGCCAATATTAGCCGACGGCACGATATTAGCACGATATGTGCCCAAATAACCCTATGGTACAATATGCGCAAATATCATGCCTAAAATAGCCTACGTCACGATATGTACAAATATCGTGCCTAAAATAGCCTACGGCACGATATAAGTACGATATCGTGCCGCATCATCTTCTACATATAATCGTGCCTCATCATCTTCTACATCTAATCGTGCCGCATCGTATCACAAATCGTGCCTCCATAACCAGAAAAAATATACCCCATTTTGGATAACACTAACCCAAAACACAACCAAAACTTCATCTATTTCAAATCATTCACATTATCCCATATTTTATACATATATTTCGAACTTTATCAACGGTACTTCATATATTTCTAACAACCATGAGTTTTGAGAAATACCTGCTCGTGAGCGGAGGAGGACAGCGCGGAGGCGGCGACAACAGCGGCGGAGATGGCGACGACAACGGTATTGGGCACGATTGAATCCATGGAGGGGGGAATTTTTTCTTCTTGCACGATAGGGGGCACGATTAGGGTTTGGCTTTTTACTTTTGCTTTTACCTTTTGGGAGTATGTGTGTAGTGTATATGTAAATAAATGATATACGATTATATACGGTTTTAAATGATCCCTTCAATTTCAAAATTCAAAAGCCACCAACTTAAAGGAGGGGCAATTTTGTCAATTTTGGTAGAAAATAGTTTTTGTTATGTTGGTAGTTAGAAAATAGTACCCACTATCCATAGTGGATACTTAAACAATTTTCCCTTTTTATCCTACATGTCAAAAAAGTCTTTCACCTATCCCAAGTGGGTAATTCCCACCATTTGCTCATATATATATATATATATATATATATATATAAATTTATTTTGTAGATATCCTGTAGATAACTATAAAAATTTATTGACAAAATCATTTTTGTCAGTAAATTCTGTAGGTAAACATGATTTTTCTTGACACTAAAACTCTCACTTACAAATATGCTTTTTTCTTTCTGGCAGTAAAATCTTGACCTTTCCACTTTTATTCACAGTGATGATCAGCTAGTCCTGATTTCCTTCTAAGAACAGCTTATTACAATTTATAAAGTCCTGGAAATGCAAGAAACCAGTAACTTAAAATGATGTCTTATAGCCATGCAGCGCCTGAATGGATCTACTCAAAAGGGCTGTAAGAATGCAATTTCCGAACCATGCCGGCGCATAAAGATAATGCAATATCAAGATCTTACTTAAATGAGAAGGTTCGCGCTTTAACGACTATATTACCGGCAAAATGTCGAAGAAGCTCGAACAAAAAGGACGAATCTTGATTCAGCAAGTTAACAGAATCTATCTGTTCTCCTTTGCTGCGTCTACCATCAACTTATAGAGTGCAAATCCTCCTTGGTGACATCCAGGCATTTTAGATGCAATGTCCGCCAAATTACTCTGATAATAAACAATTGGGAAGTAATAATCAACGTCAGACACAGTTTAAAAAGTGATAACGACGAAAAAAGAAACACCACTGTTTAGCAGCGTGAGCACTGACAAAGAAGGCTTAAATTGCTATTTTTCTTGGATGTTCTAACGGTTATTAGGTAAGGGACAATTCCGAGTGATCAAGACCAATGATTTAAAGGAAACTATCGAAACAGTTATCCCAATATAATTTTGATTCGTTGAAGTGTCAGCTAGTTAGATTGACGGATTTGAAACTAAGGATTTCAAATTTATAATGAGAAACCTATCATGCTTGTTTGGGCAATCTCATAATATACTGGATTTCAAATCTTTGAACTCCTATATTGAGTCAAGTCATCGTGGTGGATTTCATATTCACCTTCTATTGACTCATTTAAAAAAAAAATCCCCAAATTCATTTCTCAAATTCAAATAAGTCAATCCAAAATGCAACCTAAAATAGCATTTCAGGATGAACACCTTTGTCTTTTCTCTCTAATTCTTGACATCATAAACAAGACTCCAGCAAAAAAAAAAAACAGAAAAAGAAAAACGGAACTTGTTCTTTTCACACATCTCAATCGTGGTGCTATTATATCACACGCATGATTCTTAAGTTCATTAAAACATACATGGTAAATATATTATGGAAGTCTTTGATCATTTTGGTTTAGTTCCCCCAAGGGAAAGCCCTAGAGTCTGACCTTGCAGGGTGGTGAATAATCATGACATGGTGGGGTGTTCAGAGTCATTAGCTTTGCATGAGATAGATCCTGTTAGTAAAATAAACTGCTGGCCAAAAATTCAGCCATTAAAAGATTTTACCCAAACCAGGACGAGTGGTTCTTCTTCATCCAATTACCAAAACTAGTGTATTGTGCACGCACTTAGAGGGTGTTCGACTGAGCTAACTTATAAGCTCCTAAATATTACAAGATGTTTTTAAACTTATAAGATGTTACATCTTATTTTTGAAAATAAGTTGTTGAAGTATTTTCGATAAAATAAGATGATACAGCTTATAGGATGTTAGTAATAACAGTTTTGTAATTGAAATGGTCAAAAATCAAAGGAGGTTGTTAAAATAAGATTTTATTTTGAAAATAAGTTAGGGTCCCATCTTTTTTAAAAACAACTTATAAGCTCCTCGCATCTTATTTTGAGAGTTTATAAGATATTTTTTTTAAAAAAAAATTATCAAACACTTTTAAAGAGCTTATAAGCTCTCAAACTTCTTGTAAGATGTTTGTTTTGAAGTGCTTATGAGCTCAGAGTCAACCAAATACCCTCTTAATGTTAAGTCCACATTTTGATCTTTTACCAATTTTTCAATAAATAGCCCTCTACCCTTAACTGCAGGGAAGATCTCCTACATCAAGGACTATCTTTCACAAAACTGAGCTCCATAGTGACAATACATTGTAAAAAAATACGAAAAATAAACTAAAACTGACCATTGACATAGTATAAAGCTGGGTTGATTCATAGCCATCTTCAGCACTGCAATAAAGTCGTTGAATCTCCTTTGACTGAAGATCACATTTAATAAAGAAGAAAGCTGTGGGTCTAACATTCAACACTCTCTGTGATATACCAATAAAGACGGGCTGGCACTGCATAATAAAGAAAATATTCAAAAATCCATTAAATTGTCCACGGAAATTTATAAGCACAACACTGGAAAATATAAAATTCAATGGAAATGTAACATGAACAAACATATAGAATTTAAAATTCTGCCTTTGTTTGTCATGGTTTATATATACCATGCTAGTTTTCACATAATATACAACAGTTTCAGGCAAGGTTTAGTTAAGAACGTAAAAAGTGAACACTGGGATGCTAATCACCTGTCACCACACAATTAACTATCATTGTAATTCGCAATTATGCGTTTGTAGTGTTTTTCTTTTTTCATTTTCTTTTCATTTTAGGCTTGGATGATGTGGGAAATAATAAAAACTGCTTTTCAGATTATTAGAATATGAAACCACACAAATTGCATAAGATATCCTCTCTTCATGTGGTAATCAATTTACTGAATATGCTTAATTATCCAAAGCTTCCTCCGACTAAAAGACTGTGTTGTTTAATCTCCAGTTTGTCAGCCATCAATATGAGACAATAGATACCTCAGCTATCTTAAGTACTGGTTCGTTGTTTGGTCAATCTAATATGCTCAAACCAGACAATCAGCAGAATCAAAACTTAGAAACAAATTTTAATTCATGCTTTAAATTAGTTCAGATGATTTATTTGCTGATCAAAAATGGGGAAAAGTAAACAATAGAAGTAGGATCTAGTACATACAAACATTGACTGATTGGATTAAATTTGCAGGTAGATAATTCATTTGATAATAGAGGACAATATTTAGATCTACAACATGAGATGGAAAGAATAACAATTCGTAAATAAGTTAAAAATAAATTACAAAAACTACCCTTCGGATTTGACCTATTCTCAAAAACTCCCTCTATATTTCAAAATTATAAATAAGCACTTGACAATTACAAATACACCCTTAAAGATCTGTTTTTGTTGTACGAATACCCCCCTCAATAGGTGGATATACAAAATAGAAACAAATGTTAGGGGTATTTAATTTACAAACTTAGATGATATTTTTTGTTTATAGCCCAAACTTCATGGGTAGTGCTTATAATTTACCCATAATTTAATAAAATTATAACACATTAGTAAAACAAAATATCACTAAATCGAAATACATTCATCATCTAGATTCATTTAGAGGGAACATTCAACCAATCCAAATACTTTCAACCAACATATACCAGTAAGGATGATATTTACCAGGCTAGCAGCAGGAACTCCAATTTCTTCAACTACTTCACGAATAATGCTATCAAACATTTCCTGAGAAACCTTTCTGTTGACCATCTGATGGGTTAATTCTCCATCAGTGTGATGGCTTACTATGCCAACTTCTTGGGGCTGTCAAAATTTGTAACACAGTGTAGTTATTGCTTCACAGAAAAGGATGAGTAAAGGCTGAACTAAGCTTAAAATGAAATGATATAATATTAATAAACATATTATACTGCTAAATAATAGTTTTTAAATGTAAAGTGGAGTGTCACACTGAGTGGCAGATTCAAATACATGTTTACATTAGAGTTATAGGCTGCATGTGAACATTGAAAGGCAAGAATACAGAGTAAAAAATTACCAGACAAATGTCAGAAAAGAGGAAGTGGCATTTATGTAAATAGTACCTCTGGATGGCCTCCAGGAAAAACAAAGTGCCCAGGAAATTCGCCGACATTGGTACTTCTTTGCAGCACAACTACTTCTTCGTCAGATGTCACTACGATTGCACCATTGCCAAGAGGATTAGAGGTATGCTGACACCTTCTCCAATCATCTACAAATAAAAAGTAAATAATAATCATCCAATTTGTATACTTTAAATTTCAGATATCACTATCATCAGTTTTCTGCAATTTCTTTGTTGTACCAAGACATCTTGCATTCTCTCTTATATTTATGCATTCCAATTGTCATATTGTTACCGTATTTGAACCTAATGCTATTGTCAATGATGTCGACTTACATAAAGACAAGTATATTCTGCCTGATTTTGCTCATGATCCTTGTAGATCTTCTTATGGGGCTTACATACCTTTGAGGGTTAATTACGACAGATACCCTTGAGGTTCAGTCTAATTAAAAAAAAACCAGTTATCTTTGAAATTTACAACTACCCCTTAAGGTATTTGCTTAACAAGAACCCCCTCAATAAGTGCAATTTGTGAATTAAAAACAAATATCAAGGGGATATTTGTAATTTGAAAATAACTCCGATGGTAGTTTTTGTAATTTGCCCTAAAACTTACAGTTATATGTTTGAGGCCCCTTCATAGTTAAGCAGATTTACCTTCAGATGGAAAAATAAATCTTTCCCACAAAGGATTCAAGTTTGTTCCCACGAATGTCCTGAGAAAGAATTACCACAGAGTTAAAAGAATCATCAAACCATTGACCGCATTAAATCTAGAAGCTGATTCGAGACTAATATTGAAGCTAACAATCAAAAGGTGAAGTTTGTTTTACACTTTATGCAAGAAAGACTTCCAAATACAACTTCCAAATACAACAACTATATTTTCATTTAAATAGATGAAATATCAGTTAAAAACTAAAGCACGTGAGGTCCTTGGAGTTGAATAATACCAACTCAATCTCTTTTCTGGATGCGAGCTACTCCTTAGTGATGTGTAATAAGCACCTAGCACTCGATATAATTTATTGTTACTAAAACCACAAAGTTCTTTCTTATTTGAGCGAACTAGTTTGTCTATCCTTCTTGGCAAAGACCTTTATGGCTTAGGATTCACGAAAATCAGAACTTTCATACTAGAATTATCCAATGATTGTGTTTCTTATATTTCTTCCACCATTTATGTTATTTTTTCAATTTATCAAATAACATGTGAAATTAGGACACATAATAATTGGGTTAGCTTGAGAAGGCCTCTTGAGCCAAACTTGTTTGGTTGGAAAAGCCTACCAGAAGCCTTTTTAAAAGGTCAAGACTCCTACTCATCCTCTAAAGTTAGGCAATTGACCATTGAAGTTCCTTTCTCGAACAACTTATTCCCCAAATAAAAGAAGGGATATGAGATGAGAATTATGAAGATGTGATTCGACTCAATCAAGTTAAATATGTATGAGTGAGAGAGATTGGTGTAAGTTGGAGATAAAAGTTGACAACAACATGAGACAAACCCCATCTCCGTTAATTAACGCAAGAGATCAGGCCCCTTTCAGTGTCTGATCCGACAGTTCTCCTTTCTCATGTCCACAAAAAGGCTCAAGGGAAGAGTTGTTTAATGAACATATTGTCATCAAATTTTGAAAGATTTAATCCCATAGAAAACATCTCTTCTATTCTCTCTAGTCTTTATTGGACCATGACCACGAGAGTTTCCAAAGTGCAAGGGGTGTGATACATCGGTACTTTACTAGTATTTATTGGAGCGAAATGGATATCAATATTTTACAGTTCATAATTTCAACGTAGTATAAGAAAGTCTGGAGTTAATTGTTGAACTAGTTGATTTGAAACAATTGATCACACACTACATTAGAAAGGCAATGTCGGTTCATTTTGACATTTGAAAATTGATTCCGTGTGAGGTTAGAGCTCCTTATCACTACTGACCACATATGGAGACACCTTCTTTCTATGTATTTATCCTTATTCTTTGTTTATCTTATTTCTAATTAAAATGTTTTGAAACTTAAGGTAGGTTGTTTGGCTTAATTTAAAGCCTGGTAGAAACTGCTCCATCATATGATCAGATTAATGATGACAACTCAATTTCTAAGGATGTTATTTCTATCCCAACTTCCATTCAAGCGATTGTAACTTGAAAACACTTTTCTTCTTTTTGCGTGTATGCCGGAATTTTATTGCAAAATCCAGCTACTAATACCTTAAAATCAAAGGGTGTTCTATGAACATCTCCGGGTGTATATCCTGTTACACAAAACCAAAAATAAATCCATCTAACATACTTATTTGTTATATTTAACTTTACACCAAAGAGGCATATACCGCCTTTGCACCAGGGTTGTTTTAACATACTGGAGCGGAAACCAGTTTAAACCTTTGAAAATTTCTTGTGATAATGCTCCAACAAAGAGTATTGAGAATAAGAAGATAATATTTTCGATGAAAATATATATCTTGTAAATATGTATCTGATTTATGTTCTTTTAATAGCCCTACTCGAACCCTTCAAGCCCTCTTATAGGCAGGAGAAAGGAGAGCAGTGCCGAATCAGGCAGTTAAAGGTGTCAATGTCTCAATTCATAGGGAGTGAAAAGGTCTATATACGAATCGAGTAGAGTTGAACATGGTCAAGCTTGTTTGATATTTTATCGAGTTTAAAAATTGTTTTTTAGTTTGAATCAAGCTTTCAAGAGCTTTATTCAAGTCGAACATAACCTGAGCTCGAGTAGTTATATATTTTATTATTTTTTCACTTATAGCGTTGAGAGCCGAGATTCACATCTTATCGAATGAAGAAATATATTCAAGCTTCGTTTATTTTATTAACAAAATGAACCAAACAAGCTTTTACTAATCAATCTCGAGTAAAATATCTAGTAACTTGGTTTATTTTTTAGCTTGGGCTATCATTGTACAACTGCCATCATGTTCACCCACTTTCGTCTCCAACTTGAACCAATATTTTCAAAATTAGATAGTGAATACAAGCGATACAACAAAAATCTCTCATGTAGGGGAAGGGGAGAGAGAGAACCTGTAATCTGTCAAGCCAAGTAGAAGGCAAACATTAGTATTCTGAGAGGAATCAGCCCCTTCACCCAGGGTGTGCCCACCATACTGTCAAGTTGTCAACTGAATAAATACTGATTACATTATTTTTCAACTGAACCAAATATTGTGAATTTAGGCATCTTCTTTATAAGTGTGCATGGGATAATTTCAAAAAACTACCCTGAGGATTAGCCTAATTACCAAAAAAAACAACCAGTTATCTTTCAAACTTACAAACACTCTCTTGTCATTTGTTTCTATTTTACAAATTGCACCACAAGAGGGGATTTTGTTAGGTAAATACAAACCTCAAGGGGGTGCTTGTAACACCTTAAGGAGGTATTTGTAATTTTGAATGATAACTGGAGCATTTTGTAATTAGGCTACACCTCAGGGTAGTTTTTGTAATTATCCCTAAGTGGATTTCTACATTCTCCCTAAACCATGTTTTCGCCCTTCTCATAACAGAATGAAAGAACTATAAAATTATCATCTATTGTATTCTTATAAATACAACAGCTACAAACTCCACATAAAGAACAAGTTTCAGCCCACAAGGGAGATATATATATATATATATATATATATATATATATATATATAGATATAGTTGAAATGGACGAGCCATGGGAGGCCAGCAGGTTTTTCCCAATTCAATAAGGCCCTTGGAAGATAGCAATATGTCCAATTATTATAACACAAGAAATGTGACTATAAATAAAATTAATTAAACAAATCAAAAGTGAGAAATTGAGAAGAGCATCCACATACCCTGAACTTTAGTCCATTGTACAAAGATGGGTTTTGTTGAACTCTCCTGTCCCATATCTAGCATTTGAATTCCAATTTTAGCATACAATCACAATTACAAAATGAACAAAAACTAATAAACTTGTACTCTAAAAAATTGATCAACAAAACTAAATCCGGAAAATAGAAAAACAACCTCTGTTATGGAATTTTCCAAGCTGATATCTGGATGGGGAATCCTATCATAGGTCTGATCAAACACCACCGACACCTGGTATTTACAAAACAGCATTTCAAACCTCATAACTTCCAGTACTAATCAGGAAAAAATAGTGAAAAGGAGATGAACAAAACCAAAACAAACAGCTGCCTACGCAGAAATTGTGCAAGCAAAAATGTAAAAGGTTGGTTTTCGGAACTACCTCAGAAGGAGAAAGACCTGAGGGACACGAGAGAAGAAGTTTAAATGCGGGACGATCGTGGCCGCCGCCGATTTCAGAAAGGCGCTCCGACGTCTCCATTGCTAACACATAAGCATACCAAATGCTGGATGAAATGACAGTGGTGAAATAGATGTTAGGGTAAATCCAACTTCAACCCTTGTACTCTTGGTTAATTCTCACTTTACCCCTTATACTCCCAATTGTCTCATTTTAAATATAAATGCTTTTATTTTATATAATTTTATCTATTAATTAATACTTAATACTTAATTGTTTAAATTTTGTTTTAATTCAAATTAAATCACTATTTTTACTAACATAACTCCTATTGAAGTTTATAATCTTATGATATTTATTATTAAATAATATATTTTACTTATAATTTTTTCACTCAACTTAAATATCAATTATTAAAAACTTATTTCTAATTAGTATTTTGTTAAAAGAATAAAATATTAACAATTTATTATTTATTATTAAAAGAATTATCAATATATTATGAAAATAATATTTTGACGTAACATAATTTATATGAGCACATGATAATTCTATTTACAATAATATATTTACTAGATAATATATATTGTGTATATTACTAAAGTATGCATAATATTGTTATATGGGTCGGACTGGCGTCGCCCCCGGGCCAATGGGAAAATCGGGTCAAAAAGTAATCGAGCCTCTATTGAGTAGTCCAACTCATGAAAATATACCTAAAAAATTGGATCGCCCGGGTGTTTCGGTTTGGGCCAAATAGGCCCGGTTAATTTTGGGCCTCTAAAAATCAAGCCCAGTCAAACTTTTTATTGAGCCGGCTCATTTTGACAAATCTATATATTAACATACTAAAATGTAAATGATGATTTTTTATAAGTAATGAATATTTAAAAAAACACGTGTTATGAAATTATATAAGTAAAAACAATTTAGTACTTTTTTAAGTATGAAATAATTGGTAAAAATAATATTTAGTTGGTCAACACATATTGATTTTCAATAAGTATTAATTCTAGTAACAAATTATTTATCATTGATAGAATTATTATGAGTTGAAATAAATTATGCTAAATTAAAAAATTCATAATAATTTGATAATTTCTTTAATAAGTAGAATATTTTTAAGGAAAATACATTATCTAATATGAATCACAAAATATGAATTTTAATAAGAGCTATGATAATAATGAAAATAGTATTTAAATTAATCCAATTATATGTGATAAACTTTTTAAATAATATGATGTGTAATTTTAATAATACGATGAGATTTAAAATACTACACACAAAATTATAAATCTTACATAAAATTTTATTATAAAATAGCGAAACATAAGATTACAACAACAATTTTTTACATATTTCTTTAAATTTGATTAATTTTTAAAATAAAATTTTCAATAAGTATTATATTAAATAAAATTACATGTGCAATATATTTATCAAGTATAAAGTAATAAAAATCAATATCAATGGAATACAATAAGAAATCGAATACTCATTTTTAGTGCAAACAACTAGAGATAAAATGAAAATTCTGCACTAAAACAGTGCAAATATTAGAGCGTTCTTATGCATCAAATACATGAGCCAACCTAAAAATTGATTGATGATTTAGATCCATTTTTTTTATTAAATTGGGAGTAGTGGTTGGAGGGGAGGAGATAAATTTCAAAAAAACTGAAAGATACAGGTTCGAAAACACTCTTACAAAGGGTTAGAGATACCACTTGAGCTACAAACCCGTTGTCTGATTTAGATCAATATACTACATTGGTTAATTAATATTTAACCAATCTTATTAATATTATTACAGTGACATTCTTTTCAAGATTCTGAATACAATGTTGCCATTTGGATCACAAAATTGAGAACTAGCATATAGCATATTCTTTTTTGGGAAAATAAGATTTTTAGTCCTGTAAGTTGGACCTTTTGGAGAATTGGTCCTCTAAATTGTCACATTCATTTTTTAGTCCTTTAACTTTCACATTTCTAGTTATTTAGTCCTTTAACTTAACAATTTTATTTTTGGTCCTAAAACTTAACATATTTCAGAAATTTGGTCCTATAACTTAATATATTTTAGAAATTTAGTCTTATAACTTAGCAATAGTTAAATTTAACTATTTTATAGGACCAAATATAAAATAATTAAATTTCAATGTTTGGAAACTAATTAAATTATAAAAATAATTAAAATTAAATTAATTTGATTAATAAAAAGTTTGAATAAATAGAAATTTCTAAAATAATTAATGAATTCTAGGAAAATTAAAATAATTACATCAAATTAGTAACTTAAGAATAATTTGTCATATTTATGGAATTAACGAGGATAATTATCTCCAAGAAATGTAATCAGAGACTAGTGTACAAGATGCATTTAATTCAGAAGGTTTAAAAAATTAATGCTTAAATATTTTTTTTAAAAATTAATTAAATTAAAAAATGATTAATTATTTTTTAAAAAAATTAATTGTTAATTAAAATCATTCGATTTGAAAAATAAAATTAATTTAGAAATAACCTTTTAATAAATTAATTAAATTTAACTATTGTTAGTTATATTACTAAATTCCCCTAAAAAAAGGTTACAGGACCAAATTTCTAAAATATATTAAGTTATAGGACCAAATTTCTGAAATATGTTAAGTTTTAGGACCAAAAATAAAATTGTTAAGTTAAAGGACTGAATAACTAGAAATGTGAAAGTTAAAGACTAAAAATGAATATGACGATTTAGTATGACCAATTCTCCAAAAGGCCCAACTTACAGGACTAAAAATCTTATTTTCCCTTCTTTTTTTCAAGTAAGGATTTGGGCCCAATACAACCAATCAGACAATCTTATTACCCACAATGACATTTTCTGCTTGCCTATGGAGTAGGGCCTCATAATTAAGGCCTAGTATTGCAGGTCATGTTATGTTGTTGTCTTTAACCACACTTAATTTGCAATATGTCCATCAGATATTTCGGTCATTCATCGTGCTCATTAAATTTGAGGTTCAATGATTTTTTTTTTCTTTTTTGAATTTGAGTTCTAGTAATATGATTAATAATCAATTTAGAAAATAGTTTATTTTATTCATATTTGGTAATTTAAAATTACGGACAATATAATTGTTTTTTGAATAAGTTGAGAGTACTGGTTGGAGAAGAGGGGATAAACCTCAAAGAAACTAAAAGATACCGCATTCGAATCCAAGTCAATACCCTTACAAAGGATTATGGATACCATTTTGTTCTACAAGCTCATGGATTTAATAATATAATTGTTTACATGTATTGAAAGTTAACAATTTGAATGTAACAATTGATATAATATATACCATATGTTGCTTAAAATAAACATTTCCAGAAAGTTGTAAGTTAAGGAAATACCTTGCACAATGGCGTGGCCAGAAAATAATCAGGGTGAGCCGATACATGAGATTGGAATGAACCAGATAAAACTAAAAGAAAAACCAAATAATATGAACCAGTTTCAGTTGATCGATATCGATTAACCTAAATATTTTCTTTTAATTATTTTAAATACTTTTGAAGAGTACGTAACATTCATAATATCATATAAATATCAAAATATCAAATTTATATATTAAGTGGAATCAACAAAACAAAACACAAACTACAAACTAATTAAAAAGAGAATCTAGCTAGAATAAAAATACTAAAAATTATTTCTCAAGATATCAAGATATCAATTGTAATTCAAGACGGTCAATACAATTAACTAAAACAAAGTAGGTTAATATCTATATTTGATATTGAACTTACAATATTCTTAATTCTAAAATTATGAAAGTTTAACTTGATTACTTAAAGATGATAAACCGAGCAATGGCATTTAGTGAAATCAATGAAGTTTCAATACATAACAACTTGATGCGACATCCAATAAATCAATATGTTGCATGTGGCACATTTTGTTTATGGTATATGTATCGGTCAAGTGTGACATCACATGAAATTGACTATTCTATAATTAATTGATAAAACAAACACATTATCCTAAACTTTTAGTCTTGTCGCACTTGGGCATCAATCGATAAAAATCTAATGGCATGATTGATATACGAGGATAGAGTGGAAATAAAATGTGGAGGCATGCAAAATTAGTCATGTATTTATAGGTATATATGTTGCGATAATATTCCTGTAACTTTTTGAAATTGTGATTTTATTCATATATGTTTTTGCTTTTCCACAATTTTAGTCACATAAATTTTGAATTCGTGCAATTTTAATGTTATAAGTTTTAAATTGGTGCAAATATGGCCATTTAGGGTTATTTCAATATTTCACTTATTCCCAAAATATCCTTTGTAGCCAAAATATTTAATATACCTTAGATTAATCACAAAATAGTGTTGGGGCCTGTGTTTTATTTTTATTTATCATTTGAGTTTAATTATTATTTATACTATAAATTACCTAATGAGAGGAAAATATTAGAATTATGAATCCAGATAAAAACCAAGATACGAACTCTACATGAATTAATTCCTAATTATGGAAATACAAAAAATGTACAAATTTTGCAAAATGAGTTATTTTGATTAATATGACCAAAATTGTCACAACTAAAAAGTATATGATTAAAAATGTCAAATCCTAAAAATACATGACTAAAATAGTTATTTTTATTGAGGGGCAAAAATATCACATGATTAAAATCGCAATTTCAAAAGTTGCAGGACTAATGTTGCAATACCCCTATAGATACATGACCCGATTTTGCAATTTTTCCATAAAATGGGCATTTCATAGATGAGATCTCCTATTCTACTTTTCCGGTTTCACTCCATGTTTCATTTATTAGATAAATGACACGTGTACAAGATGATGTCACAATTATACATGTGTCGTTCATATAATATGCAGAATAAGGAAGTGGAACAAGTGGAATAAAAAATCTTAATCCATTTCTTGGTTTTCCCAAATTTATTTTCGTGGGAATCCCTATTAACAAAAGTGAGGGATAACTAGTCATCCCATCCCTGTCGAGTTTAGCTATTTCAATTTTATTTTTCATGAAATTATCCTTCTAAAAATGATTTAAATCCAACAAATTCTGAAATCATTGGTAAAAGTACCTACAATATTATTTATATCGGTAAATTTAAAAAATATTTGGTGATTTGTGAGTAATTAGTCAGTACAGGTTGGGAGAATACAATAAAATTTATTTTATTATGTAGGTAGTTTTAAAATTCAGTGATAAAATTATTTATGTCAGTAAATCCTGTCGGTAAACTGGAAGTCTTTTTGTAGTGAGTGATATCGCTCACCCCTTGCAAATATTGTGTTAATCTGGTTCGAACCTGATTCTTTCTGTTTCTTTGAGATTTATCCCTCCTCTCCATTCCTCCCAACTCATTACAAAAAAACTACTTTGCCCTTAACTTAGAATATTAACAAAATTAATTCAATACCTTTTTTTTTAAAAAAAAAAGCACAAACTAATATAATAACGTAGGGTAATTATATAGGCTGCTGCTAAAGCCTAAATGTCTTGGTAATGATTAAAGTTTATATTTAGAAAGGGATGCATGAATAATTTTCTTTCTCTTTATAGTTGAACCTTTGTAATTTATCTTTGATTTAAATTTTGTGATGCTGAAACTGTTTTCTGATTAGCATTAATTGTTGCAATCAATGAAGTATGTAGTACTTCAAATAAGAGTTCGTATATCTATCTACGTGCTTTAATTATTACTAATATTATGTAATAAGATTGATTAACATTAAATTCAATTACATCCTAAGCTTCTCTATCATTCCTAATCTATAACTGTAATTTGCTTGAGAACCACCGGACAAGGTTAGCCTAGTGGTCATGGGTATTATTCTCAATATCGAGGCCCAAATTCGAGTATCTGCAATAATACGACGGAACTTTTCAAGAAAAAAAAGTATTTTGCTTGAGCTTTCTTGTCAGCAGTTCTCAATCTGGATTCTGGAGTAATGGCATTATCTTATAGTCTGTTTCCAAGTACTCTGATGTTACCCCCAACCAAATTTTGGGTTGTTCTTAATGTATATATGCAGTGTTAGGTTGCATTTGGTATAAGCACTACAAAAAAATAAATTGTACCACAAACAACTGATGTAAAAAAAATGTGGTGGCATAATTGTAAATAGATGTGAATTAAGCTGAGGATTTTAAATTCATAATAAAAAATCGATCTGTTAAGGTTGTTTGGATAATCTCATAATAATAAGAGCAACTCCAGCAGTGGAGTAGAATGGCGCTGGGCATCACAATCCTGCCTCCAACAGTGCGCCAATTCTAGGCGCTATTTTACATTTGTTACAGTGCAACGCCACAAATGGCGCTGCATTGTTTTAGTGCTACTCTTTTTTTTTTTTTCAAATTTGTTATATGTTTATCTTAATTTTAAATATTGTTAGTAATTTTATATTTCAAATAATAATCTTATAGAAATAATACTAAAATCAATTCAATTATATGTCACATTTTTTATGTATTATTATGAATTGTTATTTTAATTTTGTATTTTCATCCAATATTACATATTATTTTGAATTCGATTATTTGTGAAAATAAATTTTTTAATAAATATTAAATATTAAAGTAAATAAAATTACATATGTAATACATTTATCAATTAAAAAGTATAAAATCAATATCAAATAAATAAAATAAGGAATCTTATGGAATATATTTTTTTAGTGCAAAAAGTAGTGCAAACTGTTGGAGATGTGATATAGATTCTGCACCAAAATAATGTAAAATCTGCACTAAAGTAATGCACTCTACTAGAGATGGTCTAAGGACGAAGCCACATTTACTATTATGTGGGCACGTGCCCCATAACTTTTTTCCTTTTATTTTTGTTTTACTATTCATTGTTTATTTTTATAAATTATATATTAATTAAGTTAAGAAAAACAAAGTATGGCATTTTATTATTTATTATTTGTTTTTGGATTTAATATGAAAATTCTAATTGATCTTATGCAATAAGATTGTTATTATTTAAGCTTTTAATTTTGTGCTCAGAGTTGTCTATATATAGGTGATAATGATCACTTTCGAGGGGAGAATAATTGGAATACTAATTAATGGAACTATTTATATTATATGTTTATTTACTTTGTTGGTTAAATAATTCAAACTTTAATCATTGTTATGGCGTACTCAATTTTTTATGTTATCTCTATGCAATTATCAATTTTTCCTATAATTATTTTTCAGTTATTGAGTGGCTATTTTTTTCGAGGACGCAATGTGTGCATTAATTGTTATATATTCTCAATAATTTTCTGTAATTTGTTATAAACTTAGTGTAATAACTAATATTATAAGTTTTTCATAAAATGTAAACGAAAGGATCAATTTTGATGAAGTAATTTGGGACCATTTGGATACCTCATGAGAACCAAAATTTTACCTTCCACAGGACAAAAAAAATATACTTTAATTTACGAAGCAATTTTCTGCCTTAAATTAAATCCTCTCAATTTTTAATTTTTTGCCTTAAACAAAATACTCCAAGTTTTTAAAACATGAAGTAATTTAAAGAGAACATAATTAAACTGTAAATGATTCTATGTGTAAACGAAGACTTTATTTACTATGTAAATATATACTATACTTGGAAAGAAGGATTAAATAATTAATATTTACCTCCATATTTATGGGAGGAGAAATTATGCATGGCAGCCTTATAACAATTCTACAGTTACTTATTGTTATTGTACTCATGTGGAAGACGAACCAATGTCATAACTCATACATTCAATGATTTCGAGTGT
The DNA here is from genome assembly GCA_016081115.2 of Rehmannia glutinosa. NCBI lineage: Eukaryota > Viridiplantae > Streptophyta > Magnoliopsida > Lamiales > Orobanchaceae > Rehmannia > Rehmannia glutinosa. The sequence continues at coordinate 54,793 of JABTTQ020000018.1, forward strand.
AGGGCTTCAAAGTTAGTTAGTGATCTTGTAGCCGGAATGAGAGATAGCTATATATGTTTTGCATCTTATTATTATTCTCGTGTTTGATCCATCGTTTCAATACATCCAGATAAATATCACATATGTAAAATAGTGTCATTATTATACACGTGATATCATCGTAGCTAGCACGTCAGATTACCTATAGGCCATAACCCACCTATTTTTCCCATTAGCTAAAACATATAGAATTCGGATAATTACAGAAAAAACCCATAGGTTTGGGTTAATTACAAAACATCCAGAGATGTTAACTGAGGGGTTTAAGGCATAATCAAATATGAGGGGTTTCTTGTAGTTTTGAAATATTTTTTGCTTATGAAGGGGGAAAATATCAAACAAAATCAAACATCAAGGAGTTTTTTTTTTTTTAATTTTAATAACCTCTGGTTCTTTTTGTAATTAGTCTAAACTTCGGGTTTTTTTTTTAATTATCCCCAGAAATTTTGTCTTTATGGCCCAACCCAATTTCGGTTGTGTCAGGGACTAGGGGATATGCCACTGCATAACATTTGTATGGTATATTGAAATACTGGATGAAAAATCATAGAAAATAGAAGATTTCATGTGCTTATTGGAACCATATTGGCATACTGATCATGTTTTGCATATGGGACTTCCTCACGATCCATTCTAAATTCCAATATACTATATAGACGTCACGTGTATAAAACGATATCATTGTTACACACGTGCTATTACTTGTAATTACAAATGCAACATTTCTTGACTGCATATTTTGACTACCACTATGATGATTCAACCCAAAATATTCTATTGGGCGGTTTCGAGACAAAACTCTAATTCTAATATGTTAGATATACCTCATGTCAAAGTGATAAAAGTATGTGACCATTTTGATATATAAAAAATGTCATTTTCTGATACTTTAAATGTTTCACATGGAGCAATGGTTGCATATAGGGTCTTTATAGCCAAAGAGGGTCCAGCCATAGCTGCTTCTACAGTTGTCTCCCCGCTCGTGCATTCATTGTTGATGCCTTTCTCCATAACTACGAACCAACAACTTAATTTTACGCGCGGGAAAATCTTTATCCGGTTCAAGTTTATAAATTATAATAATGGTATATGGTTATGCTACTCTCGGAGGAATATACCAGGTAAAGTTTTTACTGTAGATTTGCATACAATACACGTAATGTGTGTGAATTCGTTTATATCCACAATAGATTTATGGTAGTTATTCACGTGGAGTATTCCTCAACTTGCAGATACATAGTAATTTATAACTACTAATGTCAGGATATGCCATGATAGTCGCGATATGTAAATAAAAATGTCACAATATGCCACTATCATCTTGACACGATATGCCACGATATAACGAGACAATTTGACGTGCTTTGTATAACATTCCCTATTTCTCTTTGGTTGTTAAGGGTATTTCGGTAAAAGACTAATATAAATGGATAAAAACGAAGATTTTCTTTATCTCATGTGTCAGAAAAGTTTTTGTTTCTTACGAAATGACTGCTTTTTCGCCATTTCCACTAGATAGACTGACAGAGAAGAGAGAAAAAGATATCACTTATCAGTTTTGTGATGAACATCTTCAAGCTAGATACAAATTTCAGACTAAACAAAAGAAAATTATATTTGAATCAACAATAACACATATTAACCTTACCGTTTAATGAAAAAGAAAAAAAGATTACAAAAATAGAATCACATACATAGTATAAAACATTTTTTCAAATTTATATATTTGAATCATATACACTTATCGTGTATTTTGTAACGTAAAATACAAGACGAAAAGTACGAAACACCAAATCAAAACACCAAAAAACAAAAATAATCAGAACTGAACAAGTAACGGATCGAGCTAGAGAATCAAAATAATTTTTGATTAATTAGTAGAAAAAAATAATTTTAGAAAAATTAAAAATAAAAATAATTAATCCGGTATTTCGTAATCATCCGGGACGTAAAACGTATCCGGATCTTCGTCCTGAATCCACCCGTATTTTTCCAGAAAAGGATTAGCCAAATTCTTAGGGGGATAGCTATCAATAAACTCTTCCCAAACATTCCTCCCTTCCAAATCCCTCATCACCTCCCACAAACAGCTGTTACACTTAAACCCTGCCCCAAAGCTAATCATGAAAACCTTATCTCCCTTTTTCAGCCTCTTTTTGGCCTCCATGTACGCCAGCACGTACCAGAGACTGCTCGCCGACGTGTTCCCAAATCGGTGCAACGTCATCCTCGCCGGCTCCACATCGTACTCGCTCAAGCTCAGATTCGCCGCAATCGCATCGATCACCGCTTTTCCCCCTGTGTGGAGGCAGAAATGATCTATTCCAGTTTTGAAATTAATCACCGGTCTCGCGGCGCCGCCGCCGGATTTACTCCATTTTTGGTGTATTTTGCGAAAAAGTAGCTTCGCCGCGAACCGGAGGAGCTCGCGGAGAGGTAAGATCTTCGGCGCGATTTCTTTTAGATTATCGACGAATGCTCGAGTCGCGGCTTTGGGGAGGTTTTTGCCGAGGTGAAAACCGATGAATCCTTTTTCGTCTTCCTTCTGTATGCAGCAATTGTACGATTCCTCTTTGGCGCCGTGGTGCGTGCGCACTAGGCATTTGAGCTTGAACATGGATTTGTCTTTTAGGCTCGGTTTGTTTGTTAGGATCACGGCGCAACCGCCCGATCTGAAGAGGCAGTTAGCGAGAATCATGGATCTGTCGTTCCCCGTGTACCAGCCCAAGCTCAACGACTCAGATGTGACCAGGAGCGCCTTCACGTTTTTCTGAGATTTGAAAATGCTCTGCACGATGTTTATCGAGATTAAGCTCGCGCTGCACCCCATACCGGTGAGATTATACACTTTAACATCTTCTCTCATTTTGTAGAAATTGATAATCCTGGAGGACAACGAAGGGAGCGTGGCCATCATCGATATGTTCACGACTAAAACGTCGATTTCCGACGGAGAAATGTTGGTTCTCTTGAAGAGCTTATCGATGCTGTCGATGAAAAACTCGTCCATCTCCAAAAGGCCGTCCTCTAGAGTCGGAGAAGCTTCTCGGCCTTCGAACACCATTTTCGGCGCGTAAGTCTCCTCACCGATGCCTGAACTGACTATTGCTTTCAATAAGAATTTGTACTCGTGTATGCCGAGATGCTTGTTTCTTCTAATCACTTCACCTGAAAATTTCGTGCTTAATTTTCTGTCGTTGGTCGGCTTGTAGCATTCGTAGTCCAATATGTAGCAATTTTGGTGCCTTTTTTGGTCCAGATTTCGCCATAGGATGTAAATCAGTGGGAGAAGAGGGAGACAATAGAAAAACATGAGACCAAGATCCATGTTTTTCTTTGTTTTGGGTTTAGAGGGAGGCTTTTAGAAGTTATAGGGAGAAATTAAGCAAGAAAAATGGAGGTGGGTGTGTTATAATGTATGGTTTTGATAGTTGATGATGAGAAATTTAAAGGGGTATTATTAAGGGGGGTGTTGGCCAAGTTGGACATGTGAGGATGGTCTTTATAACACTAATTGTATCTCTCAACGCCCACCAACTCGTTTGTGTGTGACTTCACTAACTATCTTTGCTATACTATCAAACAAAAAAAGAAAATAATCATATCACGCCTTAGGTATGTGAATTTGAGGAACCCCACGTATAGTTTTCTTTCTTCATCAACTAATGTTGTAAACATCGATGATTTGATTTGATTTGATTTGCCCCTTCAATCTATGCATGAAAACTAAGTGCATTTTTACGTTCTCACATGATAGTTAATCATAAAAAGTAAATTTTCATATAGTTGACCGAGTTTAGGTTGTAACAGTGTGTATAATCATACATAGGGTGTATATGAATCCATTTAGAGCAAAATATAGTACTGTTTAAACTTGTTTGATTTTTTTATCAAGCCAGACAAGCCTCAAATATTTTGTCTTGGTTTGATTATTATCGAACTGAGCTTGAAGGAGCTTGAACGAGGTTTAGCTAAGCCAAATACGAATTGAACTTGAGTAGCTTATTTTTTAACACATATTATGTTATTGTTTACTAATTGACTCGAGCTCGAACAAATATTTTTATAGAACGAGAAAATATGTTTGAGCTTAGTTCGTTAACATAATAAAACCAAGCTCAAACGAGCTTTTACTGATTAATCTCGAGTGGAGTAATGAGTAGTTTGATTCGATTTGCATATGTAATCATATATTTGTTAGATTGTTGAATTACTTTAGGTTGGCATTACAAAATATAGTACGTAGATCTAAACAACAAGTGCGCGCGCGCACATATATATAACTTTGTTCTTTTTATTTTTTGGTTAATTTCATCTTTTGCGAGTACAAAAGAGGATACAAAAGAAAACAGCTTTGATTTCGCTTCCTCATGTTGTTCTCAAAAAGCAATTTATCTAATTCAATTATCTTTTCTTGTTGACGAAAGAAAATCCATGTATGTATTTTTTTGGGTTACATACATACACTGACAACTTTTTTTTTTTTTAATTAAATCCCATATTTTCATGTAGGGTTTTAGTATAATGGATAAATTCTGTGGGGAAAATTTTTTAAGTACCCACTATGGATAGTATGTACTCTTTTCTAGCCACTAAGATAACAAACTTCTTTTCTACCCATATTGGCCAAATTACCCCTTCTTTAAGTTGTTGTTTTTGAATTTTGAAATTGAAATCATAATTATACTATTTAAAACCGTATATTACAAAAACCAAAGAGAAAGCAAAAATGAAAAAACAAAAGTAAAAGAAAGAAGAAATCGGTCAAGAAGAAAACCTTACCCCCATTTCGTGCCCAATATCGTGCGAGAAGAGAAAACAAGAACATGGATTCAATCGTGACGTCGACGTCGTCCGCCTCCACCTCCGTCGCTGTCACTGCCGCTGCCGTCGCCTCCTCCGCACCCTCCTCCGTTCACGAACAGGTAAGGGCTTAAGTTCGAAATTTTGTTTGTTGTATTACGTTCAAAATTTTGAATGATTAGGGTTTAGTTTCGAAATATATTTCATGGGTTTGTTAAGCAATGTGAATGATTAGGGCTTAGTTGTTCGAAAGTTCAAAATATATGAAGTTTTGAGTTGTGTTTTGGGACTGTTATTCGAAAAATGGTGGTGATTTTTTTTCTGGTTTGGGCACGATATAGGGTTGAAGACGATTGGGCACGATATCGTGCCGTAGGTTTATTTGGGCACGATATCATGCCGTAGGGTTATTTGGGCATGATATCGTGCCGTAGGTTTATTTGGCTAGGTTTATTTGGGCACGATATCGTGCCGTAGGTTTATTTGAGCACGATATCGTGCCCTAGGTTTATTTGGGCACGGATAATTTGGGCACGATGGGGTTATTTGAAATTGTGCCTATATCGTGCCTCTACTGTCTGTTCTTTAATTTTTGTACCTTATCACTACATTTCTTCAATTTTTCAACAATTCATCTTGCTAAATTGCAATTAATTATTGTTGTAGGTCGGTCCATAGTGGATGAGACCTTCATATCACCGAGAGAGGGCCCATATCACGGGGTACGTTCAACCGAGTATAATTCAAATAATTAGAGATGAGTTGTGAGATCGGTGGTGGTTTATATGGGCAGTTTAGACAGTCAATTTTCGGCCATTTTATTGATTTTGGGTATGACGGAGTTAGTTGTAATGCAACACTTCATGCATTGATTGCGATGGAGGTGCGTGTGCCGGATGCTCTGGAATCGGAGTGTTGGTTCCACGTTGGAGAGTAGACTATTAGATTCTCTCAGCGTGATTTTGCTATGATATCCGGATTGCGATTTTCAGGGTCCCCATTTGACCCTAACGATGTTTTTGAGGTACCCGAGACTGGTATATAAAGACGGTATTGGCCTCGGGGTAATCGTGTTACCGCCGCGCAATTACGCGATTTATTTGCCGATGAAACATTTCGTGACTCACCAGACGATGCCCTAAAGGTGGCGAAGGTGTTATTTGCCTTTTATATGATACTGTGTTTCGATGGCCGACAGACCGCAGTGGACCGTTAGCTATGGTTTTTGATCGAGGACGAAGCACAGTGGGAGGCTTTCCCTTGGTGGAAATACTCATTTCAGATATTGATTCATTATATTCGGCAGCTGCATGATGTTAATGCATTATATATCTGCTGGAGCTCCTCCTCGGTCGGATCCAATATCTCATGACACACTAAAGTCTGTATATAAATATATAAATAAATTAATAAAAAAAATATAAATTAAATAAGTAAACAATGTTAATGCATACCGTGTCAAAGAAAAAATCAATCATGTCAACGCTGGTCTTCGGAAACCTCCAACGGAGGCACTAGGCATTTGGGTGTCGGATACTCGAGTCGCCCAGGCATTACCCAGGTTAGGTATCGCCTCGAATGCCCAAATCTGTCAGAACATTGATAAGTGTCAAAAATAAGATTTTTTTTAAATATTTAAAAATAATTACAAATGTAAATAAAGTAAAAAAAATATACGTACCAGCAAGACATACGTGAGACCATAAAAATGATAACTAGGTGGGCGATATCGAGGTGGATCATCCTTAGTATATCGGTCATGTGGCAGAACATCATGCAGCTGCCGAATATAATGAATCAATATCTGAAATGAGTATTTCTCCCAAGGGAAAGCCTCCCACTGTGCTTCGTCCTCGATCAAAAACCATAGTCAACGGTCCACTGCGGTTTGTCGGCCATCGAAACACAGTATCATATAAAAGGCAAAAAACACCTTCGCCACCTTTAGGGCATCGTCTGGTGAGTCACGGAAGGTGCCATCGGCAAATAAATCGAGTAACTGCGCGGCGGTAACACGATCACCCCGAGGCCAATATCGTCCATATATACCAGTCTCGGGTACCTCAAAAACACAGTTAGGGTCAAATGTGGACCCTGAAAACCGCAATTCACATATCATAGCAAAATCACGTCGAGAGAATCTAATAGTCTGCTCTTCGATGTGGAACCAACACTCCGATTTCGGAGCATTCAGCACACGCACCTCCATCGTAACCAATGCATGAAGTGCCGCATTACAACTAACTCCGTCATACCCAAAATCAATAAAATAGCCGAAAACCGACCGTCTAAACTGATCATATAAACCACCACCGATCTCTCCCAACTCATCTCTTATTATCTGAATTGTACTTGGTGGAACGTACCCCGTGATATGGGCCATCTCTAGGGGTATTCATTCGCTCGAACCGAAATTTCGGTTAACCGAAACTTCGGTTTGTCAAAATTCAAAACCAAAAACCGAACCGTATTATACAGTTCGGTTTGGTTTGAAACCGAAATTATTTCGATTTTTCTTTCGGTTTTTCGGTTAAACCGAATCTCAGCAAAAAATTGAAAAAAAAAAAACTGTAGCAGACATACGAAGGCTGCAGACAAAAACAGGAAAAAATTAAAAAAGGGAATGCACTGGACATTGGGATATGTTTAAAGCTTTGAATTCATCATGCAGATGTTTAATTCAAAGAATCTGATATGTTTAATTAAAAAAGGAAAGATTTCTTTTGATGTTTAATTCAAAGAAACTAATATGTTTAAAGTTTTGAATTAAACATCAAAAGAAATCTTCATCATGCATGTGGATTGCAGAACAGAGACCGGTGGCGGCAGTGATCGGAGATGCGATGCAAGGTGTGGATGATTCAAGGCTATGAGTAGAAGATGTTGGGTCTCTGCTGTTTCCTTTTCACCTTCAATGCGTCAGTGTGTGCGCAAAACTTTTAGTAATAAAAAAAATAATAAATAAGTTCGGTTTTCGGTTCGGTTCGGCGAACCGAACTATAAAACCAAAACCGAACTGAAATTTTCGGTTCGGTTTCGGTTTGAACCGAATTTTTGGTTCCGGTTTGGTTTGGCCGGTTAACCGAACTGTGAACACCCCTAGCCATCTCTCGATGATATGAGGGTCTCCTCCACTATGGACCGACCTACAACAATAATTAATTGCAATTTAGCAAGATGAATTGTTGAAAAATTGAAGAAATGTAGTGATAAAGTACAAAAATTAAAGAACAAACAGTAGAGACACGATTTCAAATAACCCTATCGTGCCCAAGTTAACCTAGGGCACGATATTGTGCCCAAATAAACCTAGGGCACGATATCGTGCCCAAATTAACCTAGCCAAATAAACCTACGGCACGATATCGTGCCCAAATAACCCTACGGCACGATATCGTGCCGAAATAAACCTACGGCACGATATCGTGCCCAAATAACCCTACGACACAATATCGTGCCGAAATAAACCTACGGCACGATATCGTGCCCAAATAACCCTACGGCACGATATCGTGCCGAAATAAACCTACGGCACGATATCGTGCCCAATCGTCTTCAACCCTATATCGTGGCCAAACTAGAAAAAAATCACCACCATTTTCCGAATAACAGTCCCAAAACACAACTCGAAACTTCATATATTTCGAACTTTCGAACAACTAAGCCCTAATCATTCACATTGCTTAACAAACCCATGAAATATATTTCGAAACTAAACCCTAATCATTCAAAATTTCGAACGTAATACGACAAACAAAATTTCGAAACTAAGCCCTTACATGTTCGTGAGCGGAGAAGGGTGCGGAGGAGGCGGCGACGACAATGCGGGTGAGGAGTGGGAGGTGGAGGAAGCGGCGGAGGCGGCGGAGGTGGAGCGGGCGGCGTCGGCGACGACGATTGAATCCAGGTTCTTGTTTTCTCTTCTCGCACGATATTGGGCACGAAATCGGGGTAAGGTTTTCTTCTTGACCGATTTCTTCTTTCTTTTACTTTTGCTTTTACTTTTGTTTTTTCACTTTTCCTTTCTCTTTGGTTTTTGTAATACACGGTTTTAAATTGTATAATTATGACTTCAATTTCAAAATTCAAAAACAACAACTTAAAGGAGGGGTAATTTGGCCAATTTAGGTAGAAAAAAAATTTGTTATCTTAGTTGGTAAAAAAGAATACCTACTATCCACAACGAGTGCTTAGAAAATTTTCCTTCATGTGATCCCCGTGCATTTATGACAGCCGAAGCGAAGTCATCTTGTGTTCAAAGTGGTTGGAAAATTGACCTTTGTACTTTTTTTTTTTTTGACAACCATTGACCTTTGTACTTATAACCAAGAATACTCACTTTGGCGATTACGGTGTGAATTTATTTTTAATAATTTTAAATTAAATTATCATGTATAGTACTTTGTTGAAAAATAATTAACAATCGGAATTTTGTAAATAAAAATTGAATATGCAATTATGTGGAGTTGTAATTGTTGAATTACGTAATTCAACAATTAAAAATGTTATCGGGTCTTTTAAATTCATGATAAACCCTAATTCAACCCACAAGTTATTTTTTAGTTTAACCAAATTCATTTTTATTGACAGTTTCTTCCTTGTTTTAGTTTCTCATTTACTAAGGTTAATTATAAGGATTAAATACTAATTATTTTTTTTAGCATTTATTCAATTCAATATTATTAGAATTATTGGAGACAAAACGTTAATGATGATTTTTTTTTTTACGTGTATAAGATGATGGCATTATGTACATTACATGTGGTATTGACCTAGTGCACCGAAACATAAGATGAAAATTGTTGGAAATAGGACATCCAAATTTTATTTTTTTCAATGTTAACTTCCTTACAAAGAGATATCAAAAACGTCTTAGCACATCAGATTTTTTACCCAGGTGGACAATGTTAATTATGTTAACATAATCAAGAAATGTGAGAACTTGTGATTGGAAGTACTACTAATTTTGAGTGATAATTAATGTCTAGAAAAGAAAAATCAAAACAAAACTAAGCTTTTGTAGAACTAAACAAATCTTAAGCAAATCCTAATCTTTGTCTGGCAATATTAATTGGTCTTCTCTTTTATAATAGAACGTGTTTGTTTTCCTGATCACAAATTATTTTATTTTTTTCCCAAAATAACATTGCCCGACTACATACCAACATTGTTGTATTTTTCAATAATTATATTACTATATATCATCACTTTTGCATACTCAAACACAATAACATGATTAACAATATTATTGTAACATAACTTATCTAACAAAATTAACATGACATGCATGACTGCTACTGTGAAAATATTTTCCTCCCAAAACCCAAAAATATCACTGATCACTATTCAATTTCTCTAGACACAAGTACACAACCCCTAAATATCCAAAGCATAACTAAAGATATACCTAGTTTTTCTTCTGTGAGTCTGTCTCTAGCTATATACACACACGCACGAATGTGTATATTCACTGTTCAATATTTCAAAATAGCGATGGGATGGTGCTGCTGTTGGAGCACTTTTGCTCTAAATTGGCGTTTTATGCCAATTTAATGTATGGTTGAGTCGCTTTACACCATTTCCATCAATATACACTAAAATAGTGCATTATCTGCACTATTTTGATGCAAAATATGCGCTCAATCTCGAGTTTGCTAGTAAATTCTGCATTAAAAAAGAATACTCTATTTAAGTGCATATTTCATATACTAAAATCATTAATTTAAAACAAGAGAAGAAAAATTTAACGTAACTACAGTTTTGCCTATTTCTGACGCAAAACTATTCACATCTATAAAATAGACCAAGCTAGTGTTGGAGCAAGTTTTTGTTCCAAATTACAGATAGAACACTCTCTTGGAGGTATTCGAAAGAGAAGTTCTATTAGAGAAGCTTACAAAATGCAAACATATATAGTCAGAATTTACTTTGGGATCGAACTTGTTAAAACAATATTCAACTCAGTTTTCGATTGTACTTTTCATGTATATGGCCTGATAATTTATCATATAATTTTAGTTCTCAAACCTACCAAAAGTAACCATGTAAATTATGGGATGATATTTCCAATTCCACTTCCCCTATTCTACACCCTATTCCATATTGGTAAAAACAGGTTGGCGTATACCGAATGGCTGAAAACAGTTGAGCAGAGTAACGGTAAAAATCGAGACGTCGAGGCAAGAGTTGGACTCTTTCTCTTTAAGATGAGATTGCCCCGCTCCCGGTGCTTACGGAATACGGCAATCGTCTCCCAAGATACAACGACGAACTACTTGCGATAGTTGCACTACAAATCACAAGTACAACGAACACTAGATGGTTTTTGAACTCTCTTTTAATTGACTGATGCAGAATGAAGAAGAAACAGTAAAATTTTGAATTTTCTGATGTGATGAAATGAATCCGGGGCTAATTTATATAGAGCTCCTAGTGCCTCTTCAGACTGGGTGCAACCCCTGGTCCGGATCAGTCTTGACCGTTAGATCGCGCCCTGTGGTTAACAACTGCGATCTGATGGTCCTGATCGCATCTGTCTGAAGGAACACACCCTTTGGCATACACCTCTGCACACTGGACAGACGCGTCCAGTCACGGTGCAAATCGCAAGTACAACGAACACTAGATGGTTTTTGAACTCTCTTTTAATTGACTGATGCAGAATGAAGAAGAAGCAGTAAAATTTCGAATTTTCTGATGTGATGCAATGAATCTTCAAATCTTGGGTTTATATAGAGCTCCTGGTGCCTCTTCAGATCGGGTGCAACCCCGGTCCGGATCGTCTTGGACAGTCGGATCGTCTTCTGTGGTTACATTTTCGCGATCCGATGGTCTGATCGATCTGTCGAAGGAACGAACACACCTTTGGCATACACCGCACACCGGGCAAACGATCAATCGGCCGCCACGTGTCGCCACTCGCACGATCTGCCAAGTCATCGCCACCCGAGCCCTGGCGTCGCCATCGAGCCACTGGATCAACCCTGGTTTAATTTTCCAAAACTTTAACGCTCCTCAAAGCTCCTCGCGATGATGCGTACGTGCGAAGTGCGCCTCGAAAGCACCCAATGCGACTATGTGCGACGTGCGCGGTGCCTTTTGAGCTAGCCAAATGCTAGTCAAAATTGACTTGGTCCACTAGGGTGTACCATAAGGAGTACCACTTGATTACTCCTTATTAGTGGTGAAGCTCTTTATTAACTAGTCAAACATTTACTATGTTTCCTATGTGGGATATGGCTTTCCATATTCCCACCCCTTTTTATATTCCATATATAAAAGGAATTTAAGTAGCCAACTTTATGCATTTATTTCTCATTCACCCGATATTGGTTTTGAGAAATTCAAAATGCTAAACTCATGTACCCGCGGCGTAGATGACGCTTATCTCATTTATTTCATACTTAGAATAAATGACTCCACTTAAATAATTGGTCAAAATCGGGTCAAAACCCAATTTATCAAACCAATTCCAACATTCCATATATTGGATGAAAGACACGCGTGACACCATCTTGTACACGTATCATTCATCCGTTGCAATGGCCGGAATAGGAGTGAAACAAAGAAATTGAAAAATGAAATCTCAATCCGTAAATTACATGTATGTCCTTATAAATTTGTTGATATACATAGTTTAGTAAACACCTCATAAACTACAAAGTCCATTCTTATGTTGTTAAAACGGAAGAAAGACATTGAATATCATGAACATATGTACTTTCTAAATTGACGTGTAAATACAAAATAGTCATGCATATAAGCATACCCTCATTTAAGGCAATGAAGACATTTTAATGGAACAATTTCACAGGTCTGTTGTTAAAAGCTAAAACACAAGAGGAGCTTGAAATCTTTATTTCGACGATTCATGTGACATCTTTTTCAAGGTAATAAAAAAGGAAAAAAAGAAATAAAAAGTGCATAAAATCTGGCAGCCAGGTGTATGATTAAGAAGTATATGGATGAGAAGAAAAGTTGGATAATATAAATAAATAAAGTTATGGAGAAGTATTAATTGGCTGGCAAACTGTTGAGCCAGTTATGTATATTGTATGAAATACCAGATGACCTTCTGAACTAGTGGGAACTGGGAAGTGAGACTGCCATAACTGATCGATACATGTAGTATTTATTCCTATGTAGATATGTATATATATTAATATATTTAAGTAGAGGACAATATTACGTGTGGTGAGTGGGGTTGGGGCGTTGGGGGAACAGACGGGATTGGGTTAAGCTCAACTATCAATGAATAGGGGTGTAAACGAGTCGAGCCGAGTTGAACATATATAATACTGTTCAAACTTGTTTGAATTTTAATCTAACTTCAAAAATTGGGTTAATTGAGCTTGGTTTGATTATTAATCGAATCAAGCTCGAATGAGTTTTAGTCGAGACAAACACGAATCGAGCTCGAGTCGCTTGTTATTTTTACACATATTTTACACTTTGAGTCGAGCTCGAGCCGGTTTTACATCTTATCGAATGAAAAAATGTGTTCATTATGTTAACAAATCGAGCCCAAACGAGTTTTTAACGATCGATCTCGAATCGAGTAGCTTGGTCATTTTTCAGCTTTATCAATGAATATTAGATCTCCTATGTATATACATATAAGATTTGGCTTAATTGCGATTCTGATCCTAGAAGTATAAGGAGGTGGTATATTAATTTGGTTTGGTAGATAGTAGGGATGACAATGCGACGGGTTGGTGAAGACCCAAACTCGCCCATTTCCCAGAACGGGGTGGGGCGACCGATCCACGGTCACGGGGGGGGCGGAGTTGACTCGTGATGCCCCATTTTAAATTAAATCAAATACAAAAATAAAAAAATATTTATAATATATTATTTACAAAGTTGTTACCATCAATTGATAAATGTTAGATATAATATAAGAATACATATTATATTATGATATATATAACATATGCAAAATATATATTAAAAAAATTCTATGCAGGGCGGGCGGAAGTAATACTCAGATCCGCCCAGCCCCGCCCTGCCGGTGGTCACGAGGCGTGGGTATCCACTAGGGGTGTAAATGAACCGAATCGAGTCGAATATCAAGATATTATATTCTTATTCGGCTTATTTATTGAATATTTTTATTTGCATTCTTTTAATGTTCGAATACAAAAAATGATTCTTATTCTTATTTGAAAATATATTTGAATACCTACTAATCAGTTCGAATACCCGTATTCAAAATCCTACCTATATTTTTCCCGACAATATGTAATTAGATTGCAACAATAATTAGAATCTAAATAATAACTTTGGGTCATGTAATTGTTAAATACATCAATAATATATTTATCACCAAATATATCAACAAAAAAAGAGAATTTATTGTCGAGTCCATCAAGAATATAATACAAGAATGCTGGCTAGCATCCACACCATGCTTACAATTGGATATCAACATGTTCTTCCCCCTTTGCATAAACAAGCTAATTAGAGATTGATATATTTTTCTAATCATGCAAATATATAAATATAATGGAATTTAAGAAAAGAATATTTACATATGTCATAATAGGCCTTTTCATCCCATAAAGTTGACGAAACTAATCTGCTCCATAAATCAGAACTTGAACCATATCAGATGATAACTTAACATGATAAGGAGCTCAGACTCGGATTCTTGAACTAAATGTGGCCTCTGATGTCACTGTGTTAATAGGAATAGCTAAAATATCACCAATCAACTTAGACAAAATGCATGATGGACTTTAATTATATTTAGACTTGCTAGTTTGGACCTTTTATAAGTGAATATATGGTTTATTATTTATTAGCAATTTACATAAATAAATATATGTTTATATGTATAAAGATTATATATAAGTATTTTGTATAAGTATAAATATATAATATATATAATATTATTCGAATATTCTTTCGAATACTCGAATCGAACATAATGATATTCATATTCGTGTTCACATAATATACGAATTTGAATAAATATTCTTATTTGGATTCATATTCTAATTTATCGAATTCGAATGTTAATATACGAATTCGAATACCGAATCGAATAAAAGAGATTCGCTTCTTTTACACCCCTAGTACCCACAGGTCAGGTCAAAATTGTCATCCCTAGTAAATTGCATGTGTAGTATTTTTGGTTCTGTAGGAATAAAAGAATCATATTTGGTCTTTCATGTATTCTATGTAACAATTTTGGTCTCATAAGTTTTTTTTTTTTTTTGCAATTTTGGTCCCATAAATTCTAGTTTTGTACAATTTTTGTCTAGAAAAATAGTGGAATTTGAAGTATCATTCGGATCAAAATTGCATAAAATTAGAATTTATTGGGCCAAAATTGCTACATATGATATTTACAGACAAATATTATAAAAAAAACTAAGGATTGGTTATGTTCAAATTTAACTGACGTGAGACCAGAATTGCAAGTTTTATATTTGTTGGGACTAAATCTTCTGACAAAAACAGCGTTTTTGGGACATATACTAAAATCGCGTCCCCACATATATTATGGATTAATTAAAAGTGTAATTTCCTCACAGAAAATTATTAACCAATTGACACTATAAGAAAAAACTAATTTACCATTATCTAAAAAAAAAAAAAAAAACTAATTTACCTATAGAAAAGTATAGGTAGGTATTAGTATAACTATAAAGTATAGTTGTATAGGTAAAAACGCTGTAGAAAAAATCATTGTAGGTAAATCAATTTCAAAATAGTTGGTGATTGATCAGTAATTGGTTGGTATAATTTCAGGAAAAATAATATTATTTGTTTTATTGTAACTGTAAAGTGTTTTATTGTAACTGTAAAGTATAGTGACAAAATCATTTTTGTCGGTAAATTCTATTGGTAACCTGCAAGTTTTTTTCCTGATGAGTGTGAATCTCATAATTCTCCTTTGTGCTTAAGTAATTAATATGAAATTATTGGAGTGTTAGTAGTATATTTTGAGGCCCTAATGTCAATTCTCATACAAAATTAGTTCCAAGAACAGCCAACCTAAATCCCTTAAGCATCTTGACATAATTAATACCCCATGAAAGAAGATAGAAATTGTCAAGCTTTGCATTTAATTACAGGTCCACCATCAGAGTTGACTTATCTAATACAAATCAGAGAACAAAAAAATAAATAATCCAGTTTGTGTGATGAAAATTATAATTAATAGAAATATGTGGGCATTGTTCATAATTATGAATTTATTATCGTCTTTATCCAACCATTTCACTGTGCCTATCATATGCATTATCTGCTGATTGGTTTTATTCGTCAATATTATCTGCTTCATAATATAATGCTGAGTTTTCTACAATGGGCCACCTTTTTTTTTTTTTTTGAAGATAATACAAAATTTCAATTAAATTGTTGGAAATAGCTATTAGTGTTTGAAAACAAAAAACCAATCAAAAATCTGTTGGAAACAACCATCACTAAGTGATAAAGAAAAATTAGTCAAAACAGTCAAATATGATCAATAAATTATCAGATGACTCCACTAGACTTACAAAAGTAAAATTAGCGCATATACGAATATCATTAGATCTAATCTAAAACCACCCAACACCTAAAAAAGTTTAAAATGGACTTTTATGTCTTAACAAATGTGTGAGACGGTCTCATAGATATAATCCATGAGACAAATTTTATATTTAAATAGAATTCCGACTCAAACTCATATCCACGAAGAGAATCCATATTTTTGTATATGTGTTTTAGGATCTATCTCATGAATTTCGATCCATGAGATGATTTTACACACTACAAGAAAAACACAGTTTACCTACAGAAAAACATGTAGGTAAGTATTAAGAAAATTATAAAGTGTAGGTAAAATCATTATAGGTAAAATATTTTCCTACAGAAACTCTGTCGGCAATTGAAAATATGTCGGTATAATTTGGGGGAAAATGATATTTTTTATTCTGTAGATATTCTGTAGATAATTGTAAAATTTAGTGACAAAATCATTTCTATTGGTAAATTTTGTTGGTAAACTGGAATTTTCTTATAGTGATATAAGACCTCCTCTATGTCTAAAAGTCCATTTGAAAAAGTGATTCCAAACTTGCTTGCAAATCTTCAAATTAGTACCCAAAATGGGTGGAAATTATTTTGCAAACCCATAAATATCACAAACATTTCTCTCCTCCAATGAAAATGAATACTATCTTATTTTGAAATAAATTAAATGACCGAAAAGTTCAAAAGTAATACTTCAAATTTATCACATAAGTCTGTGTCTAGCTAATCCGATCCCATGTGGGTTTAAATGATAAAATGGCTCGAAAAGATTAAATTATCCCCATTTAAAACAATAATTGTCAAATTAAATATCATTAGTACACTTTTATGCAGGTTATGTTCAATGTGAATTTAATTATTGTAAAATATAAATTAAAGACCATTATTACCGACCATTTGGTAGTTGCCACCTCCAAATTTCATGATGTAATCTAAATTAAAGACCATTATTAATTACAATTTCGCACCTTCAAATTTCATGATGTGCACCCCGAGTGATGGACTCATGTAACTACTCTCTTTTAACACACAAATAGTACCCCCCAAAAAAAGGCACGTATTTATTACTTAACACTTTAATTATTTAAAGGGATAATTACGAAAAAAAAACCATTGATGTTTGATTTTGTCTTAAATTTAAGGGTGTAATTGTAATATTCCTATAAAGATCAGAGAGGTTTTGAAATAATTTCTACTCATGAAAGGAGAAATATAACACGGAATCAAACCTCTATTTTTTTTTTTTGTAATTGATAAAAACTTCTGGATTATTTTGTAATTAGCCTTTATCTCATTTATATATATATATATATATATATAACTATCCTTACTTTAAATTAGAGAAATGTTTTTATAAATCTTTTCAACCTTTTTTTTTTTATCGGTATAAATCTTTTCAATCTTGATCTCATGTGATTCGGTTATTGTACAGGCATACCGTCCAGATCGAAAGTTGGTCCCACTGGCTACAAACCAACACGAGTCTTCCAATCTGCTTTTGTCCTCATTCATATGGTTCAAGCATACTTAATTATGGAGTTTCTAAGTTATGGGTTCTCAAGAAGATGATGTATCTTGGTGGGATCGATTCATTCGTGGTTCTCTTCCAGAAGTCCGTCAGGAGACGCTCCTAGTATACTTTGTAACGTCATGTCTACATAGTGTACTACCCCTCAAAGACCACGTTAGTCACTTTAATAACATTTGTCTATAAGAAAAATCTTACTCGACACTTATTGTTAAGTCTAATCCATAGGCCACCATTTATTTTTAAATTTCTTGATTTGGAAAAAAATGGTTAACATATCAAAATCCAGTTAAATGATTTTTTTGTTAAAATTTGGTGAAAAGAAAATTAAAACCAGACAATAATGTATAATGGTCCTGTTTCTATGATTTCAGTGAGGTCACATATCTATAACTTCGACTTTAAGATATGAATGGTTTCAAAACAGTCTAAGTTACATATGTTCCAGTCCAAAAATGTGATAAAAGTCAAGAAGTGATATTTGATGTCAAATGCTAAAAGATATATGATATATCTATTTGATAGGTCCTTCATTAATTTGATATACATCTCTCTTTAATAAGTTGTCTCTACTTTTTTGAAAGGCTGTTATTGTTCATAATTTTGGATAATTTTGAATCATTGTCAGCAATTGGTGAACTTTTAATAAAATCACAAGTGATTAATCATGATTTATAAGGTCCAATTGGCCAATTGTATTTGGGTAATAAGCGAAGAAAAATAATGTTTTGCAATAGATAAACTAAGTTCATGAAGAGCGCTAAGCCCAAGCCGTAGGCTTGTGAAATTAATGGTCTATGCATCAATCCTGACTAGATTACACCTTCCGACTTTTGGGTACAAATACCCCAAACACTTTCCATTTGAAGTTATCACATTTATTATTTACAAATTCATTCTCTCTAGCTTTATCATCAACTTGAGCGTTCGAAGAGTACCCCGGACAACCCCTAAATGTTTGTTCTTGTTGCAGACAGGACCCAAATCTATCAATTATTTCTTGATGGAGAGAAGTCAATTCCCGGTTGTTCACATATATCAAAGATGCAATCACCTAACCTTGACCACATCAATAATTATATTAATATTAAAATCATGATAAGGAGTTCACCGTCTTCGGATGCAAGTATAATATCTTGAAATGAATTAAAATCTAAAAATAATTCCCAAGTGTAATCAATGCCAATTGAGTTTAAGATTACATTTGGATAAGATAATTTAGATTTGGGAAAATGATTTAGGGAAAGATTTCAAATGATTCCAAATATGACGGATTTGAAATCCTCGAAAATGATTCCAAAATAGCTTCCAATGATTTGAAATTCTTATAAAATGAATCCATCCAAACAATCTCAATAGATTTGTTATTGTGGATTTAAATTCATAGTTCAAATTCTTCCATCGAAATGGAGCATGTAGAAAAAAAATACTTTCATAGAGTTGTGTATTCTATGAACAAATTATTTAATATGGTGTATTTATTTATTTATCTTTGAACTATGTTATGTTTGAACTTTGGATTTAATGGAATATTTTTAAAGATTTCGCTTTAAATGATGAAGATATAAACTTTATCTTATCCACTTTAAATGAATTTTACTTTACATTTTACATTTTGTTTCCGTATACTATTTCTTTTTTAAAAATTCACACATGTCCTTGATTTGGTTTGGTTAATATCTGTCTCAGTCGGTATGGGCCCATTAACGCGTGGAGTGACTTTATGTTCTTTTTGGGCTCAGGCCCATTCAATATGATTTATGCCCTGGCTTTTATAGTCCTGTTAAACTAAATTGGGTCCTACTCTATTTATGGTAGTTTCCGGCTGAAGAAAAATGAATCGTGCCCTCATCAGCTCATCTAGATCCATTAATTTAGGGCGTCAATTTGTGACACGATGCGATAATTCGACACGAATTTAATGGAATTTAGCAGGTATATGTACAATCCTTAGCAGATTTGGGTCAAAAATAAGTCAGACACAGTTAAGACGGGAAATAAACAGGTCATGTCAGGTCGTCCCACTTGTCGACACGATTAACTTATTTATCCCATTTAATTCTATAGTGACATATTATTTTCATATTTTGTGATGTTTCAGTTGGTTATACGATGATGAATAAATTATTTAATGTATTTTCTAATAATTTTTTTAATTGTAATTTTAGTTTTTTCCAAATTATTTATTTTTCTTCGTGTCAACATAAAATTATATAGGTATTTCGTGTCGTGTTGGGTTACACGTGTCATAAATGGGTCGTGTTCATGTTGTGTATCTTGACACGAATAATTAAATGGGTCGTGTTCATATCAAACTGTAATAATCTTTGTGCCAAAACACAACCCACGAACACGAAACACTACACAATTAACACCCCTATATTAATCCATGTACTATTATTTTTTTTATTTATATATTTTCATTGTTTTTTTATAATGATCATCTAAATAATGTTATAAATTCCTTCATCTTATCAATTACCTTATTATATTCATGCTATATAAATGAATGTTCTTCAAATTTCTGATTTCACTTTCCTAGCTATTTTTCATTTTTTTTATGCATGACACGTGTTCTTGAAATAAATAAGTAGTGTTGATTATTTTCAAAGAGGTTTAACTCATGGCACTTTTCTATATTCATCTAAATGAAAAGAATACGATGTGAAATAGTAAACATGAACCCCATAATCATACACTATATTGCATCGTACATGCATACTCTTGCTTCAGGGGCGTGGCCATTTGGCCGACTCGACTATCCTTAGCTCAGTTTTTTTTTTTTAGTCTAACTATTTTTTCCACTTAAAAAAATATATAATTTTTCCCCATAGAAAAACTGGGATAAAAAAAAGCTTGAATTCTTTCGATTATTTTCTTCGAACACGACTAATTTAATTAAGCATCGAAAGGTTTTCGATGTACAACCCTCAACATCCCTGTATCATTATATATGCTTGTAGCTGAGATTTAAGGATATTCAAACATTGGACAATCTTATTATGGATTTTTTACTTGTCTATTTTCTGAATCTCATCACTTATGCATCTACTACCTTACAAAGCCGATCCAAAGTTTCGAGGGACCCGGAGCAAAGAAAAAGGAAGCCCTAATATTTACATAAAAAATAATATTAAAAATAACAAAATCAATTTTTTAAATGTAATTCATTGATTTAACGTATATAATAAATATATTATATTGCAACTTTATCATGTTGGTCTTACTTAAATAAATTACGAAAAAAATCGTTCAATATAATATACAATAGAAAAAAGGCAAAAAACGAAAAACTACTAATAAGTTAGCTATGAAAATTGATCTTCTTGTATTCCTCTTTGAGACTCGATAAATTCTTCAACTTGTTTTCTTTTCTTACGATTTTCATATCCACATTGATATTTTCGAGTGGGAGGCATTCTTAATTTCTATTCAAAATAAATACACAAATAAAGCTAATTAGTACCATATCAAATCCTTCAATATAATTATATATTGCCACAAACTTGAAAGCAAACAAATACAAATGTTCTACACATCAATTATATATCGATAAAGAAATAATTCTTGCTAATAATGAAAACAAAAAATAAAATTTAACAATTCTCAATTTTAAGAGATCATCTTACAAATATCAATGGAGGCAAAATATTTTAATGGAGGTGGGCCTTTTTTCTTTGTAATTTGGGGGATGAAACTGGTGTCGAGGGCGTCTCTAGTTGGAAGATGAAAATAGGTTTTAAACTTGCTTGCAATTTGATTCTTCTACTTGGTGTTTTGATTTTGAAAAAAAAAATTTAAAAAGAAAGAGCAAAAATCGCTGAAAAGTGGGAGCAAAAAATTGTAGGGTATTCAATAAAGTGGGATAAGTCAAGTGGGCTTTGGATATGTCAAATTGGGCTTTGTTTTTATGTGTTTTCGGAAAAATGGGGAAAAATCAAAGACCTGCGCTCATTCTGTGAGCATACACGCCACCACTCCGCCGAATGACTTTCTTGGTAATTTTTAGACAACAACTGTTATTTATATCAAATAAAACTATACATATATATATATAGTTTTATATCAAATAACTATATATATATATATAAAATAAATTTTTCTCCGGGAGCCCTATGCGGCGGCACCACTTACACTGCCTCAGGACCGCCCCTGCTACCTTATAAGGAGGTAATAGGATGGTACAGGACCAAACAAAATCGAAACGACCTTTCATAAATGGTGTAAATGATGACAATGATTTGATCAGCTGCGTGGTGATCTTCTTCTTCTTTTCTTCTTCTTCTTCTTCTTCTTCTTTTTTTTTTTTTTTTATAACTTTGATATTTCTAATTATTAATCAATTATATTTTAGAGTCAGATTTCACAAGGTGAGTCATTTATATGTCTAAAAGATAAAGAATGTCACCAATGGCGGAGTCAACACACGAAAATGTGGTGAGCCGGATAAAAAATTAAATCATATAGGCTAACCAATTTTTTTTTATTTCTTAGAATTGTTGGTCTGGACCGAGTATGCCCCCATCTCCACCAATGGATGTCGTAGGTTTGATGTCAAGGAACGAGGGTAGTTTTGGGTTTTTACATGATGCTGCTAAAAATACAGATCACTATAAGTCGAGCTTTCTGATAAATTAATCAAATTTCTTCTCTGGAGCTAGTAGATTCTTCGCACATGAACTTGCCTGCAACACCAGCAAATGTTAGATGGGCCCTGAGGTTGTACTACGGTGACCCTTTCCGATGCTCAAGTCAGCATGTGTAGGAGAATAATTCTAGAGCAAAGAACAACAAGTGAGAATAATGAATTCAAAATACTTACAAATAACAAGGAGGAACATCTTTATGCCTGGGTTGATGGGTCGGGTGAGCTTTGTGTCATAAACATGGGTCGCACGGGCCGCATAATTATTGTGTGATCCGGTAGTAATTAATAATATTGGTCAATTGATGAATAATTTGGATTAAATAAATGTGTAAAATACTAAAATAATAATAATTGGGAAAAGTCGAATTTATCCTCAACATAAGCCCCGTTCTTGGGCTGCGGAAGCATAGGGAACAGTGCATGAGCTAAAGGATATCGCATGCGCCTTGGCTCATTCTTGGTTCGAGAGTAGTGACGCACCGTGAAATGAGAATGCGCGGGTAGAGCAAAAGAAAGTGGGCGGATGGAAGTGGATGGGGTGCCCCACTGCGCGAGCGGCGAGCAAGGGCACCCCTCGATCCCCTCAACGGGAAGTGAATGAACATGATTGAATTATCAAAAATGTCCCATCTTAAACTCCCCATACAACATGATAACGTTATCTTTTTAATTAAACACCGACTAAATACCATTTATAGATGAATCATAAATGCTGAAAACTACTGATACTAACCCATCTTATCATTAACAAAAAAATTGAGTATTCAAAACTTTAGAATATTAGTCAATCACTTCAAAACAAAATGAATATTAGTCAATTTGTGAGTTTCTTAGAAGACTTCCTTTGTTTTCCTGATACCTATAGTCTCCTCTTCTAAATTGGTGTAACTTGACTTCACTCACCATCATTAATCTAGCTTTCAGCAATAAACATGATCCATTCAATAATTATAAGGGATAACTACAAAAATACCCCTAAGATTTGGGTTGATTACAAAAAAAAGCCTAGAGTTCTTTGAAAATTACAAAAAAAAAAAAAAAAAAACTTTGAGGTTTGATTCAATCTTACATTTTTCCCGGTGACTTTCGAAAACATTTCAAAAAAAAGTCTGACATTTACAAAAATATTACAGTTACCTCATGTTCACAAAAATAACTAGTACTATTTCGAATCAATTAAAATGAATCAAGCTCTAGGTTTTTTAAGCTATGGTTAACGAATACATTTCTATCATAACTCTATATGGACTAGGACTATATTTCATTCCAGCTTTAGGGTTCTCAACAATAGTCCTCCTTCATTAAAAAAATATTGTATAGTAAATTATTTTTATGTATTTAAAGTACATCGATTTGATATCGCTTGTGAATCTATGGTTAGTAATTTATTATTTTTTTTAAGTACAAGTCTTGGGAGGGGATAGAGGTTGGAATCGAACCTAGGCATATGCCTGAATTTTACAATCGTCTTACCACTAGGATACCAAGCGATTTCGTGTGGTTAGTAATTTATGGGTATATAAATTGTTGTTCAAAATTTCAAGTTTTGTTCGGTTACATTTTCATTTTCGATTTCTTCATTATTTTTAGACATTTTTTGGCCTATATTTTTATGTCAAAAAACAAAAGTTTGATTAATGAGAACAATACTAACTTTATAGGAGCTGATATATATTTTAATCGAAAGCTTTAATTTTTTGTCGTGATTTTATTCCTAACTTTTCCAAATTATCAATTGCGATAAATAAAAGTGTTTTAAGGACTCCTACCAATGGCCCAAGCCCATTCCCAATTATTGACCGAAGTTTTTTGACAATTACGAGAGGGAATTAATAAAATAAAATATTATAAATAAAACTAATATTAATAATAGATAAATAATATATATTAGGGGAAAATAGGGATGCGGACGAGGAATTCCCATTTCTTTTAAATGGAGAAGGGGGTAGGAATGGGATGGAAGATCCCGTTCATATGAAGCAGGGAATCTCCATCCCCGTCCCATCCAAAAATTAACTGGGGATTTACCATTCCATTTTATTTAGGTACCAACGGGGATTTGGTCAACCCTATTTGGTGTTATTTTATTTTATTTTTTTTGTGTAAATATCCCAATGTAGAATGGGGGATTAAGGTTAGATCCCCGACCTATTTGGTGTTATTTAATAATAACAATAATAATAATAATAATAATAATAATAATAATAATATGATATCAATTAGTTAACTATTTACTTTAAAAAACAATTTTGATTAAAATTCCAAAATAAAAAATTAGTATTAATATTGAATATATTATTTCCATGTGCAATAAACTTTTTATTTTCTCTACAAACTCTACTAATCTGTTACGAATTCAAATTGTAATCATATAAATCAAAAATGAAAATCCTTCTTGTTTTACAATTTGGATTCCAATTCAAAAAAGCCTGGCTTTTCTCATCGTTCAATGGGCCAAGCCATTCTCCTTTTGTTTCATGAAATATCTCAAAATTATGGTCGTCTTTAAATATATCCCAACCCAAACCTTTGAGCTTCTAGCGTCATTTGGACTTCAATTCAATGGGCCACGCCATCCCCTTTTTGTCCACATATTCTCCAAGTTATTTGATTACTTGAGTTTAATTGTGTTAAATTTATTCTTTGATCGATTATTTGTCCTCTTATTATTTTAGAATTAATAGAGCGGTCAAATTAGATCCGATCAACACTAAATTATTCTGGGGATTGAGATTTTTTATTCCACTTTCTTATTCGATTTATATTCCATATATTAGGTATATTAGGTGAATACGTGTACATGATGACATCACAATTTGTACACGTGTCATTTACCCAATATATGTAATATAGAGTGGAATAGAGATCCCATCCCTTATTTTGGTCACATTTGAATGCAAAAACACTGCGTCCACCACCACCACCACCACCACCAGACATTAATGCCCAATCCGGCCTCAGTAAACACAACATCTCCCCCACCCCCCCACATTCCCTCAATAATACCTAAGCAAGCTTCTGCAATCAACAGCCACCATCCCAATCAAACAGCATCTCTAGGAGGCCGGAATGATAAACAGTAGCTAATGAGTTAGTGAGCAACGAGCTTATGCATCTATGAACTAAGGCAGCTAATGAAGCTACTGAGCTCACCCTCCGGCTATTCCCATATGGAATGGGATCTCTTCTTGAAGATGCTACACCTGATATACATACATGCACTTCTTGTAAATCCATCATACATGGTGCCATTCTTTTTAGGGATAATTACAAAAACACCCCTGAGGTTTAGCCTAATTACAAAAAAACCCAGAGATGTTTCAAAATTACAAAAAAAACCCTTGAGGTTTGATTCTATCTTACATTTTCTCCTTTCATAAACAACGAACATTTCGAAAACCCTATGATATTTCTAGAAATATTACAATTAACCCCTTAAAATTAAAGCATAATCAAACTTGTGGGGGCTTCTTGTAATTTTGAAATATCTCTGCGTTTTTCGGTAATTAGCCCAAACGTCAGGGGGTCTTTTGTAATTATCCCTTCTTTTTATAAAATGGGACACTTGTCCTTCATTAATCATTCATACACCAAGTGTACCATATACCTAGTGTAACATAGATAATGCTATGGAATGGAGTAAGGACGGTACATTCTGCTCGGAAATGAGCCCGCACAAGAAGAAGTCATTTCACTATTGGTTTATCCTTAAACAATGTGAATTTTCACCTTTTAGAGAACAAGGGAACATTTGGAAATATTGAAATTGACCACAGAAAGTGGGGCTCAGTGCTTCCAAACTACGAATTACAGTTTCAATCACATTTCCGAAATTCCAAAATACAGAAGTCAACCACAAAACGTGCATATCTCAAAACTTCACATTTTGATCATGGGGTTTGATAAGGACTAAAATAGTCCGACCTCATGAACCGAACTGATTAAGGGATATGGAAAATGAAAGGGCTTGTGGGTCAGACTGGCCAGTTCAGGGAGAGACCAAAGTGTAATTCTAGTGGCATACATACAAGATCTAGTTTAATAAGGGATCCCGAGCCAAATTTCTTAAATGTTTTTGTGACAGAAATCATCACATGTACACCAGAATTTCTTAAAAATGTTTTTCAGATAACCAAATTTGATGTTACATGTCCAAATTTCGACTCAAACTAGTTTCAACCACCACAAGAAACAGGAATACATTCTTAACTTCTCCAGGGAAATTCGATGCTGGATTGAGCTTAACGCCTGTGACTAATTTTTTTTTGACAAGTTCCGCATCTTAAGGAAAATATTGTCACTATGCCCACCCAAAATAGAATTTTCCACCTGTGAAATTCACTGAGGTCCAAGAATAATTTACTGGTCTCAATTCACTGCATGGGAGTAACAATTGAACTCAAAATTGTAATTCCTCTTTTTCTGTAATTTTTGACATTCAAACCTCGCGTCATGGCAGCACTCAAATTTGGGAAAACGCTCTCCTACTCTACAATCCCTCAAATATAACCCTATGACGATCACGGACCTTGGTCCAAATGATTGCAACAAGAAGGCATTTACGCATCCCTATATCTGAACAAGATATAGACAGGAGCCACTTGCCTTATCACAAGATGGTGGAAGGAGAATCGGTGCGAATAAAGCTTTTGGAAGCTGTCAGCAGTGCCTCCAGTCATCGCCAACATAAAATGCTTGGTCCCCGAGCTCTTCCTCAATTCTGAGCAACTACAGATAAAAAGTTCGGCTGTTACTTTCGCATTTTCACATCTTTCCAAGCAAGCACACATTGAGACGGAAAGTGGGAAAGAAAGAACACGATTTGCAGCTATTCGGTGAATAAACAAACATATATACATTAGATCCATTCAGAACTTTGAACTGCCACTTATATAACTAGATATAGCATTGGCCATCATTTATATTTGAAACAACCACTATCAAAATGAAAAAAAGATAATAGCTTTTTTGAAAATTTTACCACTTCTATATTTTAGTTATTCATTTTTTATCTTCCTACAATGTACACTAGAATGTGATTAAGCAAAACAGCTTTCAAGAGATTTCATGTTCAACACACCAAACAAGAAAAGTTTCTTTTCAACTTTTAAGTAACTGTTGTCTACTTTTTTAGTCATATTTCCATGTAACTACTTCTAGGCTGCTAAAAATGCAAATAAAAACATTAAACTAGATATTAACCTGATTGTACTTCGCTAATCTCTCCCCACGGCAAGGCGCACCTGCCTTAATTTGACCAGAGCCGAGACCAACAGCTAAATCAGCTAAGAAAGAATCTTCACTTTCTCCAGTTCTTTGAGATATCACCACACCCCAGTTGGCATCCTTAGCTAACTTGACTGCTTCAATCGCCTCGGTGACAGTCCCCACCTGGTTGATCTGGATTTTGTATTAAGAGCAAAGGAGCAGTGAGGAGGCCATTGTTATAGAATATAAAATATGTATCATCATTCAGGAGAAATGCTAGTGGAAACCAGGACACAAGAATCATTAAACAAAGTTAAAAGAAAAGTGCAAACAACACCTATCGCATATTCTGCCAACTGAAAAGAATAGATTCACATAGTCACAAACTTATATTAAATTAAATTATGAGTTTCCATTCACAACAAGCATCTTATGTAAAGGCTTTAACGCCTATCTAATTCTACTTTTGAACAGCAAATAGGTTGTTCATGCTCTAAATGCTGCAATATGGATACTTTGTATCGAGAACAGAGAAGAATAAAAGCTAGAAACATAATTCAAAGCAGTCAAAACCTCAAATATGCAGTTCAAAGAACAGAAAACAATTGCATATATGGCAAGCCTAGGAAAATCATTATGTACCGTTCCCACAATCCGTGTGTTAGCATACCTAGAACACAATTTTAATACCAGGCTGCAATAAAAACGTAAAGTTTCAAACCTAAAGTCTGATAAAAACGATCAGAAGGTACCTTAAGCAGAAGAGCATTGCAAGCTGCGTCCTGTACAGCTCTCTCAATTCGTTTAGGATTTGACATCAACAAGTCATCTCCTACAACCTGAAACAAGAATCCACTTTTATAGCTGAATGGCTAAAGCCACTTGTGCATGCATGCAGACATTCTTGTTTGAGAAAGAGTCAATGGATTCACAGCTGCATTATTCAACCGCAAAGACAACAAACCAACTTTCACTTACACACCACAATTTAGGATCAAACAGTATGATTCTACCATACTTTATTTCTTTCATTTTGTTTACCAAGAAATACCAATTGATCCAGACGTGAACTTTAGAGAGAACTGCATAAAAGTCCTATTTGTATTCAGTTGAAAGACCAAATAAGTCTTACCAAGACTATTTAACTGATATTTCATCCTTCACAAAAATTCTTGAAGAAAGCCGAGAAGTAGAAAAGGCTGATTTCATCAACATACTCCTTTTTTCATCTATTAAAAGAGATTATGTATATCAACTGTTTGGCATTTCCTTCTGCTCACTCGGTTGGAAAAAGGATGATTTGTGCATAAGGTGTTAAAGTTTGACTTTTAGTGGCCATTAAGTGTCCCTGTCCCGATTTAAGCGTGTCATAGAGAGGCTCCATCAAGCTGCCATGGGAAGGAGGCAAGTAGCTTCACTCACAACATATGCTAATTGTGTGTGTGTATGTTTCTCTTTTTATATATCAGAAGACAGCATGGGGTTCTCTAAAACCACAGGAAGATAACAATCTTTTCTTAAATCACTCAAGTTAATGAACAAAGTAGGAATCCAGAGAGGAAAACAAGATGTATTTTGCATAAGAAGATAAATATCATGAGAAAGACAAAAACTATGGGCACCCAAAATCAATGCGTGTCTCTAAACTTCAAGAATTCCTTAACTCTTTGACAAGGTAGGGTTACTTTTGCCAAAAGATTTGATGGGACTCAATCGATCACAAGATTGAATAGATAGACTAGTATATAGTTATCCACTATCACTCATCTGATTCACAATCCTTTAAGACACAGTACCACAGAGACAAATGGGGTTTAGGTTTTAATCCAATTTTCAGTCCTGCAAAATTGACAAAGAACAACAGGGCAAGTGATCAAAAATGGGGTTTATACGCCAGAGAGGTTCATACTGTATATGCTTATCACTTCTGATACTTGGCCGTAAGTCCTTTCAATTTTCCACTACTTTAATATTTCATTAATTTATTTTTTTTTTTTGAATGTATACCATACACCAATTTAACTATAACACTTGAAGTTAGGATGTCTGAGGTCCAAAAATTTAAACCCCAAGAAGTCATCATGCTAAGAAGCTAGATAAGCAACAAAAGCTTATCTCTGTATCAGAATATTCAAAATATAAACTGGGATGAATTTCAGTATTTCATGGACCGGCTTAATAAAACCTTGCAGTATCACAAACCAAAGTCTACCTGCTCAACTCAAGCTTGGCGATATGAACTCATCATTTAAATTATAAATAAAGTACTCTTGATCAAGGGTGTAGTTGGTTAGATTGAAGGCTTTGTTGGTGGTCAATGGTTGGAATAGCTTCAGAAGGATTAAACATTGCAAAAATTCATCAGTAAGAATGACAAGCAAACCTGGCATATTCCAAGACTAGAGAAATATTTTGAGTGTTCCCAATCCTCCTTGTCAAATGGATCTTCGATTGACACAATGGGGTAGGCTGATAGAGCACCCAAACAGGGATTAGAGAGGGTGAGATAACATGATAAAAGCAAAAGTAGATTTAAAATGTAACTCTAGTTAAAAGAACTAGAACAGAAATTTAAGCTGCAATATAGATATGTTCACACAGTTCTTGTATATATCAGACAAAAGAACCAGAAGAGGAAGTTGTGTTACAAAAAGATACCTTCGCAGAGTTCTTTGTACATATCAATCATGTCCTCCCCTGATTTAAAATTTTGACCTGATTTATTTGGTGATTTGTAATCCAAATCATACTTGGTACCTAAATAAGCAAAGAAAATAAAAAAATTCATCTCTTCCCCAATTGCAAAGAAGCAAATAAACAAAATAAAAATAAAAATTTTAAATGACTCAGAACACAAAAATTTGATTTGAGTTATGGTCAAGCCTATGAAGAGGTGGTCTCTATGGCTCAAGGGATCCAACAGCAAACACCCACATCAGGTACTATACTTTCTAACCAAAACGAAAATTTCCCACCCTCAGAAAACAGGAATTATGCAGAAGCATATCAGACAGGAGAGGAAAACTTGAATCCACCACAAAGCCAATGCCGTAAAACAAATTAAAAGCGGATAAGTAATAGTTATATAAATAAAGGTAAAACTTGCACGTGAGCCAAACACACAACTAAGTGCTAAATTGTGTGCAGACGTCTTTCTTTTATATCACAATTACAGATTACAAAAGTACTTATAACTTGCCCAGAGATTTTAATTGAAATTGTCTATTCGTTAATTTTTTATACTTTAAAATGGCAAACTATATCACCAAAATATGCAATCCAACAATGATTGAATATGTTGACATACCAGGATACGTCAAAAAACTATTTTGGACAAATATACTGCATTCAGAAAACTGAGGAATATCAAATTCTACAATGCCAGACAAGTTCCAAAGAATAATTGAAGTACAAGTACTGCATTATACAAAGTCCAAATTTAAAGTTACACGATAACACTGTCAAAAAAATTGTTAGCTTTTTACTAACCCAATATGATCCGTTTAGTCATTGTAAGAACAGAAACATATTTCAGAAGGAAACCAAATCATCCCATTTCAAGTCAAAAATATAATTCAAATCTTAAACAAGCAGAAAAAATTTTGAAAAAGGTTCAATCTCGAGATTGTAAATCTCTAATTGAGGTAGTTTAGTCTAACTAACAATTCTTTAATGGTGCCAAAAAAAAAGGGCAGCAGGTAAATTGTGGGGCATTAAATCTCTAGTATTTGGAGTAATAAAAAAACACAAAACTTCTCAGACTTTATTGGATATAAATTCTTTTACATAGGCTTTCCGGTCATCTCTGTTTAATCCAGCAATATTATTTTCTTCTTTAATGGTAAGAATGTCATTTTATAAGATAAAGAATGTCACCTATGCAAAATTCCGTAGCAGCAACACCAATTGCTATCTTTATTTTCTCGTTGTATCCTGTTCTTGCAATGGCCTCCTTTACAAAATCCAAGCCTTCTTTTAAGCTGCAGGTGCAAAAAATTAAGTACATTGATTGGCAAACAGATGGGACCAAACAAGGAAACTTGCCTGGATATATTCGGAGCAAAACCACCATCTTCTCCGACATTACATCCATGTGGACCATATTTTTCTGTAATCACAGCCTGATCAACCAGGATGGAAAGTAACAATAAATATGGGAAGCAATTAACCAAATGGTGATTAACTTAATAATCAATCAAAAAATAATCCATATGTATAATTTCAAATAATATGACGTGTTATGAAACACAGACGAGTTTCTTAGAGTGTCACTACGATCCTGTAGGATCAATATCATAATAAGCACTCTTAATCATATGCACACCAAAAGTTTTCATGCTAGAGGTGTCAAATGTACAAATATTCAGTATCAAGTATACATACAAGCAAACAGAATCTACTCACACCACAAGTGGTATTGTTGCAAGTGATACATATAACTGAAATATATGTGCATTTACGGCATTTTAATACTGGCATAAACCATAAACAAAGTGCATTTTATTCAATTTGGTTTCAGCAATGGTGATGTGTATTGGAAAAGAAACAAAAAAAAAATAGAGATGTTATTGGAAGGAAATTTAATCTTTTTCAAATTAATATGATTTCGATTTCGATTAAAGTATGATTGGAAAAGAACAGTGGGCAATTAGGAGTTCAGCAATGTAAATGTGTGTAAATAGAAATAAACACTAAGGAACTTTGTAAAAATAAAACAAAGTCATCCTTTTACATGGGTGAACTCACCTTTAAATGATGATAAGTCTCAGATCCTACTTGCAATGCCTCCTCAAATTTTCTAGTCCCAACAGGAAGAATCACAATGTCCTGATGACATTTGAGCTCACATTGTCAGTCATATAAAATTAAAGATAAGATAATATAGGTACTCAAATCCTCATTTACATAAAGTGATTGTAGAATGACACTCTTGTAACATCCTGTATCTCATGAATAAGGAGCTAGGACATGGATTACTTGATTAATCTATTTTAATGAACAGTCAATTCTGGAATAATTGAATATCTTTGGGTATGTATATGCTTTGGTTTTTTGCTCAGTGACATTTCAAATAATAAAAATCTAATACCATATTGCACATAACATATCCATTAAGTTTTTTAGTTATAGTTTACTACCTTTAGTCTGTGGCCCTTTTATATTATTTGAACTAGTTGACAGAACAGAAACTCAAAAAAAAAAAGAAAGCAAATAAATAAAACAGCTGACACGACTTAGGCATTGTCTGATTTTCTTCTCAGTGGGAGTTTTT
Organism: Rehmannia glutinosa; assembly: GCA_016081115.2. Lineage (NCBI taxonomy): Eukaryota > Viridiplantae > Streptophyta > Magnoliopsida > Lamiales > Orobanchaceae > Rehmannia > Rehmannia glutinosa. The sequence goes on from JABTTQ020000018.1 coordinate 87,814, forward strand.
CCATTTCTCACTATTCCAAAAATAAAAATCATATTTATTTTACCTAATCTCATTTAAAACAAATGATATTATCTTCTAGTTTTCCTACCCAAATTATCAACACCACTGTCAGCCACCACCTATAAAGCTGAATATTTTTGAAGTAGATAAGGTATAAATGGAGTAAAAATCAGAAAGAAAATTTGAATGAAATTTGAAGCAGAAAATGGAGAGAGTAAAAGAAATTCATCAAGGAAATATGAAAGAAAACTAAAGCAGAAGAAAACAATAATTTAACATCCATGATTAAAAATATTTAATGTATTCGATTATGATATTTAATTGAGTTTGAGCAGAATAGAGCATTAGTCTAACTGGATTTGTTTAACCCCTAGTCATGATAATTTATGTTCAAACAATAGTTTAGGCATTTTTCAGCATGAGGAGAAAGGATCAAATATAGATAGATGTGAGAAAGGGAATGTTTGGCGCGGTGTAGTAGAATCTTCAAGGGCTTTATAACATCATCAAAATTCATATTTTCCAGCATATTGCATAAAGGTGGGGTAACTCTAATCCGTAAGTAAGTTGTAAGGTTATAATCGTTGTTGTTTCATGTATCATTTATTTGAACAAATGATTCTCCTTCGGGAAGTCAAAGAATGAATGAATGAATGGGATTCACCTTCGGGTAATACATTATCCAAATGAATCCTTCAGGATTCATGCTAGCTAATGGACCGTCTCACAGAGTGGGTCTGGTCAACAATGAATTAATGGTTCATATATAGCTAAGAGAATGAAATAAGTGGTCCTTTTGTATAGTGGGAGAACTACCGTAATAGATGAAGAATATGGAAGTTTGGAATCACATTCCTAAGAAGTAAGTGCTATCAAAGAGTGGAAAACAGATTACAAACAAATTAAGGAAATTCGTGACATATTTTTTCATTGTAAATTCACCCCGTGCCAAGTTGGAGTAAGGTGCAATAGACAGAGTTAACACACATCATCCCTTATACGGACAAAATGGAAACTACATACGAGTATTCACCATTATTGAATTTTTCTAGATCATTTGCATTGATAAGCCAACTGGTGATTAAATTAAGAAGAGACAAGCGACTTCAAATATATATATATATATATATATAAACAACCATTAACATGTGGAAACTCAACCATAAGTGTGCCTTACCTGAATTGCCAGATTGTTCCCGGCATGTTTTCCACCGCTTATGAGAGTGAAAGCTGGGACAGGAATACTGTAATTCGTTTTGCCAGCAAGATCAGCAATGTGTTTGTAGAGTGGAACCTGTAAATGAACTTCTACTCAGAATCAGAACAAAATTTCTTAGTCTAATATAGATTTGCTAATATAAGACTGGGATCCATGCCTCCTTTTCAGCTGCGCCTGCTTTGCAAGCAGCCATTGAGACTGCTAGAATTGCATTTGCCCCAAGTTCGCCCTATCAATAAATTAAACAACAAAGCTAAGAAGAATTACAATTTATCAGGTCATTTTAAATGGCAAGTTATATAAATAAAAAATGAGAGAGTGATGTACAAAACAGATGTCATATGAATCTAAAGCCCGTTTTTCCAGGCTCACTTCATATATCCAATATTTCTAGAGTTGAATGAATATGTTTTCACTAAAATGTTTTTGGATTAGTTAATTGGAAATGTTGACAATATAGGTATAAGGATGAAAACTTTTGGTTTATGATTTTCTATGCATGAAAAGACGTGATTTTTGAAAAATGTATTTGGTTAAAATAAGTCCAAAAGAATATTTTTTGTGATAAAATATTGTTAAAAAAGTGATCACTTGTGATTCCCACTGTTACTCTTTGAATCCCATCAATCAAATTATGTTGATAGATTTTACATTTGATGTGGGTCTTATTTAGAAAGAGAAAATATAATTTGATTTCTCTGTGGATTAAAATTATTATTAAATTGGCAAAACATAATATCAAAGGTTAATAATGTGGTCCTATCTAGACAAACCAGGGATCATATCGGTCTAGAATTGGGCATTTTTTATTTCCAACTTTGCCTGGAAAGCCTCAAAAAATGAAAAAGGTTTGAAATATTCAAATTAGAAAGATTTCTTTTGAAAATAAAAACAAAAAGCCTCTAAATATGTTGATTGCACAACACAAACAACAATGCACAAAGACAAAACTAAACAACTGAGATAGAACTTAAGCTACCTTCTTCTCTGTCTTGTCCAAGTCTATCATGGCTTGATCAATTTGAATTTGAAGAGTTGGATCCATGCCAATTAAAGCTTCAGATATTTTTTCATTAACATTCTTAACAGCTCTACTCACACCATTTCCAAGATATGTTCCTTTGTCTCCATCTCTCAATTCAGTAGCCTCGTACCTGCATACAAAAGCATATAAATAACTCATACATGACTCATAAGACTTCAAAATGTGAAGTTTTTCTATATCTTCTCAAAGCTAGAAGAAACACAACTGACTCATGTAAAGAATATAATGAGTCTGACAAACATAGATCAAGTATGCATGCATAGAGACAACAATTCAAAGAATTTTCATGTATTAAACAACATTAAAACCAAAGATGGTAGTATCTGGGACAGCAGAGTAAAACAATTTGCCTGAAATTTCGTGTACCAACTTAATTCTGCTTATAACGAGGTAGTAAGACATGAGTCAAGGACCAGATACTGATAGCTTTTTGAAATTTATAACCACAACAAGAGGAAAGATAAGAAAATCCACTAACTTGAGCATGCAGTAAAGAAACAGCCCAGCAGCGACATAATCATTTTCCAAAGATGGATCTCGTTCACAAAGAAGAAATACTAGTTGGAACCTCTGGTAGGTGGTGACAATAGAAGAACAAGACCAACTCATTGCCTATCTGGCAGTTCTTTTGCTTCTGCTTTTTCCTTTATGATGTCTCGGTTTTATGGTTAAAGTTACACTACAATTAATCCTGATAAGTTAATTGAACTATTTAGGTTCCTTAATATTACCGCTGATAATGAAAGGGCTACATGATAATCACTGTTGTTCAAAACACAGTCGCTTTTCCTTGTTCTTGTTCTTCTATATCAGTCACCTAAAGGACCAAATCCCAAGACAGCCCTTACAACTTCCAGTAGAAATTAAGGTTATCCTTCGGACTCATTCATATTGATTAACACGGTCTTTGTTAACATGCTTATAAATTCCATCAGCTCACAATGACTAACATTTTTTTTCCATCACCATCTCAATGAACACTACAAGCCTCTTTGCTCAATTTCATGGTTCCAAAACAAGCGTGCTGACTGCAAGAGCACATACATCTTTACGTGCCTCAACTATACTAGAGAGAAACATGTGTCTACTCCACTATGTAATTCATCACATTATTTATTCTCAGAGGTGCAAATGAATCGAGTTAAGTTGTTCAAGCTCAACTTAAATTTAATCAGCATGTTTGAGCTTTCTTTGATTGTAAAGCAAATCGAGCTTGAGTAGTATATTTACATTATTTCATAGTTACTAACTCATTGGTTCAAGCTTCATATATTGTAAATGAAAAGTTCCAATCTTGGTTTGATATGTTAACAAACCAAGCATGACTAATCATTACATGGCCTTATCTCAAATAGCCTGATTCGTTTTTCTCCAGCCCCATCCCCACCTTATTTACACTAAATACAAGCATCGAAAGAACAATGTACCAATTTCAACATGTAAACCCCACACTAATCAAAACAACAATACACATAAAAAAACAGAACTAATAACATAACAGCGAAATGGTAAAAAAACCGCTTACATGCCAGATGAGGATCCGCTGGGCGCGGAAGCGCGAAAGAGGCCTTTATTGGTGTACAAATCGACTTCAACAGTGGGAATTCCTCTGCTATCCAGAATCTGCCTGGCTTTAACGTTGGTAATGACGGAGGGTACGGATTTCTTCATGTGATTGGAGATGAATAGCACCGGATCGGGCGTCTTTGCCCTAACGGCGGCATTAACGGCGTCTTCTATTTTCCGGGAGAGCATATGCTTGTCCAGATATTCCTGCACCGACATTTTCCTCTTTCGATTCACAAACAAAAATTATAGGGCTTCTGCTTTTCTTCTTCTTCTTCCGCTCCTTCTGCTACAAAAATTGAGGTCTGAGAATCAGAGATTGGGAAATATATTAGAAAGTACAGTGATTTTCAGAGTTGATCGGACATAGATGGACGCATAAATAGGAGCTTCAGCTTGCAGGGGATTCTGGAATATGGAGGTTTAAGCAAGAAGAAAAGGGTCCTATTCAAAATCACACAAATTTTGTGTTATGCTTTACTGTGATTTGACTTATATCATGTGATAATTCGTGAATGTTCGTGGGATTTTTAGTTCATAGTTATAATAATTTAATTTAATTTAATTGAACTAAATAACAAACTGATAAAATAAAATATAGGATTAAGCTACATAAATCAAGAAGAAAAAAAACAGGTGTCCGCACCTCACTATTTTGAGACATGTAGCACGGCTTTATATTCATCCATGGTTAATTTTTTTTCCATAATTTTTCTATGAGAAGGTCTTATGTGAGACCGTCTCATAGATTTAAGTTTGTGAGACGGGTCTTACAATACACAAAAAACATGGGTCAGTTTCATGGGTTTGAGTTTGGGTTCAAATCTTATTTACATGTGAGACCGTCTCATTGGAATGTACAATTAATTTGTGCAAAATTAATGTGAAATAGTTGTAACAATATAATTAAAAAATAAATATCTACGTCATTTTGACAAACCCAAAAAAAAAAAGTTCAAATTTATTAATAATAAATTTGTTTACTGCTTACCAAATATCATATATATTAATGAAGTATTTCACTCAACTATATTGTGTGCAAAGCTAAAAATATAGTATGTGTCCACCAACTTAAACCTTATAAAATTTAAGAAAATGGAAAATATATTTCCTGGATAAACTTGATTAATAAAATTAGCACAATAACTAAGTCTAAAACACAATAACAATGCACTTGAAAATATAACAAATAACGTAATTTAAGTTCCCACCTACTCCAAAATATCGCAACCCATAATTGGGGATTATGATGTGTGGTAATTATTTTTATAATTATCCTAATATATTCAATTACAAAAATATTTATTTTAACCGAAATTGTTGTTTATTAGGTCAAGTTATCATTTAATGGCCGATGATGCCCAAAGTAATATACAAAGCCCATGGAATCCAAAGTTATAGTAAAATTAGCCATTCTCCCATCATTTATAAATTAAACTAATCTTAATTACTTAAATCATCTACATTATTTGACTAATCTCAGGACCTATTATGACTTTAGCATCGAAAAGATTTCTGTGGAACGACACCAAAGTTTTTCTAATTATTTGTTCGTGTTGTAGGTGAATTCCATAACTTAGAGTATTACTACACCTTGATCTATTACCAACTCAAGAGTGATCTATATATTTTGATAGCATCACTTCCCTTAAAATCACATTCTCCGAAAACACGCAACACATAACTAAAATCATATAAAATAAATGCTGATTTTTTTCTTATAATTAAATATTTACGAATTTATAAATTTGCTATCAAGCCCAATAAACCTCGCATTCTGCAGGCCGTCAAAACTAAAAATACACAAGTCACTAGGAGATCGTGATTGGGCCTTGGCCCATGCTTAACAAAATAACATAAACCATGCAGTATAGAAAATAGAGATGCATCTTATTTTCAATTGCATATGATAATGGTATATTGGTATATTATAGTTCCTTCTTTAAAGCGCGGGTGTGATCTTTTATGCCAAAACATATTTCATCTCCTATTTTACTGTACGGATAATTATCACGCGTATGACACTTGCTAGCATGAGTAGCCTCCTTACAAGTTGACAAATCAAATATCTCTAAATTTGATTTTGGTTTGTTTATTTTAACGAATCGATCCGTATGAGCTTTTATCGAATCGAACTCCAAATAATTCACTAGTGGTTTGGTTCTTTTGCAACCATAATCCAAGAATAAATTTAAATAACATTAGAATCCAACTATAGCAAAAATTATTCCAATCAAGTATCACATCAATCATTCTCCTTTTTGATAACAACCTTCGATTTATTCACGGACACGGGATTGGAAAATTGTGTCTCAAGTTTTCTATCTCCTCAGATAATTAATATTTTCGTGTTAAAATTTGCTATCATTTGCTAATATATACGAATTTCAAATAGAAGAATTATTTGCTAAATAACCAATTAACTATAAAAAAAAAGTAAAACCTTATCCGAGTCTGAAAAAATGAGCCTTGATACTTTCTTTTTTTTTTTTTGATAGAAAAAAATGAGCCTTGATATGATTGTCGTGACAAAATAATAAAATAAAGTCAACATCATGTTTAATATACAAGTTTTTTGCGCGTGAGAGAAATTATCCCAAAATTGAGAAGAATCATAAAATTATGTTTCTCTGAAATTACTTAAAATACATAAATCATATATATAATAGTTAAACAAAAGTGTAATGACATACACAATTTACATTAATTGACTAGTTGTTGATATGAGTTATTAAGTAGGACTCATTATAATAACTCTTGCTGACTATAATATTCTTCGATGTTAAGTAATATTTGACATCAAATAGTTACGAGGTGTCTTACATTATGATAAACTAATAAAGTGATTTTACCACTTTATCCTTAAAAAAAACCCCAAAACTGACTAAATTCGCAAGGAACCGCGGACTGTTCATCTGGGTCGGTCCCACCCAACCCGACCCAAAGCGAACCGAACCGCGACTCGAATATTTGAACACCATTGATTCTCTGATGTCAAGCCTCCTCGATGATGCCACATATAAAGTGATGCAAGTACTAATTAGGAATATTATAAATAGTCCGTCACACATTCCAAAGGGTAACTTTTTACTGTTCACATTAATCACTTCACTACTCTTACTTTATTACCTCACGACCGAATCGAATTAAGCGTCGGGCCTTAAGCGAGTCATCCAACTAGCCTAACGTATGTTCGTGTTTGGTCACCCATATATAAAACCCGAAGCTTGACCCCGAAGTCCGACCCGAAAGGAGTCTTCAAGTACTAATTTAAGGTCACCCATATATAAACATGAAAAAAAATATTGTCTGGTGCCTAGATAGTATTAAATTATGCTCATATGACCAAATAAAGTTAGTACTACTCACAAATTTAGAGTAGAAAAAGTTGCACATTTCATTCACTCAAAGGGCAAAGGCATTGATAATTGGTCATAACTCTAACAACAGTTTGAAACAGTCTCAATCCCTTTTTTGCATTATTCAAATTGGGCCATAATGTAGATGGTTGGTTGTGGTGCCCTAAATAAGTAGGGAAGGTAAGAGCACGTAGGAAATTGTCTTCCATCCAATATGGACTATAAATGTAATAGTTTAAGCATTATTATTATTATTATTATTTAGATTAAGTAAAAAATGACAAATTTCTCAATTAAATATAAAATTAAACCTTTTTTGAACTTGATAATTAATCGCACGTAAAACTAGTTACTTATTAATCTACATAGAATATTTCAAAATTGATTGAAATAATTATATTTTGCTAAACCCTTTTTTTTAATAAATAGGAGAAATAATCAGACATATTGGGTGATCACTGATCATGAGCACTTCAATTCTTCTTCTACAATCCGTAACATACCTTCAAATTTTTTTGTGAAATAGAAAATAAAAATAAAAATATAACAAATTGCTGCAGTCTTCAGGGATGAAGCTAGAAAATGAAATTGACGGGGCGAAAGAAATTTGTTTTTTTTTTTTTAAAATTAGTAGATAAAAGGTATTTTTTTATTTTTTAGAGGGGAACAAATTTTGAATTTTAAAATTTTAAAATTATATGAAACATAGAAAAATTTGAAGTTGAGGGGGCGGCATAATATCAAGTTTTCAACGTACGACCAATTATTTTACAAACAATTAGTTACTAAGAAAGAGATGATGTCAGACTTGTCATAGTTAGGAATATTAGGATATTTTTTCCTTATCTATTATCTGTAAGGTATATGGATAGGACCAAAGTCGCCAACAATATATCTATATCTATAAAACGTGACATGTCAAAGGCGTATCGGTGGTGAAGATTTGGTGGAAGCTTATATTGAATAACATTGTCAGTGTGGGTTCGATTGGGGAGGGATCGTTATTAGTAGATTGGGGGTCGAACATAATTGTTCTCTTTATCCGGGAGGATACGGTTGTTCGTCGTGACCCCGTTAAACAGATTTGGAACGTGCGACATCCGCGGTCCATTTTTTCTTGGCGGCAACAATGAGGAGTTGGAAATTTGTTGTCGCCGGCGTTAGTTAGGCGTAAAGCGCGGAAGGCTGAGTTATTAAAAAAAAATATATAAAACGTGACATGTAAAAAATGAGTTAAAATAAACCATGGACTAGCATAGTTGACCCATCTTTGTTGACCTGCACGCAAAGCAAGAAGCCAAGAATGAAAGTTTACATCGTGAAGAGGATCTTATAGACTGTAGTACTAATTAATTTATACCACAACAGGGTTTAGCTGCAGTTAATTGTTTGTCTTATATATAACGAGTTTATGAATTATCAGATGTTTATATGAAGATATTATGAAGTGAAATAAAATTAAATCATACATGATTTAATAATTTATAACTCGTTCTACTTAGTTTGTCTGTGGATGTGCGTGAAAATTTATAATTTTAGAAGAAGTGATTCGTTATAGTAGAAATTATCTATGAATGTGTGCAAAAACTTACACTTTTAGAAGATGTGATTGAGTGTGTAGCATAGATAAAATTAGTTGATCATAAGTTGATAGTGTTTGCAATTTGAATTAGAAGTTAAAGATGAAACATTGGTAGCATTTGCAATTTGAATTAGAAGTTGAAGATGAGAATGTTCGGTGAAAAAAGTTGTAAAATATAAATATTTGTTCGTAAGAGTCAAACCTGAAACATAATAAAAAATTTAAAGCACCAATCTACGTGCTTTTAGATTATGATTAGATGAATAATAAAAAACAGAAGTGGAGATTAACAAATACTAAAATATGGTTTTTGCTCTTTTTTCCGGCCAAAAATTGAGAGGTCATTTTTTAGCGATTGCAAACATTCCTTATATATACGGGGGTGTGAACGAATCGAGTTGAGTCGAGCATAGAATTATTCAAACTTGTTTAAATTTTTATCGAGATTCAGAAATTATTATTGAACTTGATTTGATTATAATTGAGTAAAACTCAGACGAGCTTTAGTTGAGCGGAACACGAATCGATTTTAAGTAGGTTAATATTCTTACACATTATGTTATTTTTATTAATCGAGTTGAGTTCGAATCGAGCCAAGCTTCATATTTTATCGAACTATAAATTGTATTTATTACGGAAAAGATCAAAAGAATCCCATAATTATGGGATATGAGATCAGACTTTCCGATACAATATTTGCTAGAATATTTGCTATTCATTTTGTTGATTTACCATATATTCTTTCCTAGAATAGATTTAGTTAGTCTGCGTATATATGTTTGTATCTTTTCCAATGTAACATAATTGGATATACGAGAAATATACAAGTTCTTTGATATTCAATTTCTTGTTCATGGTACCGAGCACCGATCTTGGTGACTCTAAAATTCTGAAAAATTTTAAACGCTTCCATAAAAATCGACACTTTGTTGTCGCCACTATCATGGCGGACAAAGACAACGACGGAAAAAACCGAGCATCATCTAAAGCGTCATTTGGAGAAGCCTCGGACTCTTACTTTCTAAACAACTCCGATCATCAGGGCATGATCCTAGTTTCAAAAGTACTTGAAGGAGATAACTACAATACATGGAATCGGGCTATGAGAATCGAGTCTTAGTGCAAGAATAAGCTTGGAATTATTACAGGTTCAATCAAATCCCCACCATCAACGGATGAAAAGTTTTTTCTTGGCAACGATGCAATGACATGGTAATCTCATGGTTGTTAAATTCCATCCACCCAAACCTAGCAACAAAGCGTAATTTATCCGAAACCGCGGCGGAAATCTGGGCGGATTTACAAGAGCGTTTTCGCAAGGAAACGATTCAAGAATTTTTGATTAAGCGAGATATTATCGGACATTTGCGGGGCAGAATCGTTTCGATTTATTATACACAACTCAAGGCTTTTTGGGATGAACTCTCGTCATATCATGAGCCCTTAACATGCTCATGTGGGGGATTAGAGCTACTCAAGAAAAGGGATGAAAAAGAGAAGGTTATGCAATTTCTTATGGGCTTAAATGAAAGTTACATTGTTTTGTACGTGGAAAATCCTATTAATGCAACCTTTGCCCAATACACGCCAAGCCTATTCTCTTATTCTCCAACAAGAAAAGCAAGCCGAACTATCTCTTGACCGTGGAAACATGAATCACCATGCCATGCTTAGCGCATAAAATATTAAGACAAGCCAAGCAAAACAGATTCAAAATCCAAAGACACCACTGTTGCTCCTATTGTGATCGTGATTATCACAACATTGAGAAATGCTATTATCTACATGGTTTTCCGTAGGCCATAAACTCCATGGAAAGAATGTGAAGCCCCTAATCAACGTCAAAGTAGGGCCAACAATATGCAAATTGAACAAAGCAAAGGATTTGAGACGGAAGGGAAATCTTACCCAAGACATGACGGACCAAAGTTTACGAACGAGAATATAACCAATTGATGGCCTTGATTGGAAAAATAATGATGGTAATACACAACATTTTGCAAATACCACAGGTATTATGACGCCATCTTCTCAAATTTCCCCAATTGCACCGCACTCAAATATTTGTTGGATCATTGATAGTGGGGCTACGGATCATGTAACATCTTCATCTACCTTGATTAATCCCAAAGGATTGCCAAACAAAACAACCATCGGTTTACCAAATGGTGGTGGACATATGTTGAGTCAATTGGTTCATTGCATATTACACCTCAAATTAAACTCAATGAAGTTTTAAAAGTTCCACAATTTCAAGTTAATTTATTGTCAATCATCGGCAAATTAACAAAAGCATTAAATTACCAACAAAGTAACATTCTTTTCGGATTTTTGTGTTGTGCGGGGACGCGTCTATGAGGAAGGCGATTGGCCTGGGCAAGCAACATGATGGCCTTTACTACCTAGCACAAGATCACAATCCGGCCTTTTGCCAATGTTATCAAGAGGCATTCTAATCTGTGGCACACCGCCTCGGACATCTATCGTCTCGCCCACTTCAAGTTCTTTCCAAAACCAATCCGTAAATTTATTTTGATTAAGCATGTTTGTGAAATTTGTCCTCTTGCTAAACAAAGCGCGTTTATCTTTTCCATTTAGTTCAATTTCTTCTCAATCGCCTTTTGAAATAATTCATTGTGATATTTGGGGACCACATCGAATAAAATCTCATTAAGGCTCGTTTCTTTTTAACAATTGTTGATGATTATACTCGATATACTTGGATACATCTTATGAGTTTTAAATCAAAACCCAAGGAATTTTACAATCTTTTATTTCTTGGGTGGAAACACAATTCAATTATAGAATTAAAACTCTTCAAACCGACAATGGCACGTAAATTTTTCGATGAAAGATTATTTGCATAGTAAAGGCATCAATTATCACACCTCATGCGTTTCAACTCCACAACAAAATGGAGTTGTTGAACGAAAACATCGCCATCTTTTAAATGTGGGAAGGGCTCTTCGTTTTCAAGCAAACTTACCATTGAAATTTTGGGGAGAAAGTGTTCAAACGACTTGTTATTTAATAAATCGTTTACCTACACCTCTTCTTCGTCTCAAAAATCTCCATATCATTTGCTTTATAATAAACCACCCACATACGATCATCTTCGTAATTTTGGTTGTCTTTTTATGCTACTAATCTTCAACCGACACATAAATTTGATCAACGGGCCCATCGTTGTATTTTTTTGATTATCCGTTCCATTTGTAAAAAGGGTTACCGAGTCTATGATCTAGAAATGAACAAGTTCTTTTCTTCTCGAGATGTCATATTTCATGAGCATATTTTTCCTTACAATGATAATCCGAAGAAGACCAATATGATGAAAGGCAATATTCCATTTACCTCACATCTCGAGAAGAACAAATTAATGTGGAACCGACAACCCACCTACCGATAATCCTCTTTTGGACTTTAGCGTTCCTCCTACGAGTGATTCTATACCCGACTCGACACTTCCAGGCCATTATCTCCTCCGCTAACTCGTCGTTCTAATCGTACCAAACAACCAAGTATCAAGCTCCAAATTATCAATTATCATACGCCATAGTTGCTCCCGACCATCTACTTCATCGTCAAGACGCTGGCGTCATCCTCTATCCCGGTATGTTTCTTATGCACATCTTTCACATAAATATCGAAATTTTGTTTGTCTTTATTACTATGGATGTAGAACCTGTGACTTATGAACAATCGAGTATTAGATCCAAAATGGCGACTATGGATGAAGAATTGATGACCTTCGAGCAAAATAATACTTGGACACTCACGCCACTTCCTCTAGTCATCGCCCAATTGGATGTAAATGGGTGTACAAGATTAAACATAATTCTAATGGGACAATTGAACGCTACAAAGCTAGATTGGTAGAAAAGGCTTCACTCAGCGGGAAGGGATTGACTATAAAGAAACATTTGCACTGTGGCCAAGTTAACTACGATTAGATTTGTTTACTCGCTTATTCTTCTTTGTTAAGTAATTGGTCGTTTCACCAAATGGATGTTCAAAATGCTTTTCTTCATGGTGATTTGCTTGAAAAAGTTTATATGCGATTCGCGGTTATATCGGCGAGGGGGAGACACTATGGTATGTCGACTCAACAAGTCATTATACGGGCTAAAACAAGCCTCACGGAGTTGGTTTCATAAATTTTCCGAAAATATCCAGAAAGATGGTTTTCATCATCTGGCCGATTACTCACTTTTCACTAAGGTTTTAGGTGATTCCTTCCATAAGCAGATCTTGCTTATCTACGTAGATGACATGATCATAAGGCAATGATGAAAATGCGATTTCGATTTCAAAAGATTTCTTCAAACCAAATTTCGTGATCAAAGACCTTGGCCAACTACGATATTTTCTTGGTGTTGAAGTTCTTTAGATCGTCTGACGGTATTTCGATATCTCAACGAAAGTACACACTAGACATACTAGATGAAGCAGGTTTGCTTGGGGCCAAAACAATGCCTACACCCATGGAAGAAAATGTCAATCTCACCTTTCTGAAGGAGAAACCACTAAAACCCGTCGACTTATAGAAGGACAGTGGGACGACTCATTTATCTCACTATTACGAGGCCTGAGATAACTTATGCGGTTCACATTATGAGTCAATTTATGCAAGAACCAAGAAAGCCTCATTTAGATGTTGTTCATCATCTTTTACGATATCTTAAAGGTGGACCTGGCCAAGGGTTATTTTTTCCAACCAAAGGAAATTTACTCTTAAAAGGATTTTGTGATGCAGATTGGGCTCGGTGTTCAATCACAAGACGTTCTGTTACAGGCTATTGTGTTTTTCTTGGAGGAGCCCTTATTTCGTGGAGAACTAAGAAACAAACCACAGTTTCAAGATCCTCTGCAGAATCGGAGTACCGAGCCATGGCTTCGATTACGTGGGAACTTACATGGCTCAGATACTTGTTGGATGATTTACGGGTGGAGCATCGACAACCGGCGAAACTATTTTGTGATAGTAAGCGGCACTTCACATTGCCGCTAATCCAGTTTATCATGAACGCACAAACATATAGAGATCGATTGCAATGTTGTTCGAGAACGAGTTCAATCAGTCTATAGAAACCGCTCATGTATCGTCAAATTGTCAACTTGCGACTTATTCACTAAGCCACTTAGCTCGTCAAATTTTCATTCCCTACTCCAAGTTTGGCGTTCTTGATATACACGCTCCAACTCGGGGAGTATTACGGAAAAGATCGTTAATCCCATAATTATGGGATATGAGATCGGAGACTTCCGATACAATATTTGCTATTCATTTTGTTGATTTACCATATCTTCTTTCCTAGAATAGATTTAGTTAGTCGTATATATGTTTGTATCTTTTCCAATGTAACATAATTGGATATATGAGTAAATACACAAGTTCTTTTTTGATATTCAATTTCTTTGCTCAAGATTCAAGTTTAGTTCGCTATGTTAATGAACGGAACTCATATGAACTTTTAACAATTGATCTCGAATTGAGTATCATGTAGATTGATTCAATTTCCAAACTACAGTAAAAACTAAAAAACTATGATGACGCATACCGGGCGCGATGTTGTAAAAAGCGGCCAGCAAGGCCAGCGGGCAGAAAGCGACGAGAATGGGGCGCAGCGCGAACAGGCGGAAAAGGCGGTGTTAGGCGGCAGGACTTGAGCGGGATTAGGCGGGGTTAATCGAAAAACAAATCAAATCAGACAGAAGAAGAAAGTCTGCGCTTAGGCGCAGGCGTAGATTTTTACAATAGAGCGAAGGATGACCCATTCGTTTTATGTCACCCATATTATTTACTATTCCTATATTACCAATCAAAAAAATACAAAACGAATTTCAAAGAATGATACCCACAACGCGTTTACCTTTTCAAAACCCCACAGGGCCACAGTCAAACCTTCTTCAACCTCTCTCTATATATACATCTTCCACTCTTCCATTTCTCATAACCCACAACTTATTATCTCTCTCTCTAAAATTCTCAACCACCATAAATTCTCTGTATCTTTTTCCACTCATACTCTGTTACTTGAACAAAAAAATGAAGGGTTCATTGTTTTCGAGCAGGCCTTCTTCTCCGTCGCGCTCATCGCCTCATCGGAGCTACGACTCTCCATCTTCCACGCCGCCACGCGCCCGCCACACTTTCTCCGAGACGATGATGGAGAAAACCTCGATTACGCCGAAGCATTAATCAGGAAATGGGATCTGGATACCCACAAACACGAGAAATTCTCATCACTCTTTGTCGATGACAGAGAAGAGGCGAAAAAATTGCTCGAAGCCGTGACTGGTTTGCAGAACGCTATGCACTATTACGTGAAGCTCAGTTCCAGCTCTGAGAAAATCATCAGATCTCAGAACTTGATGCAGATTGCAATCAAGAGACTCGAGAAGGAGTTTTATGTCATTTTATCTGCAAATAGGAAGAATCTCGATTCTGAATCTGTCTCCGGCCGGTCCTCCAGGGCTTCGGCCAGGTCCAGTATCTCGGATTTTTACGAAGAGGTGTACGAAGATGAAGAGAGCGCGACGACGCCGTCTCGTACACCGCCTCGTACGCCGCCTCAAGGTGAGAATTCGATATCTGAATCTGATAGAGCTTTGGATGTTACTATGGCGGATCTGAAGAGTATTGCTGATTGTATGATTGCATCTGGTTATGGAAAAGAGTGTGTTAACATTTACAAACTCATTAGAAAATCGATTATTGATGAGACTCTGTACTATTTGGGGGTAGAGAAATTGAACCACTCTCAGATGCAGAAAATGGAATGGAATGTTCTGGAGACGAAAATTAAGAGCTGGCTACGCGCCGCCACGATTTCAGTGAAAACACTCTTCCACGGTGAGAGGATTCTCTGCGATATCGTTTTTTCCTCATCGGAAAAGATTGCGGAGTCGTGTTTCAGCGAGATTTCTAGAGATGCAGCCGTGAATTTGTTTAGTTTCGCCGAGAACTTTGGGAAGAGCAAAAAAATCCTATCGCCGGAGAAATTGTTCCGCGCGCTCGATATGTACGAGGCGATCTCCGACATGTGGCCGGAGATCGAATCGGTTTTCTCACACGAGTCGTTGTCGGCGGTTAGGGCAGAGGCGATGGCGGCGCTGGTGCAACTCGCCGAGGCGGTGAGAATCATGTTGACCCAATTCGAGGCGGCGATTCAGAAGGACTCCTCAAAAACCCCGTCCGGCGGCGGCGTCCACCCCCTCACACGCTACGTGATGAATTTCCTCATATTCCTCGGCGATTACAGCGGCGCCATCTCCGATATTCTCGCGGACTCGCCGGTGAACGCGCAAACACCTTTACCGGAATCTTATTTCTCCAGCCCCACCCATGGCGGCGGAGAGGACCCATCCGCGGCTGCAATCACCGCCCGACTGGCCTGGCTGATACTCGTCCTCCTCTGTAAGCTCGACGGCAAAGCTGTCCTCTACAACGACGTCGCATTGTCCTACTTGTTCTTGGCAAACAACTTAAACTACGTCGTTTCGAAAGTCCGAAACTCCAATCTGGGGCTCCTAATGGGACTAGAATGGATCTGGAACAACCGGTCAAAGGTCAACCGTTACTTAGCCAACTACGAACGGATGGGATGGAGCAAAGTGCTTTCGTCATTACCTCAAGATCCAACGGCTGATATTCCTCCTGAAGAAGTAAAAGAATGTTTTAGAAGATTTAATCTGGGTTTCGAGGAAACGTACAAGAAACAAACCTCGTGGGTCATACCCGACCCGAAACTCCGGGACGAAGTAAAAATAACTCTGGCGATAGTAATCGTCCCGGCTTATAGGGCATTTTACGAAAAGCACAGAGGAGATTACAGTAGAGAAATGGGGACGGAGTCAATTGTCAGATATGCCCCTGAGGATCTAGATAATTACTTATCCGACTTGTTTTTTGCGGTTGCTGGAACGTCGTCGTATGTGGGTAAAGAAACATCCTTGTCGTCTGGCGGTCGTTGATGGGAATAAATATAATATGCCGGCCGTTATTAATTTATTATGATATTTATGTGTATATATATAGTTGACGCTCAACGTGCATGAAAATTGGCTTTAGAGTTATTTTTGTTGTATAAGAAACAAAAATGCAAGTTGTAGAGAACGACTCCTTGAAAAGGGACATTTACTTTATATTGGTTATTGCATGAGACTTATCCAATTTGGTGTACTGATAAAGAAGATTTTTGTTATTGGTTGGACGGGAATGAATTATACATTTATACTTAATTGTTTACTTATAGCTATTCAATTTGATTAGCAAGACGGACACATAAACTCTAGCATTAGAGAGGTAAATTGAAAATATTTGAAAAAAGCTTGGCGAGAATAGAAATATTTAGGGACAATAATTTATATATATATATATATATATATATATAGGAATAGGATCAAATGAGACCAGATAATTAGAGTGAGACAGTGTGGACTAATCCTAACCACAAATCTCAAATTTTAGATGGTTGAGATTTATCCAATTTAATAGTCTTTTTTAATTTATTTTAAATCTATAAAGGGCAATATTGTAATTGTATAATTGCATACAATTATATCAGCCCAAGATCTTTCATCTATTAGAAACCACTAGCAGCAATCTCGCCGTTGAAAGTGAAAGTCGTTGTTCCTACAGAAGAAGTGTACACCACGCGCTTCATGGTTTTCGAATCGACGCACGCCTGTAAAATTAATTCTGCCATTTTTGCCGTTGATCCATCGGTCCTCCGCCGTATCCTGGCCTCACGGAGGTGGCGGAAGTCTACGCATAATTCTCTTGGACTTTTTCTCTATTCATCGCATCGCTCGACTTCTCCCTATTTTTTGACGATGTAAGTTCAAAGACGCCTTTTTACTTCAAGCGAACAAAGTTCAGATTTTTTAGCATTTCGTGTTTTTTTAAGAAATTTTATTTCATTAAGAATCTTATAATTAGGTTCATATGAAAGTTTGTGTGAGTTTGGATTGATGATGTGTTACGTTGTATATTTATATTTTTGTATAGGTAAATGTATACTTATATATTTTTTGATGTATACTTAGATGTGTTTTACTGTGTAATTAGTTAATATTTGATGATGTATTTATATGTGTTTCGATGCTTATTTAAGAGATTTCGTTGTATACTTATATGTGTTTTAATGCTTATGTAGTTAATTTTTACCGTATGTTTTTTTATATATTCTGAACTTACACTTTTTTTTTGTTTTTTTGTGCTAGGACTGGTGTTTTGTTAATCGTGACTTCGTGAACAGTGCGTCAAGGACGACTGTATACATAGTCCGATTTTATTGTATAGTTAGACATAATTTAATGTATAGGTAGTATGATTTTATTGTTAATTTAGACATAGTTTCTTGTATAGGAAATCTGATTTTGTTGTACAATTTGACATTGTTTAATGTATACATGGCCTGATTTTATTGTATTGTTAGACATAGTTTACTGTATAATATTTTAGTTAATTTATTTGTGTCTATTAGTTGTTGATTTTTTAATTATTGTTATTTGGTATACCGTAATTATTGGTATGCCCGGAATAATCTTATTAATTGATTCCTTAATTCATGTTTCCCACATGTTTTTGTTTGACAATTGTAATATGCAGTAAACTTATGTTAAACATACAATAAAATAGTGTTAAGTATACATCAAATATATGCTAAATATACATCACAATAATCAGCGTGATTTTCTCTCTCTCTAATTGATTTACTTAATCCACGATCCCCACATGTTAATGAGTGTGATTCTCTCTCTATAAATGATTCCTCAATTAATGGTCCCCACATATTTTTGTTTGACCATTTTAATATACAATAAAATTATATTAAACATACATCAAAATAGTGTTAAGTATACAACAAATCATTGATAAGTGTACAACATACTTCATAGCAGAGCACATGCGCGCGATTTTCTCTCTCCTGCGCGATTTTCTCTCTCCCCACGTGATTTTCTTTCCCCTAATAACTGATTCCATATTTGAATGGTCCCCCACATGTTTGTTTTGACAATTATACCCTTATTTTGCCTTAATTAAATGTTTAATGTAATTCTAACCCCTATTTATCTTAGCCATTGATATAGATAATGGAGGGTTGAGATGGGTCCATATTGTCTCACTATAATATGTGGTCTCATTATAACCTCCCCATATATATATATATATATATATATATAAAGAGAGGGGATTCCGTGAGACCACACTCCTAGGTTAGTCCATAGGACTAAATCTACAACATCCAAATAGTAAATCAATGACTAAGATATATTACAATATATACAACATTTCATAAGTAAATATACAACAGAAGGGATAAAATAGGAATTCAGGAAAATAAATATAGTAACCGCTCCTAAAAATTAGGGACGTGATTTTGTATTGATCACATCCCTATAATCAAGCGATTCACCTTTCCTTTCTCTCCCTTCCCATTCGAACCTCCAAATTATTCAAATATGACAACAAAATCGTGCAACAATTAATGAAAAGTGTACAATTACACTAAACTAAACTAACTATACATTAAAACATTACTAAGTATACATAAAAATCAACTAAGTATACAATTACACTAAACTACCTATACATTAAAACTTTATTAAGTATACAGAAACATTTAACTAAGTATACAATTACATTGAACTAACTATACATTAAAATAATACTAAATATACAGTAACATTTAACTAAGTATACAATTACATTGAATTACTTATATAATTAAGTATACAATTCATTGAACTAAGTATACAAATCCACATAACTAAGTATACAAATTCACTAAACTACTTACTAAACTACTTATATAACTAAGAATACGATTCCACTGAACCAAGTATACAAATCCACTGAACTAAATATACAATAAAATATGACTAAGTATACAAGTCCACTGAACTAAGTATACAATAAAATGAATGTTCACAAATATGGCGGAAAGAAGTATCAATTTTGAAAAAAACGCTTGAAGTTGATGATTCTTCTTCCTCAAAAATCGGGTAACTGAAAAGGTAGGATTATGTTTCCTTAAAAATAGTTAATAACCGTCCAATTAACATAACTAATTAAATATAAAAGTACAATTATACCCTTATATGACTAAATTAACTAAAATGATCTACACCATCCAAAATTTTAAATCAAGAGTCCATAAGTGTTCTTATGGACTAACCTAAAGGGATTGGTCTCATTTGAACCAATCCCTATATATATATATATAACAAATAGACAGGGTCATGCCTAGCAATTTTGTGGCCCGAGTCAAACTTTAAATTAGAGGTTTTTTTTACAAACTTAAAGACAACATAAAATAATATTAAAAAATAAATTTTCTATAATGCACAATATTAGTTAAAATAAAATGACTACCATGTTCAAACTTTATATTAGAGCTTTTTTTTTTACAAACTTAAAGACAACATAAAATAATATTAAAAAATAAATTTTCGCAAATGCACAATATTAGTTAAAATAAAATGACAATCATGTTCAAATTAATTATTTAAATACAGTTCGCTTCATAGTTTTGGCAATAAAAGTATTGTTCAAGTCTGTATAATCAAGTTGCTCAATTATTTCTTTGTCAATTGATAACTTAGCTAATTCATTCAATCTTTCTTCTGACGTGACTGATCAGAGAAAAATTTTAAGAGATAATTACAAAACTTCACATGAGATTTGGGTTAATTACAAAAATATCCAAAGGTTTTTGAAAATTATAAATGGGATTTCTGTAGAAGAACGAGCTCAATTATAAAGTGAAAAATAGTTGACTTTAAAAAAATCCTCTAAAATTTGAAAATTTGAAAGTTTTTTTTGCATCTATCATATATATAAATACATATATATACATATACATTAAAAATTTTGGGGCCCCTAAATTTTATATTGTTTTTGGGGGGCTGAGTCCTTTGACTCAATGGCCTCAAGCAAGGAACGGCCATGCATATAGATATATGTACTACATAATATAATTTTTTTTTTGGGGGAGAGGGAATGACCCATGTAGTCGAGCCATCTGGCTACGTCCCTAGATCAATACATCTATATATAATACTTAACCGAGAGCTTGCCTTCAATTACATATTAATATTTAGGGATAATTGTAACCCTTGAGGTTCGGCTAATTACAAAAAAACTTGGAGGTTTTTGATAATTGCAAAAATTCCTTAAGGTTTGATTGTATTTTGCCATTTCTCCTTTATTAGCAAAAAAATTTCAAAAATCTCTCTGATATTTATAAAATATTACAGACAAAATCAAACCTAATTCTTTTTTTTTTAAATTTTGAAATACTTTTGGTCTCTTTGTAATTGGCCCAAACCTCATGAATATTTTTGTAATTATCCCTAATATTTATTTCTTTAAGGTCTAACAAGAAAAAAAACGTTTACTGCCATATCTTCTATGCCTTTCAAAGTATATTATTGTGTAGAGCAATTAAATACGTGGCATTGATATTATAAATCATGACACATCATATATATCGATGTTTCAAAGCTTTTCATCAATTTCAATACTCAATAATACTCCCTCCTATTCACAATAAGTGTCATTTTGGCTTGTAAATTTTTTTTCCAAAAGAATGTCTTTCTACATTTTCAAGACTAATAAGAAATGAGTTTCCCTAAATTACCCTTGTACTTTTATTAGTAATTCATTTAATAAATATATTTATGGTTTATCATTTTCCAAACCAAGATTTGTTTTGTTCCAATACTAAATTTATGATTATTTTTTCCTATTGTAATTGATGGGGTTATAAATTATTAAATAAGGGTATATTAGGTATCTCCCTCCTATTCTTAATATGTGTGTTTTTTTTCTAAAAAGACACTTATTGTGAATAGGAGGGAGTAGTAATCGACTTGTACAATTCTATTGAATAGAAAGAATTATAGGCTATCAATGACATCTCCATCATTCAAATTTAAAATATTAAATATCGTCGATGACTTTAAGTCTTTTAAAATGAGAAAATTCTAGAATATATATATAGTGAAGGGCTGCCAAGGCTTGCTTTCAGCCGGAATTGTTGAAGCCGACTCAACAATCTTGTGGAGAAGCTTCAAAGTTCAAACAAGAACAACACATACTTTTCTTTCTTTTCATTAACTCATGGATTTGATCTTTTTGCTACTTAAACAGAGTGAGAGATAGGGAGTCGAGGGAGTCCAGGGAGTCCAGGCCAAATCTTACACTTGTGAAATTCTATTTGTTTTAAAATGTCTCCATAATTCTATTCTAATTATTAATGTTGTTTGTTGTGTTTTTTTTTTTTAAATCGGCAGAGTAACGAGATAAATAAAGTCGATGTGAGAATTAGATTCGATCTCCGGAAGACAAAATTGCCTCGTACAAATGCTCATGGTTCTAGACAATTGTATCTAATATACGACGACTTTCGAATTTAAGTTGACATCACTGAAAAATCAAAGTCCAACGAACAAAACAGTGTTTTGGAATTATCGGATTTTAGAAGGAGAAGGATAAGACAATATGCAGAAAAATGCTATTGAACGGAATGAACAACATGAGGGATCGATTTATAGAATTTCGGGTGATCTTTCAAGTTGGGTGTAACCCTTAGTCTAGATCAGTCTGGACTATTGGATCACATCCTTTGATGATCACCAACGATCTGATGGTCGAGATTGTATCCTACTGAACTGAACCTTGGTTCAATTTCTTAGAAGTTCAAAACTCAGTTTCTCATCACGACGATGCATACAACTGAAGCTTAAGAAATAGGCGAACAAGTTTTGGGGGGCAGGGCGGGTTTATTATGGTGCTGAGTTTGAATTCGTGACATGTGTAATAGTGTGTCAATGTACTGTTAAGACATAGATTGTATCAACTTTTCATTGATGTGAATTGTATCAGTGTTTAGTTTTCAGCTTTATATTAATATGTATTATCTAGACATAAAATTCATTAGCTTTTCATTGATGGGTATTGTCTCACCTGTTTGGTTTTTAGCTTTATATTGATGTGTATTATCAATACATAGATTCTATCAACTTTGCAATGATGATTATTACATCAAATTGGTATATAAATATATATCCTAGTAAATATCATACATCTTAACACAACTCAAAACAACTTAGTAGCAAACATGTTAATCCACATTTCTCATCTACAAACCTTGATTTCTCCCATCTGCCACCCCAAGCGGGGTTCAAACCAATGTACCACTTTCTACAATGAAAAAGAAAAAAAGTGGACACTGTCAATGGACAATTGACTCATTGATTTCCTTGTGATTTAGCTGAATGTTAGGGTAATCGGTGAAATCAAAAACAACACATTCGTTTTGGCAGCTAGGGCTCTTCTCAAGTCACAATTTCAGTGTAATTTCGCATTTTTTGAGGTCAACCAATTATGTGTGAAGCATCTTCATGCTTATTATATCATGTTTTCCAAAATGTTGGCTACAATCTGGGTGTTGTTTGGGATCGCAAGCTCGATTCGTTCATGCAACTAATAATAATAAGCTTGACTGGGGCAATGTAATTTATTTCAAGTATTTTCATTAGTTTAGATGAATAATAAATATATGATTTATAATATGCGATTTTGTATGTTGTCCGATTAATCTAATCATTTCGACAACCTATGAGTTAGATGGAGAACATTTTGTTCGACAAGCTAAATGTTATTCAAGAAATCATCTAGATACAAGGAAACTGAATGAAGTTCTTCTTCGTACTCTGATCAGTCCAAACGTGTGTAGATTAGCTTCTATCAATTTCGCCAATTTCTGTATTTTCTACGTAATGAATGTATTTTCTAATCTACGTAATGAATGTATGTTCTAATCTACGTAATGAATGTATTTTCTGATTTACGTATTGAATGTATTTTCCCTTTGTTGCTTGATGAGCTTACTTGCTAAAGTAATTATTCCCGATTGTTAGCGGATAAAGATACCGACTCAGATTTCATTGAAGAACTTTAAATAACATATTTAATAAAAAAAAACTTTCTTTTTTTTAATTTAAAATTAGATAATATATATAAAAAATATGATATGACTCGGGTTTTAAAAACTTGGCTCAACTAAAGTCGGGTTCTCAAATCCCGACCCACTCTACAAATTTTAAAACCCCTCACAGCCACCCTAATTATGTAACTTTGGTTGGCAACTACAATATTAATATGTGAAAAAAGCTTACTTATAACTATGACCTAAAGCAAAAACTGATCAATAAGTTACCTCAATAAGTTACCTGATGTTCTATTGGCTAATAAAATGACAAAAACCATCATTCTTAGAATGATTTATATATTACTTACTAGATTAGTGCATGCACGTTTCCGGACACAATAATAGTAACAAACATAATCTTTTGTTTAAGTCAAAATGAATCATTAAGTTGATTGCGTCAAGAGACAAACTCGAACCTAATTATTCCCTAATTATTACTACATATATGATATCATATGACATGGATTTGGTCTTTGATTAATGACTGTTTAACTCACTATTTCGAATATTAATCAACTCCATTAACATACCACTATTGTCTATTAATGAAAGAGCTCGGTCTACTTTTCTGTTACGATAATAGTATAAAATATTAATACAACAAGCTTTCGAGGATTAGAAAAACAAACTTGTAATGTAATTAGAGAAACCCCACTCCACCCCGGGGCATAGCTCAACTCGTGCGAGGAGTTTGGTGATGTAATGTCCGTTTCGCTGGTACTCGTAGCATGGATCGAGGTTCGAATTAGGGGCGGACACAAAGGGGGCAAAGTGGGGGTTGCTACCCCCAAAATTTTCAATTTTTTTACTACGTATAATTTTAAATATTAAAATTATTTATAAGGAAAATTTAGTATTCGCCCCCCCAAAAAAAAATTATTCATAAATGTGTTGTATTCTCCTCACTTACAATTCTGCCCCCCAACTGTAAATTCCTGCGTCCGCCACTAGTTGCAATTAGAGCTGTCAATTCCGGTCCGGCCCGACTCGATATTTCAATGGGTTGGGCTTCATTATCCTAGGGCCCGAGAACCACAAGGCCTCAGAAGCCCGGCCTGAGCGGCCCGGCCCGATCGACTCGACCTTTTCAGTGTATTTTTCATTGATGGACTGGACTGGGCTCCCCATATTTACGGATCGGGGCACTGTTTGGCCCGACCCGACCCGATTTTTTCTAAAAGCCCGACGGGCTCAGGCCAGGTCGGTATTTTGACAGCTCTAGTTGGAATATCTGTCTGGTAATAGGTTGAAGGAAGATTTCTTGTGTTGACTCAGTTTAAATTAGCTCATGACTCTGGCTCGTTGAAGCATATCCCACAATTCACGTCATCCACAAAACTTTATGGGCGGAGCAGTGCGGACCCTCAGAAATGGGGTTCAACTCCTTTTAGTTATAACTAATTAACATTGGTAGTTAGACCTAAAATCAAGGTTGCAGAAATCGCTAGGTGCTAGTCGGTCGGCAGCCGGGCGCCTAGCGCCTAGAAACACCAAGTTTTTCTCTCTCTTTTTTTCATTTTTTTGTATTTTGACCGATTTTTGCTGATTTATTCCGACTAGACCGCCTAGGCCGATTTTTTTCCCGATTTTTTGGCCGCCTAGGCGAGCGCTTAGGCCGATTTTTGCCCGTACCAATTGTTTTTGCCGATTTTGGGAAAATCGGATCGGCCTAGGGGCACCTAGGCCGATTTTTACAACACTGCCTAAAATGAGTTTGACCGTTGACACGATGCCAAACGACAACTTATGAAATTTGATGATTTTGGCTAATGGTATTGTGTAATTTTAAAAGAATTAAATGTAATTCTTTCGATCCCTCCAGTACTAGTATTGGAATTAAAGAGAGTACTTTACTATTAATATTTTGTTAAATTTTCAATGAAATTCATTGAATTTGTTTATCAGGTATTGGAATTTGGACACATATTATTAATTATATGGCAGATATTTCAAGGGACTAATTTGGTGTCATTGGTTTAGTTTTGTTCGGAAAAAATGATCTCACATTCATTCCATGGACAAACAGAAATAATCGAGAATATGCTTATTTCAAAACCAGGCACTTAAGTGATTTTGTTAAAATTGAATATGCTCATTTCAAAACCAGGTAAAAAAATCGAGTAATTAATTAATTAATTCAAATCTACCAAGTATGTCGGTAAAATGGAGAACAATTACTTAAACTTATGCCAAAATTCTTGAAAACATCGTTGTTAATATCGATATCTCAAAATGTAATAACTAATAAGCATATAGAAACAAAATAAAGCTATCGTTGACATCGGAGCTATAACAGATATCGACAAGCTTAAAACTTAGACGGAGGACCAAATTCGGCGTCGTATCAAGATTTTTCAAAACTTTAGAATGTGGGGTGAAATAACATAGTTCAACCTCTTTGTTCCGGTCTTTGTTGAAAGACAAAAATTGCAGTTGTACAATAAAAATATTAGAAAGAGTCAACTATAGAAACAACTATTGTTCTAAAAATTTCCGCCTAATCCCCAATTAGTCTTCGTCTAGACGCTAGACTCCTATTGTCCGCTTAGTTATTTTCTTCTGATTAGGCCCCTACACAGGTCCCACCTAACTCCACCTAGATTTCGCTAATGCGCTAGGTCTAGAGCCGTCAAAATGGACCAGGCTCGTCGGGCTGGCCCGTCCCGCCCCGCCTAAGGTAGGGGGCCGGCTAGGTGTTTAGAGGCCGGGCTAGCCCGCCGCGGGCTTGGCGGGTTAGGCCGGCGGGCTGGCCCGCCAGAAATAAAAAAAAAAAAGAGAAAATGAGAAGAAAATATAAGAAGAAATAGAAGAAAAAAATAGTATAATTGATATTTTATATTTCTATCTCTTATAAAAGTGTATTTAATATTTTTTAAAGTATGTATTTGTCATCAATTATTTTATTTAATCCATCAAAATAAATGATATGCAAAAAAATATTTTTTAATTATTTTTTTAATTTTTCTTTGTGCGGGCCAGCCCGCCTAGCCCGTGGCCGGCGGTGGTTGGGTTGGGCCATGATATTTCCAGCCCATCATAATGGCGGGCAGCCCCGCCCCGCCCCACCAACATGTGGGCTTTTCTGGCCCGTCCCGCTAGCTCGTTTTGACAGCTCTAGCTAGGCCCTAACCTACCGTCCGACTAGCGTTTTTTAGAACACTGGAAACAACAGGTCTCTTGTGAGAAGCGTGAGACAGTGATACTTTTAGTATCAAAAGTGACATTTCTCAAAATACCCGAAATTAGTGTATTTAGACAAGTATAGTTTTTTGCTTTAAAATTATGACTTTTTAGTGTAAAAAAATGATGTTTTTAGTATAAAAATTGATACTTCTCTAAATACACTGAAATTAGTGTTTTAAACAAGTATCACTTTTTACACTAAAAATATCACCGTCTCACGATCTCACGAATTTTCACCATCTCACATAAGTTTTTGCGAATTAGAAATCCATAATAATCCTACAATTTGGGAAACAAAATTGCCATCACAAAAAATGTCTAAGAGCCAAGATATAAATATTTCAATCATGTCTTTGGAATAGCTAAGGGAATTATCCATATGGAAATACTACAATTTATAGAATCAAGAACTTGATTCTAACGCTACATTCCTTGCAAATTGCACTGTGTTTAATTAGCTGTAACAATGAGCTCGACACATGAAACTTTGTTTTATTATTAAAAACATTAGGACAATAACGCAAAAAAAAAAAAAAAATCTTCTGATTAATAAATTTAACATAATGCTAGAAGAAATCATGTATGGATAATTTCAGATGCCCCAATTTTACCTATTTTTTACTTTTAATATTTCATGTTCCCAACTCATTAAATATGATACCCAACTTTATGCTTTTTAATCAGTCTTACTACTTGGCGTTAGTTGAATATTGACCAAAACCCACTGGCGTAGCCAAGGGGGGGCCAACCTGGGCCCTGCCCCCCCCCATTTTTGTAAAAAAAAAAAAATTTAATAGGTAAAAAAATTTTAGAATTTTTTTTTATTGAATATTTATATGATTTTTTGGTAATTTTTATCCTGGCCCACCCCGATTTTGTGTCTACCATTTTTTAATTATTTCCTGGCTACGCCATTGCCAAAACCAGTTTGAGATCTTACATTATTTGTTAATTTATATATGGGGAAGTCTTTTCGAGTATGACCTAAAGCAAAAACTGATCAATAAGTTATATATATGATCATCTTTTGACTGACAAAATGACAAAAACCATCATTCTTAGAAAGATGATATATTACTTCTTAGATCAGTACACGTTTATGGACATAAATATGACTAGCATAGTCTTTTGGTTAAGTCAATTGAATCTTTAAGTTGATCACGTAAAGAAAAAACCTTGGACCTAATTATTCCCTTAATATTCATATGATATAAATGTGGTCTTTGATTGTGACTATTCATCTTACAATTTCGGATAATCGTTTCCAATGAAATAGCAATAATGAAAGAACCAAGTCTACTTTTCATTCTAAGATAATATTAAGAATTAATATAACAAGCTATTGAGGATTAGAAAAGTATGCTTATAATGTAATTAGAGAAACTTTTAGAATATGGCCCAATTCTGTATCGGCCCAGTTTACATTTGGCCAGGCCCCATTTGAGACAAAGTCCAAGCGCTTGATTCTTCTTATCCGGATCCGCCCGACCCGAGAAAAAGCATGGTGGTCTTGATCTTGTCATCTGGCCCGTCCATTTTGTGGTTTTGATCCACACCGTTCACTCTATGTTTAAAAGCCTTTTATTCTCCAAACCCTAACTGGAGCAATCAGATTCAAAACTCTTATCTCTCTCTCTCTCCCTCTCTCTCGATTGGCAGCGGCTGTGTGCTCACCCTCTCAAATCCCAACGTCTCTTTTGATTCTCTGTGAATCTTGTGTGAGCTTTGAGTGTTTTGTGAGTTGTGTGTTCGATTGAGCTGTTGGTGACCGTTCGTTTCGAGGGGTTTGGATATTTTGGGTTTCGGGCTTGTTTCTTCGGTGGGTTTTTGGGTGGTTCGAAGGGTTTGGACGGCGTTGGGGTCTCGGTGGTGGCCAACCTTGGGTGCGCCTGTTTCTCTTCGACGGTGAAGGGTACTCTACACCAACCGAGCCTAAGTCTCGATCGACTACTAACTTCGTGCTTCAAACCGGTGATCTCCTTCCTTTTGCTTTCAGTATTTTTAGTTCTCTTTTAGAGCTTTTACTGATTTCAGTTTTGGCCTTGTTGTGGCAGTTGTTCGAACCGTAAGAAGGCAGCCGGTTTGATCCCGGTTAAGCGGTCTCGAGGGTTTCTGATTTTTTGTAGTTCTTTTAGGATTTTGTAGCCTTTACCTTCTGGCCTTTTGTTTTTGCTCATTTTCTTTGGCTTGAATGGGAAAGTGCATTCCCTTGTGCGTGTGCATCGCACGACTCTATTTTCTGATTTATTGCATTATTAGAAAAAGGCTGTAATCCCTAACCCCTACCCCGTAGGATTATTACGTAATAGTTAAGTTCGTTGGACTCTTTTGTTAAAATGGCTATGGCGTTCGTCTCACTGACAGTGGGGTCGATACCTAACGATGTGGTATAAGAGCATCCCGATTGTGGTGGTACGAAACCCTTACACCCTGGGTTCCGCTGCAGTAAAGAGGCTTTAACTCCTTTTTCTTGCTTTTAGTAGTGTAGCGCTTCGCGGGTTTATCGATTTCTAGTGTAAATACCGCTTGTCGCGGTTTATTTGCCGGGATTCTGTGTGATCCCTTATTTGCTCTTACGTGGTTGATCGTCATTTTAGTTTTTTATTTAGTATAAAAGAACTCCGAGCGAAAAAGCCGTTTGACCTACACCGCGAGTGTAGTGGAATCTGTGGTGCGAGGGTTCTTGTTGTGTGGCCTTATTTTCTTTTCGTCCTGCTGTTTTTCTCGAAATCGTGATTTTTTCTTTGATTCTGTGCTTATAATCGCATTGTGTGCTTTGTGCTTCTTAAAAACGGTTGTGTTTTTAAAAATAGCAATGCCTAGTTATAATCTTGAACCTTTCAATGGAAAAAGCGATTTTTCGATTTGGCAACAACAAATGAAAGACATTTTAATTCAACAAAAAGTTTACAAGGTTGTGAGTGGTGTTTATGTTGAAAAAGATACATTTGAAAAAGAAAGTGAAATTGATGAGTATGCATATTCTTCTATCATTTTGAATCTTTCGACTGTGCTTAGGAAGGTTGGTAAACTTGATTTGCGCAAAAGCTTTGTTGGAAAAATTGCAAGAATTGTATACGGAAACTTCTTTTGTAAATTTGTTTTTGCTTGAAAAATTCTTGATTTAAACTTGATTTGAACAAGGAGATTGATGAAAATTTGGATGTGTTTACCAAATTAATTCAAGATATTAAAGAGCGAGTGATAAGAATATTGATGATTATACTCTATTGTGCTTTTAAATGCAATTCCGAATCTTACGGTGATGTTAAATCGCTTATTAAGTATGGTAGAGATTCTATTACTCTTGTGGCTGTTGTGAATGGCTTAAAAAGCAAGGAACTTGATTTAAAAGTCAATAAGGGGGTAGCGGGATTAGGGAGGTTATGCATGTTCGGGGTAGGTCCCAACATAGGTTTGATAACCACCAAAAATCGATAATTATCAAAATCAGAATTTTCACAAGAAAAAGGGTAAAAGCAAGTCTAGATCCAAGTCTAGGCCAAAATGAAGAAAACGCTATAAATGTGGTGAGGTGGGTCATTACATTAGGGAGTGCCCTAATAAGAAAGGAAACCAGAATTTTAAAAATGATCAAGCAAATATGGCTTCTAGTAGTGAAAATGTTGGTGAAATTTTTATGGTGTCTGATTTATGTGAAAAGCATGATGTTAATTCTGTGAAATCAAACTCTGTGATTGATAATGAATGGCTTATTGATTCTGCCTGCACTTTTCACATGTCACCATTTAAAAATCTGTTTTCGAGCTACAATGAAGTGAAAAACTGTCATGTTTCTATGGCCAATGAGAAAAAATGTGAAGTTCTTGGAATTGGTGATATTTGCTTGAAATTTGAATCTGGTTATGCTTACACTTTGAAAAATGTTAGACATGTGTCGGATTTGTGCAATAATTTGATATCTTGTGCTGCGTTAGAAAATGATGGATTAGAAGGGAGATTTGGAAATGGTGTGATGAAAATTTTGAAAGGTTCTTTAGTGATTTTCAAAGCTGTCAAAAGGAATAACTTGTATGTTTGTTTTGTTGAATCTATGTGATTCTTTGTCAATCTTCATTAATGTTGATAAAGCGATTTATGGCATAAAAAGGCTAGGTCACATGAGTGGTAAATGTCTTGAAACTCGCATAAATTTGCATTTGTTTTGGTAGTGATGTTCTATCATGTTTGCCTTTTTGTGATTCATGTGTATTAGGAAAACAACATAAAGTTAAATTTCCTGTCTCATTTTCCTAATCAATCTGTTTGCACTGATATACTTGAGTATTTGCATGCTGATGTTTGGGGTCCGTCTAGTGAACCCACTCAAGGTGGAAATAGGTATTTCATGTCTATAATTGATGATTTTTCAAGAAAAGTGTGGGTTTTCTTAATGAAAAATAAATCTGATGTGTTTGAAAAATTCAAGAATTGGAAAACTTTGATTGAGAATCAAACGGTAAAAGGATTAAAACTCTTGGGATGGATAATGGTCTTGAATTCGCAATAACTTGTTTGACAACTTATGTGCTGAGTATGGTATTCGAAGGCATAAAACGTGCCTTATACGCGCATGACAAAATGGTGTTGCCGAGCGTATGAATAGAACCTTACTTGAAAGGGTCAGGAGCATGCTTGCTTCCTCGGGTCTTTCAAAAAGGTTTTGGGGTAAAGTTGTTCATACGGCTGCATATTTGATTAATAGATCTCCATCTATGTTTTCTGGTAAACAAATTGATTTTTCAAACTTGAAAGCATTTGGTTGTGCTGCATTTCTTTATCAAAAAGGTGATAAATTTGAACCAAGATCTAAAAAATGTGTTTTTTTAGGATATCCTGAAGGAGTTAAAGGCTATAGATTGTGGCTTAGGGGTGAACCTGGTTTTAAAATTTTAACTAGTAGAGATGTCATTTTTAATGAATCTGAATTTCCTTGTTTGACTCCCTCTTTGCCTTTGTGTGAATCTGAGCCTGCTCCAAATAAGGTGGAGCAAATATTTGTTTCAAGTAATTTTGATGAATCTGAAAATGTGCATGCTGAAATTGAAAATGTGCCTGAACATATTCCTGAAAATGAGCCTCATTTTGTGAATATGCCTGAAAAATGTTGATGTTGCTGATTTGCATGATGAATTGGGTGATTTGGATGATAATGAACCTCATGAACTTGGTAATTATCAACTTGCTAGGGATAGAATTCGAAGGAATATTAGGCAACATTCTCGTTTTGATGATTTTCACTTGAGTTCGTATGTGTTTTCTGTTTGAGTCAATTGATGATTGTGAACCTAAAACTTACCAAGAAGCTTTAAAATCTGAACATTCTCAAGAGTGGTTAAATGTTATGCATGAAGAAATGAACTCTTTACATGTTAACAACACTTGAGTACTTGTACCTAAACCTGGAAATTGTTCTGTGATTGATTGTAAGTGGTTATTTAAAGTAAAAAATGACAATGATTCTGTACGTTTTAAAGTTAGACTTGTGGCTAAAGGTTTTACTCAAAAAGAAGGTATTGATTATACTGAAATATTTGCTCATGTTGTGAAATTTACAACCGTGCGAATTATGCTTGCCTTGACTGCTCAGTTTAATTGGGAATTAAAACAACTAGATGTGAAAACTACCTTTTTGCATGATGATTTAACTGAAAAAATCTATATGCAACAGTCGGAAGGTTTTGTGGATTATAAGAAATCTGATTTTGTTTGTTTGTTGAAAAAATCCTTATATGGCTTGAAACAGTCTCCTAGATGTTGGAACAAGAAATTTGACAAATGCATGTTGTCTTTGAATTTTAAAAGAAGTAATTACAATCACTGTCTTTATTTCAAAGAAAATGTAAAAGTGCATGTTTTCTTGTTGATTTATGTTGATGATATGCTGTTGATTAGTCCTTGTGTTAAAACTATTGAGCATGTTAAAAACTGTTTAAGTGCTAAGTTTGACATGAAATATTTAGGAGATGCTAAAAGGATTTTAGGAATGAACATCTTTAGAGATAGGCAAAATTCTGTGATTTTCCTGAATCAAATTTCTTATGTGCAGAAACTTTTGTCTAAATTTTCTATGAGTGATTCCAAACCTGTTAATGTACCTTTGGCTGCCCATTTCTTGTTAAGTAAAGAACAATGCCCTAAAATTGAGCATGATGTTAATTTTATGAAGAATGTGCCATATTCCAATGCTATAGGTTCTGTTATGTATCTTATGGTTAGCACTAGACCGGATATTGCTTATTATGTGAGTTGCTTGAGTAGATACATGTCTAATCCGGGAATTATACATTGGAATGTTGTTAAATGGATTTGCGTTATTTGAAATATTCTTTGAATTATGGTTTCAAATTTGCTAAGTGCAAAGATGGGGTTAAACTGAAAGGTTATGTGGATTCTAATTATGCAAATGATAAGGATAACGGAAAATCAACAACATCTTATGTGTTCACTTTGTGTGGTTCATGTGTTAGTTGGAAATCACAATTACAGCACATTGTTGCATTGTCTACAACTGAATCTGAGTATATAGTTGTAACTGAAGCATTTAAAGAAGCAATTTGGCTTAAAGGTTTGATTTCTGAAATTGATTTTCTTGATGGTAATGTTGTTGTGTTTTCCTGGCGGTCAACCGGTATTCAATTGTGTAAGAATCTGTTTTTTTCATGATAGAACTAAGCATATCGATGTGAGGTTTCATTATATTCGTGATATTGTTGCTAAAGGCTTAGTTAATCTTGAAAAAATACCTTCTGAATTTAATCCTGCTGATATGGGAACTAAATGCCTGCATGTGAGTAAATTTCTAACATGTTTAAAAATTCTGAATTTTGATACAGGTGATTGAACAGTTTCTATACTTGTTGGTTTTGGAAATGACTTGTTGTGTGCTTGTTATTTCCAGTGTTGTTGTGATGTGTGCGCACTATGGTGATTTTACCCTGTTCCGTTATGCTTTTGCTTGTCGTGTGCTTGCTAAGCTGTCCCGTGTGTTATGGTTTGCTTTGTGCTTACTGTGACGCTGATTCTTGTTGTACTTTGTGTATAGTAATGAAAAAAATAAATAGGCAATGATGATTATGTGTGTATGTCCCGAGTCGTGTGAAACAGGAATTATGCCAAGGTGGAGAATGTTAGAATATGACCCAATTTTGTATTGGCCCAGTTCACATTTGGCCAGGCCCCATTTGAGACAAAGCCCAACTGCAACCAGCCCTTCTTATCCGGATCTGCCCGACCCGAGAAAAACAGTCGCGGGTCTTGATCTTGTCATCTGGCCCGTCCATTTTGTGGTTTTGATCCACACCGTTCACTCTATGTTTAAAAGCCTTTATTCTCGAAACCCTAACTGGAGCAATCAAATTCAAAACTCTTATCTCTCTCTCTCTCGATTGGCAGCGGTTGTGTGCTATCCCTCTCAAATCCCATCGTCTCTTTTGATTCTCTGTGAATCTTGTGTGAGCTTTGAGTGTTTTGTGATATGTGTGTTCGATTGAGCTGTTGGTGACCGTTCGTTTCGAGGGGTTTGGATATTTTGGATTTCGGGCTTGTTTCTCCGGTGGGTTTTCATGTGATTCGAAGGGTTTGGACGGCATTGGGGTCTCGGTGGTGGCCAACCTTGGGTGCGCATGTTTCTCTTCGACGGTGAAGGGTCCTCTACACCAACCGAGCCTAAGTCCCGATCGACTACTAAGCTTCGTGTTTCAAACCGGTGATCTCCTTCCTTTTGCTTTCAGTATTTTTAGTTCTCTTTTAGAGCTTTTACTGATTTCAGTTTTGGCCTTGTTGTGGCAGCTGTTCGAGCCGTAAGAAGGCAGCCCGGTTTCAGTCCAGTTCCGACGGTCTAAAGGGTTTATAGTTTTCTGTAGTTCTTTTAGGCTTTTGTAGCCTTTAGCTTCTGGCCTTTTGTTTTTGCTCCTTTTCTTTGGCTTGAATGGGAAAGTGTCTTCCCTTGTGCGTGTGCATCACACGACTCTATTTTATGGTTTATTGCATTATTAGAAGAAGGCCTGTAATCCCTAACCCCTACCCCGTAGGATTATTCTGTAATAGTTAAGTTCGTTGGACTACTATTAAAATGGCTATGGCGTTCGTCTACGACAGCGGGGTTGATACCTAACAGAAACCCTCCTCCTTTTAGTTATAACTTATAATTAACATGGCCGGGTAGTTAGACCAAAAATGAGTTTGACTTTTGAAATTAGGCGTATGACAATATTGTTCGATTAAGGGTGTAATAGAATGGAGTAGATATCAACATAATAGTAGTTTGAATTTTTATAGACTGGAGTGATATGAAAATTATACTATTTAAACTTGTTTTAATTTTATAAAATGTAGTAGATACGAAAATAATACTATTCAAAGTTATTTGAATTTTTTTAGAATTTAATAAATTGTGCTTGAGGTTGGTTTTTTTTATTACTCGAATACAAATAGAGCTAAATTACTAATCGAGTCAAACTCCAGCTTGAGTCGAGCTCTATATCTTTTCAAACAAAATAATATATTCTGACTTGGTACCATCGATATCGACAAAATTATCCACTGCAAAAATAATCATCCAGCGATCTATATTGTTTTTTTGTGGATTAATTATCCAGCGATCGTCCACTTATATTATACATGTAACATTATTATTATCACTGAAAAAATAATTATATGAGCTCAACTGCTACATAATCAAAATGTATTTGTATCTAATCATGTCCATCAACCATACTAACATAAAATCAGAGTCTCTTTTGTAAAAAAAAAGAAAGAAAATGGTCTTCTTCGTTACATTCATCGTAACTCAACCATGTGTACATAAATTTTGTATCTATTTTCTGTTTGCGATTCACCAAATTTGTTATAAACAAAATGGGTTAAGATCAATATCATATAATTCATATTCGTCAAAGAATCTGCACTATCTCAGTTTGTTGCTTATATTTTAAATCAATATTTTCATGATGCTCAAAAAAAATCACATTTTCATGTACATAAAAGGTCAACTATACACATTTCTCATCAACGACCACGTGACGTCACGGTTGATTCTGCATAACTCTCATACGACGACGTCCTACTACCTCCACCAGCCGCAAAAAACAAGTCCGACAAGTAATTATTCAAATCTTCCGGGGCATATCTGACAATTGACTCTACCCCAATGTAATTTTCTCTATGCTTTAGGTAGAAGGCCCGATAACCCGGAACGATTTTTTTCGCCAGAGATATTTTCACCTCGTCCCGTAGTTTCGGGTCGGGTATGACCCACAAAATCTGCTTCTTGTATGTCTCCTCGAAACCCAGATTAAATCTTCTGAAACATTCTTTTACATCCTCAGGAGGAATATCAGCCGTTGGATCTTCGGGCAATGACGTAATCACTTTACTCCATCCCATCCGTTCGTAGTTGGCTAAGTAACGGTTGACCTTTGACCGGTTGTTCCAGATCCATTCGAGTCCCATTAGGAGCCCCAGATTGGAGTTTCGGACCTTCGAAACGACGTAGTTTAAGTTGTTCGCCAAAAACAAGTAGGACAATGCGACGTCGTTGTACAGGACAGCTTTGCCGTCAAGCTTACAGAGGAGGACGAGAATCAGCCACGCCAATCGGGCGGTGATTGCCGCCGCCGACGGATCCTCTCCGCCGCCAGAGGTAGGGCTGGAGAAGTAAGATTCCGGCAGAGGTGTGTGCGCGGTCACCGGCGAATCCGCTAGAATATCGCAGATGGCGCCGCTGTAATCGCCGAGGAATACGAGGAAATTCATCACGTAGCGTGTGAGAGGGTGGACGCCGCCGCCGGACGGCGTTTTCGAGGAGTCCTTCTGAATTGCCGCCTCAAATTGCGCCAACATGATTCTCACCGCTTCGCCGAGTTTCACCAGCGCCGCCATCGCCTCTGCCCTAACCGCCGATAAGGACTCGTGAGAAAACACCGATTCGATCTCTGGCCACAAGTCGCAGATCGCCTCGTACATATCGAGCGCGCGGAACAATTTCTCCGGCGACAGGATCTTCTTACTCTTCCCGAAATTTTCAGCGAAACTAAACAGAGTCAGAGCTGCATCTCTAGAAATCTCGGTGAAAGACGACTCTGCAATTTTTTCTGAAGAGGAAAAAACGATATCGCAGAGAATCCTCTCACCGTGGAAGAGAGTTTTTACTGCAATCGTGACCGCGTGTAGCCAGCTTTTGATTTTCGGTTCTAGAACATTCCAATCCATTTTCTGCATCTGAGAGTGATTCAATTTCTCAACTCCCAAATAGTACAGAGTCTCATCAATTATGGATTTTCTGATTAGTTTGTAAATGTTAGCACACTCTTTTCCATAACCAGATGCAATCATACAATCGGCAATACTCTTCAGATCCGCCATAGCAACATCCAAAGCTTTATCAGATTCCGATATCGAACTTTCAGCTCGAGGTGATGTACGAGACGGTGTCGTGCTCTGTTCTTCCTCTTCAGAAATTTCATCTTCATAAGATTCCGAAATGCTAGATCTGGCCGAGACCGTTGAGGATCGGCTGGAAACCGACTCGGAATCGAGATTTTTTCGATTTGCAGATAAAATGACGTAAAATTCCTTCTCCAATCTCTTCATTGCAATCTGCATCAAATTCTGAGCTCTGATGATTTTCTGAGAGTTGGAACTGAGCTTCACGTAATAGTGCATGGCGCTCCGCAAACCAGTAACCGCTTCGAGAAATATTTTCGCCTCTTTTCTGTCATCAACAAAGAGCGGTGAGAATTTCTGGTGTTTATGGTTATCCAGATTCCATTTCCTGATTACAGCTTCGGCGTAATCGATGTTTTCGTCCATTAACGTCTCGGAGAAAGTGTGGCCGGCGCGTGGCGGCGTGGAATAAGGAGAGACAAATCTCTGATGATGTGAAGAGGGCAATGGAGAAGAAGAAGGTCTACTGGTAAACAATGAACCCTTCATTATGGTTTTGGAATTTGTTGGTTATTGAAGATGAACAAGGAACAAATTATGAGCGGGAAAATATCTTATGTTGGTTGAGATTTTTAGAGAGAGATCTTTTTTAGAGAGAGATTTTTAGAGAGAGAAGTTTTGGGTTGTAAATGAGAAATGAAAGAGTTGAAAGGGTATATATAGTGAGAGGTTAAACAGGATTTGACTGGGGTTTTCAAAGCCAACGCGGCGTGGGCTTATTCTTTGAATTTCCCTTTTTGTTTTCTATGGGAACATAGGAATAGTAATAATCTGAACACAAAGGATATCGCTGTATGCATTTTTTATTTTTCATGATATTTTTTTTACATGATCCGCACATGTTTTCAGAAACATCTATAATCGTTTAAGTGCAATTAAGTTGGAAAACGAACTAAGTTATTTGATAATTGACGCAATTGTGAAAATTTTGTGTGAGGTAGTTGGTTATTATAATGAATCAAGTTTGAACATATTTGTCCATTTGATAAAATATAAAGCTTGGCTCGAGCTCGAGTCAACTCGATTAATTGAATAAAATATGTGTTAAAGTATCAAACTACTTGAACTCGATTTGTGTGTGAGTAGACTAAAGCTCGTCTGAACTCGATTCGATTAATAATCAACCAAGCTCAAATACAAATTTTAAAGCTTGTACTATATTTATGCAAGCTTGAACATTACTACGTTTTACTTGACTCAAATTATTTGCACCCCTAAATGCAATATAAAATACCAGCAGAACGTTAATGAGATATAAAAAAAATCAAGTTTATTTAATGTTGAGAATTTAATTATAATGTCATTACCTTAATTTTACTAGTAGATATTTTATGCCACCTATGTGTACAGAATTGTGATATTTTTAAGTCCGAAAAGAATCAGACCCCATTAGGCCTGAATTCCCGAGCAGGCCCATTAGGCTCGATTTTTCATAGGTTGGAGTTGGACATGGTGCAGTCCTGTCCATTCGACAGCTCTAGCAACATGGATATTATATCAAATACTAAATTATATATATGAAATAGTGTTATTAACTCATTTTTATAAACTATTATATATATGTCCATGAT
This sequence comes from Rehmannia glutinosa, assembly GCA_016081115.2. Classification (NCBI taxonomy): domain Eukaryota; kingdom Viridiplantae; phylum Streptophyta; class Magnoliopsida; order Lamiales; family Orobanchaceae; genus Rehmannia; species Rehmannia glutinosa. Next base: position 126,790 of record JABTTQ020000018.1, read on the forward strand.
ATATAAATTAAATCCAAACAATATTCAAAATGAGAAATAAAAATTCAATAAGACAAACTAGATACTCGTCACTGGTCACAACTCAAGGTAACATTATTCATTCCCTGTTTGCCTGGTCAACAAAGGTTGGTCAAATATATTGGTCCATGGTACATTGCTTAAATCACCAAGTCACTATTTAAATTATACCCCTCACGTGTTTGTAGTTATATTTTTGGCGACTATGGTCACATCCATATATAACAAACAGAAACAATATAAAATATAAAAATAAAAAAACAACTTAATCTACAAATAGGCTCAGATTTGTCCCCTTTCCATCATACCTAACTTTTACCTAATATAAAATAGCTGGTTAATTTAATTTTTTTGATGCAATAGAGATTGGATCTTATGTATGGATGTAAAAGAATTGAGTAAAACTTAACATTGTATTGTTCAATTTTATTTAAATTTTTATCGAGCTTCAAAAATTGTGTTTGAGCTTTGTTTGATTATTAATCGAGTTGAGCTTGGACGAGCTTTAATTGATTCTACCACAAATCGAGCTTGAGGAGTTTGATATTTTTATACATATTATGTTAACGTTTGACTAATCGAGCTGAATTTTCTATTTTATCAAACGAAAATTGTATTCAAGTTTGGTTCGTTATGTTAACGAACTGAGTTCAAATTAAACAAGCTTGTAACGATTGATCTCAAGTCGAGTATCGAATAGCTTGGTTCCACACTTTCACCCTTACATCTAAGTTTTTATATAAGCAAACAATAAACATGGATAAAAAGTGAGAAAGATAACATTTTTAGTATAAATCCTGGGATATGAGGCATGAGGGGCCTGGTGGGATTCGAACCTCAAACTTTTAGACTCTGACTTTGGCATGAGAATTTTTAACCACTGAATTAATATCCGATTCCCATAATAAAAAAGAAATTAACTTATATCAAATTGAGATTTTTTTCTTGTTATACTCGAGAGGTATAAAGTTCTGGGAAAATTTAATTCTTACATATATCGAAAAAGATACTATACAAACAAAAAAAAAAGAATATACAATTATATATATTCAACTATAAAATTATGGTCCATGTTGAATGGAAGACCATTTCCTATGGGCTCTTACATTACCTTATTTACAACCAACCAACCATCTAGATTCTAGATCATGAACCATTTTAAATATTGCAGAAAAGGTTTGAGACTGTTTCAAACTTCAAAGCGTTTGTTATGACCAATAATTAATGATTTTGGGTTAAATTTGTGACCTTATCTACTCTAACTATAAGTGCACGTAATAGGAACTTTAGTTGGTCATATGTACAAAAATTTAGGGATAATTACAAAAGGCCCCATAAAGTTTGGTCTAATTACCAAAAAAAACCAGAGATATTTTAGAATTACAAAAAAAAATCCTCAAGTTTAATTTTGTCTTATATTCAAGGGAATAACTGTAATATTTTTGGAAATATGAGGCGGTTTTTGAAATATTTTTTGTTTATGAAGGGGGAAATTGTAAGATGAATCAAACCTAAGGGGCTTTTTGCAATTTCCAAAACTTAGGGGTTTTTTGTAATTAGTCTTAACCTCGGGGGTTTTGTAATTATCCCAAAAATTTATTGAGGGAAATACTTAATTGGTGCTAAGGTTATTTTATTTTATTTTATTGGAATGGGTGATATGTAAATTATGTATAGCCTATAAGGTTGTCTAATCTAGCCTTGAAGAAGATTATAGCCCAACACGTTATTATAATGAGTCATAATACTTATTGAAATGGACAAATAGTCGAACTCGTTGTGAAATTATTTTCCCCCAAACATTCAGCCACAAATTAAATTAATGACACGTTTACACGCAAATACATAATTAAATGTTGATTAATAAGTTAATATATTTTTTCTACCATTTAGTTAAACCCTTATGTTATAAACTATATATATTAATTACTATGATACAAAAGCGTTCTTATAAATCTCAAGAACTTTAATTGAAAGATTGTCTAGTATTTTATTTTTTTTTGATAATCGAGATCACATTCACACGACTAAGACTTTGGGTAAATTCTTACTCCCCTCGTAAACCGCCCCAAATAAACCGCGAGATTGTCAAGTATATGTTTGTGTTTATATATTGAGAATGCTTAAGGGATTTTATTTCAAGAATATGCACCATTGCAAAATATCCACCAGTTATTTTTAATATATACATATATACATGATTTTTTGAGGAAAATCAAGACTAGAAGGGCGAGATTTATTTTTCTTGAAACTAATTGATATAAATAGGTAATTTTTATTTTTTAAGAGGGCAAATTATAAAATTTAGTAAATTTATATGAAAAGCTATACTAGTTATGAAAATATTTGAAGTCGAGGGGGCGGCCAGCGCCGCTAGCCCCTCTTAGATCCATCCCAGCATATATAGATAAAAGGACAAAAATCTCATAAAAACGTAGGGAATAATAGCGCTCTTGAAATGTACAATTTAGGAGCTTACAATAAAACCTCTCCAGTTCAAACAAGAAACACATATAAAGTATATAATTAGTATATAAATTACATTTGATTGGGTTTTTTTTATGAATTTTTTTTTTTGAAAATTTTATGAATTTAATTAAATACAAAAAAAAGTATATAATCAACATGAGGGGCCAATGTTGTAAAAAGCGCTAGGCGATCTCTAGGCGGCAGACTAGGGTCTAGCGCCTAGACGGGGTTAGGTGGGACCTGAACGGGATTAGGCGAATCTAGTCGGTAAAAAAAATCGTAGACGGATAAATGGGGCCTAACGCCTAGGCGGGGATTAATCGAGGCTAGGCGGGGATTTTTACAACCGAGCATGAGGGTGGAGGGATAGCCCCCAGCATCATTTACCTCAATGAAGGGGTTACAATTCGGTCATCACATTGTGTTCTTGTTCATCTTTGGGTCAATTTTGGGTTATGTCAAAATATATTAAAGATTAATTAAAATATAAGACAACTATGTTTTAGGACAAATGGTAACATCGTGATAGATTTATGTTAGTATTGTTCGTGTTAGTATTTTTTGTGTTTGGGTTCGGGTTCATTTCAGTAACTTTAAAGTTCATGTTTGTATCGTGTTATTTTGTCGGGTTACAAATTGCCACCCGTGTTAAATCCAAGCTATTAAGAACTGAACTCAAGCAAAGACTGACCAATGCGGTTTAGATTTCTTTTGTTCATTTATTCTGACATAATATATTTTATGTTTATAAATATATTTTTATTTATTATTCATTTGAAAATAAATGTATGTGTCGACAGTGTCGTAAATGTTTAATGTGAGATACAAAATGCAACAAAAATTACAATAGACAATTTGGAGTGATTCATATCTTTACATAACAAAATGACAAAAAACATCATTGTAATATGATGAAAAATTGCTCCATTAGATGTAAGAACACAATCTTTTCTTATGTCAAAACGAATCACGAAGTTGACTCAAAATGAATCATGAAGTTGATTGAGTCAAGAAAGGAACTTGGGTTAACTTATTCCTTTATTATTCAAATGATATGGATATAGAGATGTGGTCTTTGATTTATGACTGTCTTACTAATTCGGATAATAATAATAATAATAATAATAATAATAATAATAATAATAATAATAATAATAATAATAGAACAAACTATCAAAGATTGTAAAAACATGGGAATCAGATAGTGGTTCAGTAGTTGAAGGTTCTCAAACCAGCTAAAGGACTGAGGTTTCATTCTCATCATCCCTCCCGCTTAGGATTTGTAGTAAAAATAAAGATTTACAAAAAATATCCTTACAATGTAACAATGAGTGAAACCCTATAAGGCCTTGTATGTTCTCATTTCCAAAAATCATCTTCTAATTTTACACTTTTTGAAAATCTCAAATCGTGTTTGTTTGATCTATTTTTAATGAAAATGGATATTTTACCTTCTTATTTTACATAAAAACAAAATCTCAAGTCTATAGTTTCTATTTCCAATCCAATAAATGACATAATTCATACTCATCATTCTTATTGTCAAACGGGTAAGTCGATGTTACCCACTTGGGTACTATACCGTTGGATCAACACATGTACACAAACATCCATATGAATGTGTATTAATTCAACGGTATAGAAACCACTCAAGTAGTTACCCAAAAAATAAAACTATTCTAATAGGATCCACAACTCCCAACTATATCTACCTAATATATTCTCATTTTCAAATTTTATCATATCTAATGGAACACACTTCCTTTCTAATGGAACACACTTCCTTTCTATTCATTGTAACCAAATTAAATATTCAAAATTAACCCCACTACTATCATCTTCACAAATTATTATATATAATTTTTTTTTTTTGAAAATCATACTATAAGAAACCCAAGCAAACATAATTACATTTTCAGCACGTACTATCGTATTTAAAATTCGTTCAAAACTAATCAACCGAACATAGTTCCATTTCTAAACTTACATAAAATTTTACATTAATCATTGATCCAAACATATTCTTAATTTTCACACGAAACCAATACACAACTTAAATCTCAATAGAAATAGTGAAAACTGAACATCATATACCAATAGACCAATACCAACCTTTTAGTAGTAACTAATTAAAGTTGGTATGTAGAACAAGAATGAGTTTGGCCCACAACATTCTATTGATGTCGCAATGGAATTTAAAGATACAATAAGCTAATAACTATCATTAAACTTTTGAGCGAATCAAATGCAACACTCATTCATCCAATGTTAATGGATTAAAGCGAAGTAGATTGTGAAAACGGCAGCCTTTATATTTCAATTGCCAGTAGTAAACCAGTAAAACACAGTTGATCAAGTAGAACTTATTACTCGTTCAAACTTAAACGTGTCTAGTTTTAGTAAATGCAGTATTATTAAGATTGTGAAATACAGCGGCGTCATACCTTCAAAAATCAAGCAAAACGTCTGGCTTAGAAACTAAATGGTGTAGCATGATTGGAAGATGTTTGAATAATTTCATACAATAGATTTCAAGTTTTCGATTTCAATTGTGTTGCGTAGGATTGCAAATGAACCAAACCAATCATAAGTTATTCAAAACTCGACTTGATAAAAGCTCATTTAAAGTTATTAAGATAAATGAATCAAACTCAAACTTAGAAATATTCGGCCTATTAGCATTATTAGCACATGGACAAGCCCATTAGTAAGCTCATATGATTCAAACTAAAAGTTAGATTTTAATTAAAATATTTGTAATTTTACTTCAGATATTTTTTTAGTACAATTTGGGAAAAATAGGGAGAAGATCCATCAAACTGAAGCACAAGATTAATTCTATGATAAATTTAAAAATATTTAAATAAATTTTATTTGTTTGAATAAAAACACAGGTTTTAATAGATATATTATGCAACCAATCATATAGTTCAAAGGGTAGAATGTGTATTTTCACATTTCAATGGGCAACGTGCAAAAAACGCTATAATTTGGAAGGCGAAATGCAATTAACCCTGAAGGAAATATGGTACTCCAATTTCAAGTGTAGACACCACAACTTTTTAAACAATTTGCAAATCTAACAATTCAACAGCAAAAAAAGGTCAATATCCACCAAAATAACAGAGCAACAGTACCAAAATTTTTTTTTGAGCACAGATTAATTTAAACTTTAATTGCATACTTCCTGATTGGGAAATACATCTCTTTCTTTTTCTGCTTTTCCGTCTTCAAAGATGCCTACAAATAAAAGACAAGAACCAAAAGTAAACACTGAGCACGAAAAGGAACCAAGCGAAAATCACAATGCAAATTTCCAAGTTTCAGTAAAATAGGCAATAATTGCAAAACATTGTATTAAATGGGCAAATACATATACGATGACATTTACTAATGATGCAATCTTTAACTGAGAGGTACATGTCAAACCAAAACTATACGAGAAAGATGACTCAACAAAGGCAGGTTAGTTATCTTTAAAATTCCCGGGATTCAAGAAATCAACATCCGCAGCACCATGGAAAAACAAAGTTACTCAAACTGGGATTCTTTTAGTTGATAACAATACCTTCAAAAGTGTGTTCTATGACGACGAACAACTGATAATGTCCAAAAGAAATTCAATAGCTAAAATGCAAGCGCTAAACTGGAAAAGATGGTACATCCATAAAAACTGCCAAGAGCTAAAGTCGGAAGTATTTCAAGTGGGATAACATCCAGCATCCCAAATAAATCAGAAATAACAAACAAAATAGAACTCTTTGCTCGAGTATGTTGAATATAGGTATTTTCTTAGTCAACATGCAGATGTATAGCACCGAAATCTAGAAGATTGTTAAAATTGGGATCAGGGTAATATTGTACAGTCCAATTGAAAGTTTGTCATATCCTCAGCATTCGGTTACAGAGAGACACATTCAGAATATGTTACTAAAAATTTATGCCAGACAACGTTAATCTTAAATCCCAACTGAAAGGTGAATGAAATCCAATAAGCAGATTGAGTTACAATTCTTGAATCTATCTTATAAGAGAATGATCATCCACAGCCACTCAAGAGTAATAAATAGAGTATTGAACCACCACGGATAAAAGATCACCAATAAAATTCTGGACCACTTTGGAATCCATACCATAGTTTCTAGCCTGAAGATGACGAAAAGGCTAACCTCTTAACTGTACAAGAATGGATATTGGGAAGTTTGTAATAAACCTTTATAAGGGAAGTTTTTATGAAATATATAAAAAAAAAAACAGAAGTCCATGAATATACCTACTTTTTTGGAGGCTCGTGTTATATAGATGCCATATATCAGTAAATAAATAATATCCACAATAAAGCTAGACAATTATGAGGCGCAGTATGAACTTGCTTATCTAACATGTGATATTTTATACATTAATTGTTCGCAGAACACAAAGACGTAAAGAATATGACAGTCAATATTTACAAAGAATCAAACAATCATCTTGCATTGGGAAATGATTCAACAATGATCTCATTAAGCTAGAAAATGCAGGCACAAAAATGAATATATATATATCAAAGAGAATTTCGCCAAGTTTATTCAGTATTTCTTCCCAATCCAAAATTTCAAAGGAAGGGAAGAAGTGAAAAAACAAACAATGAAAACGATGGCAATACATTGCAGACATCAACACTCATTTTCAAAACACCCAATACAGATCCAATCAAACCAAAATATTTCAGAAAAACAATTATCATCGAAACGTAAATTAAACAAAACAAAAGTAGCTAGCGAATTTCAGAATTAAGATTAAAAAGGAGTATACCTGGTGCTTGGTTAAGCGGCGTCGGATAGCACGAGTCTTCTTAGGGCGGAGATCAAGTGGCAAGTACTTCTTGTTCTTGTAGGCTTCTCTGAGAGCGGATTTCTGCTTCTGAGAAATCACGGTCAGCACCTGAGCAATTGAGAGCCTAACAACCTTGATCTTGGATAGCTTGTTCGGAGCGCCTCCGGTCACTTTCGCCACCCTCAGCAACGCCAGCTCCGCCTTCAGCTCCTTCAGCTGCGTCTGTAGATCAGTCTTGGTCTTCTGCCTCAACTCGTGCACCTTAATCCTAGCTACATTAACCAAAACATACAAGAAAAGTTAATTAATACACTGAAAAATTGAAAAAAAAATAAAAAAAGATCACTTATGTTGTGTCGATGGATGGTTTTCTCATTACCCATTTCGTGTTTGTTTCTCGAGGGAGTATGAGTTTAGGGTTTGCGGTTGGCGGAGTAAGGGTAACACAGAAATGCTTCTGCAACACAACCCTAGGGTGTATATATGAGGCAATATGGGCTAAAGATGTAAACTGGGCTACTTAACAAGCCCAGCCGAACTGAGGCACATACAAGCCCGCTTCCTAAGTGAACTGGTTTAACCCCAGATCAGATTTTAAAGGCTTTGAATGGGCCGATCCCGAACCTGGTACGGGCTACATGACTTAGGCATACGTGGACTGGTTTTAAATGGGTCTATGCTTAGACAGGTCGATTTTCAACCTTTGGGCCCAATAAGGGCCCAATTCATATTCATAAAATCGGATCATTTAGCTTGGTTGCATTGATGGGCTGGTCATCCGTAGATTTATAACTATCTAGGTTTGGGTTGGATCAGTTTGACTCGGCCCTTTTTAAATTTTTTTTTTTTTGAGGGAAGGCCCTTTTTAAATTTTACTTACTAGCATTTTGTTGTTTTTTTGTTCTTTAGTTGTTAGTGTATTTTACCTAGATTGTCGCAACCAAAAAAAAAGTAAAAGATTCTCAAAAAAAAAAAAAAAAGAGTAAAAGAATTGTGGATACATGCCCTAAATTGTTAATTGTGTATGCAACTCTTTTACTTAAAATAAGACTAGTTAGTTAAGAAATTGACATGAATTGCAATCATTACACATTCATTCCATTTCTCATCACATTCCCTAAATTGTTTCTTTTAAAAAAAATTGTTTTATCATTATTCTCTACCCCGATAAAATACAAGGATGAACTGTTAAATAATCACGTGTATATCCACAATAAATTGTGGATTGATTCATATAAAGTTGGGGTCAAACCTCTACTTATTATCTAACTTTTGTAGTGGAGTTAAGACCTTGGCAATAGGCATATTGTTTGTGTTTTCATTCAGAAGTCAGAACATGTGCGTTGTGGAAAAGGACTACCTGAAAAAGGTCCGGAGTGAAGTCATCCAAGGAAAAAAATGGAGTATGGAGTGAGAGTCGATTGCACTACGGGAAAGGGCTACATAGGGCTTGATAAGGTCCAGAGTGAAGTTGTCCAAAAGGGAAGGACTAGCTCGTGTCGAGAAGAGTTCAGAGTGAGAATCGTTTGCAGATGTTTGGCTTGTCACAGGCACTCTTGAGTAGATGTTTAACCCCAACTTAAGTGGAGGTTTGGGATCGTATCATTATCGTCCTTTTGACAAGCTCGGACGTCTATGGACGGCTCTCACTCCAGACTCTTCTCGACACAAGATAGCTCTTTTCCCCTTTGGACACCTTCATTTCCAGATTTTATCAAGCACGAGATAGCCTTTTCCCGTAGCGCGAGATTCTCGCTATGAATTTTATCAAGCATTGGTAGCACTTTCTCGTAGTGCATCGTCTCTCAACGAAAGCACCTATGATAGGCCAAGACGCTAACTCCACCACAAAAACTAGCTTAAAAGTGGAGGTTTCGCTCAACTTTAAGTATCAACCCACAATTGTTTGTGAGTCCAATATGGGATTGTATCGTGTATTTTTAATTTTTTTTTTTTTTTGCTTTTTTTTGCAGCAAATAGTTCAATTTTGACTTCATATAGTTGTCAATTTATTACTTCCTGGAATTATTACTACCCCGAATTATACAGCAAGCATGTTTATAATTATAGAGAAGCACTTATCTACAAAAGGCATAAAATCATGATTGACAAAACCAAAAAACGCATGACATGAATTGAACAAATCATTCGTTATTGCAGACCTAAAAAGTTAGATGAGTATACTGTATATTCTCGTGTCAAGCTCATTCACTTTTTCGGACATCAAAGAAATTAATAAAAGAATTAAAGTGAAAGAAGAAGGATCTCTAATGTGTTAAAAGTCATCAATTTATTTACGTTTTATTTCAATAATCCTAATTGTTAAGGGAATGTACTTATAGTTTACCATGATTACATGATAGTCAAATATGATTGTGTTTTCTCTGATTTCAGTTATATCTTATAGACCAAGCCTAATGTCAGACAAATTCATAAGACGGATCCAACCTATTTTACAATGCAAAACAAGTTAGATCTAAATTTAAATGGGTTAGCTAATATTATCATTTTAGGTTCCATTTTCACGAACTAAATCCATGAAATCGTTTCATATAATTTTTGTACATCTTATAAGGCTGTTTACAAGCCAACTTCTTCAATTAAACTAGGGATAATTACAAATCTCCCAAGGTTTGGGCTAACTGCAAAAAAATCCAAAGATTTTTTAAAATTATAAAAAATAATTGAGGTTTGATATCATCTTACATTATCCCTTCATAAGCAAAAAAATCAAAAAAAAAAAAACCACCTAACATCTATAAAATATTATAGTTGTCACAACCAGGTGGCTTAGCCCACCTAGTCACCACAAGCAATTGTGGGGTGGAGGTCAGTGGTTCAAATCCTTGCTCCATCAAATTGCTCCCCAGGGTATATGCGAGCTGATGAAGATTTGGTGGGAACTCATACTGAATAGCATCCGTGTGGGTTCGATTCGGGAAGAGATCGTTATTAGTAGATTGGGGGGTCGAACTCATAATACTGGTCAGTGCGTGCACATCCCGCGGTTTACCTTGGCGGCAGTAATAAGGAGCCAGAACTGTTATTCTCATGCGTAAGCCTGGAAGCTAAGTTAAAAAAAAAAAAAAAAAATTATAGTTGTCCCGCTAAGTTTAAGTTGGAATTACACGTGAAGTTTTTTGTAATTAGCCCAAATCTCGTGGGTGTTTTGTAATTATCCCTTTCAATTATTCTCCCTTCATTCAGAGATGAATTTTGATGTCTCTGCACGCCTTTTGCTTTATCTACTAAAAGGTTTCCAATATAATTGGACCTACCATTTAAGACAACACTATCCAGGGTGTAATCATTGCACTTCTAATTTTAATTAGGGATACTTTAAAAAGTACTCCTTAGATTTAACTTAATCACAAGGCTAAATCACAAAATTACTCCAAGGTGTAATCATTTTACTTGATAATTGCAAATATCTTCTTGACATTTATTTTTATTTTATAAATTGCACCTCAATTGGGCTAAAGGAGGAGAGAATATTTGGTAAATTGAAGTTTTTGTAATTAGACTAATCCTAAAGTAGTTTTTCTAATTTTTTGAGTTTTTTTTTTTTTTTTGAGGGAATAATTTTTTGAGTTTTAAAGGTGAAGTATTCTCTTCTATTACATTGTATGAAAAACCTAACGAAAGTAGCTATTTGACGCGAAAATCTCCACTCTAATTCTGTTACTTGAACAATACATTGAAGGACGTTTTATTTATACCACCTCTCACTCGGAAAGTTGGTATGCAAGAAATTATAAATCTTCAAAAATACTCCATTTGCATTCACCTTTTTTTTTTTCGAACGATAGTACTATTTTATTATAACAACTCAAAAACTAAAATTACAACTACAATCGTAGCCAACGAGCTAAGAGCCGACAAGACTAACTAAGAGTCAAGTGGGGAATTGGTAAGACCAATTCGGATTCACATGGACTAAAAAACTACTCACACTAAACTAACCACTCCACGTCGGGAGACTTCAGCACTCCTTAAAGGAGACTGTAACACACCAAAAAAAACTGAAACCGGGCATGAGCAACCACTTCATACTGCAAAACAGAAAAAACTGATCCGCCTACGAGTTTCGCAAATCAACTGGGAAAAGAAAATACAAACAAAAAAACTACAACAATCTATAGCTAAAAAATGAGAAAAAAACAGAAAGAAAAAAGAAAGATGTCTCTCCCTCTCCCAAATCTACTGCCGCAACCCATCTACATTCACCTTTGCTAATACTAAGTTTCGTACTTGTTGAGGTGGAAGCAATTTCACTCTCCAATTGTTTTTTGAATACAATTTCTAGATATGAGTTAGGTTACTCAATTTCCCCTAGTGAAATTTGATCTCAGACCAATGACATAGGTTACAAATGCTCAACTAATTGAGCTACAATTATTACGGTACCATTTATTAACCAACAAAAATTTTTGTCAAACCGTCTAACGGGTGGTATTTTTGCAATATTAGACAGTGACATATAATCTCTAAAACACCAAAAAGTATTATTTTTTCCTGTGTAAAGTATTAGCAGTTCATCAAAAAGTATTAGTAGTTTCTTGAACAATAGTTTTCGTAGACCTCATGAAAGGTATTAATTCTTTCCCATAAAATATTAGTATTCCCCATAAAATGTATTAATAGTTCCCTATAAAAGTATTAGATTTTTTGTTTAAATGTATTTTAGTATTTATCCCTTAAAAATATTGTGTTTTCTCATAAAAAGTATTACTAGTTTCCCAAAAAAGTTTTAGTTCTCCTCCCAAAAGTATTAGCAGTCCTCCTGAAAAATATCTAATACTCCCCCTAAAAAATATTCGTTTTTCCCCTGAAAAGTATTAGTAATCTCCCTAAAAAATATTATTTGTGCTCTTAAAAAATATTAGTACTCACCTTGAAACTTATTAATAGATCACCGAAAAGTATTAAATAGTCCCCCAAATTTCAATGGACAAATTAATCTTTACCATTTCATGAGACTGTTAGAATTCAAGCCAAACACAGATGTTTGAATTTTGTTTTATCTGACCCTCAATGCACACCATAAATCCACCCCTTACCCCCACTACCATTACTCCCAAAATATCCATAACCTCTATAGAAATCCCCTCCTACAAACTAAAGATGCATAATCCCCTCTTGCAAACAAAAGATGCATTCTCTCCACCACCATCATCAATTATGATTTTCGGCTTGTTGCAGCGAGATTTGAGCAAGTGGCGTTTGGTTAGGGAGATTGAGAGGAAATTTGAGAAGCCTAGAATTTGCAGAGACTTCGACTATCTTTTTTTTTTTTTTCGAACGATAGTAATTTTATTATAACAACTCAAAAACTGGAATTACAACTACAAACGTAGCTAACGGGCTAAAGACCGACATGACTAAAGAGTAGTTGCGGGAATTGGCAAGACCAATTCGAGATCAAATTCACAAACAAAACTCCACAACCAAAACTAAGAACACTCCCACGCTGGGAGACTTCAAAGACTCTAATGGAGGCGCAAACCACAAGCCATCCGGCACGAGCAACCACCACGCACTATAGGACAACAACCGCCCCACCTACGAGTTTCGCCTTCAACCGGATCAACCAAACCACAACAAGAAGAAAAACCAAAAAACAAAAAAAAAAAACACAACTACCAAAACTATCTAGAAACAAAGAAAAACTAAAACACCGAAAAAAAGAAACGACAAAGCAAAATACATAAGCCCACTAGAAAGCGCCCCCCCTCTCCTACATCGCATGCCCGTCCCGCCCCATCGCCCCGTCGAACACCGCACCACAACCACAAGTCCACAACCACACCCCAAAACAAGGATACACCACCATAGATCTGAAAACTCGATCCTTCAAAGCTCCACCATCGCGAACGTCCATGGAGATAGAGGAAAAAATCGAAAATTTGGGGCAAATAGAAACACCAAAACCGATCCGGACAACAAAAAAATTGGGATGGGGGAGGGGCCGAGGGGGCGGGGTTGAAAGGGGTGGTGAGTGGTGAAAAGAGGGAGAGCAAAGGATTTTTTGTTATTGGGTTTACAGAGGGTTTTTAGGTTTAGAGAGAGAAAAAGTTTTTATTGGCAGAGACTTCGACTATCATTTTCCCCAAATTATACCAACAAATTATCGACAAATTATCGACAGTTTTTCAATTACCGACAGATTTTTTGTAGGTATTTACTAACAATTTTAGATTCTGTAGGTAAATATTTTATCTAGGTTTTACCTACAATGATTTTACCTACATTTTACAATTTTCTTAACATTTACCTACAAATTTTTCTGTAGCTAAACTGTTTTTACTTGTAGTGAACCTCAAAGAAGAAGACGGATTTTGTGTAATTTGTGTGTGTGTTTGGGTTGGATGAGGTTGGTACAAGTTGGGTAGGTCGTTGGGGTTCCGTATGATGAATTAGATCCATCAGACCATTTGACATGAAACTAGCTTCTATTAACCTATTTAATGATTTGAATTTTTTAAAAAGAAAAAGGAAAAACAAAAATAAGGAGCTCTTCATTTATATCTGCGGTACTGACATAGAAACTGTCATTAGTTAAATTTAAAAATGACTTCATTTCCATTTATTTCATCAATTCTTTCTTTTTACAAATATTGATTAGTTAATATAATGTCACAAACTATAAAACATTATATTATATGGCACCACTAATTAAAAATCGATCAAAGAAAGATTTCAGATATTATTCTTTATATATATTACATAAGCAACATAAGCAATTGGATTTTGCGGAGTAAGGACCAAATACTGCTTCTAACTCTTGTTATTGTTGTCATTAGACAGCACTAATGAGCAAATCATGGAAGCACACAGCCCACGAAACATGCCACTTTTAAGCAGAGATGCAAAAAACAAGGATGAAGATGATCCAACCATGGAAAAAAAAAAAAGAAGAAAAAAAAAAACTTACAAAACTATTAAAGTAATTTGTGGAAGCAATTCAATTGGATTATCACATTAATAAATCTTTTTAGAAATATTACAAGAAAAATCAGTTTACCTATAAAAAAAAATATCTTGGTAAGTATTAAGAAAATTATAAAGTATAAGTAAAATCATTGCAGGTAAAACCATAGGTAAAATATTTACCTACATAATCTAAAATTGTAGGTAAATTATACAGAAAAACTGTCGGTAATTGAAAAACTGTCGGTAATCTGTCGGTATAATTTGGGGAAAATGATATTTTTCATTTTGTAGGTAATTGTATAATTTAGTAACAAAATCATTTATGTCGCTAAATTTTGTCGGTAAACTGGAATTTTCTTGTAGTGAAATGCTCTTCATATAATTACAATTGAGATCCTCTATTCCATTTAGTGTATCATCATATACTCTTGTGAATTGTGTGAATGACACATATACAAATATAATATCATCATGTACACATGACATATATTCATACCGTTAAAATAGAAAATGAAATACTAAATGAAATATAAGATCTTACCTCATATAATTGGTGATTTAAAAGCTAAATTTTTTTTGAAAGGAAAATTCATTAATGGATTAAAGGTGCTGGAAATCGTCCAGCAACGATTGACAAAGTGGAGCTGGGACATGGTCCCAATTAAACGAATCAAATGACATATTCTTAGCAAAGGATGCGAAAAAGTGAGCAACACTATTGTTTAAAGCTAAATTGGTGAGCACATAGATGATAGATTTTATTGTTGGGACTGAATTATTTTCTTACTTCACTTTCTAGTCCATTGCATTAAATGAATGACAAGTGTATAAGATGATGTCATAGTTGTACACATGTCTTTCATCCAATATAGTGAAATAGAAAGTAGAGTATGAACTTAGGACATGAGATCTGATCCCTTTATTGTTAGCTTAATTGGTCTAACGCATTCAACTGCAAGTCCAACTGATAATATAGAGAAAACTATATTTCTTTATAATATTATATAAAGTGATAACATAATATATAGATTAATTATTTTGAAGTCTATTCTAAATGTTCAAAACCATTAATAACCAACTAAGAAAAATGCATAACAAAGCCAAAAACCTATATATTAATAAAATCTTTATACACATATTGATAAAAAGCTTTTCTTTTTGATGCGAATGCAAATATTTTTCGAGAGAAGCTAGATAAAAATTAAAATACTTCTCTATGTATACTAATCAATATTCCCAATTTCATGTCAAATTAGAGATAAATTTCACTAATATTGTAGAAAAACCAAAGGAAAAGATGATATGTCACAGGTAATTTTTTTTAAAGCACACAAAAATCACACATAAGTTTGATTAACACGTGAGTGGCAAACGCACGGATTGGCCTGGTGGTTGAGGGGTTGTAATTGCAACCCTAAGGTCTCAGATTCGATTCATGAATATTCCGAGTGTTCAGATTGGGTTTGTCACTCTTTCTCGAGAGATTATGACTATTTATATTCAAACGGATGTCCCATAATTTTAAGTGTTAAACCGACTGATGTAAGAATAATTTGGATCGGAAAAGAGAAAAAAAAAACACATGAGTGGTACTAATTGATTTAATCAAAACTATATAAGAATTATTCTTGATAAATGTACCCACTGCTATAGTATCACGTGCTGCACTATAAATTACTGTTTTTGTATTTTAACTAATTCATGTTTTGCTTGTTTTCAGCATCATTGTTTGTCTTAAATTCTGGATATTTTCTAGTTTTGATCTTGGATTGTGACATTTGCTTTGTCTGGACGTTTATAGTCCCAAATTTGGGGTCCTTAATACAGCTCTTTAACAACTCCTTTTGGAATCATATTAACAAGCAACATATGAATGATTGAAATATGGTTCTTTACAAAAAAAAGAAAAAAAGTTGATTTTGAATAAGCACAAGAAATTATATTATTTGCTTTGATTAATGGTGGAATAATATTGCCATTTTCGTATCTAGGTGAGATTTTTGTCTAATTATTAAAAAGTCTAGTTATCTCTTAAAACTACATTACCATGGCATTTATTTCTATTTTACCAATTGAACATAATGAGATTTAATTATAACAATGGCTTAGCCGGACCACGAACATTGGGTGGGCCGATAGAATTAAAACTAAAAAAAATCATGAAACTATATTTAATTTTTTTTTGAAAAAAATAATTTCTTAATGAAAATATTTAAAAAATAAAAAAGAGGGGGGTGGCGCCAAGTTGGCCCCTGCCTCGGCCCTTGATTTGTAACACAAACACATACCAAGGGTATTTTAATATTAAAAACAATTCAAAAAAATTATAGTTAAATTAAAATTCAGAAATAATTTTTATAAGTTATCCATACAATAACTCATGTTGCTATGAAAAACTGAAACTGCTGAATTTGAAGTACAAAAAAGATTCTCTGGCTGTTTAGTTATGTGGTTGTGTTAGTATTTTTATATCCCCCACCCCTGTTTGTTTTTGGGGCTTGCAAGAACAATAATCATTGATTTTAGTGCCTTGTCATAATTATTTTGTTAACAATATTATTTGATTAATGGTAGTTCTTCTTAAGTTAGTTTAACTCACAAAAATTACTGTGGCCAATTAGGGGTAACCTTTAACCTCTAAACACACTGTTTTTTCTTTAATTAGGAGGTAATTTCCTTAGTCTACCTTGCCACCACAAGGAACTTTCCTTTGTGGGGAGGAGTTCGTGAGTTCAAACTCACACACGATCAAAATGCCCCTCGGGCATATACGAGTTGGTGAATGATTGGTGAGAACTCATATTAAATAACATCCGTGTGAGTTCGATTTAGGGGGATTGAACATACTTGTCCTCTTTACTTTAGGAGGAGGATCGGTTCCAGTTTGACGTCGTGACCCCAACAAAACGCTTGTCCAATTGTATACATCCCGCATTTATCTGGCAAGGTGATGATGAAATAAATCTTTGTCCTCAAACATACTTGGAAGCTGTTTTTTAAAAAAAAGAAAGAGGTAATTTCCAAGGGGAAAAAAGAGCAGTTAATTAGTTGCAAAAAATTACCAGAAAATATACCTTGCCTAAGAAACAAATACCCAAAGCAGACAATAAAGGCTATACTTTCGGCTGTCTATGGCTCCTTAAGTCAATTCAGGTTGGCTCTAGCCTGATATTAATTAGCAATCATATGTCAATAATATGAGAACTCACATATTTAACCCAAAAAAAAAAAATTAAAAAATTGCCTAATTCTTGATCCAATATAGTGCTTGTAATCATCACAAACACATAAAGTCCCTCAAAGAGAAGAAAAAGCACAATCACAACTTGTTTCACCCACCCACCACACCATAAGAAATTCAAAGAAAATAAGGCCAAATCACTTAACTTTAATTAAAGGTTCAAATAGTTTAATCCTGTTCCCTCCAAGGTTTCCATTACAAAGAGATAATTACAAAAACTACACCTCTGGTTTAGGGTAATTACAAAAAAAATCCAGAGAATCTTTGAAATTATAAAAAACCTCGTAATTTGATTTCATCTTACATTTTTCCCTTTAATAATATTCTTTTTGAGATAATCACAAAAACACCACTGATGTTTGGGCTAATCACAAAAAAATTAGAGATGTTTCAAAATTAAAAAAAAAAAAACCATCATGTTTGATTATGTCTTAAATTTAGGTAGGTAATGTAATATTTTTAATGCCATGGGATTTTTTAAACAATTTTTGCTTACAGAGACGGATCCAGAAATATTTTACAGCGTTGGCACAAAAATAACAATAATTTATGGGGCACAAACCTACGCAAAGTTCCGAGTTTTTTTCTTTATGGGTTCTTTCGTATTTTTGCGAAAAGATTGAACCTATATTTTTGGTACAATTGGGGTAAAATAGGGAGGGACCACACACACTCACATGAGATTGAACTCACAGGTCAATTACCTTTTACTACTGAAACATAAGGTGGATCATACTTTTTTTGACTATCAGTGAAACACAAGGTTGATCGATCCTACTTTGTTTTAACATAATTACTATATATATATATATATAGCATTTAAAATAAATAATAAAATAGTAAAAAAAAAATTGTAGGGGCACGTGCCCCCACACTAGGATATGTTCGTCCATCTATGTTTGCTTATAAGGGAAAAATATAAGATGTGATCCAACCTCAATGGAGTTTTTGCAAATTTAAAAAAACCTCACGTTTTTCTTTTTGTAATTAGTCCAAACCTTAGTTTTTTTTTTTTTTTTGTAATTATCCCTATTTTTTCTTTAAAAAAATCCACCTTACATTTATAGAAAAATTACTGTTAATCCCTTAAAATTAAAACAGAATCAAACCTTAGGGTAATTTTTATAATTATGAAACTTCTTTGGGTTCTTATATAATCACCCCAAACCTCGGGTAGTTTTTGTAATTATCTCTTTTTTAATTAATTATCTTCTCCACCGGGACCAATTTCCCCTTTCTTTATTTTATTATCCTACATATTTATTTTTTGGGTATATTATTTTCCTTTCCCACACTTTCAAACCCCTCCACTTTATATCCATATTGAATGGCCTCATTTTGAAGATCTTTCCACAAAGCCCTTCTCCACATTTCCAACAACAAATTCACACACACACACACACACACACACACACAACACACTCAAAAATCCTATTTCAAATAATTCTCATCCCAAAAAAAAAAATGAAATCCATAGACCTCTTTTGTGCCTCCCCATCTTCCACGGCCATATGTTCAAGCACGGACCACCGTGCCATAATCCGGCACGGCATGAGGCCGACCGGTCGGGAAAACAGATCAAACGCACCCCCTTGCTATTCCCAGATCCCATTTGATCCTTCCAGGCCTTTCTGCCGGAAAAAAACTACGTCAGCCAGGCAAACCGAATTAATTCCACGCCGAAAAAGCTCGGCCGACGTGGACGATCTAGCTGGCAATCTGAGCTCTTCGAGATACTTGTTGAGTGACCACCCAATGAAAATGGATGAAAATGATCATAATTATAAGCGTTTGAATTTCGATGGTTTTCCAGGTTTCAGGTCTTTTTCAACGCGTTCGTACGATGAATACCCTGTTTATAAGCCTTCGTTAACGGGGGCTGTCAGGGATGGGGTTCAGAAAAACCCGACAGGGAAATTGGGTGATCATTTGATTGCCGAGAAATGTTCATCAGCTCCATCAAATCGTCAGGTTATTTTTTTTTTGTAAGGATGATTTTTCTTTTTTGGGTTTTTGTTTATTTTTTTGTAACTCATCTTCCACACTTATGTCTTACTATGTCTGTCTTATGCCTTACTATGTCTAAAGGCAGCAGTTTCGGCTTTTCGTCGGTGCCACTATGGTTGGGTTTTTGTTTATTGATTAACGTTTGGAAGGTGTTTGATTTTCGCAGGTTGTTGAGTTGAGGGTGTCAATTCATTGCAAGGGCTGTGAAGGAAAATTGAGAAAATATATATCAAGAATGGAAGGCAAGTATATAAGTATATTTTGTTTATTAATTAATAGAGAAATTATAATTATATAAAAACACACAAAATTCTGTGTTTCAAATATATCCATTTAATGGTGCAAAATAGAATAACCCGACATTGTTTTAGTACTAAGAAGTAAGAAAACATATTTACATGAACAACCTTTCCAAACAAAATTATAATATAATACTAACTTTTTAATTTTTAAGGGATAATTACGAAAATACCCCTGAAGTTTGGGATAATTACATAAAAAACAGATTTTTCAAAAATTACAAAAAAAAACTTCATATTTAATTTTGTCTTAAATTTAAAGAGTAACTGTAATATCTGACATTTAATGTTTTTTTGCTTATGGAGGAAGAATATGTGACGGAATTAAAATGTTATTTTGTAATTTTTAAAAAACCTGTCGATATTATTTCTTGTAATTAGTCCAAACCTCATGTGGTATTTTGTAATTATCCCCTTTTTATGTTGTTTTATATCTTTGAAGTTTAAGCACTAGTGCAATACTAGCTAGATAGTAGTGTATATTTGCTTTACTAAATATATCTTATTTAATCAATATATCTTGATGGATCTCTTTTTTTTTATTATTTTTTTCTATTTGTAGGAGTGACATCATTCAGTATAGATTTGGCAACAAAAAAAGTGACAATAATTGGGAATGTGACTCCATTAGGGGTACTCACAAGCATTTCCAAGGTGAAAAATGCCCAATTTTGGCCATCTCCAACTTCATCCTCATCATCTTCCTCATCGGCCTCTCCAAGAGTCAGCCTCACAAGATTTGTTTAATTTTTGTATATTTAGGTCTTATATTTTATGATCATTAGAATAAATGGATGTGTTGGTTTAATTAGAGATGGTATGTGTTTTATTTGGACATGTTCATGTTTCGAAAATCTGGTCCTACAATGTGTTTTAACTTTTACCCTGTGTACATACAAAGGTTTTTATTAAATGTAAGTGCATACTTTAAATAACTAGTACCATTGATGCATTATTAATTTTGAGTTAAATTAATTACAAAAATTATATGATGTTTTACTACAAGAAAATTTCAGTTTACCGTCATAAATAAATTTGTTAATAAATTTACAGTTACCTCATAATAAAAAATACTATTTTCCCCCAAATTACACCGATAGATTGCTGACAGTTTTTCAATTTACCGACAGATTTTTTGTAGGTATTTTTACGAATAGTTTTAGATTTTGTAGGTAAATATTTTACCTACAATAATTTTACCTACACTTTACAATTTTCTTAATACTTACCTACAGATTTTTCTGTAGGTAAATTGATTTTTTCTTGTAGTGTTAGGCTAATTGCAAACAAATCCAGTTATATTTTAAAATCACAAATAACCATGACATTTGTTTTTAGATTACAAACTCTCAATGAGGGTATTGGTTAGTTAAATACAAACTTTAATTGATATTTGTAATTTGAAAGATAATTTGAGTTTTTGTAATTAGGCTAAACTTCATGAGTAGTTTTTGTAATTGTCCCTTTTAATTAAGATTATAGATATTGAATAAGATATAATATATATATATATAATATCGATATTTTTCATTATAATGTTGTATTCAATTATAGCATAAGTTTACCTTTTTATGTTTTTTTCAAATGTTGTATATTAAAAGTGATGTAAGGTTAAGTTTATAAGTGTTGTACGCCCCAATTATATCGTTATTTTAGAAAATGTGCCAGGCTGGCAATGTCTTTGTGTCTGAGGAAATGCCATTGTTTACTACTTTCTAGAGAGACAACCTCATCACGGTTTTTGTGCAATTTTTGTCAATATTTTGGCTGCTCTTTATATTTTCTGTTAATACTTTTTTGTCAATATTTTATTGACTCCATATATATATATATATATAATATATATATACACACTGATATACATTGTTTTTTTTTTATTTTTTGGTAGATGTGTTCACTATATTTGGAGTAGTATTTATGTTTTTTTAGGAAGTGAAATATTTGTAATGTATCCACACACAAAGTGTGAAATTAACACAAACATGGATGATGCACGTCAAAGATTCAAAGTAGTTAGTACCTCTAATTATACGATCTATAGTCATGTATTATATATTTTTTGATCAGTCGGATTTTTAGGCCACTTCTACGGTTCTACACAACAGAAATATTTTTTAGTCATTTTTGCAAAAAAAAAAAAAAAAATTTTTTTAGTCATTTTTTTAATTCAACTGTCCACTTTGCACATTTTTCCATTTATGGAGACCGGTTCATTTCTTGCTTCCCAGATATGTTTCTTTATACCGAGAAATGTACCACATCAATTATTTGAAAAACGACCAATTAACTCACCAAAGAATACAAGATGAGTAAGACCGTCAATTTTAAGTCAAAATGGCTAAAAAAACATATTTTAGAAAAACACATAAATTTTCCATTTTCAGAAAATGTAAGTGGCCAATTTGGCCCATTAACACAAGTATCGTAGCCACCTTAGCACGAGTGCGGTCAGTGGACCACACTCAAATTCGGAGTGATCCTGTTAAATTTGAGTGTAACCGCACTGGAAGTTCAGCCGAAAGTTGATTTCATATAAAAAACAAAGTGTGAAATTAACACAAACATGGATGATGCACGTCAAAGATTCAAAGTAGTTAGTACCTCTAATTATACGATCTATAGTCATGTATTATATATTTTTTGATCAGTCGGATTTTTAGGCCACTTCTACGGTTCTACACAACAGAAATATTTTTAGTCATTTTTGCAAAAAAAAAAAAAAAATTTTAGTCATTTTTTTAATTCAACTGTCCACTTTGCACATTTTTCCATTTATGGAGACCGGTTCATTTCTTGCTTCCCAGATATGTTTCTTTATACCGAGAAATGTACCACATCAATTATTTGAAAAACGACCAATTAACTCACCAAAGAATACAAGATGAGTAAGACCGTCAATTTTAAGTCAAAATGGCTAAAAAAACATATTTTAGAAAAACACATAAATTTTCCATTTTCAGAAAATGTAAGTGGCCAATTTGGCCCATTAACACAAGTAGCGTAGCCACCTTAGCACGAGTGCGGTCAGTGGACCACACTCAAATTCGGAGTGATCCTGTTAAATTTGAGTGTAACCGCACTGGAAGTTCAGCCGAAAGTTGATTTCATATAAAAAATTTGAGTTAAAATGTAAAAGGTCGTTAAACCTTCTCTTTGAGCCAAAACAATTAAGACTTACCTGGCCCAATTAAGGTACGTATATAAGTGAATGAATGATTGTCTTGTTATATATATATATATATATATATATATATAGGGAGGGGATCTTGTGAGACCACTCTCCTAGGTTAGTCCATAAGACTAAATCTACACCATGCAAATAGTAAATCAATGGCCAAGATATATTACAATATATACAACATTTCATAAGTAAGTATACAACAGAAGGGATAAAATAGCAATCCAGGAAATTAAATATAGTAATCGCTTCCTAAATATTAGGGATGTGATTTTGTATTGATCACGTCCCCATAATCAAGCGATTCACCTTTCCTTTCTCTCCCTTCCCATTCGAACCTGCAATTTATTCAGATATGGCAACAAAATCGCGCAACAATTAATGAAAAATATACAATTACACTAAATTAACTATACATTAAAACATTACTAAGTATACATAAACAGTTAACTAAGTATACAATTACACTAAACTACCTGTACATTCAAAGATTACTAAGTATACATAAATATTTAACTAAGTATACAATTACATTGAACTAACTATACATTAAAATAATACTAAGTATACAGAAATATTTAACTAAGTATACAATTACACTGAATTACTTATATAACTAAATATACAATTCCATTGAACTAAGTATACAAATCCACAGAACTAAGTATACAAATTAACTAAACTACTTACTAAACTACTTATATAACAAAGAATATGATTCCACTGAACCAAGTATACAAAGCCACTGAACTAAATATACAATAAAACGTGATTAAGTATACAAGTCCATGTTTGATAAATGGTTTTATCATGATTTTGATGATTTTTTTTTATACCAAAATAATGTTTTTAAAGGTTGTCCAAATACTCCTAAATGATTTAAAATGGTTTTAATATTTTTTGGAGTATTTCCTCAAGTTTATTTTCGATATAAAATTGGACAATACATTTAATGATTTGAATGATTTTGTTTTTATACCAAAACAATGTTTTTAAAGGTTGTCCAAATACTCCTAAATGATTTAAAATGGTTTTAATATTTTTCGGAGTATTTCTTCAAGTTTTACTTTAGATAAAATTGGACAACACTTCTAAATGATTTTTTGTTTATATGTTTTTACTTCAAAACTAGGTTTCTAAATGTTGTCTAAATACTCCCGATTGGTTTAAAATGTTTTTACGAATTTTTCGGAGTATTTCTTGATGTTTATTTTCGTCAAACATCGGACAACATTGCATTTAGGAGGTCGACCGGTCGACCAAATAGGCGACCGGTACCTGGGAGCAAAACATCGAAACATAAACTTTGATCTTTCATTTTTTGGTCAGTGAAACCGGTTGCACATAGGTTCGACCGGTCGAGGTGCACTTCGACTGGTCGCCCTGTGTAAATTTGTTGCTATATGTTTCAAACTTCTATTTCTGTGCGACCGGTCGCCCTATGCTTTGACAGCAAAATTCTAACCATTGTCCAGCAGACATCTTTTCCCTAAATTGTGGGATTGATTTCTAACAGCTATAATCTTGATTTTAATTACAATTTTTTTTGTAGATATCAGATTCCAAGAGGAGTCTATCAAGTATCAATCATCTCCTATAAATAGAGGAAGATTTGAAGCACAACAATAAGAGAGAAAACTACAACACAACAAGATACACTCAAGAATACACTTGTTCTTACATTGTCTTATTTCTTGTTGTAATTTGCCTAGCTATTCACTTTCACATTCTTGAGGTCTAGGTTATTCTTGATTACACTTGCACTCTATTGTATTATCAATTATCGAGTTGTAATCTTGAATTTTTAGGTTATCATTCAACACAATATATCCTTGTGAGTGTTCTTGTGGTAAGAGCACACTTGAGTGATCTAGGTGTTAGGTGTGAGAAGATTGTGGTAATCTTCTTGTTGAGGTGTTGAAGAATTTGGTATTCTTCAAGGTTAAAGATTGTGGTAATCTTCACAAGGTGCCGTTGGAGATTGTGGTAATCTTCAAGTGAGATTGTAGTAATCTCAAAGGTGGTGTTGAAGAAGAGTGTGGTGCTCTTCAAGGTGTTGGTGTAAGATTTTGTTGTAATAATTGTGGTAATTATTAATAAAATCTTTTTTTCTTTTTGAAATCCATCCCGGAGATACTGGGGTGGTAGTATATTAGGCCCTAGGTGGGTTGAACTACTATAAATCGACGTGTGCTATTTACATTCCGCACCTTTGTTATTATCTTGGCGTATTTGAATCGAAAAAGAGGGCGAAACCGAAAAGATGGAGATAATCTATTCACCCCCCTCTAGATTATCGTAGCCGCTTGGACTTACAAGTGGTATCAGAGCCAAACTCTTTGGCAAGCTCGTTTCACATCGCGAGTGAAGAGAAACGATCGTCGGCTACGAACGAAGCTCATCTATTCGCCGCCTCCACCACCAATCCACCACTATTTGATTCCAAAAATTTTACATTTTGGAAAGAAAGAATGGAATGCTATTTACAAAGTTGCTGGTTCGATATTTGGAACACCGTCATCAATGGAGAATCCATTCCGACGAAGGACACACCACACACCTCCAAAGGCTTCAAAGAGCTCAACGATGAAGAGAAGAAAATCATCTCCTTAAATTGCAAAGCTCTTAATATTTTACATTGTTCACTTACCATTTTGGAATTTGATCATGTTGTAGGAATTCGATCGGCACATGAAGTATGGCAAAAATTAGAAGCCATCTATGGAGTATTTGCAAATGATAGGAGCAACTCAAAAGCATCTACTTCTCAAATGGATACAACATCAAATCCAACCATATGGGATGAGCCTCTTACAACTTCCGATGATGAAGTCGAAAAATATTTTATGGGCATCGAAGAAGAAAGCGAGGTATGTCTTAAACCCTCTACTTCTTATGGTATTGTCATACAAAATGATTATAGTGATTTGCAAAATGATTATGATGAACTTCAAAATGAATTCCAAAGCTTACTCGCTAAATACAAAAATTTGAAAAAGGAATTCAATGTTTTGAAAAAAGATAAGGATAATTTATTTACCTCCTATGAATCACTATCATGTGCTCACACCACCACACTTGACAAGGTTAGAAATCTTGAAAAAGAAAATAGTACTCTTGTTGAGGATATTAATTGCATGAAAAAGGATTTATCTAAATCCGACTTGAGTACCGATAAAATTGTTGATTGTTGTGATAATTCGAAACTAGAATTTGATCATAAGCTTAATGTTGTCAATCATATGAAAAAGAATCAAGTCTCTAAGCATGTTAGTCATTATGCTCCTAGAATTATTACATGCTTCTATTGCGGTAAAAAGGGTCATACGGCTAATACTTGTCGGGCTAGAAATAGCTCTAATCATTATTGGAGACCCAAACACTGAGGGTACCACAAAATAATGTCATATTAGGTATCCGGCGAAATAATAATCGAAGAAAATTCATACCGCCAAGAAGGCATCAAATGACCGTTTCATTTGATCAAAGAAGGAGAAACTATTCTCAACAAAGTCAATTTCCAAGAAGAGGGTATAATAAAAAATGGGAAGAACACAATCCTTGGAAATGACAAAGACATCATCAACAAGATGATTTTCAAAGAAGAAGAGACTTTCAACAATGGGAAAGCAACAAACCTTGGAAATGGAGCAATCAAGTCATCATCAACAAAGTGACTTCTCAAGGGGAAGATATCATCAACAATGGGAACGACACAACCCATGGAAATTGCGTAATTGGTAACCCATATCTCCCTAGTTAATTACGCATTGTATTTTATTATTATGCATGCTTTTTTGTGTATTTATTACAACATGAGTTTTCAAGTATTATTCTTTTTTAAATTAAGGTATTCAATATATATGTGTGTTTTTAAAATTCTTTGAAAAGAAGACCTTATATGATGTTTTTAAAACTCTTTTGCATTTTTGTAGACTAAAGTGTGTTATCATATCTTATGGATTTTTATGGCATGAGCTTACTTGTGATATCTCTTAGCCTACTCTTTTATCATTATGATTTGTGCTAGATTTGTTTTAAGAATTGTGTAGGATTTACATATTTTTACAAATGACCATTTGCGTCATTTTTTGTCAAGAAAGACATAAATTATCGAGGTACGTTTACTTGTGTTATTCTTACTCTTATAGACTCGATATATGTATTGACATATGCCTATGTGCTTGTTTTTCATAGTATTTCATACAAGTGCCATTAAGAGGATTTTTAGATTTTTTTTTAAAGACATTATTCGATATTTGATTGCACATATTTGCTTTGTCAACTCTTGTTCAAATACTTCTTTTAAATGAGGTCTCAACTATATGCTATCGGATTTTCAAATTTCAAAAGAGACCTTTTGTAGCTTTCTTAAGCTTATTTGAACTTGCATGATTTATTAAGCTATTGATGCATATTATGTATTTCTTGCTTCATGGTCTATGTATATAATGTCTATTTCTACTATGCTCTTATGCAAGATATTGTGTGATTGATAATTGAGGCATGTTTTTACACTTGGGCTATTTTTTTCTCTTGCTTATATAAGCGATGCCATTAATGAGTTTGTTAAATGTTAAGTTGTGTAGATCAGAAATGAAGTACTCCAAATATTAGTTACCTCAAAATATTTGGATGTAAATGTTCTTTATGAACATCTTAGATCAATTGGATGCCCTATGATGATAGTGATGAAGAAGACAAAAAGGGTATTCCGGAATAAACTCGATGACCAAGGCAACATTGGTCGAACTAAGGCGAGGTCAGTAGCTCGAAGGTATTTTCAAGAAGAATGTAATTGATTTTGATGTAATATTTGCACTCATAGCACATTCAGTAGCTATTGCATTTTACTTGCTCATTCTTGTTTTAAGAAAATTTCAAGCTTTACCAAATGGATGTTAAATCCAATTTTCTTGATGGTTTTATTCAAATAGAAGTCTATCGGAGTTTAAAATTTTAGGCCAAATGATTTTTATAAAAGGCCTTGTACGGTTGATACAAGTATCCCATATATGGGTTGATAGACTTAGCTATTTTTTGCAAAATAATTTTACAAAAGGTAAAGTTGATACTACATTTCTTGTTTTGAAAAAGGGCAAGGTTGTTTACTTGTGCAAATTTTTGTTGATAATATTTATGGTGCTACTAATAAGTATTTGTGCAAGATATTTTTCCAAAGTCAATGCAAGGTGAACTCAAGGTGATCGTGATGGGGGAGCTCAAATTTCTTCATTAGACTTCAAGTTAATCAATGCCAAGAAGGTGGTTATAAATTCAAAATCAAAATACATAAAAATATCTTTGAAGATATTAAGCATTGAAGAAGGAAGAATCAACTCAACCTCTATGGCTACCAATGTAGAGATTAACAAAGGTTGAGAAAGACATATTGATTGGCAAACAAATTCGAGGTATGTTTTTTTGTATTATTCCAATAGACTCAACATTCTATATGCCTTATGTCTATTTGCTCGACTTTAAAAACTAATCCAACGAATCTCATTAAAGTGCCGTTAAAAGAAATTTTCAAATATTTGAAAGGCACTTCTTCTTATGACTTGTTTATCCAAAGTATTAAAACGTTCTTATTTTTCCGGGATAACAAGTTCGGTGTTTACAATTTATCAAAATATGGTTCGTCATAATCGAACTGAAAAATATTGAGATTCGAATTTTTTTTAAGGGATTGCGTTTCTAAAACGAAAAACTGAGATGTGTTTAATTCCGTCTCAAGGATAACTCGCGGATTTTTTTAATCGTTAACTGCCGAGTATTTTACCTCATTTCGAGTTTGATTATGACATAATGTATATTGAATGATGTCTACGTTTGAATTTTGCACGTTTTTAAAACTTAGGGGAAAAAAAATCGAATTTTTGGATCAAACTTCGGATTTTTCAAACTGAACCAAAACAGTGGGCTGCCAGGGCAGGGGCCGACTGGTCGCCCACCAGCTCGACCAGTCGCCCATGCCCTGGACCGGTCGCCCTGATCGTATTTTTGGTTAAAAATGGTTCTGTTTCCAGACTTAGTCATTTTGGCTTATTTTGTCCATTTTTCGTCCCCTTCGAAATTTGCACACAAATTCCACTCCAAATTTGTTTTGTTGCATACACTTCATATCTTGGACCTATTTAGGCTTGATTATCATCATCATTGCCCATCTTTACCGATCGAATGGTAAGAATTTCAAAAGTCATGAGCCACATAGGTCCAATATATCAAGCCTAAATAGCTCAATTGAGTTGAACCCTTGAGTTTGTGGCTTATATGTATTTTTCTTGATGCAATGCATATATATTTATGATGAGCTTATTGATTGTTGATGAATGATATTTGTTAAATTGTATTTAGTGTTGAAAAACTTGGCTTGATTTCATTTACAAGGGTTATATATAACTTTTTCTATTTTTGACGCCCGCCAAGTGTTCGATAAAACGTTTCAATAAAAAAATTCATCACCCACATGATTCTCTCGATTTCAAAAGTCTCATATATTTATAGAGATCATGTTTTTTGCAAATCTAATGATTTTTCATAAGCTTCTTCAAGTCGTATGATTCGACTTTTCCCTCCTATTTGGTTTATAAGCTTCAATGTCCAAATAGCTCGATACATCGGTTTAGTTGCGCACTTTGATATGAATATATGATGTATTTATCGTGCTAACATTCTTTTTGATGATTCCAAAGGGGGAGAAACATGTTATAAGCTCTTTAGCTCAAAGAAGCTAAGATAAGCTTAATAAATAGAAGCTATAAGTTATGGCTTCCTAAAGCCATAAGTTGTGTATGATTCTTAGTCCATTGGTTGTAGTACGGACGTATATATGTTTCTAATGACGTCTCTTTGATAGGGGGAGCTTTTAAGTTATTGATACTTAAGCTCAATATTGAATAGCTAAGATTTTAGCTTATGTTTAAGCTGCTTCTATATTACTCTTGTTGTGATGTTGATAGGGGAGCATTTGCTATATGTGTTTGAATATCTCTACTCCCATCCTTATGTTTTTATTGCGTGAAATATTGTCGCTCACAACGGATAACTCTTTATAACCGGTAAAATTATTTTGTTTTCAAAATCAACCTTGGTAAAATTGCTTTGGTTTGTAATCATCAAAAAGGGGAAGATTGTTTGATAAATGGTTTTATCATGATTTTGATGATTTTGTTTTTATACCAAAACAATGTTTTTAAAGGTTGTCCAAATACTCCTAAATGATTTAAAATGGTTTTAATATTTTTTGGAGTATTTCCTCAAGTTTATTTTCGATATAAAATTGGACAACACATTTAATGATTTGAATGATTTTGTTTTTATACCAAAACAATGTTTTTAAAGGTTGTCCAAATACTCCTAAATGATTTAAAATAGTTTTAATATTTTCCGGAGTATTTCCTCAAGTTTTACTTTAGATAAAATTGGACAACACTTCTAAATGATATTTTGTTTATATGTTTTTGTTAGGAATTTTATTGTTTAGATTTTGATGAATGCCATGTAAAACTTAGAATAGAAAGTTGGCACCCCAATTCTTGTTGTAAAATGTATTGTAACAATTAGAGCCGGCAAGCTGAAGTTAAGTCGCCACGCTTTAACATGCAAGAAGACAATCAAGACTGAAGGAAGACTCATTGCGAGACAAATTTGAGTATGGCAAATAAGAGTTGTGTAAACTCTATCGAGAGAAGCGGTGAGATGCGGTGAGTGGAGCATCAATCAAGTCAACTCAAGAAAAGCCAAGTCTTAAGTTGAAGTGATGAAGAGTCATCCATGATTGGAAGTCGACTCTAAGTCACCTGGGGAAAGCAAGGAAATGCGGTCAAGTCGAGATAATCGTAAAAGAACCATTGCACGTAAATCAAGAGATTTACTTAAACAAGTAATATCTCCATACCACCTTTCTCGAAGTGCTCACCCCGAGAAGCGTGCAAAATGAATGAACAATGGGAAGCACTACACCGTGTCGAACTCAAAAGGTGAAAGAACAATTCATACGAGGAAATGGCAATTCCAAGAATCGCGCAAGCCAACGATCGCAAAGTGACTTTCAAAAATAAGCCTATCTCTTCAACGGGCAAATTTTTGAAAGTTCACTATAAAAGGCCGAGGAGTTTGTTTGAGAAGATATACATGAATAACACACTTGAGATATACAAGCTTATTAGAAAATCGAAACATTCTCGGTCCTCAAGCCTACATTTCAAGTACATCAATCCAACACTTACCCGTGTGAAGGAAAGAGAACTTCAATCGGTTGAAGAGGAAAATATCGAAAAACAAGGGGTCTACATTCCGGAAGGATTGTAGAAAAGTTCAAGTTGAACTAAGTCTTAAGCTTTTGGAGGGCTTCGTGATCAAATCCAAAGAGCTTGAGCAAGTGAGTTGTAGTAGCAAGCGCAACCGCCTGTGAAGAAGTTCGAGTCGCACGAGAAGCTTGGTGAGTGATCAAGGCGTCTCGGATCGAGTCCCAAAGGATCAAGTCATTTGTTGTGATCAAGACTTGTATCCGGGATCATTACCACTTTGTAAACCGATCATTACCTAGTGGATTCCTCCAGGAGTTGGAGAAGAGAGGAGTAGAAGAATTACCCCATCTTCGAACCTCTATAAAAACTTCACTGTGTCATTTACATTTCAAAGATTTAAATTCCCGCACTTTTAACTCGCTTATATCTCACGATAAATTTGCTATCCATTTGATAATTTATAAGTACTAAATCAAGCTCTAAAATCTTGCTTAATCAAACTTAAGGGTGTTAAGTCTTCCAATAAAAATAAAACCACGTTGAGTTAAATTATAGCCAACAAATTGAAGTTACTCCATCAATGTACCACCGAAATCATTGAGAGATTAACTCTCGAGTGACTAATTCGATTGTCCATCAAGGACTGTTTGTGTAGAATCAACTCGTAGATTTAAAAGACTAAATCGAAAATTTGGTAAGGTTTATTCAACCCCCTTCTAAACCTTACACTTACACCCCTTGGGACCTACAGTTTTACTTCAAAACTAGGTTTCTAAATGTTGTCTAAATACTCCCGATTGGTTTAAAATATTTTTACGAATTTTTTGAGTATTTCTTGAGGTTTATTTTTGTCAAAAATCGGACAACATTGCATTTAGGAGGTCGACCTGGCCGATCTTAGAAGAGCGGCCGTGCACTGGGAGCAAAACATCGAAATGTAAACTTTGATCTTTCATTTTTTGGTCGGTCAACCGGTTGCACACATAGGTTCGACCGGTCGAGGTGCACTTATTGACTGGTCGCCTGTGTAAATTTGATGCTATATGTTTCAAACTTTTATTTCGTGACACCAGCGTCGCCCTATGCTTTGACAACAAAATTCTAATCGTTTGCAAACAGACAACTTTTTCTAAATTGTGGGATTGATTTCTAATAGATATAATCTTGATTTTAATTGCAATTTTTTTGTAGATATCAGATTCCAAGAGGAGCCTATCAAGTATCAATCATCTCCTATAAATAGGGGAATATTTGAAGCACAACAATAAGAGAGAAAACTACAACACAACAAGATACACTCAAGAATACACTTGTTCTTACATTGTCTTATTTCTTGTTGTAATTTGCCTAGCTATTCACTTTCACATTCTTGGGGTCTAGGCATAGGCGAAGCTAGCTTAGGACGAGTGCGGTCGGCGGACCGCATTCGATTTCGGAGTGACCCTGTTAAATTTGAGCTGGACCGCACTGGAAATTCAACCGAAAGTCTATATAAAAAGATTGAGTTAAATTTAAAAAACCAATAAACTTTACTGTCTTGACTCAAAATATTAAGAATTACCTGGTTTAGTCAAGGTATTTGGATGATTTTCTTGCTTGTTATGTACAACAATACAGAGATATATGTTCCAAACTTGGTAATGCAATTTTTGAATATTTTTGGAATGAATTTTTGTATATAAATATATTCCATAATAATATTAATAGTTGTTTAATAGTTAATCTAGAATATATTTTTGGAGAAGTCATTTATCCAAAAAGTTTATTCTAGAGAACCTTAATTGGAAATTATGAAAACCCGCAAAGAATTGTGCAAAGTATGGTCTTCATATTTGCCTTTTTTTCTTTTCTTTTTTTCTAAAATATCGGTTCGACATTCGTCCTCCAAAATGAAAGAATTTCTGACTGCACTGGCTAAAAATCCTGGCTACGCCCATGGGTCTAGGTTATTCTTGATTACACTTGCACTCTATTGTATTATCAATTATCGAGTTGTAATCTTGAATTTTGGGTTATCATTCAACACAAGATATCTTTGTGAGTGTTCTTGTGGTAAGAGCACACTTGGGTGATCTAGGTGTTAGGTGTGACAAGATTGTGGTAATCTTCTTGTTGAGGTGTTGAAGAATTTGGTATTCTTCAAGGTTGAAGATTGTGGTAATCTTCACAAGGTGTAGTTGGAGATTGTGGTAATCTTCAAGTGAGATTGTGGTAATCTCAAAGGTGGTGTTGAAGAAGAGTGTGGTGCTATTCAAGGTGTTGGTGTAAGATTTTGTTGTAATAATTGTGGTAATTATTAATAAATTTTTTTTCCTTTTTGAAATTCATCCCGGAGATACTGGGGTGGTAGTAGATTAGGCCCTAGGTGGGTTGAACTACTATAAATCGATGTGTGCTATTTACATTCCGCACCTTTGTTATTATCTTGGCGCATTTGTATCGAAAAAGAGGGCGAAACCGAAAAGATGGAGATAATCTATTCACCCCCCCTCTCGATTATCGTAGCCGCTTGGACTTACAGTCCACTGAACTAAGTATACAATAAAACGTCTGTTCACAAATATGGCGGAAAGAAGTATCAATTTTGAAAAAAAAGCTTGAAGTTGATGATTTTTCCTTCCTAAAAATAGGGTAACTGAAAAGGTAGGATTATGTTTCCTTAAAAATAGCTAATAACCGTCCAATTAACATAACTAATTAAATATAAAAGTACAATTATACCCTTATATGCCTAAATTAACTAAAATGATCTACACCATCCAAAATTTTAAATCAAAAGTCCATAAGTGTTCTTATGGACTAACCTAAAAGGATTGGTCTCATTTGAACCAATCCCTATATATATATATATATATATATATATATATATAGAGAGAGAGAGAGAGAGAGAGAGAGAGAGAGAGAGAGAGAAAGATATGTTCCGAACTTGATAATGAAAGGTGTTTTTGGAAGTACTTTTAAATTGAATTTTTGAATCTAAAAATCTCTTAATAGTTATTTGGTGATTAATTTTGAATGGACATTTGGATAAATCATTTCTCCAAAAAGTTCATATTAGGAAGTCAGAATTTGAGATTGTGAAAACCCACAATAAATTGATACCTTTTTATAAGGAATCAGCATTTAGATTTGCCTTTTTTATTTTCTCTTTTTCAAAAAAAAATTGACTCGACAATCGTTCCACCAAATTGAAGAAAAATTCTAACCGCACTGACCGGGAATCCTGGTTACGCCCATGATTAACATTATTTTTACCTATGATGCGTAATTTGTAAGGCAATAAAATATTAATTAGGAGTGATGTTGAGCACATTAAAGTCGGACACCTAAAGAGGAAAAAAATTATGTTCCATCCTGATTTAATTCATTCATGAGTAAGTGATCAATTTGTTTCACTACTATAACTAATTTAATTCACAAAATGAAAAGGGAAAGCAAAAAGAAAAGCAAAACATAAAAGTGCATTACAGTAAGATCATATTATTCTTGAAATATATATAAGCCAAATATATACTCCAAAATCAGTGGGAAAAAAGAGATTATTGTATGTGTTGTGTGTGAAAATTGTAGATATGATAATTACACGTGGAACCAAGTGATGCATGCGGGTGGACATGCAATGCACCACCGATTAGGTTTAATTTGGAAGCAGACATAACAAACTTTTTTACTTCTTTCCCTTTTTTTTTCCCTTTAGAAATAAATATGTCGACCATAGTGGGATTATATTGTCTACTATCTCTTCAAACTTCATTTCCAGATGGTAGCTTTTGGTATGTTTTCTTCTTTACCATGATGACATACAATTTATACTATTTGCATATATATGATGGATAATATATAAATTCTATTTTGAATAGTGTCAAAAGCGCTTGACACTACTCGACTTAAGTCCAAGAACCTGGAATCTATATAATGCTTAGGTGGAAATTAGGTGACAAGACTAAAAAAGAGGTTTTGTGACGACAAAACTTTATCACAAAAGACTGAATATCGTCACAAAAGAGTTTTTTGTTGCGACAAGAGTACGTATACCTCGTGACAAATAAGTTATTTGTGACGCCGACGTCATCACAAATCACAAATGTTATTGTGACAGACAGTTGTCGTCACAAATAAGTCGTCAGGAAAGATTTCAGTCAGGTGACGCGGACGTTTTTGTCAAACTTATTTGTGACGACAATATTGACATAAGTAATTTGAGATCTTTTGTGACGACAACTGCCGTCACGAAAGTTGTTGTCCTGGAAATTTATTCGTGACGACTTTGTCATCACATGGGATTATGCGGGGCCTAATTAGAAATAAATCTAGGCGGACAAGATGATCCTAGCGCCTAGATGGGAATTAACTAATCAGGGTTGGATGGAAATTTTTAAAACAGTGTTTTGAGTCATACCCATCATCTTTTTGTGTGTCTCCATCTTTTGTACAATGTTTTATTTGGCAAACATGAGTATGGAAAAGGTTTTAATTTGATTTGTAAATTTGAAATTTCAGCCCCTTATCTCCATTTTGGTTTACATTATTATACATTATGTGTATATATATATATACGTAATTATTAAATTTTACAAATTTGTACCTCCCAAAAATTTTAAAAGACACGTTTATTGATTACTTTCTTAAAAAATAAATCTTACATTCCCATGACTATTTCCTGTTTGTGACATTTTTTTCACAATTAAAAGTGAAGCGGTTGGAAATATGAGTGGTGGTAATTGCCAATTGGTACCACCTTGAAATTTAGTCTTGAGTTTGTTGAATGGTCTTGAAAAATTAATCTTTAGTTTGTTTGCTTATGTCGGTATGTGGTACTATATTGGTAGGTATTGGAAGTTGGCTATCTTTATTTACTTAGGATCTAAGTTTATTTACTTAGGATCTAATAATATCAACACAAAGAGTTAACGAAAATTACAAATCAAGAAAAAAATAAACTCCTAAATATCCATCTACTTTTATTGCATAAATGTAGGACTCATCTAGGGCTGTGCACGGGACTCGGAGATCACTGGAATCAGACCGATATCCGAACCAAAAATATCCGTTGACTTTTTGACTTTCTCCGAACCAAATCGTCCCGAAATTTTTTTTGGTACGGTTCTGGAGATTTTTGAAATATCCGTACCGATCCGTACCGAACTGAAGATCCGAAGCTAGAACCGATTTTTAAGAATTTTTTAATACATACATATATATTATTTTTATCTTATTTATATTTTGATATTGTGATACCCCACATTTAATTAACCTAGAAAATCATTTGATATAATTTTTATATTAAGTTTCTACGAATTTATATCATTTAATTTAGTAATATTTAATTATTTATTAAGTTTGAATGATTTTTAGAATATACTAGCGATTATAGAGGAATCAAAAGTGCATCTTAAATCAATTTGGACAAGGCTATTACAAGAAATAAATAAGTAGTCACTGCACATGCATTAGATTCTAAATTCTTAATCAATGAGAAGATGATTTTAGAATTGCAATTATATATTAAGTAAAAGTAATTTTAATATTTTAGTTATTTTAATTAATCAAATTTAAAAAATATTGAATTATAAAGCCATTTACTATGGATTAAATGATTGAGTAATAAAGCAACATTACAAAACAAACTGAAAGAACATAAACATAGAATATAAAAGAATTATTATAAGTTTTGGAAAATTTCTTTAAATACAATTGAATGTGTACGACCACTATAACTATCTTCACCACATATCGAATTTTAAGATCACAACATACAACTAATCGTGACTAAAATCATGATTATTCAAAATTACCCTACATTCAACAAAGAACGACCCTGATTCTTATTAGTAGACATGGCATAAGATACCATCAACAAAAATTGTCTTCGTAGACCTTTATACTAATATAAAAAAATTGATTTTTAGTAAGTGCATCGTCTATAAACTATAATTTCAAAAAATAATTAAAGAGTAAAGATAAATAAATATTAGACAATAGAACATAATATATACATAAAATATTTTTATATAAATAAAACAAAACCTTATGATTGTAGTATTTATTAGACAAAACCTTTATGGTTGTAGTATTTATTTTGAGATTGCACTAAAAAAAAGAATGAACTATAATTGTTTGGTGATTTTTACATTTATTTTTTATTTTTTTCTTATTTTGTGTGTATTATTTATGATTAATCTCCGTTTCACCGTCCCGAATCGTATCGTCCCGAACCGTCCCGTTAGAACCGAATCTCCGTACTGGTACGAAGATTTTTTCTCCACGGTTCGATTCTGAAGATTGATTTTTAGAATCTCTAAACTTCGGGACGGTTCTGGATTTTTATGAATCTCCGAACCGTCCGGTACCATGCACACCCGTAGACTCATCTTTATGCAATTAGATGAAATTCAATAGTGGCAACAAAACTTTTTGACTTTGGTCTTTTGCTGGTGGGCCTCATTCCTGTTTTTATGTTTCTTCCACTCTTCTTTTCTTTTGGAAATTGGAATGCATTTTTTTTCCTCCCAACCAACTCTTTTTCATCTGTCTTTTCTTTTCCCCCAAATTAACTGACTGACTCATCCATATGGATACAGGATATATAAGGGATAATTAAAAACAAAAAAAAAAAACTTGAAGTTTGGAATGATTACAAAAAGAACCTTTAAGTTTGGGCTAACTATAAAAAACCCATATTTTTTTGAAAATTACAAAAAAAGACCTTTAGGTTTACTTCATTTTACGTTTTTTCCTTTTATATGTAAAAAATATTTCAAAAAGGCAAAAACTTGTGTAAAAATTGCACGGTGTGACGAGTGGTACTTTTAGTGTAATAACTGATACTTTATATTACTCTTTACACTAAAAGTGCAATACATCGCACCGTGTGTCGTCTTACAAGAGACCTACTTTTCAAAACGTTTATTAAAATATTACAATTACCGCTTTAAATTTAAGAGAATCAAACCTCACGGATGTCTTTGTAATTTTCAATTTTTTTGGTTTTTTCGTAATTAGCCCAAATGCTATGGGACTTTTGTAATTATCTCTATATTATATATAATGATAATGCTGTGACATGGACTGAGGAGAAAAGGGAAACTTCAAATTCCTTGCTTTAATTTAAATAAAGCCTTTCCAAAACCATTCTTTATTGAATAACTTTTATTTATTATTTAACTAAACAGCTTTTATTTTATTTTTTTGACTAAATCTTGGTGGACGGCTGATCAACATTAAAAGATATACTAACTGCAGAAAAGAAAGTAGAATTTGGCCCGTTCATCAAGGGATCTTTTTTATAACATAAAAAAGTTTATCTGTGGGGAAAACATTTTTTTTAATCGGGGGTTGGCGCACTTTGAATGGTCTCTCCTATTCTTTGGTGTTATTGCCAATTTGTGAGATGGAAAATTCTAGGAGAGGGAAAAAAAATTCCCTTTTATCTTTCTTAATATGGATAATTACAAAAATACCCCTGAGATTTGAGTTAATTACAAAAAAACCCAGAGATGTTTCAAAATTACAAGAAACTCCTTTATGTTTCATTTTGTTTTAAATTTAAGAAGGATAACTGTAATATTTTTGTAAATATAAGGGGGTTTTTTGAAATAATTTTTAAAATCACCGGGAAAAATGTAAGACGGAATCAAACATCATGGTTTTTTTGTAATTTTCAAAGAATTTTGGTTTTTTTTTGTAATTAGCCCAAACCTTAGATGTGTTTTTGTAATTATCCTTTCTTATTATCGTGCACATGTGTTATATATTAGATTTTCTTTTTAAAGCTAGAGTATACTATTTCATAACTCATATTGATTTAGTTGTTGAGCACAATGTGTTGAGTAGAACTGTCAAAACCAGTTTGATCCAATGGCCTGCTCGACCGACCATGTGTTTAGGCCGTGTTCGGCTGCAATTTTAGGAGCCCAAAAGAAACGACCTATTTTGCAGTGGGCACCAAAGATTGGACTGGCCAGATAAGCCCAATGTATTTTTAACAATTCCAATGTATATTGCTTATCTTCTTGATTTTTGATATATACTGTTTTTATATGTGAATCTATTTTCTTTTGTTAAATATAAATGATTAAAAAACAAAAAAAAAAAACCAGTTGGACCATCCGATTTGATCAGGTTTGATGCGAATTCTGGATATACAAAATAAAAAATTACTTCATAACATAGCGTACTTGCAAGCAAGACATGTAATTAGAAATGTGCATGGTCAAGACATATTTGGCTAAACTCGAGACCCGCCAGTCTAACCCATTTCGGACCTGTCCCAATAAAAAAAAAAAAAAAAAAAATTGGACCCATCCCTATCCCATTACACATGTAATCAACATTGTGTTGTCACAACCAGGTGGCTTAGCCCATTCCCGCCACCACAAGATCATTGTGGGATCATAAGCGTAGCCAAAGACGTTATAAGGGGGTGGGCGATCGATACGAAAGTGGGGTGGGCCGTATAGAAAAATCATATAAATTTTAATTAAATTTAATTTTTTTTTAAAAATTTGCTTAGTAAAAAAATTTTTTTTTTTAAAAGAGGGGGGGCCAGGGCCCATGTTGGCCCCCCCTAACTACGCCAATGTGTGGGATGCAGGTAAGAGGTTCTAATCCATACTCCATCAAATTGTTCCCTGGGGCATATGCGAGCTGGTGAAGATTTGGTGGGAACTCATACTGAATAGCATCCATGTGGGTTCGATTCGGGGAGAGATCATTATTAGTAGATTGGGGGGTCGAACATAATTGTTCTCTTTACCTGAGAGGATCTGGTTGTACGTCAGTAGACCCCGTCGTAACACTTGGCGAGGCGTGCACATCCCATGATTTACCTTGGCGGCAAAGAATGAGGAGCCGGAGTTGTTGTCCCGCGCTTAGTCGGGGCGTAAGCGCAGAAGTTGAGCTTATCGAAAAAAAAAAACAAAAAAAACATTGTGTTGTCACCAACTAAACAAACTCCACTGAAATGTATGTTTATACACTGGTGGTCTGACATGCATGCATTACTAGTCCGGCCGATGCATACAAACTTTGCAATTTAATAGGCAAAATCTGTTTTCACATTTCATGACATTTTGTGTACTAAAATTGCCAAGATTTCCAATTACACCATTTTCAAAACTGCAAACTAAATGCCAAATGGTTCAAACGAAAAGAAAATAGTATAGATAATTAGATATTATATTTAATATATATATATATATATATATATATAAATGTAATGGCATTTAGTATAAAGATTCAAATTACCCTCATTTGTTATTAGATTTTAGATGTCCATCTCATGCTTGGGGTTGTTTTAGGAATTTAAAATAAAACAAATAAGGGCATTGCTCTAAAAATATTAGTTATGGGCCGGTATTATGCAAACCAACCAAACTAATAGAAATAATTTGTGCTAAACAAAATTAACAATTTAATAGACTTTGATTTGATCCATATTGTTGGGCCGCCATATCCAATAGAAATCAAGGAAGCCCATCATTAATTTTATAATTTGGCAAGGTAGCGACACAGAATTCAAATTCAATCAATAACGAAAACAAATTCTATAATTTGGTAGTCCAAGTCCTTGTTAGATTCATTTTTCTGGGCTTTGTAGGTACTTCAATAATTTTGCAGGCCCAATTATAAGTTGAACATTCTATATTGGACCGAGATCCCCTATATAGCTATTAAAATTTTAATACAAAATTCTTAAAAAAAAATGAAGGCAAAAATACGTATGAGACGATCTCATGGACATAATTAATAAGACGGATCCTATATGGAAAAAAATTTCAACCCAAACCCAAACTCATAAAAAAATTCATTCATTTTGTGTTTGTGGAATGCGTCTTATGAACTTAATTTCATGAGACGATCTCATATAAAACCACCTAAAAAATGAAATCACCTTGTGTGAATTGTATAGATATTAATGTGGGTATTTTCGTTCCTAGAGTCACGTCTGTAACTCAAATTAAAGCCATGAAACAATTAAAAAGTAGCTGGTAAATTAAAATCGAAACTTGATGAGATATTCTATTCTGGTGTTTCATCTTATATTCTAATGACTGAAGGACTACCACATGTTTTTTGTTTTTCTAATAGTTTTCAATTGTTTTATAAATGCCACAATGTATGTTTGAAATAAATACAATATATCTTTTACATTTACAATCATCCGTGTAGTGAAGTGGAAGATGAATCGAACATAAAACAACAATAAGCAATACCCACAAAAAACACACTAATGTCTAATAAGCAAGATAAACAGTAATCTCCAACAAAGTCTCCAAGACTCCATCCCATCAGTCTCCTGCTGATTCGGCGCCGCAAAAGTCTTCACAGTAGCAAAACCCTTAGCGTTCACATATTTTCCGGTGCCACCCATGACCGCCAAATGCGACTCCGCCACAGCTGTCCGATGAACCCCCAAAAAACTCAAACTATCAGCGTAGCTCCCACTAGTAAACATCACTGTAAACGCCATCGTTTGGCTCGTCCCGTCCTCCGAGCTCGAGATGTAAAACCCCTGCGCTTTTCCGACGAGCCCAGATCCCAGATCGTGGGCCTCCGTCAGCTCGTCGTCGAAGACGGTCATCGTCCCGAACATCAGCTTCTGGAGGGTGGTCCCCGACGGGAACTGGGCGCTGTTGAGGACGGGGAACCCGGGTGTACCGCCGATTATGTTGTTGTTGTTTGTCTGGAAGGTGTTCGACGAAATGCCGCTGAGACCTGCAAGACAGATCCAGAAATATATTACAGGAGTATAAAATAAGACGAAAACTTATGTAACACAGTCACACTATGTAACAGAAAAAAATGTAATACTTTTATGCATAAAAAATAATATTATACCTAAATACACTTCTCTGGTATAATTGTACATGTTCTGTACTAGTTTTTACACTAAAATTGTTATTTTACATTAAAAAATATTACTTTTTATTTTCATCGCACGGTGCGACCAGGGGCGTATCCTTAGGTATCAATGGGGGCCCCCCAGAATTTTAAAATCTCCATATTTATATTTATAATTTATTTTAAAATATTAATTTTTAGTATTAAATATTTATTTTTTATTGATTTAGCCCCCAAATATTTTGAAATCTCCATATTTATATGTATATTTAATTTTAAAATATTAATTTTTAGTAATAAATATTTATTTATTTTATTGATTTAGGTCCCCAAAATTTTTCAGCCCCCCTAATATTTTCGGTCTAGCTATGCCCCTGGGTGCGACAATCTCACAAGAAATCTACTCATAAAACAAATACAATTATAAACTACATCAAAAATAAAATAGGTACAATTATAAACTAAAAAAAAAAATTAATGCGAGCATGAGTTATTTTTTATTTTAATTAATAGATTTTAAAAAAAATTAGTACGGGGACACGTGCCCCCTAATGGGGTTGTGCTTCCGTGTGTGGAGACCTGTGAGGAAGGGGATGTTGTTGTTGTTGACGATTCCGCCGTTGGCGTTGTTTGTTGGGACGCCACTGTTGACGGGAAGGACGGCGCCGTTCGGTTTGGCGAAGGGGACTTGGCCGCCGACGGCGGGGTTGGCGACGATGCCTGTGACGGCGATGGCGGAGGGGCGGGTGCCGCCGAGTATGTCGTGCATGAAGAAGGTGAGCGAGTGGTCGTCATCTGGGTTTATTGGGGCGGGGGCGGCGCCGCCGCCGGGGGTGGCGGTGAGGATTCTGGCGGAGGTGGCGCGTGAGATAATGAGAGCGAGAATGAGGAAGGAGAAGCCCTTTAGGAGAAATGTCATGA
Organism: Rehmannia glutinosa; assembly: GCA_016081115.2. Taxonomy (NCBI): domain Eukaryota; kingdom Viridiplantae; phylum Streptophyta; class Magnoliopsida; order Lamiales; family Orobanchaceae; genus Rehmannia; species Rehmannia glutinosa. The sequence goes on from JABTTQ020000018.1 coordinate 169,765, forward strand.
TTGTTTAATTAATTTAATTGAAGAAGAGATTTGGGGAATTGTTTTTGCTATTTTTCTGGTTTAATTTTCTGATGTTTGTGAAATTGAGATTTCTTGATTTGAATATATCATTGAAAAATGTTTTGAGAGGATTTTATAGAATGCAATTTTGGGGGGAAATATTATTGATTAGAAGGCATAGTTTGGAGTTGATGAGATGGATTAGGTGCATATATACCTCTTGTATATAGTGGTTTGGGTTTAATTTGGGCACTATACAACTAATTATGTTTTAGGCAGTGTTCTATAAAGCGCTAAGAGTTAGTCGGGTGGCAGATTGGGCGTAGCGTCTAAGCGGAGCCTGAAGGCTAGGCGGGACATGGGCGGAGTTAGGCGGGGCCTAACCGGGAAAATAACCAAGGCAAATAAGGAATGCTTAGCGCCTAGACGAGGACTAATCAGGGTTAAACGAAGATTTTTAGAACAGACACTTCTAGGTCAAAAGTTTGAACATCTTGGGCCTTGTTTGAGATTTTTGATTGGGCTGGATGTATAAACAAGTTTAGTTGGGTCAAGTGTGGGGTTGTGAATTTGGCCCCATGACTAAATGTTGGCCCGTGTATGAGTCCCAGGGGCGTACCCTCTTTAGTGTATGCCCCCCAATTTTTTTGAAATTTTTTTTTATGCATATTTTATTTTAGAATATTAATATTTAGTACTAAATAATTACTTTTTATTGATTTAGCCCCCCAAAATTACTTAGCCCCTCCAAAACTACATGTCTAGCTCCGCCCCTGATTAGTCCCTTAGCTATTTACATTTTATCCAAGCCCAACCCGTTTGATCCCAACCAGATTTGGGCCAAGATGCAATATCACTTGATCTTCTAACTTCTAAGTTTGATCCTCAAATAAACTTCAAAAATCCAAAGTAATCGTGAATCGGATAGTAATTAAAGACTCTCAAGCTCAAATCGGATGGCTGGAGTTTGATTCTCATCACGCCTCCCCTTCCAAGATTTGTACTCAGGAAAACTTGAAGTAATCCTAATTGTCATCAAGTCCAAGGAAGGATGTTGTGGGTTTTTACTTAGTATCCTAAATAATATATAAACAAAAGATAACTGATGTTATATAAGTTTTATTATTCTAATTTTATGATATAACCCTATTTTATCTGACCAATCTTAACAATCCTATCAACAAAATAGAACAACCCTGTTTAGGAAATACTCATGGTAACATAAGGCATTTGGAGAAGTGGACTTTTTCAATTATGATTGTGTTTTGCACTATTTTAAGCATCTAAATAATAAAGAAAGATTGGTGAATCAACTCACTATGAATCATATATATGAAGTTGATTAAACCCAAAATACATAAAATTCATTTTATTTTTTTCTGTTGTTGGTATCATGGCATGGTATGGTTTATATTTTTTGGCTTGTTTCAATGTGTTCCATGATTACATAACTAGACATTCAGTTTTACATTGAAATTCATTGCTTCTGAAAAATATTGTTTTCTCTACTACTATTTTCATCATTCTTATTTCCGTTTTCAAGTTTAAAAAAATCATTTTCTACATATTATTGACGAAATTGATGGTTCTAGCTGAAATTTATGCATTTGGATTAGTTGAACCTAATAATTCTAGACCCAAATCATTTCAAAGGTGCTTTAAAATTATTTTAAAGGTGTTTCAAATTGTTTCAACAATGTTTGTACTTCATATTTCAATGAAATTGTGTCAAACTTACCCATATGTCTGTAGTTTTTCAACTGATTGTTTCAAGATTTGTTTCGAAATATTTTGAATATGTTTCAAACGTGTTTCAGCTTATACAATGTCATTGCTTCTCTTATTAATTTCTAAAACTGTTTCAAATCTGTTTTCACAGTTATTCAGAAGTTGTTTCTTTAATTATTTTTAATTAATACATTTTCGTTGCTTCTCTTTTTAATTTCTAAAGTTGTTTGGAAAGTATTTCAAAATATTTCAACTAATACAATTAATTGCTTCTCACAGACACATGGAGACAATACCAACAGTAGTATACCACAATGGACAATATAAAGAAAATAAGAATTACATCAACTTTGAAGTAGTAGACATACTCATTCCAAAGCATTGCACTTTCAACAACCTAAAAGAAATTTCAGAAGAGCAAATACAAATCAATAAAGAAGAAAAAACAATATAGATTAATACTAAATGAGAAAAGATGTGTCACCATTAAAGATTGAAAATGACTTCAATCTGAAATAACTCAATTATTTCTTTCTAAAATAACTCAATAACTAGTATTAGAACTCAATTGTTTTAGTCTGAAATAACTCATCACATTCTAGAATAACTCAATTGTTTCAAGATTGTTTCGTACTTGTTTCATCAATGCTATAAAAGCAATACTAAGAGAGAAAATTGTAAAAGCGTAAGAAAGTCGAAAAATTCACCCAAAACATCTGGAAGTAAAACGCAGCGGAAACAAAGTCCAATGGACAGAAAAATAATTTTTTTAAAACTTAATTGTTTCAAGATTGTTTCGTTCCTGTTTCATAAATTCTATAGAAGAAATACTAAGAGAGAATGGTAAAAGCGTAAAAAAGTCGAAAAATTCACCCGAAACATACGGAAGTAAAACGAAGCGTAAACAAAGTCCACTGGACAAATATATATAAATATATATATATATATATATTAAAAAGAAGGGTTTTTTTCTTTAAGTTCCTCTAAATCCAGGCTAAACTGGTCTAACTACTATTTGCAGTAAAAGAGCATATGCATATCCTCGTAGTCTCATAATATATCTTCATTTATGTGTGTAGCTAACCTACCTACCATCCTCTACCTCAATAACTTCCATTTGAGGAGCTTTAAAATCTAACTAGAGTTTTCCTCAAAAAAAAAAATCTAACTAGAGTTAAAAGTTCAGCCCAACTTAGTAAAATTTGTGATTTGGATCTTTACCAAAATCCACTAACCTTTTGAAATTATGGTCCCCAACTTTGCCCATCCTTTTCTAGTTAATTCGGCCCTTTTTTATACATATATAATATCCAATTAACCATATAAAAAACCCCTTTGGGGGTAAAGGGCTCAATTATACTTAGAGCAGTTGGCAAAATCAAGCCCAACCCGAAATTTAGGCCAGATTGAGCCATATTTTTAGGCCCAGTCCAAATAACCCGACGGGTTGGCCCGACTTTTTGGCCCAGCCCGACATTTTTGTACACAAACTTCATACATGGGCTGGACTTGGCCAATCATCCCTGCAGCCCAACCAAAATCGGCTGACCCGGCCTGTTAGCTCTAATTATACTAAATATAGGAGGTGAAATCCTTTCATATTACTTTTGGGGGTTATGTGCCAAAAATTGCAAAATTAGGGGGTGTCCCATTTAGCCATTAACCATATGGTCAATCTCTCGAAATATTTTTGCCTCTCAACAGTAAATACATCACCAATATGTTTCACAATTAACATCATACAAAATGACAAAAATCATCAAAATGACAGTATTATCTTAAGTAATACATCATACACGAGAAATTAACTCTTCAAGCACAAAATAAGTATCAAATTAACTTATAAACCATTGCCCAAATTAAAGAGATCACTAGCTGGAAACAGTGGCAGGATCAATCCTCGGTACCACACGGCAGACGAGGTCGTAGGCCCGTGGGGCCGTCAATCCGGACCGCTCGGTCATGTCGACCTGCCCCGAGCCATCGGCCAGTTTCCAATCAAAGCACTGAACCATAGTCCCAATTATAACGATCACCTCCTGTATGGCTAACAGCATTCCCGGGCAGCCCCTCCGGCCCGTGCCAAACGGTAGCAGCTCGAAATGCTGCCCTTTAATGTCGATCGAACTGTTTTCTTTCTCCAAGAACCTCTCGGGCTGGAACACCATCGGGCTTTCCCAGTACTTGGGGTTCCTCCCCATGGACCAAATGTTGACGAACAAAAGGCATTTGGCGGGAATTTTATAACCGTCGATCACGCATTCGGACACCGATTTTCTCGACAGCATCGGGATCGGAGGGTGGAGACGGAATGTTTCTTTGATGACCGCCTGAAGGTAAGGCAGATTAGCGGCGTCTGATTCCTGCACCAATCGGCCGGGTCCGATGACTTTGTCGATCTCTTCTTGGGCTTTCTTGAGTACGCTAGGGTTGTTCATGAGTTCTGCTATCGCCCATTCGGTAGCAATGGCAGTCGTGTCCGTGCCCGCGGTGAAAAAGTCCTTGACAAAAGACAACATAAAATTCAAAAAACCGATATTTTTTCGGTGATGTCTATTTGCATTTTTCTTGTAGTGTATATATACCAGAATGTTAGTGAATCAATTAAAACGTGTATTTTGTTATTCTTATTAGTGTAAGTAAATAATTGATTCTATATACAATAAATTTGGACATGGGCACATTAAGCTAATTCACTAATTTGAGGGGCCTCCAACTAATTCAAGAAAGGGCACCAAATAACTATAGTGAATGTGCAATTCCACAATGTGTGATAATGGACCATTGAATGTGTTGTGGTAGTTGTGCCCAACTACCCTCTTTTAGGTCCTAGAATCACTGTCTAGGGCTTGTCGTTAGTTATGAGTATTTACTCCCTCCTATTCACAATAAGTGTCCTTTTGGCATATGAATTTTTTTCCAAAAAGAATGTCCTTCTCACATTTGAGTTGGTGAGAAAAAGATTTCCAAGTTACCCTTAAATATATTGTTTCACAACTAACATACCAAAGTAGCATTTATTATTAATTAAGGGTATATTTGATATTTTAACACAATTCTTAATATGTGTGTTTTTTCCTAAAAAGACACTTATTGTGAATAGGAGGGAGTATTAATTTGTCTACTTCACTTTAAGTCTTTAATTATTATTAATATTTTGTTTTTGTTTTTATGGAAAAATCTAACAAATGTTATTAAGTGTTAATTACAAAAACACCCCTAAGGTTTGGGCTAATTACAAAAAAACCCAGAGTTCTTTGAACATTACAAAAAAAACTCATTGAGATTTGATTCTATCTTACATTTTTCCCGGTGATTTTCGAAAACATTTCAAGAAAACCCCTGACGTTTAAAAGAATATTACAGTTACCCCCTAAAATTACGACAAAAATAAACCTGGAGGGGTTTTTCGTAATTTTGAGACATGTTTGGGTTTTTTTGTAATTAACCCAAACCTCGGGGGTGTTTTTATAATTATACCTATTATTAATGAAAAGTGTGAGGAAACAATAAAATCTGTGCCAAAGACTTTTAAATGTCCATAGATGATGGCGTACTTTTACTTGAAAGAAAATATTCTTTAAAAATATATTTAAGTTCAAATCATTTGGAATATAGTACAATTGTCATAAACAAAAAGGCAAAAATTATAATAGTACTTGATGATTAATTAAAGAAAAAAAGTTAGGCTGCAAATGCTTCATGCTTGTGAATTTTTTTCCCAAACTTGAAAAAAAAAATGTAGGATGTGTGGTTGCTTGTCGAAAAATAATGTCTTTTTTATAAAGAAAATTACATTTCTTTAAAAGATTAACTCCCCCTTTTTTTTTTCTTTATCTCACCCTTCCCATAATTAACCAAACTATTTATTTCCATTTCTCTCTCCTGTTTATATAAAGAATTTCGATAATTTTTTTATAATTTATCACCATTTTACTATTTTTCTCTTAATTTTGATAAGAATATGTATAAATTGAGATATATATTGCCTTTTTTTATTTACACTACTATTTCCAAAAAAAAATCAACTAACAATCAAACACCTCTAAAATTTTCCATCACATCAATATAGCTTTTTTTCTTTTATAATTTTTACTTTTAAAAAATATAATTTACCACCACTCAGAAAATTAAAGTAGAAACAATCATGAGCCTTACTTTTTCAGGAAGATCTTTTTTCTTTTTGATAATTAAAAGTGTCCAATTGTTTACTTTGCTTAAACCCCTTTAAAATTTCTTAAAAAAAGTATTAAAAAAAAGATCAATAATGTAACCCACAAATCTAATTTAAAAAACAGTATTTCTTACCAAAATCAACGCTTTAAGATGTTCCCTGGTGAAATTCACCTCCGATTTCCCACTCTCCATAACATCCAAAAACATATCCAGAAAATCCCTCGCCTCCCCGCCGCCACCGCCGCCGTTGCTCCGCCGCAGCTTCTCCCTATCAGTAATAATCTTCTCCAACAAAGCATCATACCTCCTCTGAATATCCTCCGACCTCTTCCTAATCCCCTGAAAATCAAAATTCTTACAAAACCATATAATATCCGCCACATCAAACTCCCCGAAGATCTGCGTAACCTCACGGATCACCGTCCTCGCCGCCTCCGCCTCCCCCTCCGTCTCCGAGCACCGTATACTCAACATCATGTGCGAAATCACATTACTAGTCAATTTCACAAGCTCCTCGGTCAGATTCACAGTTTCCCCCAATTTCCCCCTTCTCATCAAAATTTGTAAAAAGCTCTTTACCTCTAGCGTTCGAATCGGCTGAAAATGGCTGAGATTCCTAGCGCCGAGGAGCTCGTAGGTGCACAATTTCTTAATAAATTTCCAGTAGGGGCCGTAGGGGGAGAAGGCGAAGGAGGAATCGTAGGTCACGATATCTATGGCGGTGGAGTGTTTGCGTGAGGAGAAATTGAGCTCGTGGGTTTTGAGGAACTCTCTAGCGAGTTCGGGGGTCGAAACGACGACGCATGGGACTGAGCCGAGGTGGATTTGGATTAGTGGGCCGTAGCGTTGGGCTAGGTCGTGGAAAGTGTGGTGGAGTCTTGGGCCGAGGAGGTGTAAGTGGCCGATTATGGGGAGGGCGAGTGGGCGGGGTGGGGTGGGGAGGCGGTGGCGGGTTTTGGTGAGAATGGTGCGGAGGAGGGCGGCGGAGAGGAGGAAGAGGGCGGCGGAGAGGAGGATTTCGACGGTGTCCATGTTTGGATACGTGGATAGTGTTCAGCTCATAGAGTGTTATTTTTATATAGTATGTTTTTTTGGCTGATTATATAAAAAAAATGAATGTGTTTGGTAGGAGGAGTGGTGGGAAGTGCACGGTTTATTTTATTTTATTTTATTTATTTTTGGTTTGGATCTTCTCAATATTATAATTATACTAGATGTAACGTAATACTATGGAGGTAAAATATTTGAGTGATATGTTTATCGTTTTGTTTTGACACCACAACGTGAAAGTTCGATTGTGATGATTCAGTTTATGTCAATTTAGGACACTGACTTGTTGAGACACAACTTGCGATTCACCTCATTCACAAAGCCCTAGGGCAAAAGTAGTGGGACCATCAGGAATAAGATTCTATCTTTTTATATTAGATGTTTGTAGTGTACCATATATTGATATTAATTTGTTTTTTATTCGACATAATAAAAATATACATATTTCACATGAACGTGTAAGAATAACAAAAATAAAAATAAAAAATTGAACGTGTAAGCATGCATTTGACTAATGGTGGAAATTTGTGTCGTGTTTCAGTGACCGTGTCGTGTTGAGACAAAAAAAAGGTGGTACAAAGTTCAAGTTTTTTATTCTATTTTTATATTTTAGTATTTAGATAGATGAAAAAAAGGATGAACCTCATCCCTCATGGTCTCTACTATCCTGCTTCTAGAGTTTTGTGGAGGAGATGTTAGGGTCATTAACTACTTTAAACTGAGTTACCACAAAAGGAATTTTCTTTCACTCTGTTACGAGGGGGATTCGAACATTCACGCTATAGGTGTCAGCGAAGCAGACATCACATCAATCAGGTTGCATTTGGATGAGATGATTTGGATTTGGGGAGATGATTTAGGGAAGGATTCCAAATGACTTCAAATTGGAAGGATTAGGATTTGGGGAGATTATTTAGAGAAGAATTTCAAATGACTCCAAATTGGAAGGATTTGGATTTGGGGAGATTATTTAGGGAAGAATTTCAAATAATTCCAAATTGAAAGGATTTGAAATCCTCCAAAATGACTCCAAAAATGGTTTGCAAGGATTTGAAATTTATTATAAAATAATTTCATCCAAACAACTTAATGGATTTGTTATTATGAATTTGAAATCCTTATTTCAAATTCTTCCATCCAAATGGAATCTCGGGTTATTTTTCAGTTGAACTATGCCCATGCGGACACTATTTAGATGAAAATAACACAATATGAAGACTGTTCTCTATCGAGTAGTACGAGTAAAATTTCACTTTTGGTTATTTATTGCGGTGGCTTATATTAAAAGAGAGATATTTTGAATTCAACTTTTGTTTCCTAATCCATGTGCAACTTAATATCATTCGTTCAATTATAGAGTATAATTATGAAAATATTATATCGCTAATAATTATTATTGTGTTATTTATTTGCCTATTCAAAATATCGTGTGTGTGTGTGTGTGGATGTGGGGGTTGGGAAAACTTGTATTGATCGTGAACATGAGTTTTGTATAGGCAACTTTTGTAGGGGCACAGCTTTGGGTACTTTTCATTAATGGCAATATGTGGACCAATGTAATTCACATGCACCTTAAATTATAAACACTTTTTTGTCTTCTTCTTGGATGTGTAAAACTAAAACTAAATATAAATATAATAACCGGCAGAGACCGAATTAAGGAGAGCCTTCCCGCGTCCGGTATCGGTCCTGACATTTTGAAGGCCTGGAGCGAAAGATAAAAATGAACCATTTTTAATTGTTCTATTTTTTCTCTGTTTTTCCCTTTCTTACGACCATAATTATATTCTCTTGAAACCAATAAGTAAAACAAAATATTAACAAATAAAAAAAAAATAAAGTTTTTGGTGGATGAATGCTAAACGGCATAGAAGTCATAATACCGAATATGTTATGCAAATTTGTTAGAATTTTATGGAACTATATTCGTTGTACTTGGTTAGTGTATAAGAAGAAAAACTAATTGGGCCCATATGCAATATTTTTATAGATATTGTAGTTCTAGTAGGCCCAAAAAAATTTGGGGGCGCGGGGCGGTTGCCCTTTAAGCTCCTCCTCAAGGCCGCTACTGGGTCTTCCCCAACTCTATAACTTAATATATTATAAATGTTTGCCTCCTGTTTTCATTTTTTTAACTCATCTTAGAGGCGTAAAACTGACTATACCCAAGGACAAAAATTCAAGTCATTCATCACCACCACCAAGACAAACCACGAGGTGTGCACCGACTGGTCGATCAGTGTTTATGATTGGATCTGGCCGACGACAAACTGCGTCCTCCAAAGACGATGGAGCTAGGGCCAACTTGGCCCCCTGCTTCTTCTTTTTATTTTTTTTACTAGTAATTTTTTTCGAAAATTTATTTAATATATTTATATGATTTTCTTTTAATTTTATATCTGGTTCACCTCAATTTCATGTATTGGCCTGCCCAATTTCTTTCCTAGCTACACCATTGCTCCTAAGTAAAGAAAAGTATATTCGATCCCCTAAATCTAAACATATGTAATCTCCTCCCAAATTGAACCCCACTAATATTATTTAGTATGAGTTTCAACCAAGTTCTTCACCAATTTTTGACGTATGCCCCGTGGCTTTTTGATGGATTGTGATATTGAACCCACAATCTTCATCCCCCATGAGACATAAATCCATTGTCCTGTTTTCATTTTCATTTTTTGTTTTATGTCTTTGGTAATTAACATATGGATTACTTAAATTTCATTGTAACTATCATATTGGGTGTGTCAAGTAAAACGTACATTTTTTATTGGTTGGTATTATTGTGCAAAACAAGTTTTTGGTAAGACCTTAATTTTTTTTTTTTTAAAATTTTGAGTGTCTGGTAGAAAATAGTACAAAATTATCCATGGGTAAACAACTAAAAGTCATCTGGGTAAATAATGTACCAACGGATTAGTGTGAGAAAAAAGCATAGAACCATGACGGAACCCTTTTTTATGTTTAAAATCAATAATTTTATTTTGGTAAATACATGTTAAATATATATTATGATGTTTTATTTCCATGAGACACGTTTTAGACCAAATGTTGTAAACGAACTACATGAAATTGATTCTTTTATACTCTAATAGTATATATAGATAGTTTAATATTATTATTAATATTAACTATACAACTTTATTGAATATTAAGTCTAAGTCTTTTCCTTTTTATAATGAATTTGATAAACTATTTAAAAATCCAAAAATTATCAAAAGATAAACAAACGGTTCGGTTAAAATCGGAACCCGGAACCGGAGGAACAGGGTTGAAACTGCACTGTAACCGTCGGTTTGATTTTGGAACTGGAACCATGAGGCAACGGTTCCGATTCTTCCAAAATGAGGAACCGAAACCGGCGATTTTGGAACCGGAACCGAGAGTTTAGAATCGTGGCCACCTCTATCCTGAAGACCTAATCCCAAACAAATTAGAACACTGGTTTTGGATAAATCCATTTACTACTAGAACTATTGAAAAACGTTTAACACAAAGATTGATCATGTGCCAAATATGCAAGAGTCCATCTCTCACAAGAAAATTTGTTTTGTTGTCCACATCCAGATTGTCTTCTAGTAGTAGAAGAACACTTCTTCTTTTTAATTAATCTTGAATTCTAACGCAACTAGGAGTTTTATCCGTAATATATTTCCTGCACAAAACAAACACTAAACAACCAATAATAATTTATTTTGTAGGGGCACAGCTTCGGGTACTTTTCATTAATGGCAATATGTGGAGCAATGGAATTCACATGCACCTTAAATTAATTATGAACACTTTTTGTCTTTTTCTTGGATGTAAAAATAAGTAAATTAATCAGACACTTTAGTCTTTTTTTTAAGAACAAACGTAACACTTTACTCTTAAATATAAATATAATAACTGGCAGAGACGGAATTAAGGGGCTTGGTCCATGCCACCCATGTGGGTGGCACCCAAGTGTGAGGATCCACCCTTGGATCCTCACATACACACACCCACATGGGTGTGTGAATAATTCAAGGGTGTATCACTCACTTGGGTGGCTAAGAATTTCCCGAACTAAGGAGAGTCTTGCGGCGGCCATTTCGCCATCCGTATTAATTTTTTTAGCCTATCTTGTAGGCGTAAGTCTAACTATACTTATGACTGGAGTTCTAGTTATTCATTTGTTGACTAATATTTTTAGTAAGGTCTACTGACGTACAACGGGATCCTTCTAGATAAAGAAAACAAGTATATTCAATTCTCTGAATCTAAATATATTCGAGATGAGTTTCTACGAGTTATGGATAGCAATGGGTCGGGTGGGGTGTCTTGATACCCGTAACCATCACATCCTTAGAACGGGCACGTGAGGCGGTCGAACCGTCTTGCCCCACATTAAATAAAACTTAAATAGAAAAAATGAAAAAAAAAGAATAAAATATCTGCTTTAAATCTATTTATAAAATATTCTTTACAAAAATTATTAGTTTCAATTGATAAATACTAGATATAATATTAAAAGATAAAAATTATATTATAATATATATTATATACGCAAAATATATATTAGATATACTAAAAAACATATGCAGGGTGGGGCGGGGCAGAAGTGTTACCCAAACCCGCCTTGCCCTCGCCGCAGGTCACAGAACGGGGCGACCCAAACGGGATGAGGAAGGTCGGATACCCGCGAGTCAAGTCCAAATTGACATTCCTATTTTTGATGGAGTGTGATTTTTGAACCCACAACCTTTACTCCACAAGAGACATAAATCCATTGTCTTGTTTTAATTTTCATTTTTTGTTTTATGTCTTTGGTAATGTGGATTACTTTCATTTCATTGTAATTATCATATTGGGTGTGTCAAGTAAAACATACATTTTTTATTGGTTGGTATTATTGTGCAAAACAAGTTTTTGGTAAAACCTTAATTTTTAGTTTGAGTGTCTGGTATAAAATACTCTCTCCGTCCTAAATATATAATCCACTATTTCTTTTTAGGATGTCCCAAATATATAGTTCACTTAATATATTTAATAACATTTTTTCCATTCTTTTACTATTATAACCTTATTTAATATGCATTTTATAGTTTACACTATTCATTAAATATGGGTAAATTAAGTAAATATGTAGCATATTTGTAGTTTCCAATACTTTTCTTAATTTTGTGTGAAAAGTCAAACTAAATTATATATTTGGGACGGAGAGAGTACAAAATTATTCGTCGCTAAACAACTAAAAGCCATGCTGGGTAAATACTTTGTACCAACAGATTAGTGACAGAAAAAAGATGTCTCCATAAATTGCGTCTCTATAAAGGTAGTGACGGAATTGTATATCCGTCACTAATTTATTGACGAAAATTTCCATCATGTTTTGAAGTTTCATCATAATTTTTGGTGTTGGGACGACATTTTTCACGACAAGACGTCGTTAGATTAGCAACGGATTTCCGTTGTTATATATATTAAATAATTTTAGCTTGTATTTAACGATGGGATATCTGTCATTAAATGTAACTGACGGACAATCCATCGTTAAACTATTGAATTTAACTGTTATTTAATGATGAATATCTGATAACTGATAACTAAGAATAATTTATCGTCAACTATATAAAATTGAACTGAATAAAGTTAATGGAACTCAAACACAATTTGTCTTACTTTGTGCCCTTAATTTGTGAAATATTTCTGAATCCGTCCCTGCACACAAGAAATCATCCTCCACTCTGTTATCAAGGGAATTCGAACTCCACGTTATGAGTCCTAACGAAACAGACATCACATCACTCATATCATTTACCAGTTGAGCACTTGAGCTATGCCTATGTGGGCAGTATTTAGATGAAAATAACACAAGATGAAGATTGTTCTCTATCGAATAGTACCAGTAAAATTTCTCTTTTGGTTATTTATTGCGCTGGCTTAGTATTAAAAGAAAGGTATTTTGAATTCAACTTTTGTTTTCTAATCCATGTGCAACCTAATAATATCATTCGTTCAATTATAGAGTATAATTATGAAAATATATGATATTGCTAATTATTATTATTATTGTGTTATTTATTGGCCAATACATTCAAAATATCGTGTGTGTGTGTGTGTGTGTCTGGATGGTGAGGGTTGGGAAAACTTGTATAGATCGTGAACATGAGTTTGGGTACATTAAATTAATGGCAATATGTGGACCAATGGAATTCACATGCACCTTGAATTACGAACACTTTTTGCCTTTTTCTTGGATGTAAAAATAAATAAATTAATCAGACACTTTAGTCTTTTAATTAACTATAAATATAATTATATAAAAATCCGCCTCCTGTTTTCAATTTTTTTACCTCATCTTCCAGGCGTAAGCCAAAGTATGCTTGACGATTGCAGTTGTAGTTCCTCATTGCTGCCACTAATATAAACCACGAAATGTGTAGAGACTTGTCGACCAACTGACGTACAACCAAGTTTTCCTAGGTAAAGAAAATAAGTGTATTCGATCCTCTAAATCTGAATATATTTAATCTCCTCCCAAATTGAACCTTACAAATGCTATTCAATATGAGTTTCTACCAAGTTCTTCACCAATTCACGTATGTCTCGCGACTTTTTGATGTAGTGTGATTTTTAATCCACAATCTTCACCTCACAAGAGACATAAATCCATTGTCTTGTTTTCATTTTCATTTTTTGTTTTATGTCTTTGGTAATTAATATATGGATTACTTTAATTTCATTGTAATTATCATATTGGGTGTGTCAAGTAAAACATATATTTTTTTATTGCTTAGTATTATTGTGCAAAACAAGATTTTTGTAAGACCTTAATTTTTTGGTGTTGGGACAACATTTTTCACAAGACATCTTCAGATCAGCGACGAATTTTCCGTTATACTAAATAATTTTAAATTGTATTTAACGATGGAATATTTGTTATTAAATGTAACGACGAACAATCCATCGTTAAACTATTGAATTTAACTGTTATTTAAAGATGAATATCTGATAACAAAGAACAATTTATTGTCAACTATATAAAATTGACCATGAATAAAGTTGGGAGAACTCAAACCCAAGATTTAGTAATATTAATATTTCAATTTAATATAACAATTACAATGAATATTTGATAACTAATTAAGAACAATTTATTGTCAACTATATAAAATTGAACGTGAATAAAGTTAGTGGCCGAACTCAAATTCAAGATCTGGTAATATTAAGATTTCAATTTTACAACCAGGTGGGTCCAACCTTGTGTTCTGGTAGTTGAGATATGTGTTGTAAAGGTGAATGACCCGAGTTCGATCCCATACGGGTGCGTGTGTTCCCTCCCCAAATTCTCCCATTGTACTCAAAAACAAAATTTTTTTACAACCAGCACCTGACCACCACAAGCAATTGTGGGGTAGAGGTTAGGGATTCAAATTCATACTCCATCAAATTGCTCTCCTGGACTTAAGCCTGAAAGTTGAGTTAAAAAAAAAAAAGATTTGAATTTTACTACATATGCTAACATCATTAATGGGAAATAGCCCCGGGGCATAGCTCAACTGGTAAATGACTTGGGTGACGTGATGTCAACTTGCTGGCACCCACAGTGTGGTTGTTCGAATAGGTGGATGAGAACTTCTTGTGTGGTGACTCAGTCTTCGGCAACCCAAGAACCCTGACTAGCTGATGCATAACCCGCGCTTTACATCCTCCAGAAACTCAGAAGCGAGAAGCGAGTGAGGATCCCGGGGATGGGGTTCATCCTTTTTTTTTTTATTAATGGGAAATATCTAACATTAAATATCTTTTAATTGATATTTATCAATTCTCAATAGTCCAAGGGCCCATTTCCTCATTTCCTGTCGAGTTCACTTAGATCATCATTCTTAGTGGCTTGAGCTTTTATAAAGAAAAAATAAAATTAAAAATTAACTATGAACAGGACAAGATAATAAATGCAGCAGAAGGTCCTATGGAGACAGGTAACACAATATTCCACCACTTATCTCACCAAACACAAAAGGGAACTCAATTTTCTGATATAACTTAACTATTTTTTTTTTAAAAAAAATCACGATTATCACGATTCAAGAATGGAAAAAAAAGCTATCTTCATTATCACGATTCAAGAATGGAAAAAATCATGAATTTGTTTTGATACCGATTTTCCATGGTTACTCATGATTAGTCGTCGGGAAATAGTTCTAGCCCATTTGAAAATGTTCAATGTAAATCGCGAGAAATATACTATAGATTCCAAGTCCCTAATATCTTCAATTACCGTGCATAAGGAGTCATCCCATAATGATTGCTCCATTGGACTCTAGCTATCCAAATTACAGGTTCCCACCGATATTCAAAGATCCCACATTGCCGCTTAAAGCCCTCAATATTAATTGTTCCACCACCATGGCTCGGACTTGAACACCGACCTCTCAAATAGAGTCCGGGAATCACGATCACCGTGATGTATAGAGGTGGATGAGACCGTCTCATTAACTTCATTTCATGAGACAGATACTACAAAACACAAAAAAATATGGATTTATTTTACGGGATTAGGTTTGGGTTGAAATTATAGTTACATGCAGGATTCATTTAATAGACTATATCCATGAGACCATCAAATACAAGTTTTTGTGATATGCATATATATTATATTTATCATTTCGACATTATAAAATATTATAAAGACGCGTTTTACAACACATTGTTCGCCTTATTTTTTGCTTCACCGCAAAGTGTACGGTGTACGTTATAGAATAGGGTAGCAATGTCGTATCCACGAGACTAATAAATTTATGCGCTAAATATTGAACCAAAATAGACTTATTTTTATTTAGACGATCGAAATTTGATGATTGTTATATTGAGATCAAGACAATTTGAATCACTAAAACACAAGATTAAGATAACACAAATGATAGAAGTATCAAGATAATGAAATGGATTTCGAGTTAAGGTTTCGATTAATAACCTCTTGTTGTCCTAGGTTTAATCAAGCCACATTATTATCAATATTCCTATAAGACGATCACAAAGCTATTTCATCTCTCCTCTCGAGATGCATATAAAACGTAGATTGAAATACTTATGCTAAAGCATCTCTACTCAACATGAAGCATTCAACTCCCAAAAGTTTAAAAGATCAAATGTCCTCACAAATATTTACAAACCTCTCGATTCATGCAAATATTTGTGTCGAGTATTTAAGATCTAATATTGAAACTCATCTCTCGAATTATGAATCAATATATCAAACAAGTTAAATCATTGATCAAGTGATAAAACAAGAATAAGCTCAAAATACTCAAATAGGCTTCAAGATAATAACTTCAACTAAGATTAAAACATCCAACAAGAGTTCATTAATCTACTTCCAAAACCGGAAATCTCTAGAGTTTAGCTACACATGATTAAACAACTTATAAACAAAGTGTTCAAAGCCATTACAAATGAAGATGAAAGATTGAAACTAAAAAGAAGCAAGAAAAACTTAGGAACGTCGACAATCTCTCGATATATCTCGTTCTTCAAGCTCCGATGCAACCCGATTATCTCATTGATATCTCCTTCCAAGAGTTGACCACTTGTCTTGTGTTGTAGATCCCAAAATGCCAGAATATCCTTGTGTCGCCCCCAAAAAGCCTTTTTATACCGCCATCAAGTTTAGGGCATAATCTTTGCAGATTATGGGATTCAGTAGCAGACGCACGGGTGGTGCGTCGAGCACGGGTTACCCGTGCGCCACCTCTTTGAAATAATCCAACTCTCTATAGGGCGCACGGGTGGTACGTCGGAGCACGGCCTACCCGTGCGCCACTTCGGTGAATTCAGTCATCCTCTGTAGGACGCACGGGTCATGCGTCGATGCATGGGCTACCCGTGCGCCATGTCTGCGCACTCGATTATCTTTATACAGGAGTGCACGGGTGGTGTTTGAGGCACGCCCAACCCGTGTGCCCCTTGTCTTTTCCGTAGACGCTCAATTTTCGCTCTTTTAGGCTTCACTTTTCTTATACCCACTCAATTCTCCATGTTTCCACTTTGCTTTCCTCGTATTCGTATTCAATTTGCTTCAAATATCATGAAATTCCTACAAAATAAGCAAAGTGTAATATCTTTTCCACAAGGAGTGAATATGTAACATTTAACGCGAGTATGTGCATGTTTACCCATCATTATAGCTCGAAATACGCCTCAAAATACATGCAAAACTCACACCTATCAAAATCCCCCAAACTTACACCGTTGACCGTCCCGATCAACAATTTTTTTTTTTTGAAAACACGATAAAGCACCACAGGGAGATAAGAATACAAACGCACACAACGGATCCAAAAAGAAATTCATATTGTTCATCATGAATGTCAAGCAACAAACCAATCAAGCCTCAAATATCTGATCAAAGAACACGCCTCAAGTAAAACAAAGTGAAATGCTCTGAATTCCAACTCTCAAAGTTAAGTGTATACTCTCATCTCCCGAGGATATAGGACGTGTTTACGCTCAAATCAATTCGATGCCGCAAAATTACCATAGGCTTGCAATTCGTCTCATATCTCCGCCACTAGAGTGTATGCAATTTGTGAATCAAAAAGGACTTTTTCATTTGGTTGTAATGAAGGCTCTTTGGTTTGGGTAGGAAATTTTGGATAAAGTGACTCAAACTCGAGTATATAGACCGATGAGCATATCAATCATTTTCATTACAATCCCATATGCTACTCCAATCATCCCTCATTTTTATAAATTTTATTTACCTCCATTTCCTTTCTTTCTTTTGAGAATCGCCTCAATTCACAATCCTTCGCCCCCCAAGTTTATCAACTTTTCAATCAATTTTTCATTTGTGCATTTTCAACACCCTTTTTTTTTTACTCAACTCATTTCCTTCCTCTTTATGTCCCATTTAACCAAGTGTGCCCATTTACCCTACTTTTCAATTCCAACCCATTCATCCTCATTCATTCCTTTACTCAACGCTATACATTCGAGTTTAAGGTGATGCATATATTAAGATCAATGTTAAATTTTGTGGTTATCAAAGAAATAGGCTATAAGCTCAACTTGGCTAACTAGGAATTTCAACATCTTTAGGTAGGTAAAAGGCTTGAAAGGCTAGCAAAGATGACCTTTAATCACATTCACAATTCGCATACAACATGTGGCCTTGACAGAGATACCCAAGCAAGTTCTAGAATTTTAACAACATGAATGATACACTCAAATTACAACAAGACTGCACAAGATACAAGCAGTAAAGGCTCAAAAGCTCACAAGCTTGCAATTATGTAATTCAAAGCATCAAACTAAGTTTTCCATTTCAACATGCTCAATGTCATCTATTCAAGGCTCAATCAACTCATAACCAACATCCAATCCCAACAATATGAATTATCAATCAATCACACAACAACAACTTGTAACATGCCCGGTCAACTCACTCTCTAACCACTACGAAAGCAATAGACATGCTAAAGCTATAAACGTGCTCTAATGCAAATGCAACTATATGAAAATACAAAATGCATGAATATTGTTTTTTTTTTTGTATCCACACTTTTCATATATTAAAATACTATCTCTCCCCCCAAACTTGAATGAAATTATAGTGTCCTAAGGGGAAAAATAGAATTTCAATAACGAAAAGTGGGGATATACCCGAATCACTGCGGCGGCGGCGGTGGGAAGTGGCCTTGAGAAATATGCCACATTTGTAGCTGTTGGAGCACTTGCCACGTCTCCTCAGAACGCCGATCGTATCGCTCGCTGAATGCGAGAAAATCAGCCCTATGTTGCCTCAAATCCTCTTCTTGCCGCCTCAACTCTTCTCCTTGCCGATGCAAGTCCTCCCCAAACGCATATAACATGTCTTGAAAATCGTGCCGCGTTGGGGTCCTCCACTATGAGAAATGCACGGACGATCCCCGCTTTGAGAACGTCGGGGGTAATCGCCTCCGTGTGAGGACTCGGGTATATCATATCCAATTTGGGGGTGATGAGGTTCCATCCCCATTTCGCGTCCATGTATCTCATCCTCCTCCGCCACCATATCCTCTTCATCCAAGAAACCTTCAACTCTGCGCTTCTTTCTTGCCTCTATAACCTCTGTAATTCGGTTATGTGCGTCAGAGTTCATTAGAAAGTTGGTGGTGTCCGTCAATGTATCGACTGTGGTGTATGGCGGGTTAGGCAACGGAAATGCAACACCTTTCTTTCGTAGAAGTACCAATGTGTTGTCTTCGTTTGCTATGAACTACATGTGGTGCAATGATGCCAAATTAACCCGAGTGCTGCCCGGGATAGGCTCCAAGCCTCAGAATCGACATTGAATGCCGGGCAATAGGGGTAATGAGGCCCCCTATAGAAATCGTACCCCCTTCCCGCCTAGCTAATCGTTTCTATTTGCTCGCAAAATTGACGGTTGTGTTGTAGGGGTATTTGTGACCATACACCAGAGGAGATAAAGCTCCTTAGTCGTCATCCCTCCAATATTTTCTCGGGCGAACACAGAGGATGCAGTCACGCGTTGTATATACCGGAAAACTGGATTCCGGATCCAAGAGGCTTTGGCGGTCCGCGCGACATACAACATCGGCCCGTTTGTGGTGTTTTCACAAGCATTCTCCGTAAGTCGTATTGATCATAATGGGGCATCGGGGGGTACGAGCGTTTGTTGGAACCTCGAAAATGATGTTCAATTGGGTCATAGCAGTTGTCTACGAACGTTCCCCAATGAAATTTTATCATATACGGTTCAAAAGTCTCGCCTTGTTTGAGTACTTCCACGGTACTCAAAAACTCCAATGTATATCGTTTAAAGGTCGGCCACCTTCGGCTTATGAAGTTTGTCCATCCAACCTTTGCGAAGAGACGCCAAACGTCCTCATGTATCCCCAAAGTTTGGGTACAATCATCGTCGGCATAGCGGGAGGGAGCTATTTGGCGACCGATCAAGCGATTCCATCGCTCAAGATCATCGGCATTTGTCAAGTCAACCCCATATGCCGCTGGACTGTTTTGGTCGACCTTAGGCGGTGCCACGTCGTGTTATGCCTCCCCGCGTGCACGTCTCCTTCCACCCTGGGGATTTCTTCGCTCGGCCATGAAGGATTTGTACCTGAAATACATTCCATTAGCATCCCAATATCATCAATGGCAACAACAAAGTAGGGGATTAAAGCTAACATATTAGTGATGCAAATTCACTTCCCTACTTTACTTTGATCGATCAACTACCCCAAGCAAGCAAAAATTATGGCCATTCTAGACAAGTATTAGCTTAAACAATCATAGGCCATGCCTTATTCATCAATAATTCATCCTAAATCTCCTCAATTACACAAGCCCACAAGGTGTTTGATAATTTGCCTCAAAGAATAATTCACACAATTCATAGCAAAAATATCAAAATAAGCACCCATCATGATCCCTAATACATAATGGACAACGAATTCGCAAGGAGAAACGGTGTTCTTACCGGAATTCTCTAAGTGAGACTCGAAGTAGATGACTTGAACCCTAAGTGCTTTTGCTCACAATTCTTCAAGCAAATTCGAATTCGATATAAAGTGAAGTTCAATTGTGATGTGGGAGGGATTAAATGGACGAATTTGAGTGAAAACTTCAAGAAATTTCGAAAACAATGGAGGATTAGGGAGGGGCGCGCGATTTGGAGAGTTTGAGATTGAGAGCACTTTTAAAACTGCTCTTATTTATGCCCCTTCTGAAGGGCGCACGGGTGGTGCGTCGAAGCACGGGCTACCCGTGCACCACCCCGGTGAAATCCCTCTACTCTCTGCAGGGCGCACGGGTGGTGTGCCAACGCACGGGTTACCCGTGCGCACCTGTACAACAATTTAGGTATTTTTTTTTTGTTTTTTTATGAATAGAAACACACAAAAATGAAACAAAAAACACACAAATCACACTCATTAATAGAAACACGCATATCAAATCACTCAAATCACACAAAATTGAAACTAAACACACTCAAAAATGAAAGTCACACGAAAAACCGTTGGGTTGCCTCCCAACAAGCGCTATATTTAACGTCTTTAGCTTGACGCCTGTTTTGTTAAATTACGGGTCGCGCAAGGTGGTGGATGTCACCTCCTCTTGATTCCCTCGGTGGAAATAGTGCTTAATCTGTTGGTCGTTTACCATGAAAGTCTCGCCTTCTATTGTCAACAATTCTACAATCCCGGGTGGATTCAATAATTTCTTTATCACGAATGGCCCCGACCACTTAGACTTGAGTTTTCCCGGGAAAAATTTAAGGCGTGAATTGTATAGGAGCACCGGTTCTCCCGGTAAAAACTCTCTTTTCTTGATCATCTTATCATGCCACCTCTTGGTTCTTTCCTTATAAATTCGGGAATTTTCATAAGCTTCATCCCGAAACTCTTCCATCTAATTCAAATGGAGCAACCTTTCCTCACCGGCTTTATGAAAATCTAGATTTAGTTTCTTGACCGCCCAAAATGCTTTGTACTCCAATTCTACCGGCAAATGGCACGACTTCCCAAAGACAAGTTGATATGGAGATGTGCCCAACGATATCTTATATGCAGTCCGGTATGCCCACAAAGCGTCATCCAATTTTAACGCCCAATCTTTTCGGTTGATGTTCACCGTCTTTTCAAGGATTTGTTTGATCTCCCTGTTAGCCACTTCTGCTTGTCCATTGGCTTGTGGATGATATGCCAATGCAACTTTATGTTTGACCCCATATTTTGACAACAAGTTGCTCATCAATTTGTTTACAAAATGCGACCCTTCATCACTAATTAAAGCTCTTGGAGTGCCGAATCTAAAAAAGATGTTTTTCTTAAGGAATCGCATTACAACCTGAGCATCATTTGTTTTGGAAGGAATCGCCTCTACCCAACGGGATACATATTCCACAGCAAGTCGAATATATTGATAACCCGAAGACGATATAAATGGGCCCATAAAATCAATCCCCCACACATCGAACAACTCCACTTCAATTACATTGGTCATTGGCATCTCGTGTTTCCTTGAAATGTTTCCCATTCGCTGACACCTGTCACATTGTTGCACAAACAAATAACAGTCATTAAATAAAGTGGGCCAATATAGCCCACTTTGCAATACCTTTGTTGCGGTGCGAGTGGGGCCAAAATTTCCGCTGCAGGGTGAAGAGTGACACTTTGTTGTAGGACTCCTCCCATTCTTCTTGAGAGACGCATCTTCTTATGATTTTGTCCGCGCACTCTTAAAAGTAGGGGCCATCCCACATGTAGAACTTTACATCATGTAAGAATTTCTTCTTTTGATATGGTGATAGATCCGGAGGTAGAACTCCGGCAGCCAAGTAGTTGACAAAATCCGCATACCACGGGAACTTTGCCTCAAGCATGAGTAATCGTTCATCAGGAAACTCCTCTTTTATGAATCTCGTACTTCATTTTGCTCCATCTTGATTTTCTAATCGAGACAAATGGTCCGCTACCACGTTCTCGCATCCTTTCCGGTCCTTGATTTCCACATCAAACTCTTGTAATAATAAGATCCATCGAATCAACCTCGGTTTCGCATCCTTCTTGTCAAAGAGGTATTTGATAGCCGCATGGTCGGTATGCACAATCGTTTTCGTCCCGATCAAGTAAGATCAGAATTTATCGAATGCGAAAACAATCGCCAACATGTCTTTCTCGGTTGTGGTATAATTCTGTTGAGCAATGTCCAACGTTCGACTTGCATAGTAGATGGATCGGAACAATTTTCCCTCTTTTGACCGAGAACAGCCCCAACCGCAAAGTCGCTTGCATCACACATCAGCTCAAATGGTTGACTCCAATCTGGGGCGACAAGAATAGGTGCGGTCACCAATGCCTTCTTCAACGTTTCAAACGCTTGCAAACAATCATTGGAAAAATTGAAAGCATCATTTTTTTCTAGCAATTGGCTCAAAAGCTTAGAAATTTTAGAAAAGTCACGGATAAACCTTCTGTAAAATCCGGCATGGCCTAAGAAGCTCCGAATGGCTTTCTCGTTTGTAGGAGGTGGTAACTTCTCAATTGCCACAATCTTTGCCCGATCAACTTCCAAACCTGCAGAAGAGACTCGATGACTAAGTACAATGCCATCGCGTACCATAAAATGACACTTTCCCAATTTAGTACTAGATTGGTCTCTTCACATCGCTGCAAAACTAGGGAAAGATTGTGAAGACAATTATCAAAAGAATCGCCAAACACAGAGAAATCGTCCATAAACCTCTCCATAATAGTTTCAATAAGATCATGAAATATAGCCATCATACAACGTTGGAAAGTGGCAGGCGCATTACATAAACCAAATGGCATGCGACGAAATGCAAATGTGCCATACAGACATGTAAATGTTGTTTTATCTTGGTCTTCCGGCGCAATCATGATTTGATTGTACCCGGAATAACCATCTAAAAAGCAATAATAATCATAACCCGCAAGACGATCCAACATCATATCGAAAAAGGGGAGGGGGAAGTGATCTTTTCGAGTGGCATCATTAAGTTTTCTATAATCAATACATATCCGCCACCCGGTAACAATTCTAGTAGCAATTTGTTCCTAATTTTCATTT
Organism: Rehmannia glutinosa; assembly: GCA_016081115.2. Lineage (NCBI taxonomy): Eukaryota > Viridiplantae > Streptophyta > Magnoliopsida > Lamiales > Orobanchaceae > Rehmannia > Rehmannia glutinosa. The sequence continues at coordinate 193,279 of JABTTQ020000018.1, forward strand.
TTACCACTGTTACCCCCCTTTTTTCGGCACCACTTGTACCGGACTCACCCATGAACTATCAGATATCGCATAAATGATCCCGACATCCAACCATTTCAACACTTCCTTCCTGACCACATCTTGCATGATAGGGTTTAGTCGTCTTTGGTTTTGCACTGATGGTTTATAAACATATTCCATCCGAATTTTATGCATCACAATGGATGGACTTATGCCTTTTAAATCAGTTATAGACCATCCTAGTGCCGACTTATGTTTTCGTAAAACCCTTAACAGTTTATCAAGTTGAGTAGGAGTGAGAAGAGATGAAACGATTACCGGATTTGCATTATTTGCCCCAAGGAATGCATATTTGAGGTGTTTAGGTAATTGCTTGAGTTTCGGAGTCGGTGTTGTTATTTCAGGGTCACGCATGGGCTGCCCATGAACCGGCGCACGGCCCATGTGCTTTTCGTGAGAGCTCAATTATTCCTCAAAGATCACGCACGGGTTGCCCGTGCGTGGACGCATGGGTGGTGCATTTCGCAAATTCGGTTCCCTTATTTCGGCTTTGTGTTCTCGCTCTTGCGCTCTTAGGTAGTTCCTACATATGATCTAAGGCACAAACATAGTCGTATAAATCTTGGTTATCAAAATCAAGTACAACACTTTCGACATTGAGCACGAGTGGGTTAGACCAAATTCCAAATCATCTCAGTAGACAATGTATGATCAACATAATCCTCAATGCATGAACTAACTATATCCAAAAATTACAATTCTCCACTAGGATCATGAAATTTCATTGCCTTATATATAGAAAATAAAACATGCTCATCATTAACACGTAATGTGAGCTCCTTTTGCACATCTATTAAGGCTTTACCCGTGGCTAGGAAAGGGCGCCCAAGTATCGGTGGGACGTCTCGATCTTCTTCCATATCCGAACCAAGAAATCCACGGGAATATAAATTTATCAACTTTTACCAATATGTCTTCAATAATTCCCCTTGGATACGTAAGTGATCGGTCCGCAAGTTGCAATGTCACCGTAGTTGGTTTCACGTCGCCTAATCCAAGCTTCTTCGAAAATGGACAAAGGCATCAAATTAATACTTGCCCCCAAATCACATAACGCTTTATTAAAGAAATTACCACCAATAGCACAAGAGGATAGTGAAACTCCCCAGGATCTTTTAGTTTTGTGGTAGCTTTCTTTGGATAATCGCACTACATTCTTCCGTCAAATTCACCGTTTCAAAGCTTGTTATCCTCCGCTTTTTGACATAACACCCTTAAGAAATTTCGCATAGTTAAGCATCTGTTCTAAGTGCCTCGCAAAAGGAATATTAATGTGCGTTTCTTAAATATATCAAGGAATTTGGCAAATTGATCATCAAGCTTTTTCTTTTGAAATCTTTGAGAAAGGGAAGAGATATAGGCAACTTAGATATATTCGAGTTAGATGATGATTTTAGCTTTTCATTTTTGTTTGTTCGCCTCTTTGTTCTCTTTCTTTCCTATTTTCTTCAATATCATCCTTCATCACGGATTCTCCTATTTTCGGCTAGATGCTTCGTCCGAAAGTTTGATTCCCATTTTTCTTTAGGCCCCTCATATTTCATCGCCGTAAACGAATCGCCTTGCATTGTTCAGGATTCATTTCCGTATTACTTGGAAATTGACCCTTTTGATGTTGACCACCCACAATTGTGGCCAATTGACCCATTTGAGTCTCATTCTTTATCGAGCTTGTCACTTGTTGTTCTATCTTATCCATCGAAGGTCTTGCTTAACGAGGGCTCCTCGTATCATTCATGAAAGCATTAGATTGATTTATGAAGGAGGTGAGTGCATCTTCCAACGATGATTTGCCTTCCCATTACCGCTCCACTTGAAGCATTAAATCCCGGTTGAGGTTGTAACACATTCTTTGTATTTGCATAGGAAAAACTTTCATGCTCAACCCTGGATGGTAGTGCGTTGGGTTTGAATTATTAGGAAATTGTTGAAATTAGGTTATTCACATAATTTACCTCTTCCATCGGATATAGAAGAGCTTCACTACCCATGCTCGTGCCTCGCTTCTCGCCCTTCGTAAATACACTCAATTGAGTTGTCAAAGTTGCTACTTGTGCCGTCAATGTTTTAATTGAGTCCGAATCCGAGATTTCGGCTACTCGTTGTACATTAGATCTTTCAGGCGACCAGTGTAATCGTTCATGGCCATTTCTCAAGAAGGTTCAAGGCATCTTGTGGAAACCTTGCCAACAATGCTCCTCCATTGCGGCGTCCACAAATGCCCTTGTTTGTCCCATTAAACCATTGTAGAAGAAACATAATCTGTTGATCCTCGGAAACCCATGTTGTGGACATCTACGTAACAAATCCCGAAACCTTTCCCAAGCCTCATACAAAGGCTCGAGGTCGAATCTTCGAATTGAGTGATCTCGCTCTTGAGCCGCAAAGTTTTGCTTGGTGGAAAGAATTTAAACAAGAACTTTTGGCTCGATTCGTCCCATGTGCTTACACATCGCCTTTGCGTCAAAGTACCCAACCAATTTCTCGCCTTATCCCGTAAAAGAGAATGGGAACAGACGCTTAATCTTATGGCGTCGTCATCCGAGACTCGTTCATTTTGATCGTATTGCATATTTGGATAAAATGCGCAAGATGAGAGTTAGGATCTTTGATTCGCGAACCCCCAAACCGATTCTGTTGCACCATGTTGATCTGTTTGAGCTCGAAGTTGTTGGTATTGATAGGAATATGGGCAATACCACCGTAATTACGATTCGTTTGTGGTCGAAAGTAATCACGAATGGCTTCTTTGTTGAACCGATGATCGGTAACTCATTTCCACCATTATTTGCGGTATTGGTAACTCGTTCAAATCCCCATTATCGGATTGTGTTGTCTTTCGCCCCGTCTAGTGGTAGTAAGATCGATTCTTCTCATGAAAGCCTCGACTTTCAAGTATAAGCGGTATCAAGTCCCCTTGTCTCGAGCGCATGTTCATACACTACCTGGACCGAACTAAAAGAAACAAGTCAAATAATGAAGAATTAAAGTGAATCCAAAATGTAAAAAAAAATAAAATTGTCTAAATTAATGAGTTTCATTTAAATGAACTTGGGGGCTAAGGATTGTAATTTGAAGTGATTCTCAAAGGAAAGAAAGAAGATGCAGATGAGTAAAGTTGATGAAAATAAGGGATGATTGGAGTAGCATATGGGATTGTAATGTAGATGATTGATATGCTCACCGGTCTATATGCTCGAGTTTGAGTCACTTTATCCAAAATTTCCTACCCTAACCAAAGAGCCTTCATTACAACCAAATGAGAAAGTCCTTTTTGATTCACAAATTGCATACATTCTAGTGGCGGAGAGATGAGACGATTTGCAAGCATATGGTAATTCTACAACATTGAATTGATTTGAGTGTAAACACATCCTATATCTATTTGAGATGAGAGTATACACTTAATCTTTGTGAGGCGTAATTCTTAACATTTACCATGGTTTCTTTGATGTGTGCTCTATGTTAGATGTTTGAGGCTTGGTTGATTCTTTGCTTGACACCTACGATAAACAATGCGAATTTTATGGAGTTGTTGTGCGTTCTACTTTTCATTACTCCCAATCATGTGTTGTCTAGTTTTTAAAAACGCCAGGAATGACCAATGAGTTTAAGTTTGGGGATTTTGATAGGTGTGAGTTTTGCATGTATTTTGAGGTATAAATATGACTAAAATGATGATTAGACATGCATAAACTCATATGAAATGGTTTGTATTCACTCTTTGTGGGAAAAATATTAAGTTTTGCTCGTTTTGTAGGAATTTAACGATATTTGGAGTGATTTTGTGACAAATACGAGCATTGCGACCTAGAATCATCATGAATCGAGCGATTACACCCAATTGGAAGCCAACTATATGGATTATAGAGTCATAGTGATGAGTCGTGTGTCAAAAGAAGCATGGATGATCAAACAACAAGGATATTTATCTCAAGGAACATCCAAACGCGTATGTAATTTCCAAAGACTTTGGCGGGGTTTAGTATTTTGGCCATAACTCTCTCTACAAAATTGATATTAAGGTGATTCAAGTGGCTATGGAAAGCTAAGAGAAAGGGCTACAATTCTTATGAAGACCCCGCGAGAAAATTTGGACGTTTGGGTGGCGCACGGGTAACCCGTACGTAATATAAAATTGCTGGAATTTTTAAAATTCCAACGGAAATTACAATGCTACATTATACAATTGGATATTACAATGAAAATTCTAACAATAAATAAAACCGTTGGTATAAACTGTTGGAATTCCTGTTGGAATTTAAAATTTCAATGGAAATTCCAACACCACAACAAATTGTTGGAAAATTTCAACAGTAATTTTAACAGTAATAAAATCACTGGAATAAACCATTGGAAATACTATTGGAATTTTAAAAATTCCAACAAAAATTCTATCACTAAAACATACCGTTGGAAAATTCCAACGGTAAAAAAAATATTGGAATTAACTGTTGGAATTTCCGTTGGAGTTTTTAAAATTCCAACGGAAATTCCAATGGTACAACATGTTGAAAAATTCCATTGAAAATTCCAATACTGTTGGAAAATTTCAATAGGGGTTAAGAGATTTGATAGTATTAACCATATCGATAAAATATATCTTCTCTTTTGGAGTCAATTATATTGGAATTAAATAGTTAAACGTGTTTGTCTTGGGACAAATTGATGATAGGTAACCTACTGAGAAGTTATAAAGATAGTAGGTAATGAGATAAAATAATTGAATATTCCAACGAATATATGTCATTGGACTAAATTCTAAAAAAAAAAAAAGTCAGGCAAAATCCATTTTCAGAACTCCTTTATTTAATTAAGTTATTTGAAATTATTGATTAATAATTCACCGAATACAATGAATATTTATGTGATGACAAACAGTAGTTGTAATATATAAAATTTGTTAGTGCACTAAGCAATTTAGTGATTCGAATTAAATAACAGGAAGTAATAAAATTAACTTACGATTTGTAGTGAAAGTGATTACAAGAAAAAGATGAATCAGTTGGTACCAAATTTGATGAGGTCCAAATAATGGGTATCAGAAGCAAAAAGATAATAATGTTTAGGTACGTAAAAGTAGAATTATCCCTTTTTTCTTATTCCAATCAGATTATCAAGTCAAAGCTATTTGAACTGTAGATATAAAACCAACTAAACACTTGTCAGTTTATTGGGATATAAGGTTGAGAAGTACTTAATTTGATGAATGAATTAAACATAAATTACTTGAATGAGATTGAGTCAAAATATATATAATATGTATTTATAGAGCAATGAGAATTGAAAAAACTCTTTAGAGTGAAATAAATATGCACGGTTTTTTTGTTGGTATCGAGTGTGACATAAGTGGTTTAATGCTCAATTTTGCAGATTTCCACCTGGTTTGATCGGTACAAGCTATTATTCAAAAAATGACGTGAAAATTTTCAATCACACTCGAGATTATTGACCTGATCATTGCTGGCCGGATGTGATCTTCTATTCCACGATGGTGTTTCATCTCCTATTCCACCGTACGGATGATTGACACGTATATTGAAGTTATCATATTAAAACCCCACAATTTATGTATGATTTATGCTCCAAAATTAAAATGGTAACTTATATAATTTTATACACATGTCAATCATCTGTGCGGTAAAATAGAAAATGAAACACCATCATGAAATAGAAGATCACATCCGAATGCCGGCAGTCACTGTTTGGAGATAGAATAGCTGACAACATTTTCCCAATCTCTTTGACTCAACTCTATGAATTGTTGATTAAGTAATGCTTCAAGTTCAATCTGTGGTCTTTTGATTTTGTCCACTATTCAGTAATAACAAAATTGGTGACGATCTACACTTTATGAATTAATTTAATTGTTCCTTGTGCAAGTCAAAGTTGGTAGATAGCGTTTTGTTATATTTTTTCAATTAAGATCCTTATTTAATTTAGTTTTTTTTTATTTTTTATTTTAACAATATCAATACATACCACATGTGTGTATTTATAACGTCATGTTTTTTTTTTTTTGAGGGAAAAAGCAAATTTTATTAAAAAGACGAAACAAGCTCATCCTCAGGGATGAGGTGTAGTAGTTCAGGGGGATACAAACCAGAGTAAACATTACAACTCAAATTTGAAAAAGCAAATCTAGCTAGATGATGTGCCATCAAGTTTGCGGAGCGAGGAATGTATCGGATCACGCACGATCTAAACGAGGAGCGAGTTCGCGTATGTCATCAATCACCCTTCCTAGATATGTCGATTTGCTTGGTGTCGATAAGATTGTACGAGTATTTTGCGGTCCGTCTCTACTTCTACATATTCGAGTTGGAGCTCATTCGCGAGTTTGAGACCCTCACGGCATGCAAATCGCTCTTCCATTATATCTATTGCGAATTCTTGTTTGAATTTTTGAGCTCGTACTTGTATGACCTCGCCGTTGTGCGTTCGCACCACTACGCCAATACTCGATCCTTCTCGTTTGATAATCGACGATCTCGTATTAATCTTGAAAACTCTTCTCATGATGTCGTTGCCACTCATGGATTGTGATTGGTGGTTCCTTGGTTAGAGACACTTCCTTTCCATCTTTATATTCTGTAGACATCTCAAAGCTAATGAAAAGCAATCGGTATGTGGAATTTCCTTCCCTTGGAATGTTCTCATGTTTCTTGCGTACCCACGGTGCCCAAAGGTGCATTTGCGATTACGAGCCATGTCCGCCAACGAGGTCGGGGTTAGTTAATGCCGAGTCAAGCTAGGAGAGGGAGGCTTGCGAGAAAAATAAGCTCCGGACAATCCCGAAGAGCATGTTCAATAGTTTCGATCTCTTCCCACATCGCCGCAAAATGGGTTTGGGACCGCCTTTCGGTGAAATAGTGTCGCACGCACGGGAGTATATTATGTAAAATTTTCCACAAAAAGACTTGTACCTTGGGGGTTACGGGCAGTCTCCACATCCATTTCCAAAGGGTCTCTGTGTTTTAGGATGACGAGTGGTCGCTAGTAAAAGCGGTTATCCACCGCTAAGCCAACTCTATAACCGGTTTTGACACTATATCTTTGGCCATTTGCGGTGAAATACCACGCTCCAAATATCGTCACACCAAAAATTACGCAAAGGAATGCTCAAAATATTTTGAGCTTCCTCATGCGTGAACATTTGTCGCACCGTCTCCTCGTTCCATTCTGCTTGCCCTTCTATAAATAGTGCTGAAACCTGCATGTTCTCATGATGATCACCATGGGGTCCTGCAAGGTCTAAATGAACTATGTGTTGGGAGCTATGGGTCTTTCCAAATCCGAGTAGACTGTCCATTCCCTATGAGCCGTCTAGAACCTTTCAGGAGGATGTCCCTTCCCGCCACAATGCTTCGCCAGGTGAAACTGGGGTTGTATCCAATTGTAGCGGTGAGGAAATCCCCATTGGGGTAATATCGGGCTCTTAGGGTTTGGCAAGAAGCGAGTTATCATCCCTGAATTAATCTCCACCCTTGTTTGGCTAGCATGGCTTTATTAAAGACGGATAGCTCGAAAGCCTAGCCTCCATGCTCCTTCGATTTACATAATGTGTGCCATTGTAGCCAATATATTTTTTTCTCTCTCTTTTGTCCCCACCGAAGCTTGCCATGATGGAATTCAGTTTTTGGCAAATTTCTGGGATTTGGAAGCAACTCATGATATATGTCGGGATTGCTGTGCCACACTTTTCAAGATGGCGTCATTTTGCGCCTATTGATAGTGTTATAGCTTTCCAATTTTTAAGTTTTTTCCCCACTCGATCACCAACGACTGAAAAATACTCTTCTTTGAACGCCCCACAGGAGCCGGTAGCCCCAAATATATGAGGTGTTTATCAACACATTGCACACCAAGACTATTTGCGAGAGCTACTGCGGTTTGCCCGTCAACCCCTTTGGAAAAATTTATTTCGGACTTCTCAAAATTGACCATCTGCCTAGGATGCTTCACCGTATAGAGTAATAATATTTTGGACTTCTTGAATTTCGCTAGTGTTTGCCCTCCCGAATATTATACTGTCATCGGCGAAAAATAGATGGGAGATTGGGGGTGCCCGTCTACAAATGCGAAAACCGTGTATGCGCCTACCCTCCGAACGTCGATGAGAGATGAGAATGTCGCACAAAATAAGAACAAATATGGGGAGAGAGGATCGCCTTGGCGAAGTCCTCGTGATGGGGTAAAAATAGTTCCAGGGATACCGTTAGTAAGCACAGAGTAAGATACCGTGGAGACACAACGCATAATGAGTGATGCAAGATGGCTCGGGAGTCCTATTTTTAACATAACTTGGTGCAAAAAATTCCACTCGACTCTATCGTACGCTTTGCTCATGTCAAGTTTGAGAGCGAATGAGCCCTTTTTTGTGGCAGTGTTGTGTTTCATGGCATGAAAAATTTCGAAAGCCACAAGGGCATTATCCGTAATTAACCGACCCGGAATAAATGCCGACTGACTCGGGTGTATAACATGAGTGAGAACTGGTTTAATCCTATTAGCTATGACTTTAGTAATAATTTTGAAAATAACATTGCATAAGCTAATCGGCCTGAAATCATTGGGGAGGGACGTGTTTTTCTTTTTGGGAATGAGAATAATATGGGTATGGTTAAGGGGGGAGGGATCAGCGTTGTTATTGAGAACGTTCAGAATCGTGGCAACAATATCTTTGCTAATAAACGACCAGAATTGTTGGAAAAAAAGTGCAGGCATACCGTCGGGCCCGGGGGCCTTAGAAGGGTGCATCTGAGAAAGGGCTGCGATGATTTCTGGCTCGGTAAAGGGTGCGCCAATTTCAGCCGTGAGATCCCCTAGCATTCTTGGGGCTATAACGTCCAGTGCGCTGTTGAAATTTGTATCAGTGGTTGACGTGAATAGGTTTTCGTAGAATTTCTGAAGGACGTTTGCTATCCCGTCATGATCCTCAACCCAACTGCCTTCAGTGTTCATGATTTATACACATGACATTTGCATATATAGTTAAAAGGAGTATACGATAAAAACACCAAGGCCACATTTGGATGACGGGATTTGAATTTTGAACTGTGGATTTTATATCCATAATAACAAACCCATTGAGGTTGTTTGGATGAAGTTATTCTATAATGATTCAAATCTTTGGAAGCGAATTTTGGAGTCATTTTGAAGGATTTCAAATTCTTCATATCTGGAGCCATTTGAAATCATTCCCTAAATCCTCTCTCCAAATCCAATCTCCTTATCCAAATGCAAGATAAATAAAATAGAGGATTTCAATTGATTTTTTTATGCCTTAAATTTGTCACTTTTATCATTGGGGCTGGGCTGCTTAGTGTGAAGTTATGATGGTTCGATTGATTGTAGAATTTAAAGCTTGTGATTAGAATTAGGACTGAATTGGGCCACTTAGGATAGTTCGTCCAAATCTATAAAAAAGGTTCAAATTTTTATCTTTTGTTCGAAGGCCAAACATTTCCAGAGGTTTGAGTCAAGCTATACAATGAGAACATTAAGATCATAAATATAAGAAATGAGCTCAAACCTAACATGACAATGTTGTAGTCACACCACATAAAGTCATAATATAGTAACTAGTACAATTTTATACTCTCAATTTGCTTTATTCATATAATAAAATTGGATGGAGTTTTAAACGTCAAGTTAGAAAATCCTAATTTTAATCCTAGTCCAATAGGGACTACTTCAACTATAGTTTAAAGTTTAAACCACAAACCTCACAGGTCAATCAAAACAAAAGAGTATTTACTTCTCAAATCCTCGTTGGAAATCAGCGGCTTATTGGGGGATTTTTTTCTTTTTTTTTTCCGCAGAGATGTACAGATGTGAGACTAGTTAAAGCACATTCCATGATTCATATTCCTTCAGGACCTAGGGACGATGACTCACTTGTAGCATCATTTCCCAATAATATAATGACATCATACTCATCATATACATAGATGCCAAATAAAAAATAGAGCTGGCAATTCCGAGCCCGACCCATACTTTGGGCAAGCTGGGTTCTGATATTTTGGGTCCAAAAAAGTTCCGCCCTATTTGGATCAGCCCAATCGGCCCATGGGTCGAGTTTGGCCCGACTTTCTGGTCCGCCTAATGATTTCGTATATAAAATATATTTTTAGGTCGGGCCGAGCCATGTATTTCTTTGGCACGGTCAAAATCGGGCGTGGCCCAACTCCGCCCGATTTTTTTTTTAAAAAAAAACCCGATGGGCTGGGACTGATCCGGCCAATTGCCAGCTCTAATAAAAAAGGGATAATAACAAAAATAATCAAACCATACTCCACAAAGATAAAAAGTACCATGATGAAAGCTAACATTTAAAAAAAAAAAGAAGTAAAACTACTAAATTCTTCCAAATCCTCATATGCTTATTGCTAACAAAACCAAAAAATTAAAAAGCACCAATCCTTCTCCTTCATCAATTTGGTGGTGGGAAGAAGATTTCTTCAGCCTTCCTCTTTGAGCTGAACTTGTGCTCCACATCTGAAGAAACATTAAAAGAAGCCTGCAGCACTTCTGGTGATAATGCCTTCCAAACTGAAGTTCTTCCAGCCAAATGAGTAAAAACAGGACTGCCATGGAAAAATTAAAATTAAATTAGAAATCACAAAAACAAAAATAACCACAAAGAAACAAGCTAAAAGGGTATATTACATTTCACTCAAAAAAAAAAGGGTATATTACATAGAAAAAAAAATACTTTTTGCCATTCGAATTGAAGTTTTCCGACTTTGACTCCTAAACCTTTTTTTGTGATACAAAGTGCACGAGTTCTTCAAATTGCCTTTTTTTTTTCAACTCACTTTTAATGGAAAATTCAACCGAAATCTCATTACATGCACGTCGTTGGAATCCAAATTGTCATCTTAAAAATCCAGTATGCACATCATGTAAAGAGATTCCGGCTGATTTTTCCAGCATAAGTGAGTTGGCAATAGCGGAGTCAGGAGATCCTAACAGGGTGGGCCGATATACAAAAAATGGGGTGAACCGGATAGAAAATCAGAAAAAATAATACAAATTATAAATATTTTTTTTAAAAAAAATTCCCATTAATTTTTTTTCTCAAAAAAGAGGGCTGGGCCAGGGCCAAGTTCGCCTGGCCCTGGATCCGCAACCATGGACTTTAGTAGGTAAAGTCTCATAAAAAAAAGTTTAGTAGGCAAAATTGAAAAACTCGAATAGTTCGGATGGTAGAACATATTTTTCTCTATTACATATTACTTAGGGATAATTACAAAAAATAACCCTAAGGTTTGACCTAATTATAAAAATCCCAGCTAACTTTCAAAATTACAAAAAGTACCCTGAGGTTTGATTCAGTGTTAAAATTAACAGGTAAGTTGTAATATTTTCATAGATGTAAGGGGGGATTTTGAAATACTTTTTACTTATGAAAGAGGTAAATATTCGACAAAATAAAACCTCATGGGTAATTATTGTAACTTGAGAGGTTAGCTGGGTTTTTTGCAATGTTCTAAAAATCGCTAGGCGCTAGTCGGGTGGCAGACTGGGCCTAGCGCCTAGGTGGGGTTAGGCGGCATTTGAGCGGGGTTAGGCGGGGCCTAATTGGAAGAATAACGTAGGCGGACAAGGGAGGCCTAGCGCCTAGACGGGGACTAATCGGAGCTAGGCGGAGATTTTTAGAACAGTGGACTTTTTTGGTAATTAAGTTAAAACTCAAGGGTATGTTTTGTAATTAACCGTATTACTTACTTTGGAGTAGTGATGATGGAGAACCAATCCATGCCATCAGGATCAGAAATCTTCGAGACAACGAAAAACCTCGGAACAATGAAAAGATTTCCAGCCTCCACCCTAATCTCCAACACACGTTTCCCATCCACACCAACAACCTGAACTCTACCACTCCCCCTAACAATGTAAGTCACTTGCAAAGCCGAGTCGCACGAAAACCCCGGCGAGCACATGGCCCCACCGTTAAGCCTCACAAGATCGGCTCCCAGGCCGACCTCTCCAACCAACGGCAAGTTCTTCGTGTTCAAAACGACGACTTTTCCGCCCCCCTTAATGTCGACGTCTAACGGCGCTTCCTCACAATTCAACACCAAGCCGGTGTAATGTTCCTTTTTCGGCTCGGGCATTTTGAAGCTCGGGTCTAGCTTGACAATGCCTTTGCCTGATTGGCTACCGACGAGATTTTTTACCGTGGTTTCGTCTAAATCCCATGCCCTGCTCACGAACTCGGTTGAGAATCCGGTGAAGATGCCGTTGGGGCCGGTTAAGAAGAAGTCGGTGAAAGAGCCGGGTTTGTGGGCTTTTGAGGTGTCTCCGAGGAAGAGGATTGCGAGTTCGGTTTCGTGTTTGTTGTACCACCATGTGGTCACTCCAAATGGAAGGGCCATAGCATCGCCTTTTTTGATAGCAAGAACTTTCTCTTCTTTCTCAGGGAGGATAATTCCAGCCACTCCGTTACCTGTGAGAATATATGAATTTTATTTAGGGTTAATTATAAAAAGTACCCTTGAGGTTTGACCTAATTGTAAAAAAACCTAGTTAACTTTTAAAATTACAAAAAGTACCCCTAAAGTTTTACTGTGTCTAATATTTAACCCTTCATAAGCAAAAAATATTTTAAAATACACCCTCACATTTATAAAAATACTACAGTTAGCCCCTTAATTTTAACACTGAATCAAACCCCGGGGGCACTTTTTGTAATTTTGAAAGTTAACTGGGTTTTTTTGTAATTAGACCAAACCTCAGGGGTGTTTTAGCAATTATCCCTTTTATTTATATAGGAGTAAATATTTGTGACAAGGATTGAAATTTAGGCACATAAAGTTTAGAACCATTTAGATTAAATACAATCCCAATTAATAGTAGAAGTTGAATAATTTGAGAAAATAAAATAAAACAAAATAAAAGCAGAGGTTATTGGAATATCAGAAACAAATTGTAGAAATCTTTGCAAGATATCAGCAGAAAACTGAGGGTCCCTTGACTCATTACAAGCAAATTGGTATATAACATAAAAACGAAGCATAATTTATAGGATAATTACATAAAAAACCCTGAGGTTGGGGCTAATTTAAAAAAAAACCCAGAGATTTTTGAAAATTGAAAAAATCCCTTAAGGTTTGATTCCGCTTACATATTCCTCCATCATAAGCAAAACACATTTCAAACCCCTCATGATATTTGTAGAAATATTACAGTCACACCCCTAGAGGGCTTTTTGTAATTTTGAAACATATCTAGATTTTTTGTAATTAGCCCAAACCTTGGGGGTGTTTTTGTAATTGTCCCTAAATTATATCCATCAAACTTCGTAAATAAACACTAATTCAGGGTAAATTTGGTAGAGCGATGTATCTGAACAGAAATAGAGAGAACCCCACAGATACATCCTTGGATAAAAACACTAAAAAATAATTTTTATGTGTTTATATGACAAAAAACTCCAAATTCCAGTAAACTAATTAATCATGAATGTTTTATTAAACATATTAATTAACTGACCAAAAACTCCAAATCCAAAATTCCAGTAAACTAATTAATCACGAATGTTCAACAAACAGACTAATTATATGCACTGCTCTAAAAATCCCGCCTAGCTCGGATTAGTCTCCACCTAGGCGCTAGGCCCCTCTTGTCCGCCTATGTTATTCTACCGACTAAGCCCCGCTAACCCCGCTCCCTGCTCCGCCTAGCCGCTAGGCCCCAATCTGCCGCCCGACTAGCTTTTTAGAACACTGATTATATGACATGATCTTCCTTAATCTGAACCAGCAGAAGCCCAACATAATCACAAAATTATTAACAAATTAACCATCAAAACAGGTCCATCCAACAAAACCAAACACACGAGAGAGCAAAAAAACAGAACATGCCCAATAAAATCGAACTTTACTGAAGAAGATACAAAAACCATACCCACAGATCATCGCATGCAAAAAAGAGATGGTCCAGATGGATGGAATTAAATTAAATGTACGATCGAGAATGAGATCGATACCTTGAAGAACATAAGCAACCTTGGCGGAATCGGAGTATCCTGGAAGCGCAAATCCGTTCCTCTCGAGAACAAGTTTGGAGGCGCCGATGTTGCCTTCGCGCAACATTGGGAGCTCATTAGGGCACCACGCGTAGCACGCGCCGCCATCTCCGCCGTAGACCTTCTTCGCCAACTTGGGTGACAGATCGATCGCCATTGATTTTATTAATATTTTGCTGATTTTCGACTAAAATGTGATTATTAGAATTATATCGGAGTCGATTTTGAATATGAGATAAACTGTGGGGGTGTATGTGTATATATAGGGATTGTAAGTGGCGAAATTTGAGTCAAATAGTGACTCTTTGATTGAAATCGATAACGGAAAGATGTTATTTCTGTTGTCTAGTGGATTTAGAGTTGTAGCTTGGGTAAACTTTAAATACGAAGCATAAAATATATATTGTATTTTTGGGGCACTTTTAGAATAAAAAACAAATTAATGGATTAAACTTGTGCTTCAATGGTAGAAGTTTCTATTGTTAGAATGATTAACTCGAGTTTGATCCCATATGATTGCACATTGTTCCCACACTTGCTATCCCATGTACTAAAACTAGATTGCGATGGGTCCGAGCTGTGTTGTGATATTATAAGCCCAAAAAGAGTAGGGCCGACCTGATCGCCCCATTTTTTTATGTGTATTTTCATGGGTTGGGTCGGGTTTAGGCCTCCAATATGGCGACCCAAATGAATTTTGGCCCGATCCGCCCAAATTTTCTTTTTGTCCAAACTCGACCTATTTAACAGCTCTAATTACAATATACATGCCAAAATTTTCCTAAACATTATAACATTGCCTTCTTGTCTGTAAGATACCCCAAAATTAGAACATTTATTTCTAAATTTACTTCTCAATTTTTTAGAGGTACAAGCAAGAAGGAAATAACGCATTCACATGAGTTCGAACCGAGCCAATTGCCCTAAAATTAGAAGCTTCTACTATTTAAGCATAAAGTTGATCCATTTCTCTAATATTTTTAAAACGTTCAAAAAGTGAGGCTATATTTTTTAAAATAGATTTTTTTTTTGAATATTGATCTAGTATAAGGTAATATTATCTTCATTCCATTAATTCTTAACTACTACTTTTACATGTAATGGTATAATAAATTTACCAAGTGTTTAATTTTTCAGCTTTTATTTGTACATTATTTTAGACTTGAAAGATAATATAATAATATATGGCGACGTGGAGACAGCTCTTAGTGTAGGATGAAGGGCATTATCAAAAACTATTGTCTTAATATTATTCAATTGGAGTAAGATACATGTGAATATTTAAAAAATTGTGAGAACAAAAAATATTCACATGATTGAAGCATTATCTTATATCAAAATGAATGTAATAATGTCAACCAGGTGGCTTAGCCCACCTGGCCACCATAAGCAATTGTGGGGTGGATGTCAGAGGTTCAAATCCCTGCTCCATCAAATTGTTTGTGGGGTGGAGGTCAGGGATTCATATCTCTGCTCCATCAAATTGCTCCCCGGGGCATATGCGAGCTGGTGAAGATTTGGTGGGAACTCATACCGAATAGCATCCGTGTGGGTTCGATTCGGGGAGAGATCATTATTAGTAGATTGGGGTCGAACATAATTGTTCTCTTTTACGCAGGAGGATCGGTTGTACGTCGACCACACTCGAACGTAACATCGCCGTCATGCACATCCCGCGGTTTACCTTGGCGGCAAAGAATGAGGAGCGGAGTTGTTGTCTCGGCGTAGTCGGATAGCGCGAAAGTGAGTTATCAAAAAGCTTATCAAAAAAAAAAAAAAAAAAAATGAATGTAATAATGTCAACACTCTTTCTTTTTAATGTAATCCACAATATTATTCATTTCTATCATCAGAGTACTGGTACACTCTTCCATTGTTTACATTACTTCTTATCAGAAATTGTTGTACCATATCAAATTTTGTTGTTAAAAACACAAAGGTAGGTAATATAGTACTTTCTTTTGAAACCGGCTCCAAATTATAAATAATTTTTATAACAGTCTTATTATCTTATATACGGCTGAATTGCTGATTTATATCTGAAAAGTAAAATGTGAGATAAAATATCAAATTAAAATAGTAGGTAGAAATTTTGGTCAGACCTTCTATTGGGTTTTTTTTCGTTAGACAGACCTAACTCGTCCCGAGTTTTTTCGTAATTTCATGCACCGGTGATATTTCTGTAATATTATGGGGTCATATCATAGGATCTCCGAACCGATGATATTTTTGTAATATTAGAGCCATTAAAGTTGCCGATATTATATCTTCTAAACCAAATTAAATATATCATAGACATGAGTAAAATCGTTGTTTTTTATTTTATCGACCCAGAGTATCCCCACATCAGTCAAAACATAGACCCACACTTTCTTTAGACTATGGATATTCGTCCCTCCCATGGATAATCGAGAAAGGTAGAGCAAATTCAACCCAACACTCCACGTTAGTCGAACATGATACCTCTGCAATTGCAACACCTCACCACCAGGCTCAACCCGTGGGGCCCAAGAGTGAAATCTTCAAGCAATTAAACTTTCCTTTAAACAAAAGATTGATAATTTCCTTGTTCTAGTTTTCTTTGTCTCCAAGTTGGAAAACAAAATGGAAATTTCTCCTAATTGCAACATTGATTCTCCTCTATAAAAAAAAGAGACCCGTAAACTTATTTTTTCATCGCGAGTGAATTTCAACATTAAATTATTTTTCTCTTCTTCTGCAATTTTTGAATGGGTATTACAAAGTTAGTTTCTTTTTTTTTTTTTTTTTGTTATTTTTCATCTCATTCAAGATTGCGTACTTATGTGATGCTTATGGGTGTTATTGGCAGAAATTTGCAAATATTAATATGGGATAATAACAAAAACACCCCCAAGGTTTGGGCTAATTTCAAAAAAACCCAAAGATGTTTCAAAATTACAAAAAGCCTCCTCGATTTGATTTTGTCTTAAATTTAAGGAGGTAAGCTGTAATATTTCTACAAATATTAAGGGGGTTTTTAAAATATTTTGCTTATGAAGGGGGAAGATGTAAGTAGAATCAGACCTTAAGGTTTTTTTTTGCAATTTTCAAAAACTCTGGATTTTTTTAATTAGCCAGAACCTCAGGGGGTTTTATGTAATTATCCATATTAACATTATCCACATTGAGTTAGCATACTAGATGTATGAAAATTTGCTTCAAAGAAAATTGCTCTGTTCCAAATTCTTCTTCTTATTGCTTCTTCAACTATGCATGGAATAGTGTCACAGACTCACAATTCTCTTGCTACTCTTCTTTTATTGTTTGATGATTTGTTGAAATCAATTTATCAAATACATGTGCAATTGCTTTGCTCAATATCTGCCCCATTTGATTGTGATCTTTATAGAAAGAATTATGCTCTGAATTAAGTATTGTCTTCTGACCACTTCTTAATGTGAGATTAATTTTTATACATAATTGTGGTTGAAAAATGAAGATGAAGATTTGATAGAACTCTTACAAACACAAGTCTTAGAAAATACAACAATAACAAGAAGTGCAAAATGGAGGCTAACTAAATAAGAGAAAACCCTCCCTAAAGACTAAGAAAGGGAAAATACAAAATTACCCCACAAATATAAATAATAACTCTAACATCTCCCACAAACTCGTGATGATGTAGTAGAAATCATCGAGAGTTTACCAACCAAAAAATGAAAGCGCGGAAGCGGATGCGACTTGGTGAAAAGATCTTCAATCTGTAAAGAGGATGAGATGAAGGGTAAGTAGAGAATCCTATGTTGTAGATGATGACGAGTGACATGACAATCAATCTCAATGTGTTTTGTTCTTTTATGGAAAATTGAGTTGTGAGCAATCTGAATAGCACTTTTGTTATCGTAATGCATGGGAGTAGGTAAGGACAAACGAACACCCATATCTGCAAGAAGACAAAGTAACCAAACTATTTCAGTGGTAGTAGAAGCCATTGCCCGATACCCTGCTTCAGTGGAGGCTCGAGAAACAACATTTTGTTTCTTACTCTTCCAAGAAATAAGAGAGTTACCAAGAAAAATACAAAAACCAATGGTGGATTTTCGATCAACAGGATCACTAGCCCAGTCCGCATCGGAATATGCCTTCAACTCTAATAGTGATGTAGATGGAAACAAAAGACTCTCGAAAAGAGTACCACGGAGGTATCGCAAGATACGAGTAACTGCAGCCCAGTGAACTGTAGTTGGGCAAGTGACAAACTGACTCACAATATGAACAACATATGCAATATTTGGACGCATAATGGTTAGATAAACCAAACTTCCAACAATAGTGCGATATAAGGTACGCTCAGACAAAGGTTTGCCATCAGAATGAGAATACCTAATATTAAGTTCAAGAGGGGTATCAACAGTCCGAGTATCAGTAAGACGAGCTCGATCAAGTATGTCAGCAATGTACTTGGACTGTGAAAGAAGATAACCCCGAGGGGAGCGGGCTACCTCAATACCCAAGAAATATCGCAAAGGTCAAATCTTTCATTTCAAAGCGAGAAGCTAACTCAGACGTCAACAATGCAATCCCATCAACATCATCACTAGTAATGATCATATCATCAACATATAAGGAAAAAAGAATAATACCAAAGACATGACGCTTGCAAAAAAGGGCAGAATCATGGTTACTAGAACTAAAACCAAGTGAAGTAAGCACGACGGAGAATTTTTCAAACCAAGCCCGTGGAGCCTGTTTGAGACCACACAATGTTTTTTTTTAAGCTTGCAAACCTCACCTCGATTATGAGGAACTCCAGGTGGTGGGATCATGTAAACTTTTTCTTGAAGATTGTTGGACCTCTAGCGCTACTCGAATTGACGACTGTCCCCACAAACCAACACGAGTCTTTTCTAGCGCGCTTTGTCCTCACTCACGCGCACTCGGAAAACTTCCCAGGGGGTCACCCATCCCATGTCTACTCAGGTCAAGCACGCTTAACCTCGAGTTTCTATGTATTGTGTACCCAGGAAAAGAAGATGCATCTGTTGGTATAGGTAGTCCAAATCATATCCTTTAAGCTATCCTTTAACTATGCAATCCAGCGCTCACGAGTTCGAATCGCGGGCCGTGCCTCGCGCCTCTTTTTAAAGCCCATTGCAGGCAGGATGCTGGACCAAATCCCAACAAAGATCACTATTCAAGAAGGCATTTTTGACATCCAATTGAGATATATGCCATTTACGGACAGAAGAAACGACAATAAGAGTACGAACGGTAGTCATCTTTGCAATAGGGGCAAATGTTTCCTCATAATCCATTCCATATTGTTGTGAAAAACCTTTAGCAACCAAACGTGCTTTATATCTCTCAACTGCGAATCAATTGCCCGTTTACCAGGTGATAAAGATACCAAGTCCCAAGTGTTTGTTTTATGCAAAGCAGAAAGTTCTTCGCTCATAGCATGCTGCCATAAAGGATCAGTAACTGCCTCTTTATAGGAGTGTGGTTTAGAAATATGGTGAATAGAGGACAAGAAGGATGCAAAGGCAAGTGAATAAGAGGAATAAACAAAGTCAGGTAATTGAGTGGACTTACGTGTACGTTGAGGATATCGAGGAGCAAATGATCCACATGAAACGACTGGGATGCCATAGGCGCAGACGGAGCAGACGTATCTAAGGTGTCTCTATCTATATTATCCGAGAATGGATCAATATGAACAAGATCAGTTTTGGAGATGCTATGAGGACTAGAGGGAATAGAGAAAAATGGAATATGCTCAAGAAAAAATACATGATGAGACACATATCCACCAAATACACCATATATTATAGTATTATATAATATTACAATTAACAAGAAAAAATACAAATAGCTGAACGAGAAGATAATTTGTTGCATTCAACATGCGGACGAAAGACAAAGCATGCACAACCAAAGACTCGTAAAGACGAATAACTAGAGGTGGAACCATAAAGTTTCTGAAATGGTGATAAACCAGATGTAATGGATGATGGAATCCTATTGATACAATGGACAGCAATAAGAACGGCTTCCCCCCCAGAATTCATTTGGAACAGAACCAGATAGTAAAAGTGAGCGAGCAATTTCAATGATATGCCTATGTTTTCTTTCAGCAACACCATTTTGTTCAGGAGTATCTGTGCACGAAGTTTGATGTAAAGTCCCATCCAAGGTAAGCAATTCACGAAAATTGTTAGAGGTGTACTCCCCACCCAAATCACATCTAAAGTATTTTATGATAGAAAAGAATTGAGTTTTTACAAAAGCTCGAAATGAAGTATACATGCTCAGAAAATCAGAATGATGCTTCATAAAATAAACCCAACAATAACGAGAATAATCATCAATAAAAGAGACATAATATCGAGAACCCCCCTTTGTGGAAATGGGAGCAGGTCCCCACACATCAGAATGAACCAAATCAAATGGCACAGTAGAAGAAGAAATACTTCGATTAAATGATAAAGCAGAAAATTTTGTCAGTTTACAACCACTACAATCAGAAATGTCATGAGATGGCAATTTTCCTAATGCACCAGTAGAAGCCAGAAATCTTAAACGTGAAGACGAAACATGACCTAATCGAGAATGCCACAAATAAAAGCTAGACGATGAAGGACTCAAACGAAAAGAAGACAAATCAACAATAGAAGCTGTGATAGAGGGTACTCTGAGCTCATCCAAAATGTATAACCCTCATTGCCTACGACCTGTCCTAATCAGCTTCCGGGAATATGGATCCTGCACACAACAAGAAGTAGGAGAGAATGATACTAAGTACCCTGAATTACACAATTGGCTAACAGAAACAAGATTTAATGTAAGTTTGGGAATATGATAGACATGTGGAAGAGACAATTGAGGTGTGGCTACATATCCAATTCCTGCTAAGGGTAACAAAGTACCATCGGCAGAACAACGTGAAAGCCGACCGGAGGTAAGAGTTTGGACGTCGCGAGAACTCGATGAGGTACATGTGCAACATCATGAGTCGGTGGAGGCAGCCTAAAACCACGTTGATTTGGGTGGACAAACTAATGTTGGGGAGGTCGTGGATTTTTTTTGTTAAAAACGTTGTTGTCCACCTTTATTCAACTCGGGACATTGAGCTTTCCAATGTCCTGACTGTTTACAGTAGTTGCACTCATTATCAACAACCTTTGAGTGCGGTCTGAAAGGAATAGAAGATGGACGATGGGGCACAACAAGAACGGATGATGTAGGAACATGAAGAACTCATTCCCTGCCTGAGATTTTAGGCGTAATTCCTCTGCTAACAATTCACTGACAACAGAATCAACAGATGGTAGAGGAATACAATGTAAAATATTTCCACGAAGAGACTCAAAATCATCCCGAAGAGCCATCAAAAACTGAACCAATCGTTGCTCCTCTCTACGAGCAATGTAAGGGGTAAATGCTCGAAGTTCAGGAGATTCAGTAAGAGCTAATTGATTCCAAAGGTCAGTCATAGCAGAATAAAATTCTTGCATAATCATGTTTTTTTTGCTAAAGAGCCCGTATATCTATTTCCAATTGGTACTGTTTGGCAAAATTCGATTGAGTATATAATCTTTCCAAATGATCCCAAACTTCTTTAACAGTATCATATTTAGTCAATTGCATACCAATAGAGTTCTCCATAGAGTTGTTAATCCAAGTAATAATTTTCGAATTATTCACTTCCTAGACCTCCATCTCTTCAACAAATTTAGTATTATCTTTTTCAACAGGTTGTTTTTTTATAGCTCCACAATTTTTTTTCTCTCAAAAAATTTCTCATCACATAACTCCAGTATAAATAATTTTTGCCGTCCAACCGTACACTAATCGATTGCAATAAATCATCTCTTTCGCCAGCCATAATGAAAGGAAATAACACAAATACCAACCAAACAACGAGATAGACCAATACAAATATCCAACAAATCAAACCAACTCTACCAACAAAACTACTGCAAATAATCTGATTCTTGAGACCAAAATAAGATAGCAAACCCAACAAGTGCTAACAGATCGAAAATTGAATAAAAACAACACAAAAATGCAACATACTCAATGTTTGATTGAGATATACCCACCGGAACTGACACTGGTACAACCACCTGGAAAGTCGAGAATGCTATTAAACCAAGCTCTTGATACCATGTGAGATTAATTTGTATACATAATTGTGGTAGAAAAATGAAGATGAAGATTTGATAGAACTCTTGAAAACACAAGTATTAGAAAATACAACAATAACAAGAAGTGTAAAATGGAGTTGGCTAAGAAAAAACCCTAGCTAAAGACTAAGAAAGGGAAAATGCAAAACTACCCCCATAAATATAAATAATAACTCTTAACACTTATCTATTTCTTTTGCTGATGGCTATTTTATCTTCAAGAAAGTAGTTTTCGCGTACTTAAGCTTTATAACAGTGAGATTTGGTATCAAGTTTTGGCGGTTTTTGATCCCGTTGTTGGGCAGATACGCCAAACCATAGTCAAGATTGACAAATTCATTTTACTTGGAGGTGTGGTCCATGGAGGTTCCTTCAGCCAAGACTTCTAAGGCATGAACTTTGCCAGCAACTCATCACTACCAATTTAACCGAGTCACGTCGATGGTTGGTTCATCGCATCATTGAAGGTCAACCCAAGTGAGAAGATGACATCAGTTCGCCGGAAAGTTCCACTGCATCAAAGGCTACTGGGAGTGGACCGAAGATATCCTTAGTCGATGCAAGAACTATTTTCAATCTATTATAGGTGCATGCTTCACTACTCACGTACGATGGCACTCCGGCGTAATGAAGGCATTTTGCGAGGCGTGGTGTCTATCTACCAATACCTTGTTGATTTCCTTTAATTTGGCCAGTTGTCCACATCTTTGTGGGATTTGCACACTTTGGTGGGCTTGCACATGAATGGATCCCTCTATGATGAGTTATTCCATGTGAGAAAGAGCTCAATGATGTTGATGAGGCGGTAAGTAGATGTCTCCCTCGTTCTTGAAATTACTTATTCCATGTTTGTTATCATCTTTGAAGAACTGCAAGTAGTGGTCAATGTTCTCAAGTTCCCATTAGCGAGTGGGTTAGAATTTTGTCCAATAAGTTGATGAAGTATAATAAACCTCCTCCACGCAAAGAAAATAAGAAAGTTGCTCGCCAACTTGCCATTTGGGCCACCACTCGCCCACTTGTCATTATTCTCACCATTTAAAGGTATTGCGACATATCATGTTGATGTTGTCATCTGGAAGAACAAACGTGTAGTGCCAACATGCCAGGAAACTGCCAAATATGTTTCTTCTCTCAAAGAAGCCTTTTCTGCGGGGGACCAATTCTATGTACGCCTAAATTTCCAAGTGGATTGTAAGTTGATTTTGGGCAAGCGACTTTTTTCTTCTCTTTGTGTGGAGGTGGTTTATTGTACTTCATCAATTTTTTGGACAAAGATTTAACCCACACACCGATGGATACTTGAGAACATTGACCTTCACTTGCAATTTTTCAAAAATAATGATAAACATGAAATAAATAACTGCGACAGCGAGAGAGGAATCTACTTGTCGCCTCATCAATGTCAGTGAATTATTTGGCAAATTGAATGACTTCATCGTAGAGGGATCCACTCATGGAAAAACCCGCCAAAGTGTGTAAATTCCACAAAGATATGGACAACTCTCCAAAGAAAGTCAACAAAGTATTGGTAGATGGACACCACGCCTCGCAAAACACCTTCTTTACGTTAGACTTGACGTGCTATATGAATAGCAAAGCATACACCGCGTCATTGAAGATTGTTCTTGCATGGACTAAGGATGTTTTCAGTATACTCCTAGTAGCATTTGATGTATTAGAACTCACTGGCGAATTTGATATATTTCCCCACTTGGCTTGGCCTTTAATAACGCGACAACCCAATGTTGGTAATGGAGTTGGCTTGTTTGATTGTTGGTGATGAGTTGCTAGCAAAGTCCAGGCCTTGTAAGTTTTGCTTGAAGGAACTTCCATTGACCGCTCCTCCAAGTAAAACAAATTCGTCAATCTTGGCAATAGCTTCATGCATTATCGCCCAACAACAGGATCAAAAACTGCCAGAATGGTACCTCTTTCAACAGATTGACTCCATCATCAAGATTCACCAAGTGCTGAACTCCGGATGGAGAAGAATAATATTTGAAGATTTCGTATAATTCAGGGCCAATTGATTTGAAATATCAGAAGATCTGGACACAACGAAACGAAATTAAATCTGCAAAAAGAGTTTGCATTCTTCAATAGGAAATAAAAAATGGCCGTTAGGATTCAAGGTGGAGAAAGAAATTTCTCTAAGTTGGAACTTGGAAGATAAATAAAAGAAGGAAATGAGAACTTGCCAAACATTGTATGTTCTTTCCATTAAAAACTCTCAAGAAAGAATTCAATGCTCCAAGTCCACCTGCATTACTTCCTTTAAGAACTCATGTGGGTCGACTTTTCTCTATTAATGTCAACAAGAAAAGGAACGGAAGTACGTAGTTGGTCATCAAATGGGGAACAAGTGCAAAGAAATTCAAGTGGTTTTTCTTTGGTTGCTTAGGTTTGCTCTTTAGAATAAAAGCATGGAACATTCTACTTGGTAATTGTTTTGGGAAAGAAAAATTATTTTCCCAGAAGACATGCACGCATTGGAAGCCCAAGAAACAATGCATGTGGGTTGTAACTCAGAAGTCCTAAGGTTTATATGCATTTCTTTCTACAAAGCCCAATTACAAATTAAAATTGAAGCAATCGTAGCTATTTGTCCACTCCAAGACACATTATCTGTAAACTTGTATTGAGGATATTTGTAGATAAATTAAGTTTATGTTCAATTAAACGATGACATGTGTAAAACATTATTAAATGTATTAAAAATACATATGAATTACATTATCATAAATATTATGTGTAAAACATTATTAAATATATTAAAAATAACAAAAATGCTAGGCAGGATGGGGTGGGAAATAAGTGATACCTAGACCCACCCATAGCGGGGCAATGCAACCTAAACGGGTCGGACCAAAAGTGTCATGCATCCAACTAAATGGAATATGAAGTGGAATAAAAAATAGGAACAGGAAATCTGAATCCGGACCAAAATTATGACTTGGGTCTCATCCATGAGATGATGATCTTCAAGTAAAAAATTTGTCACACAAACATAACTACCAAAGACAAATTTCTATCCAAAAGAAATTCCTTTGTCTTACTCTTGTGTTCATGTGGCTCCAAATCTCCGTACATTACCATAAAGTGTTTTTTTCACTGGATAACAATATAGAAAAACTTATTGGCTCCAAAGAACACAACAAGATAACAAGAACCAGTTTCCCAAATTCCATTAAAAAGCATTAAAAAAAAACCATCTCCAGCCCAATGGATTGCATTGTTTTTCAGCAATCATTGTTTCCTCAAATTCTCAAAACCTCAAAATCCTCACATTTATCTCACAATCTTGGAACAGTTCGAAATAGGCCATGGAAGTTTACAGCCGTTGGATTATCAGGGAACATTTCTGATGAGAATAGATTCGACAAGGAAAACTTAAACGGCTCGGTTTTTGATGATGATGAATCTTGTTCCCCTGTTCCATTTGGAACAGTAAAAGCAGAAATAACTCAAGAAACCATTGATTTCTTTGTCAGTGATGCTGAGGGTGATCCTGACCGTCCATCTCCAGGGTACTCTTCCATTGAACAAGCACTTGTTGCATTGCGCCAAGAAAAGGTTTGACTAATCTTTGTTATTTGTCGTGTATGTTTTGAGAGATTGATTAGGGAAAAGGGAAATTTGCAACATGAACTTAAGCCATTTTTACACTTTGCATAATCTAGCTTAAAGAGTGTTTGCAAAAATTTCCGGTTTAGAAAAAGTGATTTATTACGACAGAAGTAAAAGTAATTGAGAATCAGAAGTTGGCAGTGTTTGCAAATAGATTCAGAAGTTGAGAATCGGAAGTTGAGATTATTTGGTGAAAAAGTTGAAAAAAAGTGCTTATTTATTTGTAGAAGTCAAATAAAAAGCAAAATTTAAATCTGTAACACTCATCTCCCTGTTTTTATATTCTCGATTGAATGAAGCAGATTGACATTTGCAAATACTAAAAAGTGATTTTCTTTCTGCCAAAAAGGTTAGAAACACTTTTCTTTAGTGATTGCTAACACTCCTTAATTTCATTGGCAACTAACAAGATAAACTATGCGGGTTTTTCACTTTGCAACATTCGATTAATTTAGGTTGGAATATTCTTGAGTCACATTGGTGAATAGTCCTAGAATATTCCAACTCATGTTGATCGAAGGTTGCAAATGAAAAACTCGCACAGATTTATATTATTAGTTGCCAATGAAACAGATTGGCATTTACAAACACTAAAATGTGTTCACATTTTATTTTTGCAGCCAAACGTTGAGAAGCATTTGTTCATATTGATTGCTAACACTTCCTTAATTTCATTGGCAACTAACATTTTAAATTGTGCGAGTTTTTCACTTTGTAACCATCGGCCAGCCAGGTTGGATATTCCGAGTCACATGGGCGAATAGTCCTCGAATATTCCAATTCCAACTCCTCTTAACCGAATGTTACAAATTGAAAAACCTGCGCAATTTAGATTGTTAGTTGCGGAAAACAAATAGGTTGCAAAGTGTAAAAATGACCTTAAGTTCAAGTTGCAAATTGTTTTTTTCCCCAATTGATTATTATGAACTTGTGCTGATTAATTGGTGTGAAAATTGTTTTAAGTTTGTGTTAGTTGTAGATGATGATGAAAGTGGGACTGTTGAAGGGAATCTTGTAATGGCAGCATCCCATGTGAGTCCAAAGGCTATTGCATTTATGGTTAAACATGGATCAGGTATTGTTTCTGTGGGGATGAAAGCAGAGGATCTTGAGAGGTTAAAGCTTCCATTGATGTCTCCTGAAAATGAAGATGATTCATCTGCTCCTTCATTCACAGTCACAGTGGTATATAACTCAATTCTTGTGCTTCTCATTTTTCCAATTTTTGGATATATTGTTTGGTTTATAATGGGGTAATTTCAATTTTAGTACCTCAATTATATATTATTTTCACTTTTTGCATCCCACATTCAGATCATATCAATTTTGGTACCTATGTTTTCCTTTTAATTATTTTTGCCACATTTCATCAAACATCCGTCAATTTTGGTACCCGTATTTTACTTTTTCATCATCAGTTTTGGTACCTCGTGTTTTACTTTTTAATCACAAATGATATAGAATGTTACGAAAGTGATTAAAAGTAATATATGATGTATCAAAATTGATATGCCCTGAAAATGGGGTACCAAAATTAATTTTTTTTTATAATTTAGGTACTAAAATTAGAATTATCCTGTTTACTATCCTCCTGGCTCGTATGCGAAACAACGACATGCCCGTTACATACGATTTCGAGTTTCTTTGATGTTGAGCTTCAAAGAAGAAAGTATAAATTGGTGTTAAATTCAACAACTTAATTGAGCAGATACTTGTATTGTATTTGATTTTCAACGCCAATTTTTCTAAATTTGCGATAATTTGGTTGTCGGAGTTCTTTAGCATACGTAGAAAGTGTTTGCAAACACTTACAAAAAGTGATTGTCAGCTTTTAACTGAAAAAAGTAAGTTTTAGTGTTTGCAAATGCCAACTTCTGCTTCTTACTCAGCATAATTTGATCTAATATGAAAGCAAGAGAATAGTGCTTTAGATTTCTAATTTTGTTTCTGGTCTGACTTTTACACGTGAATAGAACATTTCTACATTGTTCACCAATTAAACACTCTATTATAACTTATTCAATTTTTAGTTTCTGTTTACAAATACTACCAACTTCTGATTCTCAACTACTTTTCGCTTCTGCTATAAGAGATCGCTTTCTCAATATGCTCCGACTGTTGAACTCTGTATGAAAGTACTTTTTATTACTTTAGTGGACGAGTTTTTGATTCTCTTAAGTTTTTTCTTTGATTTATAGGATGCTAAAGTCGGAACATCTACCGGTGTATCAGCTTCAGACAGGGCAAAAACTGTCTTAGCTCTTTCATCCCCTCAATCTAAGCCAGAAGATTTCAGAAGGCCTGGCCATGTATTCCCCCTCAAGTATAGAAACGGTGGCGTTTTACGTAGAGTCGGTCACACTGAGGCTTCTGTGGATTTAGTGATATTAGCTGGTTTGCAGCTAGTCTCGGTTCTCTCATCCGTGGTTGAAATAGAAGATGGTTCTATGGCCTCAATGGCCACTTTAAGAAAGTTGGCCTCAGATCATAGCATTCCAATTGTTTTAATCACTGATCTCATTAGGTAAGTCCAAAATATTGTTTTTATTGTTTGTAGGTGTCAGCTCTGATTCTGATCATTTAATCAGAATCTAAAAGCAGGGAGGTATATGCTTTAGATTTCTGATTTTGCTTCTGGTTTGACTTTTACTAACAAATAAACACGTTTACAACTTTTTCACGAAATACTCTCAACTTCTGATTATATTTACAAATATTACCAACTTCTAATTTCAATTACTTTTACTTCTCCTACAATATGTCACTTCTTCTAAAAGCAGAAGTTTTTATCGACATTCTCATAATAGGATATGAAGATGAACCGATGGGAAATTTGAACCAGCATAACATGAAAATACACGAGGACTTCGATGAAAATCATTTTTGAAAAATCAAATGGTATATCTAATGTTGAGGATTTCAAATCCCTAATAATAACTTCATTGAGTTTTTTTGGATAAAAAGAATTTCAAATCCTCAGTCTCGTATTTTGTGCTATTTTTTGAGTTATGACGAGGGATTTCAAATCATTCTTATACAAAGTCATTTGAAATCTCTTTCATAAATTCTCTTCTCAAATCCAAATCTTTTCATCCAAACGTAATCCTAGAGAAAACATCAATAACTAACTTGGATTACGAAATATTTTGCTTATAGGTATAGGAGAAAGAGGGAAAAACTAGTCGAACGAACTGCAATTTCGCGTTTGCCAACGAAATGGGGCTTGTTTCAGGCGCATTGTTATCGTTCAAAACTCGACGGAATGGAGCATATAGCCATTGTAAAGGTAAAAAGATTATGTTGCCCGAGAAAAAGAAATGCTGATATCTTGTTGCTGAGAATTGTGATAGGGATAATTACAAAATGCTCCCTAAGGTTTGGGCTAATTGCAAAAAAATCCAGAGATTTTTGAGAATTACAAAAAAAAACCCTTGTGGTTTGATTTTGTCTTAAATTTAAGGGGTAACTGTTATGTTAGTATAAATTTCAGGGGGTTTTGAAATATTTTTTTTGCTTATGAACGCTAAAATGTAAGACTGAATCAAACTTCGGTTTTTTTAATTATGCCTAAATACCTATCACTATCTTGATTTATCATTTTAGCTTTGTATTGTTATACCAACAGGGAGACATTGGAAATGGACAAGATGTTCTAGTAAGAGTTCACTCAGAGTGTTTAACAGGTGACATTTTTGGATCAAGGCGATGCGACTGTGGTAATCAGTTAGATTTAGCGATGCAAATAATCGAGCAAGCTGGTAGAGGTGTCGTCGTCTATCTTCGCGGGCATGAAGGGCGTGGTATTGGTCTTGGTCACAAACTTCAGGCTTATAATTTGCAGGACAAAGGGCATGACACAGTTGAAGCAAATCTTGAGCTTGGTTTCGCAGCTGATGCACGCGAATACGGGATTGGCGCGCAGGTCTGTCGATAAACTTTTCGTGTTTTATCAGGAAATTTTTGAGATTTTCAGGCTTGATTCTTATAATCTATCCAAATGGTTCATTCATCTAATTGGAGTGGCTAAGCGTTAGGCCCCAGTCTGAGCGGCTGCGCTTTTTAGAACACTGTCTAAATGATAGCTAATAGTAGCGAAATTGGCATCTTTATTTGGAGTTTCTTTGCTAGTTCTTGTGACATGGTAATTTGTTAGCTGCAAATAACTTATAAGGGCTATTTCAAGGATAAAAGGGTTTAGTTACAAAATATACCCTCAAGGTTAAGTCTAATTACAAAGAGTCACAACTATCTTTTAATATTACAAATACCCTTTTCATGTTTGTTCCTATTTTTACAAAATTGCACCCTCGACAGAAGGTATCTGTTAAACAAACATAAAGCTCAATGGATTGTTTGTAATACCTTAATGGAGTATTTGTAATTTTAAAAAATAACTTGTTTTCCTTTTTGTAATTAATATATACCACAGGGACATTTTTTGTAATTTACCCAGTTGAAACTGTTATTTAGTACTCACTATACATGATTTCTGCGTGTAATAAAAAGGGATAATTACAAAAAGAAAAAATCCTGAGGTTCCGGCTAATTACAGAAAAACCAAAAGGTTTTGAAAATTACGAAAAACCCCTTCCCTTGAGGTTTGATTCAGTTTTACGTTTTCTTCTCCATAAGCAAAAACCATTTCAAAATGCCCCTGATAATTTTAGAAATATTACAGTCATCCCCTTAAATTTAATACATATTAAAACGGGGACTTTTTGTAATTTTGAAACATCTAGGGTTTTTTTTGTAATTAGCTCAAAACTTTAGGGGTCTTTTGTAATAATCCCTAATAAAAATGGTTGATCTCCCTGTAAATCTGGTTTAGTACAGCACCTTAGGTTGACTAGAAGAAACATTTCATATTTTCCTGAGAAGCAAAAGAGATGCATCTTTACTTCACTAATCATATTTCATAGTTACTTTTCAAAAAAAAAAAAGTATATCTCATAGTTAGACATCATTGCACAAAATGAAAAGAAATTCTATCTGCTTAAACAGATACTACACGACATCGGAGTTCACACGATGCGCCTGATGACAAACAACCCGGCCAAGTTCACCGGTCTAAAAGGTTACGGTTTGGCAGTTGTTGGACGTGTCCCGGTGCTAACCCCCATCACAGAGGACAACAAGCGTTATCTTGAAACAAAACGAACAAAAATGGGACATATATATGGATCTGATCTACAAGGGCCATTGAGTGAATTCATCAAATCATCGAGTACAGATAAACAAGAGCCGTCTGAGGGAAAACGCGCAAAATGAGCGCGTTTTCTTCTTGATCGCACGATCTTTTTTGGTACATAGACAACTAATAAAGGGAATTTTACAGTTTCAGTCCCTTTACATTTTTTTGATTTACATTCTCTTCCACATTTATTACTGCATATTAATGCTTTACACTGTATGAAACATTTTTTTCTGTTAAAAATTTCATGGCAATGTAAAGAAAGTAATGCAAATGACTAAAAACATCTTCATTCCTGATTCCAGGCTTATGGTACATTTCGTGCAATTGATAACTCTAATTGTAGTAGTTGCCATTATGGATAAAAAAGGTAGGGATAATTACAAAAATACCCCTGAGGTTTGGGCTAATTACAAAAAAACCCAGAGACTTTTGAAAATTACAAAAAACCCCTTGAGGTTTGATTCATCTTACATTTTCCCCCTTTATAAGAAATATAACATATCAAAACCCCCTGATATTTATAAAATACTACAGTTATCCCCATAATTTTAACACATAACCAAACTTGCTGAAGTTTTTTTGTAGTTGTAAAACATCTCTGGTGTTTTTTTTGAAATCAATCCAAACCTCTGGGGTGTTTTTGTAATTATTCCTAAATGACCTTATTTTGTCTTTATGGGGTTACCTACTGAGCTTCCAACAGATAAGATGAAGTGATAATTACAAAAACTACCCCGAGGTTTGAGCTAATAACAAAAAAAACCAGAGGTTTTTGAAAATTACAAAAATTCCCTCGAGGTTTGAGTTTGTATTACACATTGCCCCCTTCATAAGCAAAAGCATTCCAAACACCCCCTATACTTTCATAGAAAAATTACAACTATTCCTTTACATTTAAGTCAGAATCAAACCTTAGGGTATTTTTGTAATTATCCCAAACCTCGGGGGTATTTTCGTAATTATCCTAAGACGAATGATTGCTGTTATTACCTAGTAGAATCAAAATCAACTGTTACTTTCTGCAACAGTTCTAACAGAAGTGTTCTGTACTACTTCAAATCGCACGACTTGGTATCGTTCCGATCTTTCCCGACGAAAATCTTCCCTATTCAGACTTTCCGGAAACGAATGCACGGCCATCGAAGAATCACGGGACGCGTTCACATCACAAACATGACACCTGCATAGAGGACAGCTCGAATGTGTCTGAAACCAAGTATCTATACACGAAACGTGGAACAAATGAGAGCAAACCGGCAAATGCTTCACCCATTCCCCTCTTCAAATTCGCCCAAACACACCGCACATTCTGAGCTATTATTTCCTTGTAATTCTCCGTCTTTGCTTTTCTCAATCCGAGTGATTGGGAGCGAGTGCATAACGTACGAATCAAGTCCCCTGCTCCGAAACTGGAAAGAGTACTCGTCAAGATGCTCGTTTAAACGCCTCCTTTGATCCGGATTTCGCGATCGAAACATGGCACAGTTTCTATCAAGAATCTTGTAGTAACTGAATAGTAAAAAGATGCTGCAAATTAGACCGACCATACCGATGACTTTAGGATCCCATCGTGAAGGATCGACGCCCGGGGATGGCGATGGAGGCGTAGGCATGTTTGGTAATGAAAAAAAAAAAGGACTTGGATGGTTTTAGATGGAAACAATCAAATGTTTGCTAAAACAAACTGATAGTGGTGATGATAACTAAGAAGAAACTATGTGAGTTCATAAATTGGAGACTACATTTAAATATGAAATATTATGTCTTTATGTGTTATTATCCTAAGTAGTTTTTAAGAAGAATGGAAATAACAAGAAACTGCTTTGGAGGGCTTAGATAGATTTTAGAACTAAGTGAGAGTTTTAAAAACTTTGGTTTATTTTAGATTTTTAGTTAGCTTTGTGATCATCAGAACTCTTCTCTTTCTTTTCTCTCATTTCTTTTAAGGGATAATTACAAAAGACCCCCTCGGGGTTACATAAAAACCCATAGATATTTCAAAATTACAAAAAGCCCCTCATGTTTGATTATGCCTAAAATTTTAAGGGGTTAACTGTGGGGTTTTTGAAATGTTTGTTGTTTATGAAGGGAGAAAATGTAAGTTGGAATCAAACCTCAAAGAGTTTTTTTGTAATTTTGAAACATCTCTGAGTTTTTTGTAATTAGCCTAAACCTCTGGGGTGTTTTTGTAATTATCCCTTCTTTTAATCAATTTCTCACTAAAAAACTGTTTCTAGCTTATAAAACACATTTTAGTGTTGCAATTGTAACGTTTCTGTTTCATTTAACCAGAATCTAAAAGTCGAGAGATGGGTGCTTTAGGGGATGTATGAATGTGTTTCCAAGTCCAATTTCCAGTTTCTAGTATTGGAAAATGAATTTTCAAACTTTATTGGTTTTCGTGTGAGAATTGATAATATGTTTGGTTTGTTGTCTGAATTTCTGTTTAGAACTGAAACTATGTTTGGTTATAGTATTTTTGACATAGATTTGCGTGATTGTAGTGTATTTTTGATATCGTTTTGCGTGATTGTAGTGTATTTTCACATAGATTTGCGTGATTTTGGTGAAAACTTGTTTGGTTGTATTTTCAAAAGAATCTTTCCATAAAAAAATGAAAACTGAAAATGATTTTATTTCTATTGAGAATTTCTTAAACAAACATAAATTCATTTTCTGTAATAGTTGGAAATTGGAAAATTGGATTTGGAAACAATTCCATATATAACCTTAGATTTCTGATTCTGCTTCTGGTTTTGACTTTTGTAAACAATTAAGTACATTTACATCTTTTTTACCAAACAGGCAAGCACTCTCAACTTTTGATTCCGAACTTCTTTTACTCATGTTACAATAAATCATTACTTCTAAAGCTAGCAGTTGTTGCAAACACTCCCAGAGAACAAAAAACATGTTCTCCATGGACAATATTAAATAAAGGCAATTAAAAAAAACATATGAGATGGTCTTATATTATGAGTCTGTCTCGTGGACTTAAGTTCATGGGACAGATCCTATACAACATAATAAATATGGATCTTTTTCATGTATTTGGGTTTGGGTTGAAATTCTATTTATATATATGATCCGTCTAGAGGATAGCTTGGAGCATGGATCAATTTCATCCATTTTGGCGGGTGCTTACTGACCGGATACCTTAACTATTTCGAAGTAGGCTGGGTCGCCTTTTTGCCGAGGACAATTCCCCTGAGACCGTCTCATACAAGTTTTTGTACAAAGAGAAACTTCATTGATAAAAATCGAAAAAATCATTCATTCAATATTAAAATCAATCAATGTTTTGCCATTTACACCATTCCCCCCATTCTATTTGTACAAAAAAACATCAGAACCACTAAAATCCTAAACATCAAATAAACCGTTGTCTCTTAGCCAAAGGGGCAGCAACACAAGTACCATTCATCCCATTCCCCAAACAACTCCCAGAACTCATATCACCAAAACTCAACAAAGGCACAGACTGAGCTTGACCCGACCCGCAAGAAACCCGACCAAAAGCCTCCGGACTCATCGATCCCGACCCCACATTCCCCCTGATCGACACCGGAGGTATCTGAAAAGCCTGAAACCGCGGCGGATTCCTCCACCTAGGCAGCGGCCCGGCCACGAGAATCGTCCGGAGGAGCGGCCCCGCCCGGACAACGGCCTCCAAAAACCCGCCTTTCTCGGGCAATGCTCTCCCCTTCACGAGATCATCTATAATTTGATCACCACTCAAAACAACGGCATTGGAGTCGGGAGACGATGACACAGGATCGAACGGAGACGAGCTTTCGGATTCGGTTACGCTCGAATTCGGTTCGATGAGAGGGTTATGATTTGGATGACCGGTTTGAAACAGGGGAATGGGGTTGTTGTTGAGTAGGTTTTGGAGTTGGTTTTGGGCTTCATCTCTTTCTTGGATGGCGTATTTTAGGAGATGGATTAATTGGTTTATGTAGTCTTTGTTTTTTTGCATTTCTTCCATGGATTCTGATTTTAGCTTTTCGAGCTCGAGTGTGGTGAAGAGAAGCTTCTGTCCCAGTTGCTCCATATCATGATTCTGTAAGGGGAAAAGAAAAGGATAATTACAAAAACACCCCAGAGGTTTGGGTTAACTACAAAAAAAACAGAGGTGTTTTAAAATTACAAAAAACTCTTCAGGTTTTGTTTTGTCTTATATTTTAAGGGAACCTGTAATATATTTGTAATTGTCATGGGTTTTTTGAAATATTTTTTTTTTTGCTTATGACGGGAAAATGTAAGATGGAATCAAACCTGAAGGGTTTTTTTGTAATTAGCCCAAACATTAAGGGTTTATCCCCAAAAAAAGATAATTACAAACACCCCCAAGGTTTGGGCTAATTACAAAAAAACCCGGAGATATTTTATAATTGCAAAAATTCCCTTTAGGTTTTGTTTTGTCTTAAATTTAAGGGGGTAAATGTAGTATTTTTGTAAATGTCGGGTGGTTTTTTGAAATGTTTTTTACCTTCGAAAAATGTAAGACGGAATCAAATCTGAAGGTTTTTTTTTTTGTAATTAGCCCAAACCTCAGGGTTTTTTTGTAATTAGCCCAAAAAAAAGCAAATTTATCAGTAAGAGCAAATTCTTGCTGGAAAAACACAAACAATGGCCATTACAGTTTGGTAGAACAGTCAAGTATAGAATTCTATGAAAATCTTGAGAATATGTACCAACATTCTCTGTTATAATTTAGTTTTTCTGTTAGAAAAAAAAGGGATTTGAGATCATAATTAGACATTTATGTCAAATGATTTAACATTGGATACCTAGTCTAGGAAATAAACAATCAAATGTGCATCAAGAGGTCATAATTTTGTTTTTTCTTTTTTAAATCATTAAAATCGCCTAATGCAGCACAAAATACCAGCATCCATGGCAAAAAACAAATAACAATAAAATATGCCCCATTTTATTGCAAACAAAGGAAATGTAACAAGAAATCAAGTTGATGAATCATAAAATGTCATTTTAACAAAAAACAAAACATGAAAATTATTTGGAAAAAAATAAATTCAATCCCAGTACTAGAGAAATTCTTCTATTGATGGAAATTAAAAGAAAATTGAGAAATGAATTATAATAATCAAGAAGATAGAGATAAAACCCACCTCTTCATAACCCCACAAAGCAGCCATCTCCCCCATTCTGTCTATGAAAATGTAAAGAATTTTCTGGAAAAGTAGTTAAGATTTTTTTTAATCTTTAGGGAAAAGGGGTTTTGAGGAAGAAGAGTTTGAGGTTTATATAGAGTGGAAAGATCAATAAAAAGACAAGAATATGTAAAGATATAAAAAGCCCACACTCAAAAGGAAAAATTTATAAAGGAATCTAGAAAACCTTCCAAAATAACAATGGGACCCCTATTACTTACTTCCTTTGTTTAATAAAGAAAGTTAGAAAATTCCACTGTTTAAGGAGCTTGCCATACATAGAGGTGTCAAACGGGAAAGGTCGATCCGGCCCACGGGGCAAAAGAAAATTTGAGTCGGGCCGAGTCGGGCCAAACAGTTCTCCAATTGTTATTTGGAGCCCAGTCCACAAAAATAAAATGAAAAAATCGGGCCGGCCCGAGCCAAAAAAGCCCGGCTCATTTCGAACCTCTAAAATTAGAGTCCAGTCCGGTGCTTTTATCGGGCCGAGCCAAAATTGACAGCTCTAACCATACAGTCTAGGGATCGGGTCATTGGATCAGATTCGTGTTTGATTTCGGGTGGTTTTGGATTATGATTAAAATACATCAAAAATTAATTAAACTATAAAATAACTACGTTTTAGACAAAATTGGTAGCATTGTGTCAGATTTGTGTCAGTCGTGCTCGAGTTCGGGTTTCTCGTGTTCTGGTTTGTGTTTCTCTCAATAACTTCGAAACAGGTTCGGGTTAGGTTACCGTATTGTGTCAGAGATTGTCACCCCTACCATACAGTAAAACAAAATTCTAAATAAAAATTAATAATTTTTTTACGTTTGTTTTTTACTATCCTCATTCCTATGGTAATGTCTGTCATAGTCAATGGCTAAATCCAGGTAGATTTTCCTTAAATATTCTCTAAATAATAGCATTTCTATTCTTAGTCTCCAGTGTAAAAAAAAGTTTATGATTACGCGGTTTTGTTAGTTTAAAAAGGTAAGGTTGCCATGGATGATGTTTTTTTAATTACTTTTCCTATTCTTTTTCCCTCTCTTTATATTGGTCAAAAATCATATTTTTATTGTGAATTATTATTATTGGACTAAAAGGATGGATGATGAAAATAATATTGTCCTATAATTCAACAGTGGATAAATCCATATTTATTAAGGTCATATATTTTTAAATATCATTATTAGTTTTTTAAGCATCTTAAAAGAAAAGAAAAAAGGTTTCAAAAAAAAAAGGAAAAAAAAGAGTTTTAGGGTTAAAAGATATGATTTATTGGACCGTCTTGGGATGGCAATGGGGCGGATCGGGTATCTAAAGACCTAGATCTGCGATGTCCTTATGGGGCGAGGCAGGGCAAGACGACCCGTCCTACCCCGAATTAAATAACTTAAATAGAAAAAAAGGAAAGAAAAAAGGAATTTTTTTAATGTATTTATAAAATTCCTTACAAAAGTTGTTACTATCAATATATTATAATATATATTATATATGCAAAATATATTATAAATATGTTAAAAAAAATAGACGGAGCAAGGTGTGTTACTCGCGGAGAGGAAGTGATACCTAGACTCACCCTCTTCTGTCGCGGGTCACAGGGAGGGGCGATCCAAATAGGACAGGATTGGGCGGATACCCACGGCTCGGGGCAAAATTGTTATCCCTAGACCGTCTCTCTTAAATGATAGTATATATTCAACACCGCCCAATTAATTTTCCTCCTTTTTGTTTTGAAGACTGCCAAATTCTCAAGTTATTTGTGTTTTTTTCCTTTTCGTCTTTTCGTTTTCTTTTTCTCTTTTTGGTGGGGCGGGTGGGTGGGTGAAAAATAATAAATGATACAATGCAAGACATGAAATTATATTTTGAAACTCAGAATGGTGAGCAAGACCGGCCAATTGAAATCAGTCGATGTAAAGAAAAATTAATCATACTTTTTAGATAGAAAATAATAATGTAATATTTTAATTATCATATAATATATAAGGTAAAAGAAATTAATAACCGACTAAAATATATTTAACATAGTCTAAATTCAAAAAAATTACATACATGATGTGTTCAAAAAAATAGCTAGAATTTTTAAACGGAAAACCCAATCCTTACTCAAATCCGCTGGCGGAGGGAGGGGGCCCAACCTGCCGCCCTCCCCGCATTTTTTAACTTTTTTTTATTTGGAATCTTGTTTTAGAAGAAAGTAGTTAGAATTTGTATCATTTTTTTGTTAATTTTTTATCTGCTCACCCGATTTGTGTGTATCAATAGCCACTCCATTACAATTCATGCAGGTTACGCCATTGCTCAGATCCATTTACAATTCACACTGTCAAAATCTCCAATAAAACGAGTTCGAAACGTTTCAAATTTAATATATCCTATAAATGTAATTCCTAATAATCTTATCAAAAAACATGACTTCTAAATACATCTTCCTGGAATTAATGGAAAACATACTGGATTGCCATTGCCATATGAATTGCCCAGGAACACTGAAAAGGACCCTATCTTGGTTGACTTGTAGAGTTTGCTTTATATTCATTGCACCTATATTTTTATACAACTGGCACACGCTTTTAATTAATCTTCACAAATTACAATTAAAATTATGATGTTTTCACATCAATGACAACTTTAAGCTCTCAATAATTCATGATTATTATTTTAATGATTTCATACTTGAAAACAAGTTTTCATTCACTTTAAAATAAGTTTCGGTAAATGAGAAGTATAATTATTACTTTATAAGAACATGGTTAAGGGCATTACCACGCTTACGCCGCTGGTTTTCTTCCAAAGCCTTTTTATAGCTTTTTTATTAGCCTGTAATTTTATTAAAAAGAAAAAAAAAAAAAAAGAATGAACCTCATCCTAAAGCGCTCTCTTTTGCTTGCGCTTCTGTAGCCGTGGAAGATGTGAATCGTGGGTTATGCCTCAACTATTCATGGTCTTTGGGTTGTCCAAGACTGAGTTACCACACAAGAAGTCCTCCTCCACCCTGTAAATTATTACCAGAGGGATTCGAACAACCACACTGTGGGTGCCAGCAAGCAGACATCACGTCACCCAAGTCCTTTACTAGTTGAGCTATGCCCCGGGGGCTACACATGACTAGTTCTCGTAAAAACAACTCCGTTCTTTTAAAAATTCAACAAATTGTCCCCATGTAAACTGCGAGAAATGTATTTTGGCTCGTAGGTCCCTAATATCCTCAACTAACGCGTACAAGGAATCGTCTTTCAAGTAATTACTCAATGTTGGACTCAACTATCCAGCCTCTGGCTCTCAAGCCCCTGATATCCTCAACTACGCGCAGAAGGAGTCGTCCTCCAAGTGATTGCTCCATACTGGACACCAACTATCCAGCCGCAGGTTCCCACCAAAATTCAAT
The DNA here is from genome assembly GCA_016081115.2 of Rehmannia glutinosa. NCBI lineage: Eukaryota > Viridiplantae > Streptophyta > Magnoliopsida > Lamiales > Orobanchaceae > Rehmannia > Rehmannia glutinosa. The sequence goes on from JABTTQ020000018.1 coordinate 232,898, forward strand.
CTCTCACACTGTTGCTTGAAGCCCTCAATATTAATTGTTTCATCATTGTACCTTTGAAAACTTAAATCCCTGACCTCTCCAAATAAGGCTAGGAATTATCTCTCATGTGGTCGTTGGGCCACAAGACCATTGGCCTGTAACTAATTTCATTATCTTTTGAGAGGAGAATGACTTGGGTTAGATCTCATACAAGTGTTTATATCCCCTTTCCAAATTTTCCCATTGTACTAAAAAAAATGTACTAAATGAAATTGATCCTAATTCATACAATGCATCTGTAATTTAAAAAACCACTTTTCTTGTTTATTATTTTCCAACGAAAAAAAAAAGTAAAAGAAATCTAATAAATTTCTGGGTTTCTTTTGGGTTTAAAGTTAACACGTGTTGACATCTCATTGGGCGAAAATACAAATATACTCTTCTAATCAAAAGCCAACAGAATTCCGGTTACTTGCCAGTTGCCACACAGACATCGTATTATATTGTTTATGAATAATAATATAAGTGGGTAATTATATATTATAGAACAGTCCAAAAATGCAAAGGAAAAATAAAAATGAAAATTCCTAATCTGACGAAAAGAAAAAAAAAATTAAAACAGTGAACGTGGATGAAGTATTCCATGGCAATGGATAATCTGGATTATGTATGTATTTATTCCCCAACAAGCCGCTTATATTTTGTCTTTACCCAAACTCCATATTACTTATTCTCACCACTAACTATTTTTTGTTAATTTATTACATATATGGAAAGGGAGAAAGTGGTGGGAATCGAACTCCGCCAACTTTTAATATAGACATGAGAGTCTTAACCAGAGATGTAGTGGCCAAAAAGGGCACTGAGCCCCCCTCAAATTTTGAAAAAAAAAATTAAGGATATTTAATATTTTGGTCATTTCACATGTTAAACTTGAAATTAAAAAAAAATGGGAAGAAAAAAGTCTTCAATTATATTGTATTTCTCTTTCCTATTTTGATTTGTGAATCTTGAAAAATATAAGTTTTGGTTATTTTTCCCCTTTCTTAAAATTTTGTATATTTTTTAAACTTCTCTATAAACTTTAACTTGAATTTTTGCATTATTCTCTTGTGTCTCTATTTGTTTTTATTAGTATATTGATGAAATTATATTTTGTTATTTATTTTTTAATATTAAGATGTGATTGAATTAATATAATGACTTAATCAAAACTTCTACTTATTTTAAATTTGATATATTATTTTTCATTTTTATACGTGGTAATTTACAAATTGTCCACATAGTTTTGTAAAAATAAAAAATAATCATAATTTTCGAAAACATGTTTTTTAGCCATTTTTATTCTTGTTCTTTGATTAGGTACTTGATTATATTTCAAAAAATTGATGTGGTACGGTTTAAAAAAATGATAAAGTGTATTTTTCGGTACCGAGTCATGGACCGATCCATAGAAATGAAAAGAAAAAGACGAAGTGAAAATTTGGACTCAAAAATAATTTAAAAAAATGGTTTAAACTATTTTTATCATAGAAAAGTGACCAAAAATTCGGAGTACTCTTTTTATATTGATATTTGTTGAGCCCTCGTACCAAAAATTCATAGCTTTGTCAGTGGTCTTAACCATTTGATTACTATCCAATTCCAGGTCTCAGCACTAAATATTCAATATGTTGTAAATCGTTTAATATTAAGATATATGTTATGTTTTATAATACTATTTAGGCAACGGTGTACACAGGAAAATTATTTGGATAATGGATACCGAGGGAGGGATAAGATAAAAAAATATTATATAATGTACTATGTCATCATATATTTCATTTTTAAAATTATTATTAGTTGTTGCATGATTGTTCCATACAGCTAGGTAGCGCCAAAAATCCATCATATTTAATGCTTAATGGGTTTATATGCACAAGCATTAAACTCTATACAATAACAAGACAAAACAACAAGGTGGCTTAGCCCATCTGGCCACCACAAACAATTGTGGGATGGAGGTCAGGGGTTCAAATCCCTGTTCCATCAAATTGTTTGTGGGGTGGAGGTCAGAGGTTTATATCCCTACTCCATCAAATTGCTCCCCGGGGCATATGCGAGCATTTGGTGGGAACTCATACTGAATAGCATCCGTGGAGGATCTGGTTTACGTCGCCAGACCGTCGTAACAACGCCGCTGCGTGCACATCCGCGGTTTACCTTGGCGGCAGCAATGAGGAGTCGAAGCTATTGTCTCTCAAAAGATAGTGGGCGTAGCGCCTGTTCGAGTTATCAAAAAATAATAATAATAATAACAAGACAAAACTGCCTATAAATTAAATATATAAAATACAGAACATAATCTATCTTCAAATGAAGACAAACGTACACCTGCTAGGAATTAAATAATTAATTGCATCTCCTAATGTACCATGTATTTAGCGTTATATTGTTTAGTTTTTTAATGGTATTTCTCTCATTACACACATGCACACACACGTGTTATTCCCAGTTTTCCTAAAGGTAATCCCAGAAAAACATAATTATAAAATAGAGATCTTCTATTATTAAAATTATATTTCATCTCATGTTCCACCACACAAATATTTGGTACGCTACCATATTAATTTTCAAACATAAGTCACAGATAAATTATGGGGTTTTAATATATTAAGTGAAATATGTATACATGTTAAACATTCGTATGGTGGAACATAAGATGAAACACAATTTTAAAATAGAAGATCTCATCCGATCAGGACTTTAAACTCTCTAAGGCATAATGCATTGATGCAATATATATGCAGGCTACTAAGAAAATATACTTGGTTAAATATTTTTTAAGATGGGTCAGATGCAATGGTCTATATCTAGAATGAGATTCAAATGTCCCACAAGCTCTTAACATTTTCTTATTCTGATATATATGTTGGAATAAAATTAGATATACAAGAATTTTATTTAAGGACACAACCCTTAGTAGATATACAACCGATTTTGCTCGTATCAACTCCTTATTCCGTGTACTTATTATTCCACATATCTCAAGGGTTCTACTATCTGCAATGCTCCAAATTACCACCAAAATGCTACAAAATAGTCATTTTCCTGTAAAACGAGCAAAACATAATATTTTTTCCAAACATTAAGAACACAACTCTTATTACTAATTTAATGCGTGCATGTATATCACGTCATTTTAGTCAAAACCATGCCCAAAATACATGCAAAAACCATAATTAACATGCGTATTTACCAATACATAGGAGTTTTTTTACAAATTTAGTACGATGATGTAATAATTTTGTTGAACAAACCAAAAGCTTGATTATATATTCTTGTTCTTAGAATAGCAATATTGAGCCAACTTGAAATTAATCAATTATTATTTGGAAGGTTGTAAGTGATGGATAGAGAATAAACAACTTAATTATTTGAAATTGCTTTTAGGAAAAATAGAACGAAGTTGAGTCTATATATTAATAGATTTCGAGGCGTCCATTAATTCTTGTAAAGTTAAGTCCTTTAGTTTAGATGAACTTAGATCATTGAACTGCATCTCTTAAAATATGATAGGGATCTAATGATTAAATCTTTAGATGCGAATTTTACAATCAAATACATGTATTTGAATCCCCTTGAAGGTAAGTTAACAATTACAAATTTTTAACGCACTATTGTAACCATTCATATATAATAGAAACCAAATAAGAATGTCATTCAAAATCATCTAGAAATTGACGTCCTTAATTTAAATTGAAGCTTTAAAATATTTTTGTTCTTGGTTTTTCTGAATTTTAGCATTGTTTTTCCTTTGCTACATGATCATGACTTTTTCTTTTATATATATATATATATATATATATATATATATATTCATTTATTAAAAAAACAACTAAAAAAAACTTTTCATTAAATTGGAGATATCTATTCGAGCGACAAATTTTTCATAAATTGAAAACTTTTTCGATCCATTTATTCCAACATAATTAATGTAACCTTTCATTTAAAAAGGAAAAATCGTCATAATAACCCAACAACCTCAAGCATTAGAAACGAAATCATTAATAAAAGCCTCATTCCTACCTCACCTAGATGATGACGTGGAATGCCATGATTGGTGAGTCCATCTTTATCCAAGCGCTCAATTTAGCTCTTAATTATGGTCCATATATAATAGCAATAATGCCTATATATATACCGATCAAAAAAAAAATGCCTATATATAATTTATATACGTATAATATGGAATCACGATATTGTAAATACTACACCTGGTGCAGTACATTTGGTATAACATCCACCGTATAAGTGTTCCTTCTTTAGAAGATGAGACATTTGACATTTATTCACTCGCCACTTAAACACTTGACATTCATCCGAGTGCCAAGTGTATATACATCTGGCGCAGCATGGATAACACCATTGAATGGTCATGTGATCTAAAAGTTTAAACTCTTAAAGATGTGAGTCATTTAATATTTAATTAAACTCTAGCACGATTGAACATTTTTATGGGTGAAAGTGAGATTTGAACTCATGACCTCTGTGCAGACAATTGTTTATGAAGCATTGCACATGAAACATTTATATGGGTAATGATGAGATTTGAATTCATGAACTCTTATTTGGTTTGACTCTGATAACATATGAAATGATTATTTCATCTAAAAGTTTAAGCCGTTAGAGTGAGAAATCATTTAATATTTAATTTTGTATATAAAGGAAATAATTTAGTGCTTGTTTGGGAGCACTTATGGAAAAGTCCATTTAGAAATGGACGTATCTAGAATGGACTTTTCAAAAAACATCTCATTCTCACTTCTTTAAAATGAACTTTTTGGAGGAATGATTTATACAAAAGTTCATTCCAAAATAACTACCAAACATGCAAAATTTATTGAAATAGACTTTTAGATCCAAAAGTCCATTTCAAAAGTGCTCGTATCGGTAAAATAGTCTTTTAGCTAAAAATCGTCTACCTCATTAATATACAGCTTAAAAACAAACGAGAGAAGAAAAGACAAATAGACAATTGCACAATCTTGTCGTGTTGCGCGGCGGCACATGGTAAGTGGGTATGGGTCACACGGCAGCCCGCTCGTGTAGTGACACGTGTTTGAGTTGAAGCTTGCTGTACTTTGACTCTTGCGTTGACCCTTGGTGTGAGCGCCGTGGTCCAGTGGCACATGCGCCTTTGCCCATTAGCAGATTTTTCTGTATTGGTAGGTTGCACATGCCTCATGCTTTCTTCCAAAATTGGAAATTCTAAATATAAATATCATGTTATCACAATACAAGTCATATTATTGGTTATAATTTTCGTATCGTAACTAATGTTTTTGAACTCGGATCGGACATCAAATTGGACTAGTAATTGGGGCACTTGCAATGTCGTAACCAGAAAAAATATTCAGGTGAGTCGATACATGAAATTGTGATAGGACAGATAAAAAAAATTAAGTTTTTTGGGGAAAGAGAAGTGGCAGGTTAGCCCCCCTACCTCTGCCAGTAGTCATTCGGGTCGCTAGTTCACCCGACCAAACAATTCTTAAAAAGTCGATTGGCCCTTATACATACATATATATATATATATACACATGCATATGTTAAAGATAACACAAGTAAAAATGTAAAAAAATTAAAAATACAAATAAAAATAAAAATTAAATTAATTAATTATAATATCCAAACATGCATATATTTAATCGAATATAAGGAGAAGTTATATGCAAATTTACTAAACATATATTTTCCTATAAATTTTGTCAAAAGGTTTGTTTACCAAAAAGGTAAAAAAAAAAATGAACCGAGTTAATAGGGTCACCGATTTTTGGGTTTTTTTCGGGTTTGACCGAGTGTGGTATTTTAGCCACCTAATTTAATTTATAATCGGATCGGACATGTGATCGGTTCTCGATTTAACTGACCAAACCAGTTGGCTTGGTCCGGATTTCGCAACAACCCCCGTAGCTACAAGGGTGCCAAATTTGATTTTTTTAACATTATATTTTACAAACTATCTACAGTTAAAGAGATTTGTGAGTTGAGTCCTTTTCTAATACTATTTTCTGCAAAATGTGATTTTTTTAAGGACTTATTTCGCCCTCTTATGAACTATTCATGTATATAGACAGTACAATCTGCCTATATGTAGGTTGTAGCTGGTCCCAAGCCCGGATAAAAGGAGGAGGATAGAGTTAGGTTGACACCAACGTAAAACCATTGTCATCCTTTGATGATATGGATCATATGAGACACGGTGATAAAGCTAAGATGCTCCCCGATTTATGAAGTGCATTGCAGGGTCCGACTGTGGTGTCTTGGCAAGGATCGCTACATCTCCTCGGGGCTTGGGTGTAGTGAAAAATGTGCAAGATCCCTCACACACAAATAAGAAGTACACAAAAGATAACTAGGAAATTAGGAATTATAGAATTGATAGTTGGAATATTGATACTTTGACAAGTAAAACTATAGAGTTAATAGATTTTATTAAAAAAAATAAACATAAATATTATGTGTATTTAAGAAACAATATAGGCAGGGAAGAAAGCTAAAGCCATAGATACCAACAGGTTACAAACTTTGGTATGGGGTAAAGGACATAAGTAAGAGCGGAGTGGGTATTATTGTAAATCCTTTATTCACAAAGCAAGCATGATGGGAGTAATTAGAAAATGGGATAGATTATTTTCTTAAAATTTTAGTAGGTAATGAACGTATAAATATTGTTAGTGTATATGTACCTCAAATAGGATTAGATGAATAAACTAAGACTAGATTTTGGAAAGACCTTGAAACTTTATTTAAACCGATCTCCCAAAATGAAAAATTCATCATAGTTAGAGACTTAAATGGGCACGTGGAAGAGGGTAATGAGGATTATGAAAGGGTTCATAGAGGTTATATATGGTTTTAGTTCGCGAAATAATAAAGGTAGAATCATCTTAAATTTCAAAGTAGCTTATAATTTTATTACAGGTAATACATTTAAAAAAAAAAAAGATGAATACTTAATCATCTTTAAAAGTAGGTTCAACAAATCACAAATCGACCACTTTTTAACCAGAAACAACAATAGAAAAATATCTAAAGGTTGTAAACTAATGCATGGAGAAAACCTCACAACCCTATATAGATTATTAGTCTTGTATATAAGACTTATTAACAAACACTTTAAGAAAAAAAAATAAGAAGATATAATTTTATTAAAATTTTATCAGAAATCGTTGAGTGGAAAGTAGAAAATTAAGCCGATGATACATGAAAAAAATAATCAACTGGAAAAAATCGTAAAAGAAGTATTGAGAGAATCAAAGGGCAATAAATAAAATAAAGAATCATGGTGGTGGAATCAAGAAATCCAAGACAATGTAAATGAAAAAAAGACAACAAAATGTTATATACCTACACAAATGAGGAAAATCTTTAAAGAAATCCAAAAACGCCAATAAAGAGGTAAAAAGTGACAAATGAAGCAAAACAAAAGCCTATAAAGATATTATAAAAGATTAGATACTAATGAATGGGAGAAGGTAGGGACGGACGCAGGAATTTGCTCTTGGGGGGGCAAGATCCAAGGGTGGTCTTGGGGCGGCGCAAATGGTGCCGCCACACAGGAGGCTCTCCGGTGAAAGCCCCCAGAATTTTTTTTTTATATATGTATATATACAATCAATGGCGGAGATAGGGGGCCAACCCGGACCCACCTTTTTAAAAAAATATTACTAGGTAAATTTTTTCAAAAAAAAAAAAATAGTCAATGTTTGTGTATTTCTTTTAGTTTTTTTATTTGGCCCACCCAAATTTCGTGTATCGGCCTACCCATGATAATTCCTAGGTACACCATTGTATCCAATTTCTTGTATCGGCCCACTCTGTGATAATTCCTAGGTACGCCATTGTATAAACGAAATTGGGGTAGGACAGATAAAAAAACTAAAAAAAAATACACATAAATATCAACTTAATTTTTTTAAAAAAAAAATTACCTTAATTTTTTTTAAAAAAAAGAGGGTACCGAGGCCCGGGTTGGCCTCCCCCAATCTCCAAGATTGTATAATATAGTATTTTTTGCTCTAGGCCCCTCGAAATCTTGAACCGATTCTAGCAAAATCAAATCTAATATAAATAAAAACAAAACATACAAGTTTTTATAACTAAATTACATGAAAATTGGGAGGAGCGGGGGCAAGATATTTTGATTTATATTTATATATACTATATTAATTTATTAAATAATGTACTATAGGGGTTCAATCGCAAAATGAGGCGGGGGGGGGGCAGTTGCCACCACTAGCCCCCCCTTGGGTCCGTCCCTGGGAGAAGGATGTGTGTGTATATATGTATATATAATATAGCAAAATTTAGAGAAAACAAACGAGAGATTTAATACAAATCAAGTATATAAAAAATGAAAATATAAATATTTTAGTGTAGAACGTATTTATTTGTGGATACGTATCTTGGAGTGAATAAGTCAATAACAGAAAACAAGAAAACGCCAAACATGTTATATATATGGATAAATCCACAAAGGTGTATAATAATGGATCACCCCCACCCCCACCCCCACGGCCCACACGCACAAATAGATAGAGAAAAACAAAACATTATCAAATATTTCGTTTTGGGCTTATCCGCCAAAATCCAAAGATAATTAATGAACAGGCCGAATTAAATTTTTGGCAAGTTAGTCTAATCAGAGACACACAACAAAGTAACTGAGATATAGGCCTATTATAAAATGGGCCAAGAGAACACTGGGAGAGTTTGAGTTAAGTAATGGACACACATTAAACTTAGATATGGGCCTATTCAATGGGCCAAGGTAATACTTTTTTTTTTAGTAAAATGGAGGGAATTTGGTGAGGGGACACACGCATTCGTATGGGATCAATCCCAGGTCATTTATCTTTACAACACACGTCTCAACCATTGGATCACAAAATTAATCCTGGGCCAAGGAAATACTTGGAGTATTGGAATTTTGAGTTAAAAAATGTGCTTAGGTTAACGATAGAAGCGTGGATTGTATCTAATTGGTTAAGATTGATTTTTTTTATTCTTATTTTTAGTACAATGGGAAAAATTTGGGTAGGAAATACACGCACTCGTATAGAATCGAATTCGGGTCATTCACCCTTACAACACATGTCTCAACCAATAGAGCACAAGGTTGAACTTATATTTGATTATATGTAGTAATTTGACTTGTTTTATATGTTGTGATTATTGTCATTTCCTACTCATTAATTAGTCATTGATAAGTACTATATCGATTAACTACTGATGAATCTTTTAATAATTATGTAATTTATGCATCATAAAAACTAATAAAACTATAAAAGTAGTAAAACTTTATTGCTATCGATAAATGAATAAATGGCTTAATTATTTTTGAGTGAGTCGGTTACATGTTCCCTACTAGTTATCAACAACTCTATATCAATTAGCAATGACAACATTCATAATTATTAACAATTATATCAATTAGCAATCAACATATTAATTGGGATCAAACTTGTGTTCCAATAATAGAGAATTATTTTATCAAAATGGCTGATTCGGGTTTAATCCTACCCGAGCGCGTGTATCTCTTCTTTTACTATCCTCCATTGTAGTAAAAAAAAAAAAAAGCAATCAACATATTAAAAACGAGCAACAATCTATAGTCAACTATCAACTATCAACTACTATGAAAGTACATAAAGTATCACATCCTATCAACTATCGTTAAAAGTATAACTGACAATGGGTTGGGCTTGGGTCAGTACAACAAGCCAAGTGAAAAAATTGGGCTGGATTAGGCCGAAATTTTGTAGAGCCGTCCTTTTGTGTAGCCCAATCCAGCCCATTAGCAATATTTACTCAAGATTTTCATCAGGCCGTCTGGGTTTATCGGGCTTCGGGGCCAAGCCAAAATAGACCCACAATACGATTTTTACTTTCAAAAAACTACGATTTTACAGACCTAGGACACGGTTAATATGCGGAAACAAGAAGACCATAGAATCGATACTCCCGAATTCGTTTACATTCATATGATTAGTATAATTAAGTATTATGAATATCCAATCTCATATGAATCCATTCCAAAAAATATGGATTAGTCATTCCCTTCCCAGAAAGCTAAAAGTAAATCTTGTTAGGTATCACAGGATCATTATGAAACTAAATGGATGAATGTGAGAGAAAAATACCAATTCTATTTCGCACAAGAATATATTTACAGGGAGATTTACAAACTCACAAAAAACTCTCAAAACTCACTCAATCTCTCAAGGATTGATTTTGATCACTCTCAAGGATCTCTCTATGATATTCCACTTACAAGGGATGATTACAACTGAAGAATGAAGCACCTATTTATAGATGGATGTGGGAGGGGTAGGTGGTTGAAGCTTCAATAATGGTGGGCTTGTTGGGAAGCTTCATACTTTTCTTGTCAAACTTGATCACCAACTCTTCAAAGATGGATGGCTTTAGATGGAGGATGTGATCGAAACCTAAATTGAATTCTTCAATCTCTCCTCCACCATATCAGGAATAAGCATCCCCGCTTATGTCTCTACATAGCTCAAGCTTTTCTCGTGTAACCACCTTCACAACATGCCCGATGGATTCTCCTTTGTGTGGATCTTAACGAGTTTCAACTGTTGTCGTTCTATCGTCTCGTGTATCCAATGATATCGAATATCAATATGTTTTGTACGGGAATGGTACATGGAGTTCTTGCTCAAGTCCGAGCACTCGATCGGTCACAATGTACCTTGTAATCTTTTTGCTTAATTCCAAGTTCTTGGAGATAACGCTTTAGCCACAACATTTCTTTACCGGCCAATGGCATCAATATACTCGCTTCATTGTGGATAAAGCAACACACTGCGATCTTCACCGCCATGAAACACTCCTCGCGAAAGTGTAGAGAAATCCTGAAGTTGATTTTTCTTCGTCGGGATCTTTCGCCATATCTCTGATCTCAGATAGCCCCCAAGACGGATCGGCTCCCGTAACAAAGACATATTTTCGACGCACCCTTCAAGTACACGAGAATCCATTTCACCGCTTCCCAATGCTCTTTTCCGGGGGTTAGAGAGAAAACGACTCATGTTCCCCCTGCGTGAGCAATATCTCGGTCTTGTACACACCATTGCATACATCAGACTTCCAACTGCTGAAGAATATGGCACCGATGACATTTCCCGATCTCTTCCTTAGATGAGGGACATGCACTCTTGCTCAACTTGAAATGATTGGCTAATGGAATGCTTATTGTTTTGGCGTTGTTCATATTGAACCTCTCGAGCACTCGTTCAATATACTTCTCCTGAGATAGCCATAACCTCCGGTTCTTTCTGTCTCGAACTATCTGCATTCCCAAAATCTGTTGAGCTGGTCCTAAGTCTTTCATGTCAAAAGACTTCGAAAGTTCTTTCTTCAGCTTGAACACCCATTTGTTTCTTAGTGCCTTCTTCCCTTTCGGAAGTTCTACGATCTCATAAGTGGAATTCTTCTGCAGATATTCCATTTCATCTTGCATTGCTTGCAGCCATTTTTCTTTGTCCTTATGAGATACTACTTCTTGAAACTCCGGTTCTCCATCTTGATGTGAAGGATGTAATCGGATTACGAATATCTTCTAGATGGAATCCGCCCTCGCTCGCACCTACGAAACCGGAACAATGCGAGGAGATCCACCACCATCCTGGCTTTTACGATGGTATAGGAACATTTGGTAGAGCGGGTTGTGGCTCCCCCGCTCAACACCTTCTTCTATCTCTTCATATTCCGCTTCTGGTATATCTTCTGGCACTACATCACCGTCTCTCACGAACGGTTCTAGTGTTGCATCTGAGATTTGAGCACCAATATTTGACTTCTGAGACATTGTGGGATTTTCAGTGTCTTCCATTGTCTTACTTTCATGGAACACTACGCCCCTACTTCGATCACATTCTTCTCCTTTGGATCCCATAACCTCGTATCCAAACTCTTCATCTCCATAGCCAATGAAAATGCATGGAGTGGTCCTTGCATCAAGCTTATGTCTGAGCTCTTTGGATACATGTGCATATGCTAAACATCCAAATACTCTCAAGTGGGAGTATGATGGATCCTTCCTGCACTACGTTTCTCCGGAACTTCAAAATTGAGTGGTATCGATGGTGATCTGTTGATCGTAGCAAGCAACTTTGATCGCTTCTCCCCAGAACGGCTTTGGCGGCTAACTTTAGCCCATCGAGCATGCTCGAACACGTTCCATGATTGTCCGGTTCATTCTTTCAAATGACACCGATTATGTTGAGGGGTGCGTGGGGATGTTTTCTTCTCATGTCGAATGCCATATGTTTTGCAATAGGCATCGAACGCTTTAGAAGTGTATTCGCCTCCATTATCTCGATCGAAGACACTTCGGCTTGTTTCCGTTTCACGTTCTACCATGACATGAAATAATTTGAAATATTCAAACACCGATCTTTTGTCTTTGAAATACACCCACAACTTTCGAGAAGCATCATCAATAAATGTCGAAAGTATTTGTTACCGCTAGTGATTCAACCTCCAGGGGACCGCAAACATCGAGTGCACCAAACTGAGCAACTATGATCTTCTCGTTAAAGATGAACTAAACGAGACTCTTTGTTGCTTACCAAAAAGACAATGATTGCAAGGATCCAGTGCATCTTCCTTGTCAACATTGATAAGCTCCTTCTTTATCAGGGTAGACAACCCTTTCTCACTCATGTGACCGAGTCTCCGTGCCACAAATTTTGAGAAGCCTCTTTTTCAAAGAATGTTGAGGTTATCTGTACATATTTTCACATGAGTCTTGTACAACGTGCCACAAATGTGTCCTCGAGCAACTACCATAGTGCCTCTTGACAACTTCCACGTGCCTTTGGTGAAATGATTATCATAGCCCTGTTTGTCCGGGCAATCCCCGAAAAGAGATTCACCAAGATCGAGGCACATGTCGACATCCTTCAAAGTGATTGTACTCCCGACATTTGTCTTTATCGTATATCACCAATTCCTACAATTCCGAGGAATGGAATATCCTATCTTCACCGCTCCAAAGTCACCACCTTTGTATGTTGTGAAGTAGTCCTGTGAGGAGTTACGTGGTAAGACGACTGCAAAGATCTACCACCCATTCTCAGTATCTTCTCTTGAGATGTGAAGGCATGTCTCATCATGGGTTGAACAAAGCGCTACATCTCCGGGAATGATAGCTAGCGTTTCTCCACCCTTATTCTGGGCCGGGAACCGCTCCGACCTTGCTCCTCTAGCCATTTATAGCGATTCTTCTTCATATGACCTCTATTCCACAGTGATGACATTTATATGTTGGTTTTCCGCCATCGGTGGATTTTCCCCTACTTTTGCCTCTCCCTTTGCCTCTACTACTTCATTGTTGTTTCCCGTCTTTGTTTCCTCGATTTTCCATCACAAGGGCATGGGTCCGATCTGTGCCCATGTCTTTTCTTCCCGCCTCCTCATTGAATAGGGCATCCTTAACCATGACATGGTAAGTTTGCTTTTCGGGGCGAATTGCCGAGAGAAACAACTAGTGTTTCCAACTATCGGGAAGTGAACCGAGAAGTAGAAGAGCCTCGCATTTCATCTCCAAGTGGCATCCCCCGCAGACGATAATTGGTTTACCAAGCTCGAACTCACTAGTATGCTCGACAACTGAAGTTCCATTTTTCAGCTTCATGTTGACTAAGCGCCTCATCAACAGGGCCTTATTCCGAGCGGTCTTGGCCTGGTACATGTCCTCCAACTTCTGCCAGAGGGCATATGTGTCTGTCTCTGTGCGACATGGTGAAAGACACTATGGTCAATCCATTGTCGGATCGACCAATAGATTTTTTATTCGACTTCTTCCACTGTTGACTTGGAAGATCGGGATTAACACCCTTTAGCTCTATGGGGTCGAACAAATCTTTACAGTTGAGTAGATCTTCCATCCGGGGTTTCCATAACGTGTAATTGGTAGCATTGAGCATAATCATAGCTCCAGAAGATGATGTTGACTCATCCGTCGCCATTTTCACCTTCCAACAATTAGTTCACAAAGATAGAGTTTGAATCTCACGAAATGGAGTATACCGTCACGTCCGGAATGGTAAAAAATGGTGGAATAGACACTCTGGGGTTAAAATTTCAATTTCTGAAAAATTTGGGATCGATCTGCAATTTTCTAAAAATATAGGGACCAAACTGAAATATCAAGAAGTTCAGGGGCCAATCTGTAATTTCTGGAAGTTCAGGGACCGTAATGAAATTTCAGAAAATCTGAGGATCAAAATGTAATTGCCAAAAAGTTGAGGGGACAAAAAATGAAAAATATAAAACTCAGGGACTGATTTGTAATTAAAAGGAAATTTGAATGCAGATGTTACTGTTCATCTTCTTCCTCAGAGTTCCGGCAGCTCGTACGGCTTCGTCCGATGTCCGTTTTTCGATCCGAAAACACGCACGAACTCAGATCGACGAGAGGAATCCAATGGAATACTGAAAATTGAGTTTTAACAATCTTTGAAAAACTCGAAATTTCAGACCTCTGCAAATTCCGGGAGCACTGACGAGGCTCTCGATACCACTTGTTAGGTATCACAGGATCATTATGAAACTAAATGGATGAATGTGAGAGAAAAATACCAATTCTATTTCGCACAAGAATAGATTTACAGGGAGATTTACAAACTCACAAAAAACTCTCAAAACTCACTCAATCTCTCAAGGATTGATTTTGATCACTCTCAAGGATCTCTATGATATTCCACTTACAATGGATGATTACAATCAAGAATGAAGCACCTATTTATAGATGGATGTGGGAGGGGTAGGTGGTTGAAGCTTCAACAATGGTGGGCTTGTTGGGAAGCTTCATACTTTCCTTGTCAAACTTGATCACCAACTCTTCAAAGATGGATGGCTTCTAGATGGAGGATGTGGCTGGAAACCTAAATTGAATTCTTCAAATCTACATTTGTTTTTAAACAAGTTATCCCTTTTAGAATAACTATAATGTTGGAGAATGCACAAACCTGATTCATCAAGATTTTTATAAAATAATACTACTTCCATCCCAGTTATATAGTCCAATTGGTCATTTCACACAGATTAAGAAAAAGTATTGGAAATTACAAATATGTAAAAAAATTACTTGATTTGCCCTCATTTAATGATTGATATAAATTACAAAATGCATATTAAATAGGGTTATAATAGTAAAAGAATGGAAAATACAAGTTTCCACAACCGAAGCACGGTCAATTACCCTAACAACACAAGTTTCTACAACCGAAGCACAATATTGATACCATTCAAAATGTAATTGTTGAGGACTAGAAAAATACTCAATTTGGTCCCTTCCCTATTCTCTAAGCCGCCCAAACTATATAATTAACAGATAAGATAAGGTAATTAAAGAAAAATAATCATATAAACCAAAGTCCACTATTACCTACTAAATATTTTAATCTTACAAATAGCTCACTAAGAGGCTCCCTATTATTTTGTTACACATAAAATAATAATAAAAATAGAATATGTATGCAACAAAAGCATCTTTCGGACTAATCAAAGAGGGATAAGTATGAATGATGATTGTTGTTTATCTCACAAAGTGGCCAAAAATAAATAAAAATGTTCCCTTTCTCTCTTAACTTTTCATTTAAAAAAAAGATAGGAAAAGAAAAATTGTGGTTATGGTTTGAGCAATTTTAGAAATTAATTAATTTTTAAAGGTCAGATGTGACAAAGCAAAACCAACCCATAATCTAGGTGTCAACATCTGCTCTTGTATGGGGCGGCGCTATGAGGAAGATGTTCTTGAAAAACAAAAAGATTATTCCACAGTATATAATATTTTCTGGCTATTCTTTATGTATATATATATTTTTCACTTTATCACACTCTATTCTTTCTCTTAAACAATATTTAAATTACTCTTGTTACACATTATTTATAGCAAGATTAACTTGTTATGTTTTGAAACTAATATAACGAATTTAATCTTAAATACCAAATAATTATTAGGTATGTCAATAGTGGGGTCCGCTTGGACCTAAGACCCGACCAGCTAACAAAAAGCAATGCACATATCGGCCCGACCCGCCTCATGTTAGACGCATACCCATGTCGAGCACGTAAGACCCGTTAGACCCATTAGACCCCTCACCAACTAAGATTTTTACTCAAAATAGTGCACTCAAAACTTACGATAATTATATATTTTTGTAGATATCATATGAATTATGAAATAAACACCAACATATATCAATCAAGATTTCTTGAACAATAATAATTCACTCTATATATAAATTAAAAAATAAAATAAAAAATATAAGGGTGGGGTATGAATCCTACCTTACCCGTTACCCGACCAATATCTGTTCGAGTCTAAAAATCAATACATGTTACCCACTTTATACCCATTTGTTGGATTCATACCCGCCCCAAATGAGGCGGGTTTGAGTCTTACTCGAAAGTAGAACTCATTGCTATCCCTAGTAAGTATTTGACAAATTATTAAACATAAATACAAAGATATTAATGTTATATGTGTTAAAGTAACTTAATTAAAAATAATAAGTAAATGCGACTTAATTAGTCTTTTAAGATACAACTGGATAAAGAGAAATAAGTAGGGTACAAATGATAAACTGAAATGAAATGAAAGTATAATGGATAAAGAGACAATTAAAAATATATTGAGTAAAGTTATTATTTAACACGAGTGGATGGGCAAAGTGGAGTGCCCTCTTTTACTTTTACTTTGCTTTTTAGTTTTTAAATGTTGGATTATTAATCTCTAATAATTAAGAGACCTTTTTAAAATTAATTAATTGTTCCTTGCTAAACACCTATTGAAATGGATTAAAAATTAAATCCTTTATATTCAACGATGCTTTATTTAAATTTAAATTAATAAAATATGTACGAGTTATATGCTGAAGCTCCTTTTTTTTTTGAAGTTGTACCAAAACGAATGTGCTATCTACTGAAACTCTATTTTTAAAAAAAAAAAAAAGAATTATGCCTATAATAGGAGGTGAAAATTAATGGAAACTAAATTACGCAACCACCCCCAATAATTATTTCTTTAGTTTTCGTTAAAGGGGAAAAAACAAAAAGAAAAAAAAAAGGTCTTGACTCCTGACCCTAGATTATCACAAGCTTATTAGTTATATGTTATTATTATGATGGATGATAAGTGCGACATTGCAACTAATCCCTTTCACTATTTCAAATGTCGGTTTATTTATCAATTCCCCTTTATCATCAATCATTAGTGGACCCTTTCCCCCATTCATGGTCGGCTATTAGAATATTTTTATTTATTTATAATACATATATCCATACTTATACCTAACTAATCTTGGGACTGTTAGTAGTGCAGGGAGGACCCAAACATGATATAAACTAAGAGATTTGTACGAGCGGCAGGATCCTAACGGGGAGAGCCAATAGAATTCTCCTATTAGAATTCTTATACTCTAATCACATTACATGAGTGATTATTGCTCTAATCACATCCGAGACCATATCTCTTAATGCTTAATATTATTTTATTTCATATTTCACTGTATTTAATGAATAATACATGTATAATTATGACATCATCTTGTACACGTCATATTCACAATAAATAATGGAATAAGAAGTGTATAGTACTGTGGAAAACGAAATCTCAATCTAAGAAATTATATAGATACCCTCTTGAACCAATGTGAATCGTCTCAGTAATTTTATGTTATATTTCATATGTATATATACTATATATAAAATAATTTTTTAATACATGATTTAAATTAATTATATGATGTGTTTATATTTCTTAATTACAAAAAAGCCCATGAAGTTCGGGTTATTACAAAAAAAAACCCAATGGTTTTTGGAAATTGAAAAAAAATCATCAAGGTTTGATTCCATCTTACATTATCAACCTTTATAAGAGAAAAATATTTTTAAAAAATTCTTGATATTTGTAGAAATATTACAGTTACCAACTTAATTTTAAGACAAAATCATTCCGGCGGGGATTTTTGTAATTTTGAAACATCTCTCGTTTTTTTTTTTTTTTTTGTAATTAGCCCAAACCTTAGGGGATCTTTTGAAATTATCCCTGTTTCTTATTATAAACTTGAAACTAATTGTATGTGACATATAATATAAAATTCAAAACAAAATTTACAATAGAACAATAACAAGCGACTTCAAACAAGGCTTCTTGTAAAACCACTATATAAATGGAGCTTCAATAAATGGTAGAGAACATAGAAAAACAACACACCTTAAGTGAAAGCATTTTTGGCTCTTGAAGTTGAAGAACCACAAAAACAAAACACACACAATCACACACACAAGAGAGAAAGAGAAGAATGCCGATTTCAAGAATAGCCGTCGGATCTCCGGCCGAGGCGAGCCAGCCGGACGCGATCAAGGCGGCCGTGGCCGAGTTTATTTCTATGCTAATCTTTGTCTTCGCCGGTGAAGGCTCTGGCATGGCTTTTGGTAAGCTAATAATAATGATCATTCTCACATGATAACATGTTTTAAGTGTGTAATAAATTTTGAGGTATAACTACAAGAAAGCCCCCTCAGGTTGGGCTAATTACAAAAACAACCCAAATATTTTTGAAAATTGCAAAAGAAAAAAAAAACAGATGAGGTTTGACTTCGTCTTACATTTTTGTAAAATTGCAAAATTAGTCATGTAATTATAGGGTGATAGCAAAAAGGTCCTGTAAAAATTGCGTTTTGCAAAAAACTCCTGTAATATTAGAAAAATCTCAATTTTGGTCCTGGAAAATGCACGCAAAATAAATAGTTCTGTTAATGTATGAAAATCTTAATTTTGGTCCTAGTTTCACCAAAAATTGGGAATTACATGTGTCGCTCATGCGATTGAAATCCAATGAAATTATGACCAAAATTGAGATTTTCATATAGTTACATGACTCTTTTGCAAAACATGCATTTTGCAGAACCAAAATCGAGAGTTTTCTATTGTTACATGAAGTTTATGCAAAACGTGATTTTTACAGAGGACATTTTTGTTACCGCTCCATAGTTAAGAGTGCCAATGGTGTAATTTTGCCAGCATTTTTTTGTAAAAAAACATTTCGAACCCCCTAGTATTTATAAAAATATTACAACTAGCCCCGTCTATTTAAGAAACAATCAAAACTTGAGGGTTTTTTTTTGTAATTTTGAAATATTTGTAATTAGCCCAAACCTCAGGGGTGCTTTTGTAATTATCCATAAATTTGAGGATTGAATTGACTATTTTTTCTCAACAGCTAAGCTTACGAGTGGCGGAGCCAGCACGCCTGCCGGCCTCATCTCGGCGTCCATAGCACACGCTTTCGCCCTCTTCGTGGCCGTTTCCGTCGGCGCCAACATCTCCGGTGGCCACGTAAACCCGGCCGTCACCTTCGGCGCCTTCGTAGGCGGTCACATTTCATTGTTCAAGAGCATTCTGTATTGGATTGCTCAGTTGCTTGGATCTGTTGTTGCATGTTTGCTGCTCAAGTTTGCAACTGGCGGATTGGTAAGCAAACTAACTATATAATTTTGATGCTTATGTTTGGTGGAACTGAAAAAACAACTAAATTACTTGATATTCGATTTGATTCGATTGTTCAAAGTTCGTTTGAGTTCGCTCGAATCAATTAGGAAAGAGATTAATATGTGAATTTAAACTAGAGATAATTACAAAAATACTGCCCTGAGGTTTAGGCTAATTGCAAAAAAAAAACTCAGAGATGTTTCAAAATTACAAATTAAAGACCTTGAGGTTTAATTCCATCTTATATTTTCTCTCCTCATAAACAACAAACATTTCAAAAACCCCGTGATATTTCAGGAAATACTACAAGTTAACCCCTTAAACTTAAGGCATAATCAAACCTGAGGGGGGTCTTTTGTAATTTTGAAATATCTCTGGGTTTTTCTGTAATTAGCCAAACCTTAGGGGTTTTTTGTAATTACCCCTTTAAAATATGAAGCAACTCGAGCTCGGTTCGTGTTCGACTCGACTAAATTTCGTTCAAACTCGATTCGATTAATAATTCAATCAAACTCAAACACAATTTTTGAAGCTCGGTAAAAATTCAAATAAGTTTGAACGGTACTATGTACCATACAATTCAATCCATTTACACCCCTAATGTTCGGTTAATGCGACGAACACAGGAAACATCAGCGTTCGCGCTTTCATCAGGCGTCACAGCATGGAACGCCGTAATCTTCGAAATAGTGATGACCTTCGGCCTAGTCTACACGGTTTACGCCACGGCCGTTGATCCGAAGAAGGGTGACATAGGGATCATTGCCCCCATCGCCATCGGCTTCATAGTTGGCGCCAACATCTTGGCCGGTGGAGCCTTTACCGGTGCGTCAATGAACCCAGCCGTGTCGTTCGGCCCGGCTGTGGTCAGCTGGACATGGGACAGCCACTGGGTCTACTGGCTCGGCCCGTTCGTCGGCGCGGGGATTGCTGCTCTTGTCTATGAAATCCTCTTCATCAACCAGAGTGGACATGAACAGCTCCCCACTACAGATTACTAAGGGATATATATATATATATATATATATGATTTGTCTTTGTTTTTTATGTTTAAGGAATGTTGTGCAGTGTTTGTGTTTCTGTTTTCTGAAGGTGGTTTAAGGCCACTGGCTTTTCTTCAACTGTGTTCTATGTTACTATCAGTTGCCTTGCTTATGTGAAATCAATTCTAAAGTTCTTGCTTAAATGTCAGCTTATCAGTTTATAAGTATTTTCATCGTTCTAAAAATCCCCGATTAGAATCCCCGATTAGTCCCTGTGTAGGCGCTAGGCTTCCCTTGTCCGCCTACATTCTTCTTCCGATTAGATCTCACCTAACCCCGTCAAGGGTTCGTCTAAGCGATAGGCCCTAGCCTGCCGCCCGACTAGCTCCTAGCGCTTTTTAGAACGTATTTTAGTTAACAGTAACCTACTCTGATTATAAACATGGTCCAAAGTTGATTAATGGTTGCATAATTGAGGTATATGTGATCAGCTGACTGTACCCTCTTTTTTTTTTTTTTTTGAGGAAAGACTGTACCCTCTTAAATTAGGTAGTGGAAGTCAATTTGGGGCAAATTGAACCTATACCTATCACATGCAAGCTATTTGGGACTAATAAAACAGAAAATTAAAAAAAGAACAAGTTAAATATTTGGCAAAATTGCAAAATTAGTTCAGTAACTATAGGGCGATAGCAAAAAGATCCTGTAAAAATCACATTTTGCAAAAAGGTCCTGTAACTATATAAACGTCTCAATTTTGATCCTGCAAAATGCACATTTTGCAAAATAGTCCTGTAACTATATGAAAATCTCAATTTTGGTCCTAATATCACTTATAATTGGGAACTACATGTGCCGCTCACGTGACTAAAATTCGATGAAATTAGTACCAAAATTATGATTTCCATATAGTTACACGACTATTTTGCAAACCGTGTATTTTGCAGGACCAAAACCAAGAGTTTGCTATAGTTACATGACTTTTTTGCAAAATGTGATTTTTACATGACCTTTTTGCTACCGTCTTATAATTAGAGGACAAATTTTGCAGTTTTGCCTAAATATTTTTGGGGGTAAATTATAAACTACCTCTGAGGTTTAACCTAATTACACAAAAAACCTCAGTTATCTTTAGAGTTGTCGAAACGGGCCGACGGGGCGGGGCGGGCTGGCCTGCCGAGGTGGCAGGCCGGGAAACCACAGCCCAACCCAACCCGCCTTGGGCTACGAGTTGGGCGGGCCGGCCCGCCAAAAATAAAAAAAAATGAGAAAAATGAAGAAAATATTTTTTTATTCATATTATTAATTTTAATTAATTAAATATACTAATGGATAATAAGTACATAATTTATAAAAATATTATATACACTTTTATAAGAGATAAAAATATAAAATATCAATTATACTAATTTTTGTCTATTTTATCTATTTTTTTCCTTCTTTTTTTTAATTTTTGGCGAGCTAGCCGGGCGGGCTACTAAATACTTAACCCACCCCCTACCTTAGGCGGGGCGGGCCTGGCCCGTTTTGACAGCTCTAGTTATCTTTCAAAACTATAAGTACCCCTTAGGGTATTACAGTCACCACCTTGAGGTTTGCATTTTCTTAACAAATATCTAAAGTGGCCAAATGGACCGGGCTGGGCCGGTGCTGGTACACCGAGCCAAAAGAAAAATTGGGTAGAGCCGGGACAAAATTTCACCGGATTGCTATTTTTGAGGCCCAAGCCCTGAAAATACAGAGGGTGATCGGGCCGACCAGGCTTTCGGGTCAAATGGGCCAGGCCAAGCCTATTTTCATAAGCCTCCAAAATTGCAGCTCGACCCAACTTTTTCACTGGATCGGTCAGGCCAAGCCTATTTTCATACCTCTATAATTTCCTTTCTTGATGGTGCAATTTGTAAAATAAAAATTAATGTCAATGGGTAATTTGTAATTTTAAAAAATAAATGAGTTTTTTTCAATTAGACCGAACCTCAATGGCATCTTTTAATTTACCCATTTTTTCTGATTTCCATCTAACTTCCCTTTACTACTACAGTCTTTTCCCTATTCCATTTTTACTATTACCAAATTTGTACAACATGAATATATCCTGGATTTTGGAATTCTTCTACTAAAAAGTTGTATAAATAAAGAGTAGGTCTCTAGTGAGTGCGACAGTTGCACTTTTAGTATGAAAAGTGATACTTTTACTACCAATGGCCCATCCTACTGAATATTTATGGCCTTCACAGTATACTGCTCACATCCAGGCTGGGCATTGATGTTATGAAAGTGAATACTTATGCAACATTTTCAATTCATAAATGGAGAAAAATCTCACAGTGACAACTGCAAAATTCAACACTGGATAAGGCTAATTTACATGGCAAGTTATTCGAAAAAAGCTATAAGATTTACCATAGCATGGTGAGGTAAATCGACACAAGAAACAACGATATCTAATTAATGAAGACATGTCTTTCTCACATTTTCGGATACCAACTTTTTCTACTGACACAGCTCAATTTGGGCTTACCATACATTTTTTCGGGTAGTAGAACGATCTTCGAATTTTCAGTTTGGCTTCTTCTTTTGTTGTTTGCCCAGTTTTGACCGCCGTTGCTTGAATACGTGAAGGTAAAGTTTCATCCACAAAAATGGATAGCAGAAAAGCAAAACCTGCACAGAAAGTCGAAACGGTAAATTATAAAGATTTTTTAAACCGAAGAAGTATGTGAAAAAAAGGTCAGCTATCGTAGAGCCTATATGTAAACTCAACTTTTCTTCCCATAACTTGTAAAATCTAATAGATTAGACGAGTGAAATGCCTTGATGTTTTATTTTGTCGAACATTTGCCCCCTTCATAAGCAAAAAAAACATTTCAAAATCCCCCTCACTTTTATATAACATTACAGTTAGCTCTTTAATTTTAACACCGACTCAAATCTTAGGGTACTTTGTGTAATTTTTAAAGTTGGTTTTTCTGTGATTAAGTCAAACCTCAACGGTACTTTTTGTAATTTTTTTTCCGCTCGACATTACAATAGGGATTTAGACATTCTATCTTTTCAGGATGTGATACATACCGTGACGAAGTTATAATAGCTGAAAGGGAGGCTATCTGCATAGAGATTTTCCTTCTTTATATACGGAAGTGCTTGGTACATGAGCCACACTACATCAAGTATCGATATCGAGTTTAGTCTAGATAAGCAAAATATCATCGGTGAAAGGACGACAGTAAATGCAGGAGAAGGAACATGAACTGACATGAGTATTAAGTAGTTAAAAAGGCTTACTTTCACCGGGAAAAACCCCGATAGGATACAAGACAATGAATGCATTGTACCTAAAACGAAACAATAATGCAACATTTAAACAATCAGATAACCAGAAGAGCATTTTTTTCTTTTCGCAAGTGTGTTTTATAGAAATCATACCTGATAAAAGTGACCCAATTAGGAGGACTCCCCAAGCAATTCAGCGCGTAATGTGAATACCTAATCACCTACATTCCGATGGGCACAGAGGATCATCAACAGGCAAAATAGAATAAATAACGAAAATAACAGAAAACACAACATATGAGCTAACTTAATTACATCAACAAAAACTATTAAGATTTTAAACTCGCCTCAGATAAGCTCCAAGCGATAAAAGTTATGAAGACCGATGGTAATTCCTGGACCTACATCAAGAAATAGAATTAAATCCTATCATTTCAAAGCAAAATTACCACAAGTATACAACATTAAGGAAATGGCTCATTTTTAGCAAATAAAGAGGTGCACCACTTAATGAATATGCTCATATTCTTTCATAATTCGCACATTATTAATAATTTTTAAGGATAATTACAAAATACCCCCTCAGATTTGGGATGTTTCGAAATTACGAAAAGCCCTCAAGGTTTGATTATGTCTTAAATTTAAGGGGTAACTACAATATTTCTTTAAATATCAGGGGATTTTTTGAAATATTAGGGGATTTTCTGAAATATTTTTGCTATGAAGGGGAAAATTTTAAGATGTAATCAAACCTTAATGGTTTTTTTTTTGTAATTTTCAAAAACTTCTGGATTTTTTTTGTAATTACCTCAAACCTTAGGGGGTATTTTGTAATTATCTGTAATTTCTAATAATCTATACCAAAATTGTTGTGCACAAACAACATTATGAAATTTACAGCAAACAACCTCATGAATTCGACGAACAATGGCAAGCAAAAAGTGAATCCTTCCACCCCATTGCAACAGAGGAAGCAGAAAACCACTTGGAACAATTCCTTCAAACCATAGCAAAAAAAGGAATTACAGAAAAAATAAAGAAATAGGGATAATTACAAATCCCCCTGAGGTTCGAGCTAATCACAAAAAAAAACCCAATTTTTTTCAAACTTACAAGAAAAACCCTAAAGGTTTGATATCGTATTATATTTTCTCCCTTCATAGCAAAATAAAAAAATTCCAAAAACCTCATGACTTTTGTAGTTACCCCTCAAATTTAAGACAACATCAAACCTCTACGGGTTTTCTGTAGTTTTAAAAAATATATGGGTTTTTTTGTAATTAGCCCAAACTTGGGAAGATCTTTGTAATTATCCCTAAAGAAATATCATGTTAATAGTCAAAACACCAAAAGCATCAATCTGAAATTTACCTATAGCCCCATGAATAACTTCCAAGAATGCAAGACTTTGCAATAAGCCTTAAATACCAAATCAAGAAAAAAGAAAACATAAAAATTAGTGAAATATGGCCATTTCTACACAACATTAAATAGGAAAACACTTTTCTACCCACTTCTAATAAGAACATCCTTTTACCCACTTTTTGGTTGAAAAGACAAAACTGCCCCTTATCTTCTTCTTTCTTTCTTAGACTTCTAACCGGTAGATACACTACATTTCTTCTTCTTATTATTTCTATTGAATTCTTCTTTGCTCCATTTTTTAGACATGTTTTAAGGAAAGAGGAGATGCACGTATTGTATATGTCCGGAAATAATTTTTTGAATTCGTGATGAGTTGTTTGAAAAACGTATCAGAAAATGTTCGTAATGGCACGATCGCACCCAAACACATGTGGACACTATCGTGCATGTTCAACCTTTATAAACATCGTACTTATGGGTAAAATGGCAAAATTAGGCCGATAACTATATGGCGATAGCAAATATGTCCTGTAAAAATCATGTTTTGCATAAAAGTCCTATAACTATATAAAAATGTCAATTTTGGTCCTGCAAAATGCACAATTTGCAAATAATCGTCTAATAGTATGCAAATCTCAATTTTGGTCCTAATTTCACTGAAAATTGGGAACTACATGTGTTGCTCACGTGATTGAAATCTGGTGAAATTTCAAATTAGTACAAAAATTGAGATTTTCATATGAGTTACAGGACTACATTTTGCAGAACCAAAATCGAGAGTTTTCTATAAGACTTTTTGGCAAATCATAATCGTTCTTATGGGCACGATCATGTCCAAACATATATGTGGACACAATTGTGCTCAGCCTTCATAAACATATGGGCATGATAATGCCCATAAGAACATCAAAATCCATATTTTGGTGATTTCTCCTATATGGACATTTTAGTAAAGGGTAGTAAAAAAATGTGTTTTTTTTTTCTATTTTTTTTAACATAAAAAGGTGTTTTTAATAAAAGTGGGTAAAAAAGTCGTAAAAACTATTTGAAGGCAATAAAAAAGGGATAATTACAAAAATACCCTTGAGGTTTGGGTTAATTACAAAAAAAACCCATAGATGTTTCAGATTTACCCAAAAAAAACACCTTTAGGTTTCATTTTGACTTAAATTTAAGGGGGTAAGTGTAATGTTTTTATAAATGTGAGGTGGTTTTCTGAAAATCACAAGACGGAATCAAACCTCAACGATTTTTTGTAATTTTCAAAGAACTCTGGGTTTTTTTTGTAATTAGCTCAAACCTCAGGGGTGTTTTTGTAATTATCCCAAAAAATCCCTTTAAAATTATCCCACATCTGCAAATAACAACCTAAAACACATAAAATTGTACATCCCAATTCCCAATTTAATTAGTTTTCTGGGTACTCACAAATTAATTCACCGGCAGAAGAAAATGTGCCAGTAACCGAATTGGCGGAGATGAAGTTGCTCAAAATTCTGAACAGAGATAAACCCCTGCAAAAAATCACACATAAAAAAGGTCAGTGTCAATTCAGAGAGAGAGAGAGAGAGAGAGAGATTTTTATTACCATCCAAAGGCCTGAAAGAGATTATAGAAGAAGAGATACGAGTTTCGCAGTTGGGACATTTCGAGTGTGTGGACTGTGAAATTTGTTGTCTGGGTTTGGTTCGTTATAAAATATAAACTATGTCGTAGATATTTTTAGTATTTATTTATAATGAATACCATAGCGACGAGGTTTAGAGTTTAGACTTATGATTTATGATATGGAGCACAAAACTATAGCACTATGTAACGGGCATGGAGGCTAGATTTAACCAACTCACACAACGACCCAAATACTTGCCTCAATCGTACATGTAACGTTTTAGAGTTTTGTAGAGATTGTAGGGTGATTCAGAAAGATTCATTTTGTAAATATCTTGTAAGAATATTCTAGGGGACATTCTCAAGAAGAGCCTTAACTTCTCCCAACCGTAGGATCAAATGCATCACCACCGTCCATTTAGGAGGTGGAGTAGTATAAATAGGGGCATGGTTTCATTTGCAAACCAAAAGTCTTGTAAGCAAGTTTGAGTGAATATCTGTGTTCTTTCCCAACTATCTTGTGTTTTTTTCTTAGCCATCTTTCTTACACTTCTTCACACACTAAAGACGTTCGAGAGAGGTCGACTTAGCAACCGCGAGGGCGGAAGAGTGCTAAGGCCGCACGGTTCATTGTTAAGGGAAAAAGTCCGTGACATGTGGTATCGAGCCGGTTCGGGCACAAGTGTAGTGAAGTTAGCGTAATGGCGGTGGACGACAAGGATATATTGCGTCGGGTGACGGACGTTCGTGGGAGGGGAACCCGTGCCAACCAAGGACAAGAAGAAGCGTGACCAGAGCAAGGCTTGTGGTGAATCTTCTCCTCGGGAGCTTGCTGCGCAGCGAGATGGGCGAGAGGCTCGAAAGGGTCGAGCACAATGTCGAGACGTTGGAGGGCCACGTGCTCGACAAACCGACACCGCCAAGTCGAGTCGGTGCGGGAATGCTTGATGCCAACACAACGTTGGAGGAACGTTTTGCCGGCCAGAGGCGAGGTTGAGACATTGTCCAAGCTCTTCAAGCAAGATCGAGGGGATGCTGAAGACTTGGCACTGTGCAAGAAGGCAGTTTGCCGCTGCTAGGGGAGCTAACACGTCACATCTAGTCCCAGTCGGTGGACTTCCCCTGCCGACATGGTTTAATGGGGCACGAGACGCCAAGGAAGTAGAGAACTACCTATGGCGTATGGAGCAGTACTTTGAGGGACTCAATCTCACCGACGAGCTATCGAAGGTAAAGACCGCTTCTCTATACCTTACAGATATTGCTATGTTGTGGTGGCGCAGGAAACACGCCTACATTGAGCGGGGCACGTGTCGGATTGATACATGGGACGATTTCAAGAAGGAACTCAAGCGCCACTTCTATCTAGAGAATGTCATCTACGAAGTCCGCAAGCGACTAAGGGAGTTGAAGCAAAGGAGTACTATTCGGGAGTATGTGAAGGAGTTCACCACTCTAATGCTTTGAATCCCCAACATGGCCGAAGAAGATCTATTGTTCTACTTCGTAGACGGACTACAAGGGTGGGCAAAGCAAGAACTTCATCGACGAGGCGTTCAGTCAGTCGACGAGGTTATTGCTGTTGCCGAATCCCTTACCGAGTTCCAACCACACACCTTCAGAGATGCTTCGAAGAACAAAGAGAAGGTGAACTTGGGCAAAGGTGGGGGAGAGAAGTGGGACGTTCGAGACCAATGAAGGCCGCCACCAAGGAGGGACGACAAGGGGTCATCCCATAAAGACTACGAAGACAAGAAGCGGGCCTTCGTGCCTAAAGGCGGATGTTTTGTGTGCAAGGGGCCATATGCCATGAGCAACTGTCCAAAGCTCAGGTCATTATCCGCCATGCTCGAAAGGTAAGAGACGGAGAGTGTCTCTGGGGAGGAGACGAACAAGATGGGATCTCTTCAACTCCTCAACGCCCTCAAAGCCAAGCCAGTGCCAACACCATCAAGTAAGGGGCTTATGTACGTGGAGGCGATTGTCAACGGAAGGTCTACCAAAGCGTTGGTAGACACGGGGGCTACCCACAACTTCGTAACCGTGGAAGAGGCCAAGAGGTTTGGCCTACGATGGACAAATGGGGACGGTTGGTTGAAGACCGTCAATGCCAAAGCACAACCACTAAATGGCGTAGCTCGAGGCATAGAGCTACAACTAGGCACTTGGAAGGGCCAAATGGATTTCTCGGTGGCACCAATGGATGACTTCAAGGTCGTGCTCGGGATGGACTTCTTACGCAAGGTAACCGCTATCCCTATGCCTTCATTTAGTTATGTATGCATCTTGGAGAAAGGGTCACCTTGCATGATTCGACCGTTGAGTCATCCACTACGCATCAACGGGAGGCAAAGCACTTGTCGGCCATGCAACTCACCAAGGGGGTGAAAATGGGGGAACCAACATTCTTAGCCACCCTCAAGGAGGAGGACCAACCCACTATCAAGGAGGACGGCGTTCACCCGCTCATCCAAAAGGTGTTGGACGAGAACAAGGACGTCATGCCTGCCCAACATCCAAATCAACTTCCACCAAGGCGTGAGGTGGATCATAAGATCGAGTTAGAGCCAGGTGCCAAGCCGCCCGCCATGGCACCTTACCGTATGGATCCGCTAGAGCTCGAAGAACTACGCAAGCAACTAACGGAGTTGCTTGACACGGGGAAGATCAGGCCTTCCAAAGCACCTTGGCGCGCCGGTCTTATTCGGAAGAAGACGATGGATCATTGAGGATGTGCGTGGACTACCGCACTTAACAAGGTACAATTAAGAACCGATACCCCATCCCGTTAATTGTCGACTTGTTTGACAGCTTGGTGGTGCCAAAGTATACACCAAGATGGACTTACGAAAGGTTACTATCAAGTCCGCATAGCCGAAGGGGGACGAAAAAAACGACGTGCATTACCGGTATGGATCGTATGAATAGTTAGTCATGACGCTCGGACTAACCAATGCCCCAAAGAACATTTTGCATCTTTGATGAACAAGATTTTCCACCTACTGATTCCAGGTTCATGGTGGTCTACTTGGATGACATCGTGATATATAGCAACTCAATGGAGGAGCATGCCGACCACCTACGCACCATCTTCCAGGTATTGCGGGAAAACCAGTTGTATGTCAAGAAGGAGAAGTGCTCGTTCGCAAAGGAGGAGGTACCCTTCTTGGGACACATTATCGGGCATGAGAAACTTCAGATGGACGAGGCCAAGATAAAGGCTATCGTGGAGTGGGAGGCCCCGACCAAGGTAACTGAACTTAGATCTTTCCTTGGTCTTGTTAATTATTACCATCGTTTCATACAGGGGTACTCGGCACGGGCGGCACCCTTGACGGACCTGCTTAAGAAGGGAAAAGCATGGGAATGGTCCGAGAAGTGTCAAGAGGCGTTTGACAACATGAAGGCCGCAATAAGCCAAGAACCGGTCCTAGCATTGCCAGACTTTGGCAAGCCGTTCGAGCTACACACTGATGCGTCCGACTTTGATATTGGGGGAGTATTGATGCAAGAGGGACATCCAATAGCATTCGAGAGCCGCAAGCTCAATGACACCGAGCGCCGATACACAGTGCAGGTGAAAGAGATGACAACCATCATTCATTGCCTACGGGTGTGGCGACACTACCTTTTGGGATCTCATTTTACCATCAAGACGGACAACGTTGCCACGAGTTACTTCCAAACTCAAAAGAAGCTATCAACGAAGCAAGCTCGTTGGCAAGATTTCTTGGCCGAGTTCGACTACACGTTGGAGTACAAACCTAGGAAGGCCAACGTGGTAGCCGACGCATTAAGCCGCAAGGCGGAGCTTGCAGCCATTAGCGCAGCCAAAGGGGAGATCGTGGACCGCATCAGAAAAGGGCTGGAGCATGACCCTATGGCTAGGGAGCTCATGAAGCTAGCCAAGGAGGGCAAGACCAAACAATTTTGGGTAGAGGACGGCCTACTCTACACCAAAGGGCGACGGTTATACGTCCCAAAGTGGGACAGCTTGAGGAGGGACCTTATCAAGGAATGCCACGATACTAAGTGGGCGGGACACCCGGGCCAAAAGCGTACAATGGCACTACTGGAGATAGCATACTTTTGGCCACAAATGAGGGACGACGTTGATCTATATGTTAGGACTTGTCTTGTGTGCCAACAAGACAAGACGGAGAATAAGCAACCAGTGGGATTACTCGAGCCATTACCAGTTGTCGACCATCCATGGCACTCCATCACCATGGATTTCATAAGTGCATTACCCAAATCCGAAGGGTTTGGGTCGATTATGGTGGTGGTCGATTGCTTTTCCAAGTACGGGACATTCATACCCTGTACAAAGGATTGCACAGCAGAGAAGGCAGCGAGGGTATTTTTCAAGAACGTGGTGAAGTATTTGGGACTACCCCGGCATATCATTAGTGACCGAGATCCTCGCTTCACGGGACGCCTATGGACGGAACTTTTCAAACTCCTGGGGACGGAGTTAAACTTCTCAACAAGCTTTCACCCCCAAACTGACGGACAAACTGAACGGGTGAATGCCTTGTTGGAGTGCTACCTGAGGCACTTCGTGAGTGCCAACCAGAAAGATTGGGCCAAACTCCTCGATGTGGCACAATTTTCTTATAACTTGCAACGGAGTGAGGCCACGGGACGAAGCCCGTTCGAGCTTGCAACGGGACAACAACATTTGACTCCACACACCTTGGCCATAGGTTTAGAAGATGGGCGGAGTCCAGGGGCAACAAAAATGGCTAAGTCATGGGAGGAGCAGGCCGACTTAGCCCGTTCATGTTTGGAAAATGCCCGCAAGAAGATGAAGAAATGGACTGACGAGAAGAGACAGCCAAAGGAGTACACCATTGGCGATCTAGTCTTCATCAAGCTCCTACCACAGCAGTTCAAGGCGTTACAGGGCATGAACAAGGGCTTGGTGAGGCGTTATGAAGGGTCGTTCACCATCACAGGTAAGGTAGGTAAGGTGTCTTATCGCGTCGACCTACCTGATACTTTGAAAATTAATCTGGTCTTCCACGTTAGTATGTTGAAGCCATATCATGTGGACGAGGAAGATCCAAGTCGAGGGTATTCACAACGAGCACCTCCTGTGGTGACCAAGTCGTTTGACAAGGACATTGAAGAGGTACTCATGAAAAGGATCGTTCGAAGGCGAGGTGTTCCACGCGGTACTCAATACTTAATTAAATGGAAGGGGCTACCCGAGTCTGAGGCGACATGGGAACTTGAAGAAGACTTGTGGCAGTCCCGACCACAACTTAGCGAGTACGATACGACGAGGACGCCGCCAAATTAGGTGGGGGAGAATGTAACGGGCTGCCCAAATTTGCAGCATGGAGCTTGGAGGCTAGTCCAGAATTAAGCTCACACAATGGCCTAAATACTTAGGCACAATTGTACATAGAACGTTCTAGAGTCTTGTAGAGTCTTGTAGAGATTGTAGGGTGATTCTAGAGCATTCCTTTGTAAATATCTTGTAAGAATATTCTAGGGACATTCCTTGGAGAGTTCTAGAGAACTTCTCCCAACCGTAGGATCAAATGCATCACCACCGTCCATTTAGGAGGTGTAGTAGTATAAATAGGGGCATGGTTTCATTTGCAAACCAACAAGTCTTGTAAGCAAGTTTGAGTGAATATACAAGTGTTCTTTCCCAACTATTTTGTGTTCTTTCTTAGCCATCTTTCTTACACTTCTTCACACACTAGTACGCTCGAGAGAGGTTGACTTAGCAACCGCGAGGGGCGGAAGAGCGCTAAGGCCGCACGGTTCATTGTTAAGGGAACAAGTCCGTGACAACTAGGTGAGAAACCTTTTACAATGTCAAAATATATAGATTAAATAATTTTAATATTATAATTTTTTTAAGGGGGAATTGGGAAATTGTTAGGAAATTACGGGCATAACAGACTCATGACAATAACGATCGTGCCACACTTCTAAAAAAAGGTTGGCACCATTTTTTTCAGAAAAATATGGTAATCGTGCCACTCTTTTTTTTAAGCACGATCGTGCCTATTCGAACATGGCGAAAAAATGCACGAACTTGAAACCAAAAAAAAAACAAAAAAAAATTGTAATACCATTTCGAACTCAACCTATTTTTCAATCTATCAAAAATGATACATTTTTGCTCTTAATGCTACAATTAAAATAGTACGATTCCAAAAAATAAAAAATTATATCTTAAACCCTAGGGAAGAAAAAAATTCTGAAAAAAAAATTGGGCGTATTTATAATTTTTTTTACAGTAAGGGCATAATAGTCATTTTAATTTTGGAAAAAATGGAGTGGGGTGTATTTATAAGAAATTGGGGTGCAAATAGTGGTTCCCAAAAGAAAAATAAAGGTAAAATGAACACGAATATTTTTACGTGAAAAAAACCCAAATATATTTGAGGTAAAAACCACGAGTAAGTTTAAGAACAATTTACTATGAAATAAGTATCACACTCTCTCTTGAAATAACTCTTTCCAATGAGAAAAAATTGGAGAAATGAAAGGAAAATAGATGTTTTTTCTCTACTTAAGTTTTGATAGGTTTTAGTTTGGTGCTCTTTCCCTCTCCCAAATCATACCTTTTATAGGCAAGTAGATATGCAAAATTCAACAATCCTATTAAATTTTTCACAATTTGGTGTCCTCCTTTTCCCACAAGAAGTTGCAACAATTGTTGTTGCCATTAATGAGGTTGGCCAAAAGTTTGAAAATCAATTTGCCACAATTGCTAAATGTCCTCAAAAGTGGTTGGCACAATTTTCAGTTTACCCTTTTACATTCTCCCATTTAAAGTCAATTTTATTATCTTTTTGTCATTCTTTACACTTGCCACTCTTGGTGGTTATATCTCTACTAGACCACATGAATTCTGCACCATTCGAACTTGCTAGTATTGGTATGGTCATGCAATCTACTAGGTTCTCATTGGTATGAACTTTTTGCATATCCACATTTCCATTTCCCACTACTTATCGAACAAAGTAATATTGAACTCCTATGTGTTTTTTTGTCCCAAAATGTAAGGCCAAATTTCATATGATATGCAAGGCACTCTGACTGTTACAAAATAGAAAAATATTTTCTTGTTTGTACCCGAGCTCCTCCAATAGCCTTTGAATCCAGACTACTTCATTGTAAGTTTATGTAGTTGTCATATATTACACGTCTGTTGTTGATAACACTACAATAATTTGCAATTTTGAAACTTAGTTTTCATCTCATCCTGCAAATATAAGTACATCGTCTGTAGTAGATTTTCTTTTATCAAGATCACCTTCAAAAATTGAATCAACATAAGCCGTGGAAGTAAATTTTGATATTCAACAACATAAGACAACATATGAGGTTCCTCTGATGTACCTCATAATTCTCTTAATTGTATCCCAATGCTCTTTACCAGATTTACCATGTATTGATTAACCGATGGTACTGTTTGCACAATGTTTGATTTTGTACATATCATAGTGAATATTAAACTCCCCATTGATGATGCATACGGTACTCGAGATATCTCATTCATCTATGCTTCATTGCTACGACACATAGTTGAGGATAACTTGAAATTTATAAGAAAATGGGTAGAAACTGAATGTAATTTCACAGTTTTCTCACTTTAATCAATTGTGGAGATAACTCTAATGTATATAATTTATAATCTAAATGTAATTTTTTGGTTTCATAATATTTATTTGATTTTAATTTTGATTTGGTATATACTAGTATATTACCCGTGCGATGCACGGACAATATATTAAAAAAATTACTGATTTTTGTATCCTTTATTTCAACAAACAATTAAAATATTAGGCCCAAGACAAAAACATGATATTTTATTATATCATGAATAATCATGAGAATATTCAATATTAATCAAATCAATTACCATAAAAACACTTGGGGTTATAGTTGATAAAAAAATATGAAAAACGATAATTCTCTGTAATACATAATGACACGTTCATTGAAAAAATAAAAAAATTATTTATCTAGAATTTTCACACACACATACATATAATGGAAGCGAGATTATAAATAAAAAATATCAAACCATTTGTGATATTAGATAGAAGATAAACTGATGTCGGATACAACAAAAATGTTATAGAACTTTGACCCGTACACTGTAGAAAATACGTATTTCAATTAAAAATATATATATCAAAATAAAGAAAATAAATAAATCTCCAAAAGAAAATAAAAATAAATCTAACGTCTCAACCATTGACAAAATTAAATTATTAGATTCGAACCATTAAATAATTATATGGGCTGACAAATCCATAAAAAAAGACATTTTTTTATTATAAATAATTATTATTATAAAAACTTAACTGATTACAGTTAAGTAGCATTCAATTAAATCTTTACATCGTTAATCAAACACAAAAAATATCTTTACATCGTTAATCAAACACAAAAAAATTAAATCTCAACAACAGCTTAATTAAAATATTCGGACAAATAAAAAAGCCCATTACTTAGTGAATCTCAGTTCTCAAATAACAATACAATGCAGCCCAAAGCCCAGGCGACAAAACCCAAAATAATAAAAAAATTCCGGCCCATTGATTGAAGCTGAAAATTGGAAAAAAGGTGGCAGCCCTAAAACACAGACAAACAAGACACCAACTTTCATTTCTCACGATAAACCCTAATCAGCACTATTCTCTCTCGTCTCTCATTCTCGGTAAGTTTTTATTTTATTTGCACGATTTGAAACCCAAAATCTATTCTGATTGAGTCCTTTGGGTAATAGATCTGAAAACATATATAGATTTAGGATTTTTATGTGACCAAAAAAATTAGATTTTAGAGTTTTAGTTGTTTTTCCCGATGAAAACATCAGATCTGATTGTGTATTTCGGTATTTTGTAGTATTTTGCCATCGAAAAAAATCCAGAACTATAATTTTTCTAACGGAGCTGGAAAAGAAATCGAATATATAATTTATCTAGTAGTTCTGTTTTTATTTTGGTTTTAGGGCTTTTTTTGGATAAAAATTCGGATGTATATATATATATATATATATATATATATTCACACAGTTACACACATATTGTTGTACTAGTTAGAGAGCGGCTTGACGGTTTTGGAAATTATCATTCAGGTGCTGTGTATCAGGGTTTCTGAGGTGTACTTTTGGAATTCAGTAAATGCAATAGTGGTTGAAAAAGATTTTTATTATTGTACATTTGATTGTTTGTGTTGTTATCTACAAAATTTTGTCAAGATTTCACTTGCTTTTTACATTAAGTAAAATAGTTTTTGTTTGCTATGTTTATAAATTATTTATTTATCCTACAATTCGTGGGATGGTATACCAAGAATGTGAATTTATTCATGCATGAACACTCCTGCACGCCGTAAAGTAGTTTTTGTTTGCTATGTTTATAAATTATTTATTTATTCTTCAATTGGTGGGATGGTATACCAAGAATGTGAATTTATTCATGCATGAACACTCCTGCACGCCGTACATCGTGTTAGGAGTGATGTGTTGGATACTACATATGATGAAGTCTCGTTAATCATCTTATAAGTTGTAACATAAAACTAGGTATGAGAA
Source organism: Rehmannia glutinosa (assembly GCA_016081115.2). Taxonomy (NCBI): domain Eukaryota; kingdom Viridiplantae; phylum Streptophyta; class Magnoliopsida; order Lamiales; family Orobanchaceae; genus Rehmannia; species Rehmannia glutinosa. Next base: position 269,250 of record JABTTQ020000018.1, read on the forward strand.
CTGTAAAATTATAGTCTTTGTACTTACTGATTTCCCCTGTTATTTCCTATCGGATTGCCTTGAAAGATGGTGAGAGTAAGTGTCTTGAATGATGCTCTGAAGAGCATGTATAATGCCGAAAAAAGGGGGAAACGTCAGGTCATGATTAGGCCTTCTTCGAAAGTCGTTATCAAGTTTCTTCTGGTTATGCAGAAGCATGGTATGACGGTACTTCTATATTGCGCCAGTTTTCGTTTTTAATTGCTTTACTTTTGAATAACATAATTTACTTTCTAAATTGCCTTACAGGATACATTGGGGAGTTCGAGTATGTTGATGACCACAGGTCTGGAAAAATTGTGGTTGAATTGAATGGAAGGCTAAACAAATGTGGTGTTATTAGCCCTCGGTTCGATGTTGGTGTCAAGGAAATTGAGCCTTGGACTGCGAGACTGCTTCCATCAAGACAGGTATAAAGATAAATATCATAACACGTTTAATTTATTCATTTTGAACATGCTTGACATGTTTTTCTTAATAAGAGTGGTTGACTGCTCAATTTATCTCAAGGAATGCTAACTGCTCTTCTAACTGTAAAATTGAATGGGTCGAGGATCAATTGTTCAACCTTGGTCAACTTTTATCAAATCGTTATTGAACTATGACCATAATTATGAAATGAATATAGTTAAACTTCTAAATTCATTTAACGTGATAATTGCAAAACCTTGCGATATTTGGTAATTGGTGATAAGTTTTACTACAACTAAGCACAGCACAAACTTTTTTTAGCCTTTATTCATTTTAAGCTATCTATACTTCTTATGTTTAGCCAAACTCTTATTTGACATTATGAATGTAAGTCTGAAGACCAAAGGCCAAATGTTTGATCTTCGCTCTTTTGAAAAATATTTGGTACTGTACAGGGGCAACCTCTGTTTTTGTTTTCTTTATTTATTGTGTTCATTTGTGTTTTTCCTTGGTGCTTCCCTTTGAGTTCGATATCCACCGTCAATATATATGCTCTCTGGATTGTGTGGTCGATCTGGTTTTCAAACACTGATCCTAATTGTAAATGATTTGATTACATTTCTGTATAAACCCATGATATATTCTGCAGTTGGATTTGAAATGAGAATTGTTTTAGCATCATGTCACACTTTTTTTTTTCACACTTTTCCAGTTTGGTTACATTGTGTTGACAACATCGGCTGGAATCATGGATCATGAAGAAGCTCGCAGGAAGAATGTTGGAGGTAAAGTGCTCGGGTTCTTTTATTAAGCATGCCCATTGAGGTGGCTGATTTTATATTATACAGCCGTGAGGTGGCTTTTTGTTTTTTCTTTTTCGTTAGTGAGTTTAATGTTTAAGAATGGTAGCGAATTGTTGAAGTTGCACGAGAGAACACTCTGCAGCTTTTATGACTCGCCGATCTGCTTTGAAACATTTGAGGATTGTAGTTTCTAGAAATGCTGGTTATCTTTTCATATTGCTCGATCAGATTTTTATGTTGAAGATTGTTTTTCTATTGTCACAATAATTCAATTTTGTCTTTCAAAATGTTTTCTTTTCCTTTTCTTTTTGTTATGGTATCAATTTCGTTTTCATTGAGTGTGCTATTTTGTTCGAGATATGTAGAGATCACATGCATAGGCTTGTGAAGTCCAATCATAACAAAATTGGCAAAAGATTACAGAAAAATTGTATGATGGCTTATGAACTGAACCCCATCAGTTTTTAATCAAATCGTGCACCAGTGCTTTAAAAAGCGCTAGGCGCTAGTTAGACGACAGGCTGGGGGTAGTGCCTAGGCAGAGCCTCGAGGGATCGAGAAAAAAAAGCAGAGGAGCCTAGCGTCTAAGAGGGGACTAATCGGGGTGAGGCGGGTATGTTTAGAATAGTGTCTTGCACCACTTGCTAGGTAAGTCAGATAAATAAATTATCTGCTACCAAACATTGGTCATTTCTTAGCTAATTTAGGTTGCAAGAGAGAGATGATAGAATGTGTTTGGCAAGAACAACATTCCAGGAATGCCTAATGGGTTATTGTATGTGGATCGGTTAGAGATGCCCTCATTAGATTCAAGTAATAGAATGCATGTTGATTATATTTTGTTATTTGTATGGAATAGGTTGTGTTATATAGGGGCGTCAATTTGTGACACGACACGATAACCCGACACAAACCTAACACGAATTTAGCAGGTACATGTACAACCCTTAACAGGTTCGGGTCAAAATCGGGTCGGACACGGATAACACGAAAAATAAATAGGTCAGGTCAGGTTGACCCGCGGGTCGACACGATTGACCTATGTAACCCATTTAATTTTATAGTGATATATTATTTTAATATTTTGTGATGTTTTAGTTGATTATATTATGATGGAAAAATTATTAAATGCATTTTTTTAATAATTTTTAATATTTTCTGTATTTTTTTATTAGTAATTTCAATTTTTTCTGATTTTTATTTTATTTTTTTCGTGTCAAGTTTAAATTATACAGGTTTTTCGTGTTGTGTCGGGTTACCCGTGTCATAAACGGGTCGTGTATCTTGACACGAATAATTAAACGGGTCGGGTTCGTGTCAGACCTGTAATACCTGTGTAAAAACACGACCCGCGAACACGAAACACGACACGATTGACACCCCTAGTGTTATACATAGAACACTCATACCTAGAAAATTTTCTGCCTGTTTCAAACCAGTTATCAGAATATTGGTTGATGAGCTGTTGCATGGTTTAGTTTTTATACTATAGGTAATTGAATGAATTTAAGAATAGAATAACAATGAGAAATGAATAATGTGAGTATAGTAATTCATGCACTTGGTATATATAAGGAATGATCAATCATTGAAATAACCTCTTTTTCTACATTATTTCATTCTCATAATTGACATTAGAAATAAATAATACTAATGGAACAAGATAGTTTTAAATACCAAATTACCCTTCAGTAGAATCTTTTTAGCTAAAATTAAATTAAATGTATTGTGCATGAATGGATCTTCAATTATTCTCAATATATAATGTTACAAACCCATTTTATACATTATATTCTTATATATAAAATACAAATAAATAATTCGATAAATGAGTTTTGGAGTAAGTTTCTGATCTTAACTTTTAGATATTGATAGAATTTGAGTACGATTTATTAACTATTGAATGTAATTTTTATTTATTATGCATTATGTGATGCAAATTGATATTTATTCTAAAATTATCCATCACATTTATACGTATATGTAAATATGATACTCTTATAATAACAATATAAAATCAGGGAATCATTATGATAATTTACATATAAGATTAAGATATAAGCTTGTTTGAGTTTTTTTTAAATAGTTAAAGTATATTATTTTTCTATTCATAACATCGTTTTAAAAAATATTAATGAGTTAGATTTTGAGTTTTATCTATTATTTTAGTTATTTTCAGAAGGATAATTTCGTCCAAAATAAAAATAGTCAATCTTAAATTGATTGGGAATTACTAAACCCACGGGGAGTAGGGGATGATGATTCTTCTCTTTTGATAATAGGGATTTCGATGGGAATTGATATTCCTATTACTAGACAACACTTATACTAATCATCTCAAGGGGAATGAATTTAAGAGTGAGAGTCCTCATTCCATTCCTACCTCGAATTTTGTACTTGAGAATAATTCGTTAGCCTGTCAAATTCGTATCTTGGGTATTATACGGGATAATTAGAGAATAATTCAACGAAATCTCGGTTACTAGACAAAAATTCATTTGTACACGATCCTAACATCTTTATCTGAGGAGTCGGGCCCGACTCTTCAGATAAAGATGTCTCTGAACACGCTATTAATTCGGGAATATACCGATATAAATATTTAATTTTTCTATAGAAAATAGTACCTTTTAGTGGGAAGATTCTCAACAATAATTTTTAAAAATATATTAATTAATAAGTTTATTTTAAAAATAGAAAAAGAAGGTTAAAACAAAATAATTTAGTTAATATAGGTGAACCTCAAGAATTAACCTCTTTATAAATGAAAAAGTTATGTAGTGTTTGTAATATTATTATTTATGAATGACATATACGGGACACCAACCACATGAAAATATCGTGCTTTATTTAAGTATTTTAAAAAATATTACTATGTTCATTTCCACATACCAATCATTCCATATATTTCAATATTATCTTTTAAGTGCGGAACTGAGGAAAAATGGTTTTATCATGACGTTTTTAACTTAAGACGAAAACTTGTGTGAGACAATTGTACAGTACAAGTTAGGGGTGTCAATCTCCGACACGACACGAAAACACGACCTGAACCTAACACGATCTCCGACACGACACGAAAACACGACCTGAACCTAACACGATATAAGCGGGTTAGGGTTGACCCATTTATTATTCGGGTCATAATCGTGTCAGACCCATTTAACCCAAATAATAAATGGGTCGATTTCGGGTTGACTCGAAATGACCCACTAAACCCGTTTAACCCGTTTAAATAAGAAAATTCAGTATTATTTTTAATATTTATTAATATTCTATATATAAATAACCCAAAATTATCATTTTATCAATATAAATAAAAGATTTATTCAAGGTTAAAAAATATACAGGTAATTTCGGGTCGTGTTCGGGTTACCCGTGTGTATTAAAAAAAGTCGTGTCCATCGACCCGAATAATTAAACGGGTCGTGTTCGGGTTGGGCAAATTTATGTAATTACCATGTCTCAACACGACCCGCGAACCCGAACACGACTCGAATTGCCACCCCTAAGTACAACGAAAAAATGAGTATTACAAGTAATACCACAAGTTAACGAAAAAAGATAAAAACTGAAAATAAAATTGTACCGAGCCACAAACAGGCGAGGCACGGAAAAGAAGTAAATTAAGAAAAAATCCAGAGAAAATACTTTGTATCGTGTATTGAGATACACACTGTGATTCATTTATTGTGAAACCAATAACTCCACTCTCTTGAGCGCTCGAAACGATTCACTATTAAAGTCATCATCCTCCATCATCCCTGACCGCATTAGCCCAAGATTTAGAGTCAACCATATCCATAAGTTGTAATGCCTCTAAACTATTCGAGGCAACTTGTATGGCTGCCCGTGAGCCACTAGCATGGACGCCAAAAATATCCAGTTTTCGTCTGATGTCACGCAATTTTATATCCGCATGGTCATAGTGTTTTGGTTCTGGGATGTGGTGTGCTACCGACGAAACTCCTTCGCGTTGTCAGCAAAGGCTCAACCAGAGCGTGAGACAAATAATTACCCGACGAGTTATCCATCTCCACATAATTGGACTGAACTACCAACTTAGTTGCTAAAATATTATATTCTGAAATCTGAACTAGCGTGTGTGTGAGCCATCAATGAATCCTTCCTCTCCACATAATGCAAAATAACAAAAGAGCTGTTGGGATGACCGGTATTAACAACTATAGTCAGTTGGTCAGATGAGCTAGATTATTATTCGAGTCGTCAATGTCTAATTCAATATTAAAGGCCTAGTTTTCAATAGATTGATAAATAACCAGAGGTAATTTCTAAACCTGCACAGATTCTTTCGAATCCTCCACTGCATCCTCCTGCCACTGATTTATAGTGGCAAAGTTATTTTAAATAATCAACTGTATGTTATCCACATCAATAGAGGGTAGTGCTGAGAAGCTAGGAGGAGGTGCCACCTGTGAGGAGAATGGATTTATCCCAGCATTAGAAACCTTATAGATGACCCATGGTTGGTATGATGGGAAGGAGATGAAGCTTTACGGACATTTCTGGAGTGACTACGATCTATACTATTATCAGGTTCTGAAGTTGAGACTTTACGACAAGGAACCAAGGAATGACTAGTGCCGACAAAACTCAAGAAATCGCCGTTTTCATAATGAATAAAGATACATCCAAATGTCTAGTATGCTCTATCAACATTTTTCTTGCAAAAGGGAAGATAAATCCACTTCGGCAAGAACTTGAGCATAATGATTCATCATTCAATTCAGAGTATTATTGTCAATCTTCAAATGGTATCCATAGCCCGTGCTATACCTACGAGAATATACGAATGCCAATATTCCCAACTCAAACCATGAATTATATAACTCAGAATTGGGCTGTCGAGCTTTTATCATTATTAGGATCAAAGTCAGTTCACTGTTGTAAAAGAAAGATACCCAGAGACAAAGACTATAATTTTTTATTCCAAATACTTCTTTAGTGTAAAAGGTAATATCTTATCTTAACATGTTTTTTAGTTGTTCAGACAATATATTAATTTTTATCCAAGTATTACTATTAACATTACAAAGTAATTTTTTTTTGTCCGTCGCATAGTGCGATCGCCTCACATAAGACATACTCTTAATTTAATTGGTCAATAGTGTACCACAAGAATCAAACTCCAATAATGGAGAAATATTATCTTATTTAGTCCTTGTTTTTTTATTTTAAAAATTATCTTTGTGAATATAAAATTAAGAGATCTTTTATATTTCTTATGAATGAAGTGATCAAATGTATAAAAATATCTATTGCGTGTTATATATCAACTAATCATGTACAGCTTCACATTTAGTTGATAAATGTTAATACAAAGTCAGACAAAATACATATTATTCTAGTGAATAGTAGAAAATGACATTTTGTATGTATGGTATCATCAAAATGAGTTTATTCGTAATGTTTCTTATTAAATAGATAGTTGTTAATATAAAGTCAGAAAAATAAAAATTATTCTAGTGGGTAATAGAAAAATAACATTTTGCATGTATATCATCATCAAATGAATATATTTGCTAAGTTGGGTAGGCAGAGTCTAAGACAAGGACCACTTGCCCAAACCCCTAAATCTCCTAATTAACATTCATCATCCACCCAAAATTAAATGGAACCTTATTGCATCATTCTTGATTACTTTTATGAAGTTTTGGTCCATCCATTATATTTTGTTATTCCTTGTGAATTGTACTACCACATTTAATATTTATATACCTTATTGACCCAATTTACCAGATTTTTTTTGGTGATAAGGAACTTTATTAGTGTCCATAACCTTATGCTAATGAGAAAGTTGGGTAATGATCCTCCTCCCACTCCCTTTTCACTTTTATCAGAGACCCCCCAAATAAAACCACCAACACCATAGGTCCATAAGCACATGAAAATATAATAAAAATGGTTAATTACAAAACCTACAAAAAAATAACTATTTTCATAATTACAAATACCCCATGGACATTTGTTTCTATTTTACAAATTATATCCTGATGAGGTATTTGCTGGGTAAATATAAACCTTAAAGGAGTGTATTTATAACGCTTTAAGGGTGTTTGTAATGTTGAATTAGGTGTTTATAATTAGGCTAAATAATAGGGTAGTTTTGGTAATTAGCTCTAATAAAAAAAGTCAAGCATATCCGACAATACAGTGATGTAATTGGATTACACGTGTTATATTATCACCGAACTTGACACCACCATGAATTAGACGAGATCTCATGTTCCACTTTCCTTGTTATACTTCCTATATTTCATATATTGGATGAAAAACACGTGTACCAATACATGTGTCATTCATATGATGCAATTGAATAATAGAGTGGAATAGTGAGAACATTGAAATCTCAATCATTATGAATGGCTCAAAATCAATCATCAAGTATCTATCAAATGTAAACTATTTTTTGGCCTCATGGATTTAAGTTTGACTTTCCTTTAGCAAACTAACTAATCAACCCCTTCACCTACTTAAGTTTGTACTTGATGTTTAATAATATTTGTCCCTTTCAAAAGCTAGATATGTTTCACCATGTGAGAATATTCTAAAAATATTCTTGTTATATGACATCACCAGCAAACTATTCAAGAATCCACCATGAAGCACTTTGAAATATATATCAATCATCAAGTAGTTCAACTAATGCTTCTTGATAAATTCAGAACCATCAATTTATATATTTAAAAAAACCCACTTCAAAGAAGTAAGAAAACACCACCAAAACACCAAAAGGTCACTATATATATATGGAACATAATTTCTTGATACACTAATATATGTTACAATATTACATGATCATTACATACTCTCCAAAGGCTGCTTATTAATTTGAAGCTCACTCCACTAATAAAAATAGTTAACATCCACTAGTCGACAACTGAAACAAACTACTCGATACTCGATAATTGTTTACAAGACAAAGTGCATGCAAAATTAAAGTACCATTACTGCTTGAACCCTAACTCTATACAAAATGTTAGCTAGAACTTCCCACCTTCCTTAATAGACCTAGTAAGTTCCATTAAACAAAGGTATAATTACAAAAACTCCCCCGAGGTTCGGGCTAATTACAAAAAAACCACGACTTTTATAGAAATATTACGTTAGCCCCTTTAATTTAAGACAAAATCAAATCTTTTTTGTAATTTTCAATAATATCCGAGTTTTTTTTTTGTAATAAGCCCAAACCTCAGGGACTTCTTTGTAATTATCCCTTTCAACAAATTGTAAAGAAAGAACTTTCTTGTTAGCCAGTCATATGATTGTAAAAAGGAAAGAATGAAAGTGATCAACCATGTTAATGCTCTCTTCTTCAGTTGGGAAAAAATCCCACAAAGGAGAAGGCATTTTTTGGCTTGTGAGCTTGCTACTATCTTCAGACAACTCAATATCTTTCCATATTTCATCCATGGAATAAACTTCATCGGCGCTTTCTGCTACCGCCAGGCCGGTTTTGCTTTTTCCAGGAGCAGCAGCAGCAGCAACCGAATCCATCCCACCGGTGTCGTAAAAACTGCGTCCCTTAGTCTCCGAGACCTGAGTTTTGTTGAACTCCACGGTAGGGCTATAATTGGAATTCGACGAGGACGAAGAGTTGGAATATGAAGGTGACTGAGAGTTATTAATGGCTTTCTTCTTTTCTTGAGCTTTTTTTCTCATGTGAGTCCTCCAGTAGTTCTTGATCTCATTGTCCGTGCGACCGGGTATTTTTCGAGCAATTCTTGACCATCTACAAGTTATAATTAATATTTTAGCTATATAAATTTACAAGGAGATCAACAGCTACATAGATAGCTAGTAAATGAATCTAAATTCAGCCAAAAGAAAAAAAAAAGTGGTTATATTTGTTTTATAAATTAGGGATTATTACAAAAACACCCCTAAGATTTGGGCTAAATACAAAAAAGCCCTGAGATTTTTGAAAATTACAAAAGCCTCTTGAGGTTTGATTTTGTGTTGAATTTAAGGGGTTAACTGTAATATTACTATAAAATTCAAGGAAGTTTTTGATATGTTTTTGTTTGCGAAGGAAAAAAAATATAACACAAAATCAAACTGTCAAAGGTTTTTTTGCAAGCTACCATCACATGAGTGAACTTGTAAAATAGAAAACAGACTTTCTTGCAATTTTGGTCCTATAAGTATTAAGGACTGACATATTTGGTCCTTAAATATCCTAAGTAGCAATTTTGGTCCCACAAAGTTCGATTTTTGTTTTGGTGACGTAAATGTAAAGGGGTGGCATATTTGGCCATGTAAAGATCATATGTACAATTTTATTCTTGAAATTTTTTTATTTTTTGCAATATTGGTCCCATAAATTTTAATTTTGTACAATTTTGGTCCCGAATGGTACTTCAATATGTCACACTTTAAACGAGACCAAAATTGAGCAAAAATCAAAATTTACGGAACCAAAATCGCAACACATGATACTTACATAACCAAATATGCCATCCCCGACCAAAATTGCTAAACAAAATACTAACATGACTAAATACGCCACCCCTTACACTTACATGACCAAATTGCAATTAAGCTTAGACAAAAATATCAAGGGAAGTATTTGTAATTTTCGAAGATAACCAACCGGGTGTATATTTGGTAATTAGACTAAACTCATGGGTAGTTTTTGTAATTATCCCAATTTATTTTACTCATCTAAACAAAAACCAACACATACACACAGATGAAGATGATAACAATAATCAATCATAATCAACATCATCATATATATACAAACACAGGGGAAAAAAAGTGATATATAATAGATTTAAAAAAATAGAAAAAAACCTGTTTCCCCATTTGGTGTGAAGCTCAAGAACAAGGCGCTCCTCATGAGGGGTCATCTTCCCCCTTTTGAGCCCTGGGTGCAAATAATTTACCCATCTCAACCTGCAACTCTTCCCTGTTCTTTTCAAACCTGTAAACAAAAATTCAAAAATTTCATAAACTTTTTGGGCCCTTTGTGAAATTATTTCCATGCCCCAAATAAGCCTACCTCTATTATCTGTCTCCCGCCACCTTCAAACCTGAAACTTTCGCTATGAAATCCCATCGCCGATCGCCGAACAAGTTCACGTAAAATACGAGCTGAACATCTTCTTGTTCGGTCCATGGGCCTTTTCTCACGTCTTCTTCTTTCTCCATAGCAGATTTCTTAGGGTTTTTTTGATTTTTTTTTTTTTGGGCCTTTGTGGAATTAGGATTTGTCTTTATCGTCTTATTATCTGACTCACCTACACGCCAACTATGGGCCGTATGGTGGTGGTATATATACTAGTGATTTTGTTTTATGTAGGGTATGGTATTAGTGGGCTTATTTACAAAATTGGTATTTTAGGACTTTTATTTTATCGATTTGCAATTTAGGACTTTAATTTAAGGAATTTGGTACATTGAGGACGATTTTGGGTGAGAATTTCAAATTTTTTGTTAGATTGCTGACGTGGCTGCCGTCACACTACTCCAAATTGGGATTTTCAAATTTCTTGTGAAATTAATGCATGACATTGGGATTAATTATGGCTGCAACCGAACCGAATCTAGTCGAGTTTTTGAGTGTGAGTTTGGCTCGCATTGAGTCGAACTTGAGCCTGGTTTTATCGAATATATTGATGACTTTTTCGAGCTTAAACGAGCTTAGCAAATTTTAATTATAAATTAAATTATTCTTCAATCTGTTACGAAAATAAAAATATATATATCTAAAACATATAATATATATCTATTGAAACCTATAATTTTATTCAAACAAATAAGTTTATTTTATATATTTTTATATTTATCATAAGTAAACGTATAAAAATTAAAGTTAAAGTTGAATTATTAGTTTAATTTATACAAGCTTCTGAATTAGTCTGCTTACTAGCTTACTAACAAACATTGTTTGAGTTTGGTTCAGTTATTTTAATGAGCCTCATTACACGAACTCAAATGAGCTTTTACCGAGTCGAACTCCGAATAGTTCACGAACGGCTTTGTGCATTTGCAAATTTTTAGGATCAACCTTGTGTCTTGATTGTAGAAGTTTGTGATGTCGAGGTGATTGACCAGCTGAGTTTGATATCATATGAGTGCATGTGTTCCTTCTACTATCCCCAAGTGTACTAAATAAAATACATGTCATATGTGCTCCAGTCAGCATCCAAATCAACAATTTCATCGAAAAATTAAAATTCCCGATTTGGGGTGGTGAGATGGCAGCCACACTAACAATCTAGCCAATTTTCGTATTTTTCTGCAAGAAAAATTCCTCAATGTACCTTTTATAAATTTAAAGCCCTTTGCAAATTGAAAAATAAAAGTCCTAAAATGCAACCAGCTTAATGTTACATGACCAATTTTGCAATTATTCCCATTTTGATATGGATTAGTGTATAGTAAATTTCCAATGGTGGATTATTTAATATATATAGAGATGAATGTGATGGTTATATGATAAATGAATCCTCACCCTACATGTGGTTTGCGTTTGATTTAATTTATTTGGAATTGTTGATAGGACAATATGGCTATTTGATGTAAGCCATTATATAAGGTGTGGTTTCTTTTTTGCTTTAGATAAGTGGTTGATATGTTGACGTAACTTTCATAAGTGGCCGTCCATTTTTTGCAGTTTAACAGTATGTGCTTTGTTGCTGTTTCATTTAATTTTCAAGAATTTTTATTTTTTTTAATTATTTTTATATTTTTTGTTTTTTGTGAGACTTTTCTTCCTTCCACTCATTTTATGAATCCAAAAAGTAAAATATATATATATAGAATTAAGCAATGTGTTTTTAAGAAGATATAAGACACCAAAAATGCGAATCTTTAAATTTTGTAAGAGGTGATGGTGAATAGTACTATGCTCCATTGATGGCTGCAAAAAAATTGAATCAGATTTTGTTTACGGTTTGCTTTTCTGTTGTTGTTTTTTTTTTTGGATTATTTATGAGAAAAGAACTACAAGCATAACAAGTTAAGAAAGTTAGTGCGATTGGATACATGGATGTAGCAAGGATTTTTGGCCAGTGCGGTCAGAATTTTTTTTGTTTTGGTTGGACGATTGTCGCACTGAAATTTTAAAACAATAGTAAATGAAAAAAGTAATTCTAAAGACCGTATCTTGCAACAATTCTTTGTGAGTTTTCATAATTTTCAATCATGACTTTTCTAGAGTGAACTTTTTGGAGAAGACAAAAATCTATTTCTAAATTAACTATCAAAAAACTAATAATATTATTATTATTATTGGAAATAGACTTTTAGATCCAAAAGTCATTTAAAGAGTGCTCTCAAGAAATTGTTCATTCTCAAGTTTGGAAGACAATCATTCATCCATTCATATACCTTAGTTGAGCCAAGTGATTCATCCACTTTATCTCTTTTTTTTTTTATTTATTTATATGAACTAGACCTTCAGTCGAATTTTCAATGGACCAAAGTGGTCCAACTAAAATTTAATAGGGTCACTCCAAAATCGTATGTCCGGTCGACCACACTCGTCCTAAGGTGGCTAAGTCATTGATTGGGTATTGCTTTTATTTTAAAAATTTTCTTTTTGCTATAAAAACTTAGAATGTAAAAAAATGAATTTGGAGAGTGTGATTGGATATGAAATGAGAAAATAATGATTGAAAATACTTGGTGATTGAAAAATATGTGAGCGGATAAACAGTAAAAATTGTGGAAATATACGTAATAATGATTAGTTTTTTTTTTTGGAAAAAAAATTATAGATATGATTGGAAAGTGAAATGTTGAAAATCACAAGGGAAAAATAGTGTATTTATTGAAATTTTTGTTAAATAACTTCATGTTGAGTTAAAAAAAATTCTAGCGAAACGAAAATAAAATTTCTTACACGTATATATCCAACTAGTTCAATGTTTTAAGACAAGCCTTCGAACATAGATTAATTGAATCATACTTCTAATCCAAGATCGATAAGAATCACAATATGACTCCCCTCAAAAAAATATATGATAATTCAAGATCATATTTAGTAAACTAGAAAACAACATCGGAATAGCTTGCTTCCCTTTTTGTCCATTTTGGGTTAAACATCAGTTCATATATACTTTGTTCTTTTCAGGAAAAAAAATAACTGCCCTTAGAGATTTTTTATTCATGATATTTATTTATATCATGAAGTGGACTATAGTTTACGAGCTATTAGCAAACAGTGGAAAAATAAAGTAGTCGATATGCATGACAACTTTCAAGGTATTTTATCTTCTTCATGTTGGACACAAAGTCAGAAATATCAAAAAGAAACACAAAAAGAAAGGGTCTTTTTATTGGCTTTGGATTATTTGTATTGGAAAATTTAATGAAAGTTGCTACAATTTCTCTCCTTTTTCTAATTTCAATCCCTTAATCTGATAAAGATTTTATTACCCTTGGCCCTTCACGATTGCAAAGGCCAGACCTTAAGTAGCCAGTGAGAGTTCTATGCATTGGCACTTTCTCTTTATTTTTTATTCATCCAAAAAGTAAAATAAAGAACTCAATATCAAGTATCGCATTGTTAGAATTAGCAACTAATTCATGTTAGAAAGGTGAATCATTTAATATTTCATTAGTCTAACACACTCTCTCACATGCAGGCGATTGTTTATGAAGCCTTGCATGTGGAATATTTATTTGGGTGGCGGTGAAATTTGAACTCAGGACCTCTTGTTTGGCATGACTCTGATACCATATTGAATGACCACCTAATCTAAAAGTTTAAGCTGTCAGATAGGTAAATCATTTAATATTTCATTACTCCATCAAAACTAAATACTAAAGATTTGACGAAACCATACCTGAATCTATAATCGCAATTGTATTGAATGGTTTTCGTCTCCCACAGTAAAGTCACCCTGATCACTCTCAGTGATCTCTCTCTAAGAAGGGAAACAAGAAAAGAGTAAAATGATCGTGTGGTTGACTTTGAGACCACAACTTTATATAGTCCTCATATACCAAGTCAAATTGAAAGTCTATCAATTCTCATTTGATCAGTGCCAGTTATCAACACATCGCATAGTCAATACCCAATATATATGTCCATAGTCTATTTAATTAGATTACTTAATTAATTGAAATAGCCCTATAATATAAATTGTAACATATATAAGTCCACATAATTAATTAGGATAAATATCCTAGAAATCTCCCACTTGGAATACATATGTAATCCTTGTGTACACAAGTTTTGCTATTTGTCCTTGAAATATCCCCTTAATTACAATTAACTGGTCTATATCCTATATCATCATAGGATCAAAACGACCCGTTGTTATACTTAGATGGCATCTAGATCCAACAATGATCACCACACCAATATATTTAATGAAATAGATTATGGACGTGTATCATGGAAATTATATGTAATCTAACCTAAAACATACTTATTTCCAATTAGTCCAACTTTATTCCTCATGAGATAATGCAAAATCGCAATTAATTAGAGTATATAAAAATATAAATCATCTCCTTTGTTATGCAGAAAATAAGCATAGATTGTGTTCAGACTAACACATATTATCAAACAACACAACACCCATACGAGTTGTGTACTCATGAAATACTTTGGATGTCAACCCCTTGGTAAGTGGATATGCAATCATAGAGTTTGTCCAATGTATTCTATAAATATGAACTCTTTATTTAACAACAAAGAATTTAGTGTCTATATACTTCACATAACTGATGTTGTTATTGGAATATAACACAATCGATTTATTGTTATAATATATCTTCACCGATTTGTCGTTGCCATCTACAATGCGCAACCTAGTGACAAAGTTTCTCAACCATATTCCATGACCAGATGTCTTATAACAAACTATAAATTCATCTGTCATGGTGGAAGAAATTATAAGTGTCTGCTTAACACTTTTTCAGAAAACTAGCTCCCCCAGTTAGTGGGTCAATATAGCTCGAAGTTGGTCTTTTATTGTCTTGGCATATATTAAAATTGGAGTCAGAGTATCCTACAATGTGCAAAAGACCCTATCTCTTATAAGTGAGCATGTAGTCTTTTGTCCTTTGTAAATAACACATAACCCTTTTTGTTGCTTTCCAATTATCCACCCATGGGTTACTTAAATACCTGCCAAACATTCCAACTATGATCGTGTACTTGGGGGCATACATACTTGAGTATACATAAGATTCACAACAATTGAAGCATAAGGAACCTTTTGCATTTCTTTTGATTTAAACTCATTCTTAGGGCAGTGTCTGAGATTAAACTTGTCTCCTTCAGCAATAGGAGTATTTTCCAGTGTACAATCTTTCGTGTTGAAGCTGTAGAGAACCCTTTCGATTTTGTATATTTAACCCAATGATATATCAATATTGATCTCAATGTATATTTATACCAAATACAAAAGACACGTTCCGAAGATCTCTCATCTTAAAACTCTTAGTCAGAAATCTTTTGGTTTCGTGCAGTAAGTCTATATCATGTATGTCATCAATATATAATACTAGGAATATGAATTTACTCCACTACTGAACTTATTATATAAACAATCATCAATCTTATCCACCTCAAAACCAAAAGAGATGACAAGTCGATGATATTTTGTAATACTATTGATGGAAGGACCATATATAAATCTCTTTACCATAAATAAAGTTTTCTGGTTGCACCATATAAATTGTTTCGTCAATGCCACAATTAGAAACACAATCTTTACATCCAATAGAAACTCAATATCAAGTATCGCATGTTAGGGGTACTGACCACAATGCGATTTTGTGGTTTTTTTTAATAAATTATAAACTGATTTGTCTTGTGCGCTTTTGAGTGGTGACAGACAGTTTTACTAAGTAAAATTAGAGGTACGATTTTGGCACGGCTTGACGGTGAAGAGCTATTTGGAAACTATTGGCAGTGCCGGTGCGGTTTTGGGCAGATTTTAAGAATGACTTATGGTTACCTCACGAGATTTCCAAGTTACATTAAAAGTCCCAAATAAATTTTGATCCACATTACAACACCAATCTAAAGTACCTAATTCAATAAGAAGTAGAAGTAAATGGGATTAAATAACATGTAAGTTTATATAAAATAAATATCAATTACAAAAAGTACTCCAATCTGAAGTAGAAGTAAATGGAAATAACATGAAAGTTTAGATAAAATAAAGGTCAATTACAAAAACTATTCCTTATGTTTAGTCTGATTACAAAACTATCTAATTATTTTGTAAAATTATAAACATGTCTTGATGCATTGCAAATGCCTCTTGAGATTTGTATTTTGTTTTAAGAATAACCTCCTTAGACCTTTTCCAACCGTTTTCACTATTTGATAGATATTTTATACCATATTAGTGCAAAATTTGTACTACATCTACAGTAGTTTCCAGTAAATCCTGAACTCCACTTTAATACATATTTTCATCATTAATATCATTAATTTAAAAATAAAAAAAAATAACAAATCACATGTCCAATTACTATATTAGGAGGATGGATATTTCTTTTTTCTTCCTTTTATTTACGAAGATAACTGATCATTATTATTCATCAAAATTATCTTACTATTTCAAAATTCAATCCCAATTTTCTCCATTTTCTTATTCAGGCATGAAGAAAAAGAAAAAGATAATCACAAGCATATAGTTTATTTATATATTTATTTTTTCTCTATTTTTAATAGCCGCCATTAGCCAAAAAGAAATGTACCAGCGTGGAAAAGAAAACTGGCAATGATTTTTTTATATAAAACCAGTGCAAATTAATTAATTATCTGATATGTTTGGTTGCAAATTGCAATATGTGGGATTCTGCAACTTTTTAACATTCCCATTTGAGTATTCTTATTTACTTAGAATAGAAACATCTTTGGATTTTACCCTTGTCAATGTGCATTTCACAAAAAGTATTACTAATTAATTAAAAGTGAACCTGAATATCATATGGTTAATGGATTATATGTGTTTCACGGGAAAAAAGGTGAAAAGATAGTGTGGAGAACAAAGCTTAGAATTGTTTTTTAGCTATTGTGAAGGAAATACATTTTATGATAAGTATAAGGTGGGTTTTTACTTTTTAAAGTTATAATTATAATATTGGGCGAATTTGTACTTTTTAATTTCAAATAGAGTTTTAACTCTTTTTTCATATTTTATTTTAATATATGTGTATTTATGTAATTATATTCTTAAAAATATATTTAAAAAATGTAATGGTGCAATTTAAAAAAATAATATTATTTTTAAAAATTATAAAGCGGGTATAATGGGTCTAAGGTCTCATATCCTTAAAAATCTTGTTGGGGAAAAATTATATTTTTGGTCTTGTAAGTTGGCCAAATACACTTTCAGTCATCTATGTTTTAGAGGTGGCATTTAGCAACCATTAACTTTTAAAAAATTGCACATTTGGTCCTATTTTTTAATTTTGTGGATATCCTATTCCTAAAATATTGATCATGACAAAATTAATGTTTATGTGGATTAAAAGTAGGGATGTTTGGATGCAAATTATGAATGTTATGGTTTTGGTATAAATAGATGTATATTTACATTTTTAACCTTACCACATGTAATAAATTAGAGGGAAAAATCAATATTATATATTCTATTTAGACTAAATTGAAAAATGGACTAAAATGAAGAAATACATTGACTTATATCATCTACATATTTGGAAAAAGGGGGCAAAATAGAAAAATATACATACATATACATATACAAAAAATATACATATAATACACACACATAAACTATTTATATATTTTTTTCTTTTTTTGGTGGAGGGATATATAGTGGTTGCCGGGACGGGTTTCTTGTTATTTTTTCTGTCTATTTTTTAATTTAATTATACAAGATTTAACTAGGTTTAATTTATATTCTATTTTATTTAAAATTTTTATTTTATATTAAATATTTTAATTTAAAATACTATTATTTATTATTATTTGAATTTATTAAAATAATAATAATAATATATATTATGTAAACTATTTTACTATAACTACTAATTTTAAATATCTTTTCTCTTTTTAAGTATGAAATTCTTAACATATTTTTTTATTATTTGTAACTTTTTTATATATTTTTTTACTAATTAATAAATTTTTAAAATTAGCAAACTATTTTATGTTATTATTTTTCACAAAGTAAATCATTTTTCAAAATAAATTTCTTTTCAAAGTAAGCACCATGTAATCAAATGTTATCCACATAAGCATTAATTTTGCCACTTAAGCAATTCAGGAATATGATATTCATAAAATTGAAAAATAGGATCAAATGTGCAATTTTAATTATTGAGAAAATTAAATAATAACCATACATATATGATATATAGAGCTGTCAAAACGGGTCAAGGCCGTCGGGCCAGCCCGCCCCGCTCCGCCAGAGGAAAGGCTTAGGTTGATGATTGGGAAAATTGCAAAATTGGTCCTATAACTATAAGCAGTTTGCAATTTCGATCCTATAACTATTAAATTTGCAAAATTAATCCTGTAAATTTGAAAGTTTTTACAAAATTGGTCCTATATGTTTTATACCTAAGCAATTTTGGTCCTGTAAGTTTCAAGTTGTTGCAAAATTGGTCCCTTAGGGTTATTTCATATTTTCAAAATACCAAGAATACCCTTATGCACATAATTGGCTTATTCAACTAAGTGTTTTGCCTAAAATGGTATCAAAACCCAGGTTTATTAAGAATTTTAAGTTATATTTATTATTTTATATAATTAACAATTGGTGAGGAGGATTTTCTTCGAGAAAATGGATCTTGACGAGTGTTCAAGATGTATACCATACAGGAGATATCATCAAATTTGACGATGTATGCACAAGAACACCAGGACAAGATAACATATTGGAATAATTAATATGTTGAAAAAGAATTCGCAGGAGCCGATAGGGAAACCTTGAGACAATGCGAAAAACAAGCAGCATATTGTTTAGGTATCACTTCCGCCCCGCGAATACCCGCCTCGCCCCGCCTAGAATTTTTAGTTTTAAAATATATTTAAATATATATTTTTCATATATAATATATATTAAAATATAGTTTTTATGTATTCTTATAGTATATTTAATATTTATAAATATATATTTTTTTCATTTGTTTAATTTAATTAAATTTAAAACAGGGCAGAACGGGTCGACCCGCCCCATTGCCATCCCTATAAAATTGTTAACTTTAGAAAGATAAAAGACCAAAAATGCTATTTAGCCATGAGGGCAAAATTGTCTAGGACCAAAACTGCAACTTTTAAAGATATATGACTAAAATTGCAACTACCCCAAAGTTACAGGACTAAAATTGTAATTTACCCGTTGATGATTTAAAGGCCCGCCTCTGGAGACAAACGTATTTCGTCAACTGCACCTTATCCCACCTAAAGGGGACAAATAAAAGCAATATGTTGGATAAATAAAAGGGATAACGTTTTTAATCAACCCAAACTATACGGGTTTTTACACTTTGCAACCCGAACTTTTAAAAGTTACTGATTGCAACATAAACTTTACAAAATTTTACACTTTGCATAAAATTCCAGTTTTACCCCTGGTTTTAGGAAAGTTGGTTTGTAGTTTACACTCTAAACTTTAAAGTTGTTACACTTTGCAACCTGAACGATAAATTTCATTGCATTTTCTTTGATTACTCCCCAAGGTCTTTCGATCCTAGAAAACACCAAATTATCCACAGGGTAACAACCAGAGAATTTGCCATTCCAATGGAGTTTACTGGGAACCTGATCGAGATGCAGTTGGTCCCTATTAGAGAAATCCAGGAGATCAAAAGAAAAGTTAAAAGAGAAGTTGCAAATACACTCTCATGGATTCATATCGGAGCCATAAGAGTTATTATTAAAGCAACATTCAAAGAAGGGATAGATTCGCCACTCAATTTGGCTATCTTTGATAAGCGAATCTCAAATCTCAAGGATTCATGCCTTGGAGCAGTAACAGGAAGTTTGTATGCTGGGAAATTAGCATTTAATGTATATCCTAGAATTGCATACAATGTGGGAGATCGAGATTTCAATAGAGTCCTAACTCTTCATCAAGATTTCAAAAGAGTCGAATTGATGAAAGAAGGGAACAGACCCTATTCGATCACATACAAGATATCCTATGCTCTCTCGAATACACATCATTGAAGTGTTCTTGAGAAAGGAATTTATTGAAGTCCCAAGAATCTTCGAGGACTTTGCCAGGGTGGTTTTACCGTAAATTATGAGTCTCCAACCATCAAGAAGATCGATATGAAAATACAAGATCAACCAGATCTTCAACAAAAGTCGAAGTCTCGAGTTGAGCCGGAAGGATGTCTTTCCAACAGACGAGAATGACGAGTAGCGGCCGTTGGGAAGAAAGGAGACCAATACGATTCGAGCGCATTCCAGATGTTTTTAAAAAAGAGAGAGTCGAAATGTCTGAAGGATGGCGAGAAGTGGAAGTAATATCCGACATCACTCAAAAGGATAATATTTTTCCTTATGGTGTTCTATATTATCTCCAACAACCAATAGTTGGAGACGGTATCAAGGAAGCCTGAAGATAGGAGAAATTGAGCTTACTATCACAGAGTTGCGGGAAAATCCGAGAACAATTAATACCGGGAATTGAATTTCTTGAGGATCATAAACCTTGGGAAAGATTACAAGACGGAATGGAGTTCAAGTGGCAAATAAAAGATACTGAGAATCGAGATGACCACTAGTCCATTCTCCATATACATTTCTATTGGAATGTTATATTATGAATATAAAGCCGAGTATTTACGCTTATATTGATTAGTCTTTGGAATATGTCTTTGCAGTTAGGATGTTTTTCCTAAAGAAATTGGAGAAGATTTACCAGCTATTGCAGGAAGAGATTTCTCTAAAAGGATTCTTATCCTTAACAGGGGAATTAAACAAGCATAAATCATGATCGGAGGCGCAAACGGTACCCCATGGTACATGGTGAAAACGCCACCAATCTATTTCCATGATACAGGTGCATATATTTTGCTAGGAAATAATTTCCTACAAACATTCAAGCGATTCACACAGGAGAATGAGACAAGAAGACTTATTTTCACAACCTTATGTGATCATAAGATTATTGTCCAAAGATCATGAGGAAGCATTTTGAGAAAAAATGCCTATTATTTTTGCGGCAAAGCGTTGTGATGAAGCCAAACTTCGCAATCCAAAAATGGCGGATCGAAGGAAATTTGGTGAAGCTTTATTATCCTATAGACAATTTGGTTCCAGTCAGAAGGATCAGAAGATATGGGATAATAACTTGTATTCATTCAGAATACAAGGAGAAGAACGAGTTACTCCAGGAGCCATTGCAGAATTATGGATGAGTCTAATGGAGAGTCCGCAGAGTGGAGTGACCCTAGAGGAACAAATATCACTCGAGGATATCAAGAAGAAGATCCAAAGGAATTACAATGAAGATCATTTGGCTTGGTGGGATAAGAACGAGCTTAAAGCTTCCTTAAAGGTTAAACCTGGAAAGGAGTACGAGTTCGTAAGATTCAAACTAATCCTTATGAACCAGGAGGATCGTGAGGATATGCGAGGTAAGATACTTAAGGAACATCTTGACCTTAAATTAATTTCACCAGGAGTTTCTCCATACTGGCCAGATCCGGGGTTCTTAGTGAGAAACCATGGAGAAATCAAAAGAGGAAAGTCAATACTTGTTATTAATTACAAGGGAATTAATAACATTTTGGAGTTCGACGGATACTATATCCCAAGCAGAGAACATCTGGTTAACTGTATCAAAGGTGCCAAGATATTCTCAAAGTTCGATTGCAAATCTGGATTCTACCAGAATAAGATGGATGAAGAAAGCAAGAAGTTCACATGACTTTCTACACCACAAGGACACTATATTTGGAACGTGATGCATATGGGATTGGCTAACGCACCCCAGATATACCAAAGGAAGATGGATAATCTCTTCAAAGATTATTTCAGTTTCATGTTCGTGTATATCGATGACATTTTAATCGCATCAAAGAACATGAAGGAGCATCTCAAACATTTGGAAATATTTTCAGATGTTTGTCACAAGGAAGGATTAGTGCTTTCGGAGAAGAAAGCAATGATTGCAACAAGACAGATTGAATTCCTAGGAATTGAAATCGATGAATCTGGAATTATTCTAGTAATCATATTGTGGAAAAGATACGAGGATTTCGGATACACTGAAAGAAAGAAGCGACTTTGAGTTTTCTTGGAGTTGTTAATTTTGCTTGGATGTTCATTAACAATCTGGCATACTACAGGAAGGTGTTTAGCACATTGCTTAAAAAAGATGCAGTATTCAAATGGGAAGATGAACATCAAGAAGGAATTAAGCAACTTAAAGAAGTTTGTAAAAAGCTTCCAAAGCTTGCAATTCCCAAGACAAGGACGAATCGGTTCTTTACACGGATGCCGTGATGACTGGTGGGCAACAATTCTTACAAAAGTCACACCAAACGAGGAAGTGCCATGCAGATACTTCAGCGGTTTATTCACCCCTAGTAAAGCAACTCGGTGGCATATTAACGAGAAAGAATTCTTTGCAAATGTCGAAGGTTTTTAAAAAATGGCCTCTATTTTTCTTGGCTAAAAAAGTTTACTTTAAAAATTGATAATTCAAGTGTCAAGGCTTTTTCGAAAAACAAAATTGAATCAAAACGAGAAAAGGCTCGACATTACTTAGATGGCAAGCCGAATGTCAATATTATGATTATGATATTGTCATTATAAAATCTCATGAAAATATTCTTGCGATTTCTTGACACGAGATGGAAGGGACGCGTTGCTAACGAGGTCCTTAAACGAGTAAGACATCTCAGGGAAAACCTGGAGAGTTTAGAACGAGATTTTGGGACGTTATGTCTCAATGCGTGTTTGCCGGACGATCGCAACAGTGACCAAATCCGTTTCTAGTCAAATACGAGCATGTCGGTTCGCTCAAGGACAATTGTTCTTAAGATGCAAAGGCCTCTCTTCCAGCCGCATCTCCTACGGTGCAAAAAGGGGCCGAGAGAGTACGGGGCTCTAACTCGGAGGTTATGGATTCAAGTACCATAATCACAAGTGTTGCGGTGATGCATCCCCAAGGATGTACAAATCAGAATTTAATGTTGAAGCTCCGGTCACAACCCGAGTCTTCAAGTCAACCCAGTACCTCCGGGGTAAAAGAGTGAGAGTTGAATCTTAGGCCACAGACAGGAAAATCTAAGGTTCAAATCGACGAGAATAAGATTTCTCCTATGCGGGTATATCAACGACAATGGGAGAAACTAGTTACAAGACAAGGTATTAACCCGGAGAAAACAATGGTTGATATCTCGGCAAGTATCCCGAGTTTGGATGAAACCATGAAGTCATCAAAATGAAGTACAAGAATGGTATACTTTTGGAGCTTTAGCTTCAATCTATACCGTGTCAACAGATTCCCGTAAATTTCAAAATTACCTAAATGGATTGGGGAAGCGATTTACGAGACCTGGGCTAATAATCCACACTTGGCCGAGAGGAGATATTTTGGAACCGTATTTTATAAGTGCGGCTCCCGAACCCGAAGAAAGGCTTTAATGAAGCTTTTCATTTCATCAAGCTAAGAAGACCGGATGGAAATGCTTTAACATACATTAAGACAGCTTCACCAGAAGAAGGACCAGTGTTAGTAAGATTATTTTCTGAAAACGAAGCTTCTACCAGACGAGCATGGGGTCTTTGGGTTTGTCTAACGGAAATGGACAAAGTCAAATATCCATTTAAGTTCTTCCAAAATTCGACAAATGGATCTTTCCTTTTGAATTCGATGACTGGATCAACCACAGGATTTGCGGAGGAACTCTTCGAGACCAAAAGAAAAATTCTCCGGGAGAACAAGATTAAGCAAGCAAAGCAAAAACTTACGAAATTCGTAACATGGCACATGTTGGCGTTGATCGACCAGGATCTGTCAAGCATGCCCGAACGAAGGACCCGAGTTTGGGAAAGGATTCCGACCCAAACCCAACCGACAGATCATGCAGCTGGAAAGGATAAGGGCCCAGCTCACAAGACGCGTTATCCTCGGGGACCACGTAAACCAAATTTTTAAAAAAGATTCCCCGACAAACATCACATGGGCCGAGTCACGCGGGAGAAAAAGAAAACCACCGGTGGCGAGGCAATAATGTGGGATATGACGTAGTGATGACGTCATATATATCGGCAAGCAAGATTTGAAGTCCGCCTTTGAAGTCCGGACTTACCTCTATAAAATGCAGGATTTGAAGGAAACTGAGGACATTGAACATTTTCCTTAGTTTTCTTATAATAAAGTCTAAGAAAAATTTGTAATATTTAAGTGTTTTAGTTTTCAAGTTTTTATGTATTTTCGAGTGCAAGCCTCATACATGAGAGGCTAAACAAGTATTCTCCTCCCAAAAGGAGATTACTAATGTAATAAATTTTTCTTTAAGTTCTTAATAAAATAAAGATTGTTTGTTCAACATGTGTTCATAATGTACTATTGATTAATCCCCTTCGAAGAATTACTTTTACGCCTTGGAGTAGGAAACGAACCAAAGTTGTGCTGAGTGGTTTCTGAAGGAGTCGGATAACTTGCAGATCATCTTCCATGAGGGTGAGGTTGAACAATGAGGAGCTGTTCGTCAAACGATCCTGGGGGCGATAATTTTCCGATTGGTGGCGTTGCGAACCACTTAACCCAGTCTTTGTTTGGTCAAAAGAGGTATGAATTTTAAGGGATTTATTAATTTTACGGAAGCATGTTGGGCCGATATGGTCGTAATGGACTATTTTCATTTTCGGTCTAAAGACCCAATTTGTATACGGATAAATACTTGAAATAAGATCTTGATAGAAGTATGTCTTGTTGAGTTTTTATAAGCGGAAACCTGACATGATCTATTTAAAACCTCGAATAGAGATCTGGATCTAAGTAGGTGTAACAATGCCACGAACAAAACAAATTTACGGAAAAATCGGGTTCTTATTTCTAAAAATCCGAAAAACAAATTAATTAGGGAGTGAAAATTTTTTGATTATTGTATAATGCAATATATTTATCCTTATGGAGCAATCTGCCACAAATTAGAGTTTAAAGGGATAACCAGAACTATTGTTATTAAAGAATAAAATCATAGGGGCAAAATGGTCCAAAAGTTGCAAAGAGTAATTATTTTCGTAGTTTAGGATGCAAAAGGTTAAAAATAAAAGTCTAGGTTGTGAAGTGTAAAAAGGGGTAAAGTTGAGGTGGTTAAAAATAATTATCTCTAAATAAAAACCACATACTTAGGACAATTTTATTGAGACGAAAAGTATTGAAAACTTCCCCCCATCCTCTATAGGAGGATGAGAGAAGAAAAAGAGAAAGAAGATGAGGGATCATGAAAGCGGGGTTTTAAAATTCTATGATGTATGTAAGTGGTAGTATCATATCTGTTCAAAACATTGGCACATCTAGTATTTTGAAAATGGGGCACGATGAATTTTAGAAAAAAGACATGCATATAAACATTATTTAATATTTAAAGTTGTACAATCCAAAATATGCAAAAAAAAAAGTGTTTTGTGACGTTGAAGCTCATTAAATTATTTTTTCGACCAACCATGCATGTCACAAGAAAGATTGAATGAGTTGCCTATATTATCGAATGAGAAAGGCGTAACAAAAATTACTTTGAACATGGTTGTCATATTAATAGATACATAGGTAAGTCATTCAATCTTGATTATACATAATTGATTAATACTTTTGTTATCCAAACTATGAGGCGTGCGAGTTGTATTTAAGAATCACTTTGAACATGATTTTCATATGGCAAAAATGTTTTTTTGGTCAACTAAGTGGATGACTTGAGAGATTTAGTCCACACTTTTAGAAATTGTTAAAATTGGTCCACTAAGTGGCAAAAATTTGGACCTTTAATCCAGTGATCTACTATTGCAGGTAATCTTGATCTGTAATCATACGAGGGATTTTTTTTCCTTTTTTCTTTTCTTCCCTTAAACTATGAATTGTTTTTGTTGATGTGGTATTTTAGAGTGAAAAATATATTATTTTCATTGTAAATTAGGTAACTATATAATATTCATTATGAATAAAATAAAAATAATTTACATATTTAAATTATTTATTAATTGAAAAACACAAAATAATTTTTAAAACAAATCGATGAAAAATAAGAATAATGTTAATAAAATTTAATATATTTTAATTAGATAAATATATGCAATTTATAAAATAAGAAAAAATATTTATATCATGAGTTTAAATTACTTCTTAATATTAGTATTTTAAAATATTGGACTTAAAATATAGAAATGAATACATAAAACTCTAAATAAAAATATATTGTGGTAAAAATAGAAAATAAAAAACTATTTAATTATTACTCTTAAATTATAAAAAATGAAAATATTATTTACCCAATAAAATATTATGATATAAAAAATATTTTATTTTATAATTTTGAATATATTTATCCAACTAAAATATTTAAAATTTATTAACATTAATCTTGTTTTTCAAAAAAAATTATTTTTTTTCAAATTAATAAATATTTAATAAGAAAAAAAAAAGCAAAAACAAAATTCCCACAAGATTACCTGCTATTGCAAGTCAGTGGACTAAATATCCGAATTCTTGCTACTTAGTGGACCAATTTCAAAAATTTCTAAAAGTGTGGGCTATCTCTCAAGTCGTCCACCTAGCGGACTAAAAAAATATTTTGTCATTTCATATTATTTTAACTAATTTTGTACATTACACAAAGTTTAAATTTTTTAATATTATTTTATTTTCTTAAGTTCTTTAAAAAAGTAAATTTTAAAGTTTGACTTCAACCCAATTGCTAGGCACGACCCTACCAAAGAGTTGCGCCCGCTCGATGTTTTGGTTCAACTAAGAGACATGTCACTTGAAGCGGAGCATGACCGGGCCTGAGTCCCAACTTTTTTGGCAGGGACGATCTTAGTTTGGCCAAACTCATTCCAAACCCGCGTTGTTACCATCGCTATTTGTAGAGAAAAAAAGAAGAGCATAGCTACAAACAATACATGATTAGATTACGACATTAACATTTATAGTACTAAATAAAAGCTATAATTTCTCAATAAGCAGCAGGAATTTTTTATATTTAATTAGTTTTTATGGGCACTATAGCTCGAATAAGACAGATTGGCAGCCTCTGGAATATTATTATGTATTATCATTTGAATATATATGATAGCACTATCCAACAATATAATATGATACGAGATATTAAAAAGTGGGATATTGCATCATAAGATTAGTTTTTGTTGTGACTTAACATGTACTAAATGCATTATATTCACATGCTTCATTCAAGTCCAAAATATATCTGATTTGATCAAGTAATTACCTTCGGGTCACGGACTTTCGGGTAATCGGGTTCGAGCTCTTAGGTGACCTGAAATAGATAAACACACGTCAGGCTAGCCGGGGGGTGGTCCCAGCTAAGACCCTCCGATGCCTAAGTCAGATCGAGTTCGTGAGGTACGGGGGTATAGAGAGAGTAAATATGAAAATAAGAGGCAAGAGAGGCAGAGTGAATAGTTACCATCAAGTTGCTATAGCATGGTATTTATAGATATTCCTGGCTAATGTGGTTGTGCCAAGTGTCATCATCCTGGAGGGTGGAGTTGTACTATCTTTGTCGGGAAGATCAATGGTTCACCTTTGCGGGTTAGACCCATTCCCGATCCGGGCCGGACACTGAGCTCGGACCCTATTTCAAGACCTCACTGTGTAGCCTTAAGATCTCACCGCCTTATCATTATTCCCGGTTCACGAGGTTGTGGAGAGCTCGGGATCATTTGGATGGGCTCGAGGTAGGTGACAAGCTCGTAAACCTTGGTCCTTTACCGTCGGGCCCAAGTTTTTGAGTTCGAGGTCGAGGTCATGCGATAGCCCAAATCCTCGATTTTAAACCCGCATATTGCACCTTTCGGACTGTGTATATTCTCATTTTTCATTTATTCATCATTTTTTTTATTTGAGCTCCTTCTCCGGGTCACGAGCTCTTGAGGTCTTATCTGCGAGCCAAGGGGTCACTAGGATTACTTGCTATTTTTACGAAAGTTTAGAGATCTCTTTTTGAGAACTGAGGGTCACTTGAGATCTCATTTGTGAGTTGGGGGATCACTTGAGATTCCTCTTTTAATTATTTTCGCACAAGTTAATGAGATCTTGAGATCTCACTTATGAGCTGGGCAAGTGATCCCTCTCTTATTTTTGAACAAGTTATTGAGATCTTCAGATCTCACTTATGAGCTGGTGGATCATTTGGGTTTCCTCTTTTATTTTCGTACGAGTTATTGAGATCAAATATCACTAGTGAGTTGGGGGATCACTTGGGATCCCATTTTTATTTTTGCACAAGTTATTGAGATCTCGAGGTCTCACTTGTGAGCTGCGGGATCACTTGAGATCCCTCTTTTATTTGCACAAGTTATTGAGATCTCGAGGTCTCACTTGTGAGCTGCGGGATCACTTGAGATCCCTCTTTTATTTGCACAAGTTATTGAGATCTCGAGGTCTCACTTGTGAGTTGCGGGATCACTTGAGATCCCTATATTTTTGCACAAGTTATTGAGATCTCGAGGTCTCACTTGTGAGTTGTGGGATCACTTGAGATCACTCTTTTATTCTTGCACAAGTTAATGAGATCTCGAGGTCTCACTTGTGAGTTGGGGGATCACTTGGGATCCCTTTTTTTACTCTCGCACGTGTTATTGAGATCTCGAGGTCTCATTTGCAAGTTGGGGATCACTTGGGATCTCTCTTTTATTTTCATACAAGTTATTGAGATCTCGAGGTCTCACTTGTGACCTGCGGGATCACTTGGGATCCCTCTTCCCTTTTTTGCGCAAGGTATTGAGATCTCGAGGTCCCACTTGCGAGGTGGGGGATCTCCTGGGATCCCTCTATTTTTTGCTCTTTTTTGCACAAGGTATTGAGATCTTCGAGTCTCACTAGCGAGGTGGGAGATCACTTGGGATCCCTCCTTTTTCTCTTCTTTTGGGCAAGTTATTGAGATCTCGAGGTCTCACTTGCGAGGTGGGGGATCTTTTGGGATTCCTCCTTTACGCTTTTTGGCGCAAGTTATTGAGATCTTCGGGTCTCACTTGCGAGGTGGGGGATCACTTGGGATCCCTCTTTTTTTCTCTTTTTTGCGCAAGGTATTGAGATCTCGAGGTCTCACTTGCGAGGTGGGGGATCTCTTGGGATCCCTCCTTTTTGCTCTTTTTTGCACAAGGTATTGAGATCTTCGAGTCTCACTTGCGAGGTGGGGGATCACTTGGGATCCCTCCCTTTTCTCTTCTTTTGGGCAAGTTATTGAGATCTTTGGGTCTCACTTGCGAGGTGGGGGGTCACTTGGGATCCCTCATTTACTCTTTTTGGCGCAAGTTATTGAGATCTTCGGGTCTCACTTGCGAGGTGGGAGATCACTTGGGATCCCTCTTTCTTTTTTCTCTTTTTTGCGCAAGGTATTAAGATCTTCGGGTCTCACTTGCGAGGTGGGGGATCACTTGGATCCCTCCTTTACTCTTTTTGGCGCAAGTTATTGAGATCTTCGGGTCTCACTTGCGAGGTGGGGGATCTCTTGGGATCTTTTTCAAGTCTCGGGGTCTTGGGGACCCTCGAGCTCACATTCTTTTGGGGTCTTTGAAGACCCTCGCCTACTTTGACGCTTAGACCTGCTACAGGGTCTGGGTCGAGCAACCCCTTTCCCTTGTATGTCTCTCCCACGAGCTGCTTACTCATTTCAATGACCAACTTCTCGAAGTTTTCCTTCCTCATAGAGATCACCTGGTCGGGATCTCCTTTCTTCTCTTCCGGGAGATTGGGCCATGATTGAGATGAGGGGAACTCGGGTTGCATCACTAATTCACTCTACTTGGGGGTCTCTAGTACCCCTTTCTGAACGTGTTTAACTGGGGTCTCCTTACTTCCGTACCTCTTTTCTTGGTAAAGGGGAAAAAGTTTCCCACAGACGGCGCCAACTGATTTGGATCAGGTAATTACCTTCGGGTCACGGACTTTCGGGTAATCGGGTTCGAGCTCTTAGGTGACCTGAAATAGATAAACACACGTCAGGCTAGCCGGGGGTGGTCCCGGCTAAGACCCTCCGATGCCTAAGTCAGATCAAGTTCGTGAGGTACGGGGGTATAGAGAGAGTAAATATGAAAATAAGAGGTAAGAGAGGCAGAGTAAATAGTTACCATCAAGTTACTATAGCATGGTATTTATAGATATTCCTGGCTAATGTGGTTGTGCCAAGTGTCATCATCTGGAGGGTGGAGTTGTATTATGCTGTCAGGGAGATCAATGGTCCACCTTTGCGGGTTAGACCCATTCCCCCAGCCCGGGTCGGATACAGAGCTCCAAACCCTATTTCAAGACCTCACTGTGTAGCCTTAAGATCTCACTGCCTTATCAATATCCTAATTGATTGTAGTTCCTTAAGATTTAATTATGAGCATACTAGGAATTCTGTCTAAATTATGTTAGATATTTTCATAATTTATTTACTAAAAATTGTGATACAAATATTATATCGACATTCAAAAACCTTTGCGGTGTTGAAATGGGGATCAACCTACTCGGTGAGGTCATGGAGGTTCGGGGGGTCAGTGCCACTTGAAAGAAATTTTATTTTCTCCCAACGTTTCGAAGAGGCGTTTTGCTGAAGATCAAATGTTACATTCTATCAAAGAATTATGTCTTTTCGAATGCGTCGAAGTGTTATGTCTCTATGAAGGAGTCATGAGATGACTATACATAAATTGAACATTTGAAAAACACAAAAACATCATTAGTTATTTCGTATTTAAGCATCATCAATCAAAAATCAAAAGGTTACATTTTAAATTAAACAACTCTATTGTATCCTGAGAGAGTTTTTTTTTCTTTTCAAAATCCCAGTGTAACATCGCAGTTGATCTAAAAGGGGAGCAACATCTCTTAAAGATAACTATTTTTTGTGTCTTGCAATCATTTGTGTTCATTTAATCCCGTATAATATTTCAATATATATGTATATATAAGTACATTTACGTTAAGCTGGATTTTTAATCCAATAATCAACCACCTAAAAAATAATAACAAAATAAGTATTTATAGGATTAAACTTCTACCACAATAAAACTCCTAACTACTGAAAATTCTTAAAAGATAATAAATTAACCCACTGGCCTTTGGTGGGAGATATTCCTAGCCATATGGCGGACATGGTTACTTCGGAGATGATCTCCTAGCTATAATATTATCGCTTTTTTCCTCAAAAAAAAAAAAAACCCACTGAAATTATTCTTTATGATAATAAGTTATGTCTAAATCTTATCTCCATTACCACATAAATTAATTCATATATGTATATTTGACTGTAAATTTAGAATAGATTGGATTTGATAATCGAAAAAAAAAAGAAAAAGAAAACCTAGCCAATGCAATATTGGTGCACGCATGGTGGCTCCATTCTTGGGGGATCTTGTGGTGAAAGTGGGGTTCGAAAGAGTCACCAAATTAAAAAACGTTGAGCCAAAATGAGGTGGAAGGCAACCTTTCATTGCCACTCCACTTCAAATATTTCATCTTAATTATGTCCATGTATGTATTTTAGTTTATTTCTCTGTTGTAAAAATTCTCGTTTAATCCTGATTAATTCCCGCCTAGGGGCTAGGCCCTCCTTATCCGCCTACTATATTTTTCCCGATTAGACCCGCCTAATCCCGCCTAGGCACTAGGTCCCAATCTGCCGCCTAGCAAGCGCCTAGCGCTTTTTACAACATTGGTTTATTTACTGTAGAGAGATGAGATTGTGACGTATGGGGTATGTGTGTATACAGTGACGGGTCTACACTACCCACTACGGGGGCACGTGCCCCCATAGTTTTTTTCTTTTTTTTATTATTTATTATCTATATATAATATTATTTGTGTAAATTTATAAACTTCATGCACAAAGTGTTGTACCATATTATTTAATTTTTTTAAAAGTGTTTATAATGTTATAACATGCAAACTATATAATATTTGGTTAAGTGTGCAAAAAATTAGTAAAGAAATTATTTATAGTTTTATATAACATTATAATGATATGTGAATTTTTAGAAGTATATACTAATTAGGTTTAAAAAACAAAGTGTACCTTCATTAAATATTTTTTATATAACTTATAATATTTTTATTTTGTGCCCCCGTTGTAACAAATTCCTGTATCCGTCCCTGTGTATACTTTTCTTGAGGATACAACTTAGTAAAATCCAGATTACAAGAATTTAATATTATAATTTTATCTTAACTAGAAAGGCAATATGTTAAATCACTGGTACAGCTATTGACATTTGGCAGATTTATATGTAACTCGGTATTAATATTTAAGAAATCTTATTAATATTTTAATTTTGCACTATTTAATATTGGGTAAATTATAAAATTTCTATCCGGTTCAGTCTTATTACATCAAAATCTAGATAGCTTTCACAATTGCAAATACCTTTTGAAGTTTTTTGCGCTTGTAATGTCGACGGAGATAATATAAGGGAGTTTATTTTTTATGTTAAATTTATAGATCACTCCAACTCAGGAAATCTGATAAATTGGTCCGAATTATTCTCCGAAATTAATGAATTATTTGGATGAAAAATAACATGCAACACACTGAACAAGGTTAGGGGGTCCCTGAGGTTGTCTCGAGGAGATCTCTCCAACACTCAAGTTCGTAACTGTAGGAGAGGAAAATTCAGAGCACGGGAATATAATTTACAGTAATTAATTGAACTTACTTACAGATGAAAAAGGCATACCTTTTTGTACCTCGATTGATGAGCCACATGGACCTTGTAGGATAAATTGGGCCGCTTGGGTCAGCATGGACCGCATAGGCCAGTATGTACCATGTAGGCCAAATAATTATATATGCAATCCAGTAGTGATTAATAAAATTGGAATAATTAATAAATACGTAAAATAATAAAAAAATATAAATATGAGAAAAGTCAATTTGATCCCCTGATATAAGCCCCCCTCCTCCAGGTTGTGGAAGGCGAAGAGAGCAGTGCGTGAGTTAGGTTTCTGATAAGTATGTGAGCCGTGAAGGATTTGATCTCTTGAGGAGGATGATGTCTCTTTGAGAAAGGAGGTTCCTTGAAGGACCAAGGACCCCACGAAGAGGGAAGTCCCGTGAGAGCGAAAGCCTCCGAACAGTGGGAAGACTCTGGAAGGTGGGAGTTCTGGAATACGCAAAGTCTAGAATGTCCTCGGTTCGCAAGAAGTCTATAGAGCGTGGAGCGCACGGAGCCACGGAGCGCTAGGACTATGGTGCGCGGGAGCTCACAAGAGCCCGAGAGTGTGGGAGTTGTTTTTAGATCGGATGAGTCCTCACGGGGCTTAGCCTTTTTGAGAGGCAACATACGTGAACTTGTGGGTGAGAAGCCATCATGAGACTAGAGAGTTGTCCCAAAGAGACTTAGTTTTTTTTTTGGAAGGCTTTTTCTAATCTTTTTGGTCGTTAACCCTTTAGAGTAGGGGTGGCCAAATGGAGCCAAAATCGGGTTTCAAACTAAAATCGTGGTCAACAATTTCTAAACCGGAACCGTAGTCAATGCTTCCAAAAATAGAACCAGAACCGTGTAGGTCAGTTCAAGTTTTGGTTCCTATGTCTCAAAAACCGTAGAACCGTCGGTGGAACCGTGATGGAATTGTTTTTTAAAGGTTAAAACCAACAATTCTGTTTTTGTAAATATATGCTAAAAGAAATGTTAAATATTTATTATGATGTTTTTATTTTTCTAACTACATGAGACACGTTTTAGACCAAATGTTGTAAGTGAACTACATGAACTTTGATTCTTCTATACTCTAATAATATATATATATATATATATAGATAGTTTAATATTATTATTAATATTAACTATAAAATTTTATTGAATATTAAGTCCAAGTCTTTTCCCTTTTTTTTTAACTAAAATATTGATAAACTATTTTAAAAAATCAAAAATTATCAAAAGATAAACAAATGGTTCCGATTTTAACTGAAACTGGAACTGTGGAGGAATCGGGTTTGGAACCGGACCAGAACCGTCGATTCCAGTTTTGGAATCAGAACCGTGAGGCAACAGTTCTGGTTCTGGTTCCTCCAAAATGAGTAACCAGATCTAACCGGTGATTTTAGAATCAAAATCGGTGGTTCCAGAACCATGGTCACCCCTACTTTAGAGGCTTCTCATGAGCTTATTTGGTGGGAGTTTCATCGGCGAGTTGAGGGTGAAAAATATACATGCAAAAGTGAAGAGGGAATGATGAACCCTACGCGGTGTAAGGCGCAAGGCGACCTAATGGTAGATGCCCCCTTGCCCGGAGTGTGGGGAAGGGCGTCTCTTTGAGCGAGGAAGGGCGGCATCTTCCCCAATAGTGGGGAAAGACGCCCTCTTAAGCATGAATGGAGTGGTGTGAAGCCACTTATTGTGGCCTATGGGAATTTGTGCTTGATGAGTGCTTTAGATAGCGCATAGTTGTCTCTTACGAGACTTAGTCTTTACGAGTGTCATGGATGCACATAACCACATCTTATAGGACTTATCTTTTGGACAGTGCATAATTAACTCCCCCATGAATACCGTTATCGGGATGTGATAGTTTTTTTTAGGTGAGGAGTATCTTGATGGAGAAGATGTAACGTGGGGGAGTTGATGAACTCATGGGCCAACATGAGAGCCAGATGGTGGAATCGACCATTGAGATGATCCCAAGTAGTTGGTAGATTCGTTGAACTTTGAGGTCCCAGATGGTGATGGGGTCAAGATAGATGCCTCGCACAACATTCCGGGGGGTGCCGCCGATGGAGATGACAAATGGGATGATGATGAAGCCAGACTTTAGTCTTTTACTATTTCGCTTAGCTAGATTGGTTTCTCTTTCATCCCGTTTGTTCAGGGCTTATGTTTGGTATTTGATATTATGTACTTGATATTTTTGTTGAATCCGTGAGACATTGAGATATTTTATGTTAGAAATGATGTGTTCTCTGCTTTTTGCCTGAACGTGGTCAGATGTCACAGCGGATATGCCCCCAGCCTAATTGCGGATGCAGAAGGAGCAGTAACGATATATTGTGAAATGAGATTGAGTGGGTGGAGCCAAATATGGGCTGATGGAAGTGGATGAGGGAGAGTTCCCCGGAGAAAACTTCAAAAAATTATATAAACTATATTTTGTAATTTTTAAATTATATAAACTATTACATACAAAAGGAGGACGGGCTACGCTAGGAATGTAATATGTTCTTTTTAGTTTTTAATCCATCTTGTAAACATAAATTTAATACATGATATATACATATAATATGAAAATATCTACTTATAATGAGCACTAGCATTGCCAAATGAAATAAAAAATATTTTGTCAACTAAATTATATAAAAAGAGAGTAGAGATTAGGGACTTGAGAGCTTTATATTATAGAATATAGATAATAGAGACAATAAAAGAAATTTTGGTGAGGAAATAAATTAGGGGGGTTATGTTTAGAAAATCAATAAAAAAAATGAAAAGAAAAAAAAAGGTTTATGACTATTCGACAACATCCAAATGATCTTGATCGTTAGTCTCCAACATTTATATCATCCTGGATTCTAAAATAATCTATTGGAACCGTCGATTCCATGGTTTTTGGACAACTGGAACCATAACTACACTCTTCAAGAGTTGGTTCAACACAGTTCCTAGCCCTTGACCATGGTCTAGTTCCCAATTCCAAATGGTTGCTTCTTAGTTCATTACATTCTTATGCAAAAATAAATAAAACCAAAGCACCAATTACATGTAATATGTTTAGCTTTTTAATCGGGTTTGAGATGTGTATGAATAGTGTTAGTATTGGTCCCATAGTTGAAGAACGAATTATCAAATATTTATATATATACATATGATAATAGAATTTAAATATGTTATATTTGCATCTAAAAATTACAATATTCATAGTTAAATATTTCAAAATATATCATTTTATCATAATCTAGATGTATACTCTAGAATTTTAATATTTTGATATATATCAAAATATCACACACAATAGTTTATTCAAACTTAGAAATAATAGCTATGACTTTCTGTGGTGGTTCACATAAATTTTATTGACCAACAATTTGGGTTGGGAGGAGAAAAATACTAAAATCCTAAGCACGAACACACACACACATATATGTGTGTGTATGTGTGTGTACACATGTATATAGGCAGTAAAAAAAACCCTCTTTATTGACTCAAGGGTGGTTCCGCTCCATCGCGTACATACAATATTGTAGCTAGGAGGACCAATCCAGGCCACGGTCCTCCTTTTTAAAAAAAAAAAAATTATAGGTAATTTTTTTTTAAAAAAAAATATTTAATTTTTATATAATTTTTCTTTTAATTTTTTATTTGGTCCACCCCAATTTCGTATATCGGCCCACCCCCATTTTGTTTTTGTGTAGCCATTGCTTACATTATATATTATTTCAATTATTTTGAATTATTTAGTCGTGATTTACTTTACGAACAAATTCTATTTATGAAAAATTAGATAATATTGCACTATCTTGTCCTTCTCACATAAAATAGTCAGATTTTTAATATTATTATGAAGGGCAAAATTGCTTTTTTGGTCCGTTAAGTTGGCTCGATTTCGCTTTTAGTCCTTTAATTTATATGAGTTGCGTTTGGCAAACACTAACTTTTCTAAACATGCACATTTAGTCCGATATCAAAATTTCGGGGATATCTTATCCCTAAAGTGCTGAGTTAGGTCATTTTTTCATTAAAATGACTATTTTGCCCCCTTTTTGGATGGGAATCTTGGTCATGTGCATATCACATGACTTGTGTAATATCTCAATAAAATTAAATAATAAAAATAAATATAAGATTAAATTAAATTAAAGAAAAATATGAACATATATTTATAATTTTATATAAAGTTGACAAATATAAAATATATGTTGGACTTTTTTTAATTTTATTTAAATAAAATAATCTGAACATATATTTATAATTTTCAATTATAATAAAATTTAGAAAAATAAAAACAAAATAGAAAAAACATGTATTTATAATTTTCAACTACATATAAAAATTAAAAAAATAGAAACAAAAAAAAACATATATATATCTATAATTTTCAACTGTAAATTGAAATTAAAGAAAAATAAAAATAGAAGAAATAGAAAAACCAAAAGAAAAAGAAAATAACGTACTTTTTCCTTAATTTTTATTTAAAGTTGGAAAATATAAAATATATGTTTAAATTTTTTTATTTTAATTTAAAAAATAATATGAACATATATTTATAATTTTCAACTGTAAATAAAATTAAAAAATATAAAATGAAAAACGAACAGAACAAATATGTATTTACAATATTCAACTATATGTAAAAAAAAAAAAAATAGAAAAGCAAAAAATATATATATATATATCTGTAATTTTCAATCGTAAATTAAAATTAAATAAAAATAGAAAACAAAAAAAAAGAAAAATATAGACTTACAATTTTCATTGTAAACTAAAATTAAAGAAAAAATAAAAACAATAAAATAGGAAAAAAATATCTATTTATAATTTTCTACTATAAATAAAATTAAAAAACATAGAAAACAAAAAGACCAAAAATGAAAAAAAAAAAGAAAATAAATTTCTATTATTTTTATTTTCTATTTTTATTTAATGTTGAAAAATATAAAAATATATGTTCGACCATTTTATTTAATTTAATTTAAGTTTATTTATTTTATTTAAATTATTATTATTATTTTTCTATTTTTTTAATTTTAATTTTCCAAAAAAGGTGCAAAATAGTCATTTCAAGGAAAAATAGTTAAACTCAGCATTTTAGGGATAAGATATCCCCGAAGTTTTGAAATCGGACTAAATGTGCAAGTTTAGAAAAGTTATTGTTTGCCAAACGCAACCCATAAAAATTAAAAGACTAAAAGCGAAATCGAGCCAACTTAACGTACCAAAAAAGCAATTTTGCCTATTATGAAGTACTCATTGGCTTAGCCCACCTGGCCACCACAAGCAATTGTGGGATGGAGGTCAGGGGTTCAAATCTCTGCTCCATCAAATTGTTTGTGGGGTGGAGGTCAGGGGTTCATATCCCTTCTCCATCAAATTGCTCCGGGGCATATGCATAGTGAAGATTTGGTGGGAACTCATCTTGAATAGCATCCGTGTGGGTTCGATTCGGGAGAGATCGTTATTAGTAGATTGGGGGTCGAACATAATTGTTCTCTTTTTGAGGAGAGGATCACGGTTGTCGTCGTGACCACCGTCAGAACACCGGCAAGCGTCGTGCACATCCCGCGGTTTTACCTTGGCAAGATCAATGAGAGCGGGTTTGTTGTCGTCTCGGGCGTAATAACGGCGTAAGCGCCGAAGTTGAGTTATCAAAAAAAAAAAAAAAAAATTAAGGACAATTTCTCAAAAAAAAAAAAAAGAAAAAAGTAAGTAAAGGACAACACATACAAAAGTGGTCTCATATGTGGTTGTGGTTGTGGCCTGTGGAGAATATCTTGATTCGCATATAAACTTTTTGGCATTTCGACAAATGCCAATTTTCATCCTTCTTTCTAGTCTTATACTTTCTTATATGGGTTTCATATAAGAAAACAAACACCAACAAACTAAGCATTATCTCACTATATAGGGTCACTTATATAGACTATACCATACTTTTGTTTACGGTTAAAGACCATATTTTCATGGGTTTCACATTAGAATTAAAAATATTACAAAATTTATTCCTAGAAAAAATACAAAATATATTACACTCTATATATGGCTTCATTAGAAATATTCCACCCTAGTAAATATGTATTTCATTTACCCTAACATATATATCATGTACATCATATGGTCCATTGTTTGTTCCATATTATATTTCTATAAAATATTTGAATATCACGTATATAAGATGTTATTGTTGTACATGTGATATTCATTTAAGAGATAATCTTTGTTTGCCCTCCAAATATGCGTGTTTTTCTACATTGTCTACTTAACTTTGGATTGTTCTAATTTATCCCCAAAACATTGAAAATTGTTGCACTTAGCCTATAATTTCCAAATTTATCCCTAATTGTTAGTGAACTGTATGTAGTTATTTCATCTTGAACAATTATTTGGATCATTTTTTTCTCAAAATCTCATAATCTTTAGTCAATATATAAATAATAATAAATAATAGTAATGAAATCAAAATCTCATCATCTTTAGTCAATATATAAATAATAATAAATAATAGTAAGTTTAATCAATAAACCTAGTTTATGATACCATTTTCAGATATCAAAAATAAAATAATCATAAAGGTTAAGGGGTAAAATTGGAAATTATATACTAAGTGCAATAATTTGCGAGTTCATATGATAAAATAAAATATTTTAAAGTCAATTAGGCAAAG
Organism: Rehmannia glutinosa; assembly: GCA_016081115.2. Lineage (NCBI taxonomy): Eukaryota > Viridiplantae > Streptophyta > Magnoliopsida > Lamiales > Orobanchaceae > Rehmannia > Rehmannia glutinosa. Next base: position 308,965 of record JABTTQ020000018.1, read on the forward strand.
TAGAAAAACTTGCACAATTTGGGGGCAAACTAAAATTACCTCTTCTTTTAATGTATTAAAACCACAAAGTATGAAATAGTAAAATTGAACTAGCTATAATATTACATGTTCCCTAAGTTTTATCAACTAAAACTATAAGAAAAAAAACATTTTAATTACTTACAGAAAAATTTGTAGGTAAATGTTAAGATAATTGTAAAGTGTAGATAAAATCATTGTACGTAAATATCTACCTATAAAATCTAAAACGGTTGCAGGTAAATACTTACATTATTTCTGTCGGTAACTTGAAAAAGATATATGTGATCTGTAGGTAATTTGTCGGTATAATTTTAGGAAAAAATAATATTTTTTATTATGTAGATAACTGTAAAATTTAGTGACAAAATAATTTATGTCGGTAACTTCTAGCGGTAAACTAGAATTTTCTTGTAGTGTAATAACTATTCAAAATTTTATATGCATATTTTCTTGTTTTTGATATGTCCTGTGATAACTATGAATAAATGATCTGAAGGGCCGAGATTGTTTCCCCAAGAACAAGTTATGTGGGAACAAGGAATCTCGATTCGTTATAAAAAAGCCTATGAATGAATGATGATCAATCTGCATTCCACATGGCACACTAAATGTAATGAACAGCAATTAATAGTGACATTGGAAAAATTTAAGCAAGTGCGATAAGTAATGTATGTGATACAACTTGATAAGATAATAAATTGCTTGCCAACATCCTATCCTTTTTTAACATTTTTTTACAACTTAGTGGCAAGAATTTTCTTGACATGAAAAGGACTCATCTTGTTTTTCATATATATGGCAAATGTGCACTAACAATAGTGGTAAATATAAATTGTCTTGTCATTATTTGATAAAGAGAAGACGATCCCATATTAAGTTGACAAAGGTAACATCAACGAAAGAGACGTTTATTTTTATTTATTTGTTTTTAGGGGATTGCTATTTTTTTTTTTTTTTTTTTTTTTTTGAAGGAAGGGGATTGCTAATTTTAATTAATTAACAATCGTACGTGATCACTAATTATAGTAATGGTGGAGGGTTTAGTGCTAGCTCCGAGATGATTCCTAAAGCCTAAAACAAGAAAGAGGGTTATGTTTTTAATCATAAAACACCAATCAAATAATAAAGATAAAGAATTTTCAATATATAAAAAGGTTGAACCCAGCCTGTTAGGTCCCACGGTAGGGTCTGTTTCGCCTTCGCGTAGAAGGTAAATCGCGGGATTTATCTCAACGAACCAGAGTCCAAAGCTGCATGTACATTGCATCACCACACAAGAGGTCCTCCTCCAATTTATTACCAAGTAAATATGAACTCCCACACTGAGGGTGCCAGCGATGCGGCCACCACAAGACTATGATCTTTGTACTATTGAGTTATGCCCGGGCCAGAACTTCAATATAAATTATGTATACATGAGGGTTGTCTTTCTAATATGATTTCTTTTTTATCTAGTAATTAATCCTTCGATAATACAAGAACTTTAAAGATTTTGTTTTGTGTGTGTTTTTCTTATAACTCAGTTTTTAGGTTTACGCATGACTATGCTTGAGGGTCGGGAAAAGAAGTTCACGACCCGTGGGCCTTCTACCTCCACGCGGCATTGCTCGTTAGGCTTTCGCCCATTGCGGAAAATTCCTCAATGTTGTGGCTCATCATCGTTGAACCGCGGGATGTGCACGCATTAGCTAGTGTTATGGTAGCTAAAGTATGTTAACGTACAACCAGATCCTTCAGGTAAAGAGAAAAATTATGTCGACCTCCCAAATTTAATAATAGTTGATCTCTCCCCAAATCGAACCACATGGATATTATTCAGTGTGAGTTCCCACAAAATCTTCACCAACTCGCATATGCCCATGAATAATTTGATAGAGTGAACTTTGAACCCCTAACCTCCAACCTACAAGAGAATGAGTCCCTTGTTATGGCTAAGTGAGCTGAGTCCCCTGATTTTGTGTGTACGTTTTTTTTTTCTTTTCTTTTTTTTTTTGATAACTCGCCTTCCGCAGCTACGTCGACTATGCCGAGGACAACGACTCGGCTCCTCATTGCTGCCGCCAAGGTAAACCGCGGGACGTGCACGCACTAATAACGATCTGATTACTGTCGAAACATGTCACTTAAAGATGTCGGTAGATCGTTTAAATCACATATTGCATAATTTCTTATAATTTTGATATATTTAGTATAGCGACAAAAACAGTCATTATTATATATGAAACAAAGAAAACCCAAAATGGCAAAATAGGCTTAAATGCAAAATGCGTAACTTTGGGATGGTGGTATTTTAGACTTTTAGTTTTTTTAATTTGCAATTTAGGACTTTATTTTTGAAAAATGACGCTTTAAGAAAATTTTGGGTGGAAAATTCAAATATTGATCGGATAAATTCTGGCGTGGTTGCAACTGCAACCTCACCATCCCAATTAATTCAGGGTTCTAATTTCCACCAAAATTACTGATTTGGATGCTTATTGGGATACATATCATATGTTTATTAATCAATATTACTACATTCAAAAATAACTTAATTTATAATTTTGCAGGAAAACTGAAAACTCCCAATTTCGGGTGGTGAAGTGGCAGCCACTTCCGTTAGGTTTTTCAATTTTTCGACTAAAATTATTCTCAATGCATAGAGTTTTTTTAAAAAGTCCTAAATCACAAATTAAAAAATTAAAATTCTAAAAGCCACCATCGCAAAGTCACAGGACTAATTTTGCATGTAATCGGGCAAAATATATGAAGCTCAAAGTTCATTTCATAGATGTTACGCCGGATAGTGTATATTAATGTATTATATGTATCTAGAGGCGGAACTAGAATTCATTGTAGACGGGGGCCGACAGACAAAGTCACATAATTTAATATTTATTATATATAATTACAAAATTCAAATTACTATACTTGTGTCGATTAATATTATTAATTTACTAAAATTTACAACATCTCTCTTACTAAAAAAAATCATTAAACAAGTGAAAGGTTTAAAAAAATTTAGCAATTTGTTTTAAAAGATGTACAAAAAAAGTTAAGTAGAAATTGATGCTCCAGTATATAATTACGAAATATACTCTCTTTAACTTAATTTAAGAAAATTAAATACTTTTATCTAATCAATAACCAATTAAAAAAGCTAAAATAGATCAATACTGCAAAATAAAGACAAACAAAAACAATTACTTTAACAATATAACCCACCTAAAAAGAAAGAAAGGAAAATAATGGATGATGGTTGCTTCACTATATTAACCCAATAAAATGATAAATATATAATTGAGTGCAGAAAATGAAAAAAAGAACGTAAAGTTCTTAGTGCTCGATGCACTTCTTTCATGATATAAACTAACAAAAACAATATATTGAGACAATAAGTAAGAGACTAAATAACAATAAAGAAACAGAGCACAAAAGAATAGCAAAAGATATTATCAACTAGATAGATATTTAAAGAAAGAAAATTGCCAAAATGGTGAGAAGAGAGAGCGAAATTATTGTGTATAAATTGACAAAATGTCTTGGCCCAAGAATTATAGTAAATGTTAAATAGAAATCAATATTCAAAAATAAATAAAAAAATGGACAGGTAGAACATTATTATCATAAAAGTAAATACATATATAATTACTTTTCATTCGGAGTTGGGATCATGAGATGGTTTTTGTCAAAGACTAAAACAAGGGGAAAAAATTGGATTGAGTTGGAGCGCCCCCTCATGGCATATATAGTTTCGTCCCTGTATGTATCCACTAGCGTAATTAGGACTAATTTGGGCCCCGACCTTTCTCTTTAAAAATACTTTTTTTTACTAAGTAGTATTTTTTTAAGAAAAATATTAGTTAGGTTTATATCAGTCTACTCTATTTTTGTGTATCGGTCTATCCTGTTATAACATCCTGGCTACGCCATTGTATGTATACTTCATATATATAAACATATTGATATATATAGAAGGGGGGTGGGGTTGTAAATACCACTCCATGCACACGTGCACAATCAGCAAAAATGGACTATACAGTTTCTACTGAAGCTCTACAGAACTCGTCACTTGTGTATAGTAATTCATTATATAGTATAAATTACAAAATTATCTTTCAGATTTTGTTTTATTACAAAACATCCATTTATTTTTTTAAAATTACAAATACCCCTTAATTAACATTTGTTTATATTTTATAAATTACATCTATTTTAGGTATATCTATTTAAATAAATACAAACTCAAGAAAGAATTTGTAACACTTGAAGTGAGTATTTGTATCTTTATTTCTTGAAGATAATTAATTTTATATTATTAAGTTAGAGATAATATAAAGAGTTGGGAGGAATGGATGTGACGGAATAAATCTCAAGGAATTAAACTGGAAGAGTGGGAAGACTCATGTTCGAATCCAGATCAACATATTTTTGGTACGTAGGGGTACTGGCAAATCGTGTTATCGTGTCGTGTTCGTGTCACACTATCGTATTTTCGTGTTATCTATTTTATTTGATCTTGAATATAAAACTAATTGTAATTTTAACTTAATTTTCAGTTTTGTGTTCGTATCGTGTCATGGCGTGTCATGCTTTATCGTGCTTTTTGTCTTTATATTTGTGTTGGTAATCGTGTCGTGTCACTCATTATATTGTCAGCCCTAAATGTTTTGGTGATCAATATTATTTGGGCAAAAACTTGCGTGAGACGGTCTCACGGATTTAGATCCGTGAGACGGATCCCTTACACAAAGTTTTAAAGGGTTTTTTTTTTTTTTCAGATTTTATTTTTCTTAGGGTTTATATTTGTTTTTTTAGGGTTTATTTTGTTTTTTGGGTTTATTTTTAATTGATTTTGTTTTAGGATATTTAGTTTTTTTTAGGGTTTATTTTTTATTTTTTGGGTTTATTTTTGTTTTTCGGGTTTATTCTTCATGGTTGATGTTTTTAGGGTTTATTTTTGTTTCTTCATGGTTCATTATTATTTTTTAATTTATTTTCATGGTTCATGTTTCAAGACGGAGCCCTTAGTAGGTCCGTCTCACGGATTTAGATCCGTGAAACCGTCTCATAAGAGACTTGCTCTGTTATTTGAACTACAAGACTGATAATTTAGAGGCAATTGTTGTAATTTAACCATATTTTATATTCCCAGTCCGGACGAGATAAAATTTAAATTTAAAATTGCAAGTGCAACGCAATCAAGATAAGTAAGATTAAGACATAAATTATAAATTGATGTTGGCCCATGACACGAGCATGTCTGGTCGACTTAATCATTACAATTCATCAAATAGTAATCAAGCCAAGTAAATAAGGTTTTGTGGTCCTAATAATTTGTATCGTCTGGTTACGACTTTAATTCGAATCTATACTTGGTTTATGGGAATTTTTCTGATATACAAACGAAGGGTTCTTTTTTTTTTTTTTTTGGTGGGTTGGGTGGGGAGTGGGGGTATAATTATATAGGGATCATTACAAAAGACTACCAAGTTTGGCTAATTATAAAAAAATCCAAATGTATTTTAAAATCACAAAAAGACCTCTTAGGTTTGATTTGTGTCTTAAAATTTTAATGGGGTAAATTGTGATATTTCTAGAAATATCATGGAGATTTTGAATTTTTTTTTTTTTGCTTTTGAAGGAAGAAAATGTAAGACGAAATTAAATTTCAAGAAAACTTTTTATAATTTTCAAAAAATCTGAGTTTTTTTGTAATTAGCCCAGACTTTAGTGGGATTTTGTAATTATCCCTTATTATAGGGGCGTAGCCAGCCCGCATGAATACTCCTAACCCAAATTTTTTTCTTCCTAGCTCAACTATTTTTTCTCCTTAAAAAATATATATAATTTTTTTCATTTTTTTATCATAGAAAAAACGGAGCAAAAAATAAATTGGGGTGCGGGGGGGCCAGGAGGCCCACCTTGGCTACACCCCTGCCTACTTATATATAAGAGGTTCTCGTTCAAACGAAGGGCGGAAGGAGGGAGCCACTCGGGCCAGGCCCCACCCATTTTCTATTTTTTTTACCAAAAGCGAAAGATTTTATTGCATAAGCAAACTCACACAAACTTACTAACAATGCCCACTGGCACAAAGCCACCTTGCACAGACAAATACAAGGGGAACTCAACACACTCAACAGAACAAAAACTGAAACACCTCCCAAGGACGACTAGAGCACTCCCAAAAGGAGACTAAAACATCAAAACTCACTCACAGACACAAAAACCCAGGCACGAGCAACCACCACAAACTACAAATCAAACACGACTTGCCTATGAGCTTCGCTCTTCAATTCGGAAAAACAAAAAATAACGAAACCACAAAAAAAACCGACAACACAAAAATCTAATCTATGTAAGACTAGGCAAGACCTAAACAAGAAGCATCTCCCCCTCTCGATCTGTCGTCGTGGCTGCCCACCACCGCAACCACCACCGAGCCATGGTCTGATCACCGCTGTCCGCCTCCTCGAGATTCTCCCAAAGCTCGGATTTGAACATAAGCATCAAGGAACAGTCGGATCTAGAAGAAAAAATATTGCGGGGAAAAAGAGGCTTGACCGGCGACTAGGCGTCGCCGGCAAGATGATGGGCCCCACCCATTTTTAAAAAAAAATTAGACTAGAAATTTTTTTAAAAAAAAATATTTATAATTTATTTGATTTTTTTATTCAACCCAGCCCATTTTCGTATCGGTCCACACTAAATTTATTCCTAGCTCCGCCTTTTGTTCAAACGAAAATCTTGGTTTGAAATTATAGCAAATTTTAATGCAAGAACCATAGTCTATAATGTTTTTTGTCACATCAACCATTCAACCTGATCAATATACTATTTAAATTATAACTAGTGCATCACATAATTACTTACATGGTTAATTAAAGCAAGTTCAACTTTATGATCACATTATAGGAAGTTTGGTTTCAACCGACAACGCTACATATGTTGTTGAGGTGAGTTTTGTATGACCATATTATTAGATGGCAATATATGGATTATGGAATAATAAATACATCTTTAAATCCACAAATATTTTGACTAAGGCCATCTCCAGCAAGGCTTCATAGTGGCGCTTAATTTTCCCCAGCAATGCGCCAAATGGGGCGCTATTTTTGCTATAGTGCTGCGCCAAAAATGGCGCTGCACTGTAGCAGCGCTATTCTTTTTTTTTTTTTTTTTTTTTTTTTTGTTTAATTTGTTTTGAATTTATTTAACTTTAAATATTACTATTAATAATATTTTTCAGTTAATCTAATAAGAAATAATACTAAAATTTATTCAGTTATATATGATAATTTTTTAAGTAATATAATATGTAATTTTATGAACTGTTAGTTTATTTTTTGCATTAACTTCATTAAATTTAACATTTTTAGTTTGTTTAATTTCAAAAATAAAATATTTAATAAAAATTATATGAAAAAAAATTAATAAAATTATTTATTTAATATTTTAATCAGTTATAATATAATAACAATTAATATTAAATGAATAAAAGAAAGAATCTTATAGAATATTCTTTTTTAGTGCATAAAGTAGTGCAATCTGCTGGAGATGAAATGGAGATTTTGCACTAAAATAGTGCAAATTTTGCATCAAAGTAGTGCAAACTACTGGAGATGGTCTAAAAACTACATTCATATTTCTGATCTTAACTTTGCTGCACCTTTAATTTGGATGAGCTCAAATGAGCCATTAATTCCACATCAAAATTGTTAAGTGATAATAGGTCAAATTGGTATTAGTATAATCTTCCAAAAAATCCCCTTTTCTCTCTCTACCCCTTTTCTCTTCCTTCTCTCTAGAAAAAAATAAATCTAACATATATCTCTTTCCCCTCCTTCACCCCTCCACAACCGCCACCCTCATCCCCTCCCCCTCCATGTTTTCTGCTGGAGGACAGACGATGGCGGTTACTTGTTATATTCGAAGGTGACCGATATTTTCGTTCCAGGGTGAAAGCGGGTCGGAGTTCCACGGAGGTGTCTCGGAGCTGAGTAGATGATGGACTGCAACATTAGAGTTGGGTGAGGGAGAGGCAATTTTTTGTATTTTTTCTCTCATTTTTTAGCTATAGTTGTTGTTTTCTTATTTTGTTTGTATTTTTTTTTCCCGATTGATTTGCGAAACTCATAGGCGGATCAGTTTTTTCTGTTCTGCAGTATGTAGTGGTTGCTCGTGCCCAATTTTAGTTTTTTTAGCGTGTTACAGTCTCCATTAAGGAGTGCTGAAGTCTCCCAGCGTGGAGTGATTTAGTTTGGGGTAAGTAATTTTTTAAGTCCATGTTGTGGATCTGAATTGGTCTTACCAATTCCCCGCTTGGCCTTAGTTAGTTATGTCGGCTCTTAGCCCGTTGGCTACGATTGTAGTTATAATTTTAGTTTGAGTTGTTATAATAAAATACTATCGTTCGACAAATAAATAAAAAAATTGGTCGAAAATGAAAAATAGTCATGCTTTTCGAAAAAATATATTTTTTTAACTATTTTGACTAAAAATTGACGTTTATACCTTTCGTGTATTCTCTGCTAAGATACTTAGTCATTTTGAGTTATGTACCAGTCCCCAGAAATAAAAAAGAGTGGATATTTGAACTCAAAAATTGCTAAAAAAATATATTGAAAAGCATGACTAAAAAGTACTTTTACTATGGAGAAAAGACCAAAAATCGGACGGACGCAAGTTATAAATATATAAACATAAGTATTGGCACATACTTAAAATTTTTCTTATCATATTCAATATAAAATTACAAATCCAAGATTAAATCCAGCCCGAGCCCAGGCCTGCCTTGGCTGGGCCCTTTTCTTGTATTTATGGCTAGGTGGCCCAAATTTTACTTCTGAGGCTTCTCTCCCCAGCCCACAGAATCGTATCCCAAACTGCTAACCAATTGTATTGCATATTTTGTTTGTGTCTTGTGTTTTTAGTTTGTTTTGTCTTTTTTTTTTATTTACATATTTTATGGGAATAGGAAAATTTAAACATCCACATGATATTTTAGCACAAACTTAGTTTTAATGTCAAAAATGCCAATGACATCCAAACATTTGATGCACATGTACATTATAAATCCGTGAGACCGTCTCACGCAAATTTTTGCCAATGTTTTTTTATACTTAGTACATTCGAATATTATTAAGTGAATATTATTAGCGTACATTAACTTTGAAGAATTTATTTTAAGAAAATGTAAACTAAAATATAAAAGTCTATTTAAACTAAGACTAGGAAAAAAATCTCAAACTTATAAAGATATAAATTTAATTCTTTTAATAATTTTTTAAATTTAATGATAGGATATAAGTTTTAGATTGAATATTTATTTTACATTCAATTTCACACACACTAACCCAAAACAAGGACAAAAAAGAATACAGAAATAAGAGCCCATCAACCAAGTCCATAGGCCCAGGTTCGGGACCAGCTCACTAGAGAGGGGCTAGTGCCCTGAACTAGGGGCAAAATTGTACTTTTTGTCCTTCAAATTGTCCTAAATACATTATTAGTCCTCTATGTTTTAGGGTGACGTTTAACAACCACTAACTTTTAAAAACTTGAACATTTGGTCCTATTTTTCAATCTTGGGGATATCATATTTGTAAAATGCTGAAGTGGCAAAATTAATGCTTATTTGGATATAATTTGATAACATGGTGCTTACTTAGTAATATACTTTGCATAAAATTTGAAAAATAATTTATTTTGTAAAGAATAATAAAATAAATAGTTTACAAGTTTTTTTAAAAAAATATTAATTATTAAACAAATATATATGAAAATTAAAGAAAAAATACTTTAGGAATTTCATGCTTAAAAATAGAAAAGGTATTTAAACTTAGTCATGATAAAATAAAATAAATTACATCATATATATTATTAGTATTTTAATAAATCTAAATAATAATATTTAAAACTTAAAATATTTATTTAAGTTTAAATTAAAAAATTGAATAAAATAGAGTATAGTTGTAACATAAAATTTTATTGTCTGCAAATTAACAAATAATTAAAAAAAATTATACAAACATAATATTTGGACTTTGAGATTTTGGAGATGAACTCATCTGTTTGATCTTCTCTAAACTTGAATTTAAATTTGAATAACATTAATTTGAGGGCTTGAAAGCTTAATCTATAATCAACCGGATATGTTTGACGATATTTGACTTAATTATGAGAACTTCTTGGTGAAATTAACCTTTTGATCTTCCCCTAAGATGAACTTGACAATAACATTAGTTCGAGGGCTTAACAACTTATTCCCAAATCAAATGCTATATTTTGAGCATACTCTGCGATGAACACCTTGAATTTCGCCTTAAACATTGTGGATCTCCTTGAATTTGATTTTCTCGAGTTGAGAGAATTTCCTCCAACGTTTTCCTACTTGCTTGAATTTCTTCTCTTTGAATTGTGATTTAATTCAATGGGAATGACCACTATTTACACTTGTAGGAGAGGGTTCTTGGATAAATTATATGGCGAAGTACCTTGATTTGATTGATCCTTCAAGATTTAATATTAACTCTTTAATCAAAACATGTGATAATTATCAAAAGAGATAATGATTTTTCTACAATATATTAAGATAAATATTGATCTCTAAAAAATTGACATTTGGAAATCTTTAATTGATCAATAAAATATATATTAATATTAATTAATTAAATATTTAATTTAAGAATTAGATTTAATTAAGTTTTCAAATATACTAGAAATTATAAAATTGATATTTAATATATAATTTTACATGTGTCACTATTTTATAGTTTTAGAATGAAGCCTCACTTGTGTGGCTAGAGTTCTCCCTTTCGTATTAAGTATGATTCATGTGTGGGTTGTATCAAGTCCCTTGAATTTAATATTTTATAAAATAGAAAAGAAATTATATTATTTATGTATATAAAATTAATGCAATTAAAAAATGACTCATAATGTTTATTAAAGTAGAACTATTATGTTGTTAGAAGATTTGCAAGTAAATTCTAGTTCTCACTCCATTAAAAAAATATGCATATGAAAGTTTGTGATCCACATACAATTCTGATAAGTATTAATAAATAAAATTAATCTATATATTGTTGTTAGAATAAAGTTGTGTTTTTATTTTGATGATTTTACATATTCGAGTTATAAATCAAATTTCATAAGCTGTCAAAATACTACAAGCGCTTTAATCTATTTAATCATAATTTTATGAAATATTACTTGAACTCTATTTTTGTTGAAATTCCAAGAACTCTCTGTATTAAGATCGACCAGTCTCAATAAATAGCAATCTATGTTTGATACATGTTTTTTTCTTAATTTTGATGATTTTATTTTGTCACCAAAACATTGCTTTTAAAGGTTGTCCAAATACTCCTAAATGATTTAAAATGGCTTTTAATATTTTTCGGAGTATTTCCTCAAGTTTATTTTTGATAATAATGGACAACACTTTTAATGATTTTATATCAATGGATTTTTCACTCCTTAACAAGGTTCCTAAATGTTGTCTAAATACTCTCGATTGGTTTAAAATGTTTTTACTAAATTTTCGGAGTATTTCTTGGGTTTTATTTTCGACAAAAATTGGACAACATTTGTCTCGTCGTCGGCCGCCCTATAGGGCAACCCATACCGAAGATGTTTTTAGAAAGAAAATGAGACGGAAGGAAAAACAAGCGGTCGCCGTGCCGCTCAGGCGTCGGCCGGTACTGCAAGTTTCATTGTTGAAACAGACTTAAATCCTTCGTATTTTTGGTTAGGGAGACGGTTGAGGCAGGGGTCGACCGGTCGAAGCCCTCGTCGACCGGTCGCCTGTTGTAATTTTCATAGTGTTCTTATTTTCTCTTATTTAAATGCGACCGGTCGCATCGGTGTATTAATGACAAAAAATATGACCGTTTGACAGCAGACACATTTCCTTAAATTGTGGGATTGTTTTCTAACAGCTATATTCTTGATTTTAATTGTATTTTTTTGTAGATTTTCAATCCCCAAGAGGAGCCTATGCTTGATCAATCATCTCCTATAAATAGAGGAAGTTTTGGAGCAACCAAAAACAACAATTGAGATACAACACAACAAGATACACTTCAAGCAAACACTTGGTCTTTCATTGTCTTATTTCTTGTTGTAATTTGCCTAGCTATTCACTTTCACATTCTTGAGGTCTAGGCTATTCTTGATTACACTTGCACTCAATTGTATTATTCATTATCGAGTTGTAATCTTGAATTTGTGGTCGTCATTCAAACACAAGATATCCTTGTGAGTGTTCTTGTGGTAAGAACACACTTGGGTGATCTAGGTGTTAGGTGTGAGAAGATTGTGGTAATCTTCTTGTTGAGGTGTTGAAGAATTTGGTATTCTTCAAGGTTGAAGATTGTGATAATCTTCACAAGGTGCCGTTGAAGGAAGATTGTGGTAATCTTCAAAGGGAGATTGTGGTAAATCTCAAAGGTGGTGTTGAAGAAGAGTGTGGTGCTCTTCAAGGTGTTGTAAGTTGAATTTGTATTAATTTTGGTAATTAATAAAATTCTTTTTCTTTTCGAAATCCATCCCGGATATACTGGGGTGGTAGAGGATTAGGCCCTAGGTGGGTTGAACCTCTTTAAATCGACGTGTGTTGTTTATATTTCGCACCTTTATTATTGTATTTGAGCATTCGGTTTTAAAAAGAGAGCGAAATCGAAAAGATGGAGATAATCTATTCACCCCCCCTCTAGATTATCGTAGCCGCTTGGACTTACAAGTGGTATCAAAGCCAAACTCTTTGGCAAGCTCGTTTCACATCGCGAGTGAAGAGAAACGATCGGCTACTGAACGAAGCTCATCTATCCGGCACCTCCACCACCAAGCCACCACTATTTGATTCCAAGAATTTTAATTTTTGGAAAGAAAAATGGAATGCTATCTACAAGGTTGTGGGTTCGACATTTGGAACACCGTCATTAATGGAGAATCCATTCCGACGAAAGATACACCATACACCTCAAAAGGCTTCAAAAAGCTCAATGATGAAGAAAAGAAAATCATCTCCTTAAACGGTAAGGCTTTAAATATTTTGTATTGTTCATTTACTAATTTAGAATATGAACATATTGTAGGAATAAAGTCGGCACATGAAGTATGGCAAAAATTAGAAGCCATCTATGGAGTATTTGCAAATGAAAGGAGTCAAACAAAAGCATCTACTTCTCAAGATCATACAAGCTCTAATCTAAGGAATAAGCCTCCTACAACTTCCAATTATGAAGAAGTTGAATATTGTTTTATGGGCATCAATGAAGAAAATGAGGTATGTCTTAAGCCCTCTACTTCTTATGATATTGTTATTCAAAATGATTATAGTGATTTGCAAAATGATTTTGATGATCTTCAAGATGAATTCCAAAGTTTGCTTGTTAAGTATAAAAATTTGAAAAAGGAATTCAATATTTTGAAAAATGATAAGGATAGTTTATTTACTTCCTATGAATCACTATCATGTGCTCACACCACCACTCTTGATAAGGTTAGAAACCTTGAAATAGAAAATAGTACTCTTGTTGAGAATATCGATTGCATGAAAAATGATTTATTAAAATCCAACTCAAGTACCAATAAAATGTCCAATATTGTTGATATTCATAATTGTGATAAAGGACTTGATCATAAGCCTAAAGTTGTTAATCATATGAAAAAGGATCAAGTCACTATGCATATTGGTCATTATGCTCCTAGAATTATTACTTGTTTTTATTGTGGCAAAAAGGGTCATACGGCTAATTCTTGTCGGGCTAGAAATAGCTCTAAATATTGTTGGAGACCTAAAAGTCTCAAAGCTAATCTTAAAGGACCCAAACACATGAGGGTACCACAAAACAATGTGCTATTAGGTACCCGACAAAGCAAAAATCGGAGAAAATTCATGCCACCAAGAAAACATCAAATGAACGTTTCATTTGATCAAAGAAGGAGAAACTACTCTCAACAAAGCCAATTTCAAGAAGCGTATAATCAAAAATGGGAAGAACACAATCCTTGGAAATGGCAAAGACATCATCAACAAGATGATTTTCAAAGAAGAAGAAACCATCAACCATGGGAAGGTAACCAATCTTGGAAATGGAGAAGTCTTCATCAACAAAGTGACTTCTCAATGGGAAGATATCATCAACAATGGGAAAGACACAACCCATGGAAACAAGCGTAATTGGTAAACCGTATCTCCCCATTTGTATATGCATTTTATTTTTAAATCTATGCATACTTTTAATTGTGTCTTAATTACAAAATGAATCTTCAAGTATTTATTTTTAATATAGGTCTCTTATAAATTTATGAGTTTCAAAGAGACCTTGCATGATTTTCTAAAACTCTTGAGCATTTTATTAGACTTATGTGGCTTATTATCTCTTATGAAATCTTATAGCATAAGCTCTTTTGATATCTCATATTACTTGCCTACACTTGTATTTTCTATGCATATGTTGTCTAAGAATTGTGTAGGATACATACTTCATACTCATTGGCTATTACGTCATCAAGTTTCTTAAACCATCGAGGTATGTCTACTCGTATTTTTCTTTAAACTCGATTTTATGCTTATGCACATATCTTTCAAGATATTTCATTTTGATCCCTTAAGTGTCCCTAATTGATCTTGCAAATATTTTCTTTTAAAAGGCACTACGTGTTTAGTCTCGATTTTATCGTTTATATGTTTTCCAAAACCCATATTTGTTGGATATAGTCCAAAATTATATTTTTGCAAAGTTTTAAAACTTTTGGGGTGGAAAATCGAATTTTAGAAAACTCTGGGAGAAAGAAAAATCACCTGGGACGGTCAAAGCAGGGGCGACCGGTCGCCCTGCACCTCGACCGGTCGCCCACCACCTCGACCGGTCGCCCAAGCTATTTTTCCTTGGTTAAAATCTTCTGTCTTCGTTTCTTTAAACAGACGCGCAAAATTCTTAAAACCCTATAGCAGCAATTTTTTTCCCCTTTTCTTCAAAATCTTCAATTCTTCATCATTTTTCACGATTCTTGTTGCTAATCTTCTTATTTTCACTAGAATCTTACATATATGGCTCCCCCAAAGAATTCCACCGGTCAAAATCCCATCTCCAAGCGTAGAAGGGGCGGAGAGGGTTCGTCAAGAAATCAGCAAGAGGAAGCCGAACAAAGAGATATTCGAGCCGCTCAAAGAAACGTGGCCCAAGAAGGTGATGATGTTCAAAATCCCATTCTCTCTCGGGCCCAAATTATCGAGCTTCGTGGAACAATTTCGCTCGAAAATTGCCGTTGGGCGAAAGGGTTAAAATTGCAAGTTGATAATGACTTGTGAATGATCATGACTTTGATGGAGTATTTGATGGTAAAAATACTCTAAAGCATTGTTTGATAATTGGTATGAAGTACTTGATGGTAAAAGTGCTTCTCTTATTGCTTTGTTCATTTTGCTTAGTTGGATATGTTGGGACATTTGATACATGTGTTGTTGAAAGCATGACTTATTACTTGATGGATGCTCTAATTGTTTGCATTTGTAATGCCTTGATCATTCTTAGCTTATCTCAATTGGGTTGAACCCTTGAGAATCTACTTTGAGCTCCTTACTTGATGGACTATTGTTGCATTTGTTGCATATGATATTTTGAATGAGGTTGATTGATGATATGAAATTTTTTTGGCTTGAACCATTTACAAAGGTTATATACAACCTCTTCTCTTTTTACCGCACACAAGGTGTTCGATGAAATGTCGCAATGAATATTTCAACTTATACATGATTCTCTTGTCTTCAAAAGTTTTCTATACTTATTGGGATCATGTTTTGCCAATCAAAACAAGTGTATAACTTCTTTATATTACATTTCTCCAATTTTTTTTTTTTTTTGGTTTATGATGCTTTAATTGATCAACGGTTAATAAACCGTCCCCTTGGCGCACCTTGATATTATTGTATGGTGTTTTCACCATTCTAACATTCTTTTTGATGATTCCAAAGGGGGAGAAAAACGGGATATTGGCTCATTAGCTCAAAGAAGCTAATAAAAGCTTGTCATAAAAGCTATAAGCTATGGCTCATAAAAGCCATAAGTTGTGATTTGTTCCTAGTCCAATTGTTGCTTTATGGACTTATAAAATTGATTAATGATGTTTTGTGACAGGGGGAGCTTATAAGCTCTTGAGCAAATTGTAAAAGCTAAAGCTTTTAGCTTATGAATAATTGCTTTTACATTATTCTTGATATCTTGTTGATAGGGGAGCTTGTGCTTATTATTGAAAAATATTTACTCCTACTTGGTTGCTTTAATTTTTTGGAAATTTTGGTTGCTTCCAAACGGTCAAATGTTTTTACCGGAATATCATTTCTAAAATTGCTCTCTTAGTTTGTGTAAAAATTGTTTTGGTTTGTAATCATCAAAAAGGGGAGATTGTTTGATACATGTTTTTTCTTAATTTTGATGATTTTATTTTGTCACCAAAACATTGCTTTTAAAGGTTGTCCAAATACTCCTAAATGATTTAAAATGGCTTTTAATATTTTAGGAGTATTTCCTCAAGTTTATTTTTGATAATAATGGACAACACTTTTAATGATTTTATATCAATGGATTTTTCACTCCTTAACAAGGTTCCTAAATGTTGTCTAAATACTCTCGATTGGTTTAAAATGTTTTTACTAAATTTTGGAGTATTTCTTGGGTTTTATTTTCGACAAAAATTGGACAACATTTGTCTCGTGGTCGGCCGGCCGCCTATAGGGCAACCCGCACTGAAGATGTTTTTAGAAACAGAAAATGAGACGGAAGGAAAAACAAGCGGTCGGCCGGTGCCGCACGGGCGTCGTCGGTCCGGTCGACCGATCACCAATGGCCGACCAGGTACTGCAAGTTTCATTGTTGAAACAGACTTAAATCCTTCGTATTTTTGGTTAGGAGACCGGTTGAGGAGTCGGGTCGACCGGTCGGCTCACGTCGACCGTCGCCTGTTGTAATTTTCATAGTGTTCTTATTTTCTCTTATTTCGTGCGATGCGACGGTCGCCCTGTGTATTAATGACAAAAAAATATGACCGTTTGACAATGACACATTTCCTTAAATTGTGGGATTGTTTTCTAATGACTATATTCTTGATTTTAATTATATTTTTTGTAGATTTTCAATCCCCAAGAGGAGCCTATGCTTGATCAATCATCTCCTATAAATAGAGGAAGTTTTGGAGCAACCAAAAACAACAATTGAGATACAACACAACAAGATACACTTCAAGCAAACACTTGGTCTTTCATTGTCTTATTTCTTGTTGTAATTTGTCTAGGCTATTCTTGATTACACTTGCACTCAATTGTATTATTCATTATCGAGTTGTAATCTTGAATTTGTGGTCGTCATTCAAACACAAGATATCCTTGTGAGTGTTCTTGTGGTAAGAACACACTTGGGTGATCTAGGTGTTAGGTGTGATAAGATTGTGGTAATCTTCTTGTTGAGGTGTTGAAGAATTTGGTATTCTTCAAGGTTGAAGATTGTGATAATCTTCACAAGGTGCCGTTGAAGGAAGATTGTGGTAATCTTCAAAGGGAGATTGTGGTAATCTCCAAAGGTGGTGTTGAAGAAGAGTGTGGTGCTCTTCTTGAGGTGTTGTAAGTTGAATTTGTATTAATTTTGGTAATTAATAAAATTCTTTTTCTTTTCGAAATCCATCCCGGATATCTTTGGGGTGGTAGAGGATTAGGCCCCTAGGTGGGTTGAACCTCTTTAAATCGACGTGTGTTGTTTATATTCCGCACCTTTATTATTGTATTTGAGCATTCGGTTTTAAAAAGAGGGCGAAATCGAAAAGATGGAGATAATCTATTCACCCCCCTCTAGATTATTGTAGCCGCTTGGACTTACAATCTATACCTGAAAGTTTTCAAAATTTGAAAAATAGAGAACCTTATGAGGTCATAGCGACTGGTATCTATAGGGGAGTGACAAGTACATGAGTTTTACAAAAAGCTAGTTTTCTTCTCTGTTTTAATAGCAACCGATCTTTATCAATGGCAGTCGGTCGCCATGGTACAATGATCAATCGCTATTTATAGAGATCGGTCGCCCTTGACAACAACATATGTCAAATCTTTATCCAACGGTTTTAACTTTCGAATTTTATACATAGCGACCAGTCGCTATATTTGTTTATCAGCACATTTTATCCATTGCAACATCACTTGTTAACAAAAGTTATATTTATAAATTTTTAACAATTTTTGAAGATCTTTTGATAATGTTTTTGCAAATAAATTTCAAATTGGAGAAGCCTATGTTGGAAATATTTAAACTTTCAAAGTTGTAAAAATTCACTTGAGGTGTAATCTTGATTGATCAAAATCATCCAAAACAAGAAAAAGTGTTATTTCGGTGAGAACACACTTGGTTGATTAGACTAGGGGTTTAAGAGTTTGATGCTCTTCAAGGTTGTTGGTGTAAGAAGAGTTTGATGCTATTGTTGTTGAGTTGTAATTGTTTGGTATCGATAAATAAAATTTTCTATCGAAATCCACTTAGACGTACCGAGTGGTAGTGATTAAGCTCTAGGTAAGTGGAACCACTACATTGAAAAAGAGAAGAAAAATATGAAAAATCGGAAAAATATATTCACCCCTCTCTAAATTTTTGTAGCTACTTGGACTAACAGTTTTTGGTCCTTTTTTCCCCAAGAAATTCATTGTCTTCTGTTATTATAAAATTCAAACTTTTACAAAAGGATTGTAGGGGAAGAGTGAAATTTGAACAATTAACCTCACCTCTAATATTTGAGTTCTCTCAAAGTAATTGGTTAGAAATTCATTGTCTTTTAGTAAACCTTACATTATAAAATTGTGTTTTTTCTCTTCCAGTCTCCCCTGCCAAAAGGAAAATGTACGGTCAAGAGTATTTTTATCTTCAAATAAAATTTTATTTGCTCTTTTATTAAATAAAATAATGCAAGTGAGAAAATATTTGCCTAAGTATTCATTTTTGCGAGGAGGTAGATGTTAAAAAGCTAAACTGTAAGGATATGGATGCAAATAACCAAGATTCGTTTTCCTATTCTTCTCGCTGTTCTCTTTTTCCCAAGCCAAACACGGTGTAAAAACATCTCGTTTTAATAATTTTTGGCCTTTTTTTTTGTTGCTACCGGTATTGCTAGCATGCGCAGGAGACAACAGGCGCACACGCTCAATATATCTCTTTAAAGTATACAACTACGGACGGTGCGCCTGTCTCCCCCCTCTCTCTCTCTCTCTACGCAGAGCTGTGAGTAATATACGTACAAAAACCTTACACGACGACGTATTGAGAAGAGAGACGATACCACCGGCGAGGGTCAATGGCGGTAGCACCGGCGAGGGCACGTGCAGATTACGATTACCTCATCAAGCTTCTCCTCATCGGCGACAGCGGTTGGTCTTCCTTTGATTTTCATTTTCTATTTCATTCATCCTTTTTCCGGATTCTTACCTGATTGATATTTTCATAATGTTTCTAGCTGCCTCGTAATTTATCTTGTGAAGCTAGGTATTTGTCTGAAAAAGTCTGTTTTTGTTCGGATCTGTAGCTCCGGGTTGGTATTTTTCGAATTAGTTCTCTTTAAGGCATCTTGATTTATGATATATTCACGAATATTGAGTTCGGACATAGAATGATGTAGAATTTTTTTGTTTATGGAACCTGGACGTATTTGACCATTGTATTTATGGAGATTTAGCTGCTTCTATGAGGTTAAGGATTGTGAAAATTATAATTTTTGATTGTTCATCTCTTCGGTTCTCATGCTTTCTTCGTGATGGTGTTTCTAAGCTTTTTGTTTCTTCTGATAATATAAGCATTTATGATCTTGTACATTTGATTTTCCTTAGCTGTTGTCTTGAGTACCCTGAGTCTTTGGTTTAAAGAGGGATTTGGAGTTTGAACTTCTTGTTTTCTTTTGCAATCAAATTCGTATTCACATTTGCTTGGTGAATTTTGTCTTATGCTGCATGAAATATTTCTGTTGTCTTCCTTATGAGGTGCAATTAATCGTGGTCGAAGGATATATTATCCCTTTTCTTCTTTTCCTATATACTTGGTTTTCTATCATGCAGGTGTGGGTAAGAGTTGCCTTCTTTTGCGATTCTCTGATGGTTCCTTCACGACTAGTTTCATAACCACCATTGGGTAAGTTCTTATTACCAAACTCAACTATGAACTGCTTGATTTGGGAGACTGATGTGGGTTTTTACGCCATAGAATTGATTTCAAGATAAGAACCGTTGAACTTGATGGCAAACGGATTAAGCTCCAAATTTGGGATACAGCTGGTCAAGAACGATTTCGAACAATCACTACAGGTAAGTTATTACTTGCCTTCTTTGCAGCAGAAGTTTACTTTATTTGTGGATATATTTGTTTTTCTTGGGTTTTCGGGGAAGAAGAAGAGGCCCATATTAAAGCATTGGCTCCTTTCTTCATTTCATTTCTAAATCTTCTTAAGTTTTTAGTTTCTGAATCATCTATTTTCTGCAATATTGCTGACTGTTTTCAATTGCGACATACAACATGCATCGGATGTCCATAATACCTTCATTCTTCACTTCAGTGCTTTTTCTAAGAAAAACCTAGAGAAAATTAATCTTCTCACATAGGGTGAAATGCAACGGTGAATTTGAAGCATCTGATATACATGTTTGACTGATTAGGGTAACAACGTCATTGTTCTCTCTACCGTATGAAAATAATTTATTATGATTTTATAAATTTTACCACCATTTTCAAGCTCGTAAAGAATTATTGTCTTACTTCCTTTATTCCAGTATTGAAGAATGTTTTACAATCTGTATATATGTGAATCACATTTAACACGTATAAAACACATAAGTTTAATTCTGTTTCTCATACTCAAAATTCTCTCCAGCTTACTATCGTGGAGCAATGGGTATATTGCTGGTCTATGATGTCACAGATGAGTCATCCTTTAACAGTAAGGTTTCTTCTCCTGTCTCTATGATCTGATTGTTTGTTATTTATTTTCTTTCTTTTTGTGGCTTTAGTTCACCCAGCGAGCAACCCCTCCCTCCCTCCCTCCTTCCTTCCCCATTCCTTTTATGCCATTCCATACTTGATATAGAACAGAGTAAATAATTATAAAATTTCTCTACAACAAAAAAAATTTATAAAACTTCTCTGTTCTATACATGCGCAGTCATGTATCTCTTTTCTCTGCCCCAAAATATTCTTAAGAAGTGGTTAACATTTCTACCATTTAACTGGTTATTATTTTTCTCTTTTCTTTTGAAGTTTTTACCCAAATTTTTTGAATTAACCCGCTCAAAATATGTTGGAAAGTCATCATATGTCATGGGGAATGCAAGGGTTCCCTTATTTTTCTGATTGCCTAGAGAGATCCTACTCCCCTTCAGAAGGGAAAAGCAAAAATTTGAAAAATAACAAAAATAAGAGCCAGGATAAAGAAAAACTGAATATAAAAATAAGGAGAAGAATTAAATGGTAGACCAATATTCTTTAATTTTGCCGTCTTCCTTTTATCATTATTTGATGCTTGACCGCAAGTATTTCCCTTTAAATTATTAGTGGAGTTGAACTTGATGGTATCTTGGTTGCTTATATTACTGTACTATTAGTGGAGTTGAACTTGATGGTATCTTGGTTGCTTATATTACTGTACTACTTATCTCTTCAGACATTAGGAACTGGATTAGAAACATTGAACAGCACGCTTCTGACAATGTCAACAAGATATTGGTAGGGAACAAAGCTGACATGGATGAAAGCAAAAGGGTATTTTCCTTTTCTTGACTTCAGTTTTGGTGTTATTTCTTAATTGTATTTAAATTGTGTTGTTTGACATAGATCAACCTTATGGTTAGCTTGTCATCTATCTTGGGGTTGATGCAGAGGAAATACTTTGGAATTTGTGCTGACGTTGTCATGAATGGTTGTCTTAATGTGGACAATATTTTATATTCTGGAAGTTGAGTTTTGCAGTTTGGTTAAGGGGTGGTCAAAATAAAGATATTGATTTACTTCGTGCTTTGATTTTTCTCAAGAATTGAAATAAAAAAAAGAAACATAAAAATTCTTTTTTGGATATAAGATATCAAATTTTATTTGAAGTTTAACTATCAAACGCTTTGTATGAAATAACTTTTGACAACTTAAAATACTTTGGCACATTTGGTAAAATCACAAGTCAAAGATAACATGGTAATTACTATGTTAAAAATTATTGATAACATAGCACATTTAGTTTTTGGATTCTTGCAATCTTAATCACAATTTTTTTAATCTACTAGGAGATAACAAAAGAAAAAAGTGATATCATAAATATTGGGTCTAGTGTATATTTAGTAGCTTGAAATAAGAAAAGTCTTCGATTGGAATAGATCTTTCACGAGACAAAGTTTGAGATATAATCTCAAACATCCTAATTTATGGTAAACATATGGTGCAAAAATTTTACATCATGGCCTAAAGTCGTTGCTGCCTTTTGCTTTGCTGATGGTGTTTGTGATTTCATTGACTTCTAGAATGAAATTTTGTTTGTTTGCCATTGTCTAGGCTGTGCCTACTTCCAAGGGCCAAGCTCTCGCAGACGAGTACGGGATAAAATTCTTTGAAACTGTGAGTATTTCGAAACTTTACCATAGAAGAGAGTACACAGTTAACATACACGCATCTCAAAGTGTATCTTTTGCTGCAGAGTGCTAAAACAAATCTTAACGTCGAAGAAGTTTTCTTTTCGATAGCTAGGGATATAAAGCAAAGGCTTTCAGACTCCGACACCAGAGCAGAAGTAAACAACCCGCTTTAATTTTGCTACATTTTTAACCATGGTTACAATTACTTACTATTTTTGTGTTGATTGCAGCCGTCAACGATCAAGATTAACCAGCCCGACGCAGCTGCTGGAAGTAGCCAACTTGCACAGAAGTCAGCTTGCTGTGGCTCTTGAATGCATGGAAAAGATGAAAGATTTAAGGGGCACTAAACTGGGTGCTATACTTTTGAGAAGAAACAAAAGAAAAAAAAGCTATTGTGGTGAAAATATGTTTAAGTCCTTTATTTTTATTTTTTTATCTTTTAAGAATTGTTCTTGTGTGTTGATAGGTTGTTATTATTTTGGAAAGTTGAATTTGGCTTTTGCATTTTGCTTTAGTTTTTGCTTCTTCATTTGACCTTTTCTGCATTTGAACATCCTTGTGGGCTTCATATTTTTCTGCATTATTAATCTGTTCAGAGAGTGCTTGTTAGATAATATGCCATTTATTTATTTATGTCACACAAAATTATGAATTCATCCCTTGTTTTCAAAACGGTAATATTGTATTTCTGGTATGAGGATTCTTTTTATGTTTTATTTTTTTCATTTTTTGTAATAGTGTACTAACAAAGCTATAATTATGACATAACTTAAGCATCATTATTTAAAATCATTGGTATGCTCATAAATTATTAGCATCTTTATTCTATCATTTATATAATATTATAAATAACTTTTGAATATTTTTTTATATAGTTAAACATTATAAGTATTTATTAAAGTGCATATTATTCACCAGGTGTTCAATTATTTATATATAAATGTACTAGGTACATCTTTTTTTTAGCCTTACCATATAGGTACATTATTTACGTATCTCGGTATCTGAACTAATAAAAGTTAATAATTTTTCTTTAAAGAATGTGTTTCACTTTATAGATTTATTTATTAATTATTCATGGTAATCAACACCTACATCTCAGGTGACCAAAACTCACATCATTGACCCTACTTTTGACTGATAGTCCATACTAAAAAATAATTAGACGAAAAAATAAATTAAAAAAACCATGCCAGAAAATCAGGGGTGACATACAATAACCAACTCGATCGGAAGTTATTGAGAGAAATCCGAACACGATAAAACCCAGACCCAAACATGACTGACACGATGTTACCGGTTTTTCTAAACCGTAGTTATGTCTTATTTTAATTAATTTTTGATTTATTCTAAGCATAACACAAAATCAACCAAAAACCAAAATAAACATGACTCGATGACCCGAATTACCAACTTACAAAAACCAGCACATCTGTACAACACTCCCACATAAAAACAAACACACAAAACTTCAAAACAGCGACACATCATTTTCATTTCAACAATAGCATTATGAAGCAACGCCACAACTCCACCGTCTCACCGCCAAACTCAATGCTGGTACCTTACACCCACCGCCACCTCGCGGTGGCGCCGCCGTTCACCTCCGCCGCCGCCCGCCTCAGCATCCCCCCTGGCTGGGGAATCGAAGAAGTGCCACGCCCTGATGGATCCCGCTCTGACACGGTCCATCACATTATAATGAATTATTTCTTTTATATATATATAAAAATTATCATTCGTTAATTAATTAATTATGCTGATATTATTGCATTTCTTGACATACATATACATGCAGTATTACTATGAAGCAGGGACTGGAAAAAAATTCAGGTCAATTAGAGAAGTTCGTAGACATCTTAATGGGGAATTAGGAAATCCCCGAAGATCAACCAGGAATTTATCATTCCATAATCATGTTGAGTTGGGCTCTGCATTTTTTTCATTTTTTTTTGTTTTGTTAAATTAATTTTATTTATTTTTTGGGTTTATTTAGCCTTTTTTCTGCACTTGTAATTCTTGCAGAATTCTGGGTGTCAGAGAATGCTTTTTTCGTGTGAGAAGGTAAAGACTTTGTTTTTAATATTTGGGCTTAATTGCAATTTTAGTCATGTAACTCTTTGGGTTGGCAATCTTAGTCCTGTAATTTTTTGACGTGGCAGTATTGATCGTTGATGGTTTTACCTTATAGCCAAAATAACAATTCCAATCCTGTAACTTTCAATGGTCATAGGTGTTTTGGATATTTTTGCTAAAGAACAAGGGTATTATGAGAATAAATGAAATACTGTTACACCCAATTGGGCCATAATTGCACAAAATCAGAACTTGCAGGACCAAAATTGCAAATATTAGAAATTATGGGATCAAAGTTGTAACCTAAAATATTTGCAGGACCCAAATTGCTAGTCCCTTATATTTGATTGGTGCTTTATGTGAAAATCTTAAATTTGAGTCTACGAGCATTTCAAACAAGGGACATGTTTAAAAGATTATTACTACTAAAGATTATGGTTGATTTCATAATCGTGCAACTTTATGGTTGCTTTATGTTAAACCAGTTCTCACCAATATTTGTTTTCATTTTTCACTTTGTTGTATTCTGCAGAAATCTGAGCATCCAAAGATGATTGTTTCTGGTGGAAAGGTAAAATAATCCTTCAATTAGTCTTTGTTCAAAAGATGCTATATATCTGTCTTTCACTATTAAAATTGTATTTCAAGTAATTCAAATTTTGAAGTTGGATATTGCCCGTGTTTGCTCGTTGCGTGATAATGCATCGAATTGAGAACTCAATTTCTCGGTGTAACATGTCTAGTAAACAGTACATGTATATTTTTCGTGTATGTGTATGTGTGTGCGTGTGCTTGTGTTTGTTAGAAAACTTGAATTTGAAAACGGATGCTTATATTTAGCTTGATAATTAACTGAATTTAAATTTTTATAAAACAGATATATACATGTTTTGTTAGAAATAAAAGGACAGCAGAAGCTAGTTTTTGCTAATTATGGTTCCTCGTCACGCTTTCTGTCGATTAAGTCTTAGACAGAGGGGTAAATCTTCATAATCTAGTATGAAATTCAAAGAATAATCCGACACATTTGAATTTACCACAATAACTCCTTGAACGATAAGCTTAGTGGCATATTCGATGTCACATGGATTTTGTACCAGCTAGTTTCAAGAATGCTGTCAGAAATTTGGAAAATCCCATTATATTTGTGAAAAATGTATTTATGTATTATAATCTCTATTTTTGACGAAAACACCACTACAGTTGTTGAGACTGGATGATGAACTAAGCCAGAGTCATTTGGCCGTGGTGCCTTCCGGAAAGGCTACTCCCTTTATTCTTCCCGATGGTTGGATTGTGGAGGAAGTGCCCCGGAAATACAACAGCTGGACCAGCAAGGTAATATCACATCGGTAATTTCTCATCTATATTCAACGTCCGTGATTTTAAAATCTCTTCCCAAACATTTTGTTTTTTATATTTGAACATAATGCAATATCTTTTTTTCACTGTGATACTCTGACTCTGTTGTAGTCGTGCAACTTATGTCAATATTCTGTTGGCTTTGGTTTAATGTTATTTATACCATTCTCAAATTAGTTTGGATAGTTTTTAGCACTTTATAAAATCGTATATTGTTATGTTTTTAAATTGGGATGGTTCAGTATTACTATGAACCTGGGACCGGACGAAAGTTTCGATCCTTGGTTGCTGTCGAGAGACACTTGGCAGAATTGGAGGAAAACGCCCCGTTATCAAAGGCTCTGGAAGAAATAAAGGAAAATAAACCCCTGTCAAAGGTTTTCAAACTGGAAAATCTTACTAAGGTGAGCTCAAGTTTAGATATATTTTAGCTCCAGCCAAAAAAAAAACTTAATTGGGATTTCTAATTGGCAAATTGCAAAACTGGTCCGTAACTATAGCGCGGTAGCAAAAAGGTCCTGTGAAATGGTCTTGTAACTATAGCAAACTCTTGATTTTGGTCCTGCAAAATACACGGTTCACAAAATAGTCCTGTAACTATATTGAAAATCTCAATTTTGGTACAAATTTCATCGGATTTCAATCACGTGAGCAGCACATTTAGTTTCTAATTTCAGATGACATTAGGACCAAAATTGAGATTTTCATACAGTTACAGGACTATTTTGTGAATCGTGCATTTTGGATGACCAAAATTGAGATGTTTATATAGTTACAGTATCTTTGCAAAACTTAATTTTTACAGGACGTTTTTGCTACCGCAATATATTTACAAGACTATGCAT
The DNA here is from genome assembly GCA_016081115.2 of Rehmannia glutinosa. Lineage (NCBI taxonomy): Eukaryota > Viridiplantae > Streptophyta > Magnoliopsida > Lamiales > Orobanchaceae > Rehmannia > Rehmannia glutinosa. The sequence goes on from JABTTQ020000018.1 coordinate 335,899, forward strand.
TTTTAGCTTTCTTATTTTGTGAGAGACCAAATCTGATTATCAAATGTTTTGGCCTTTTTAGAACTCTAAGAAAAATAATTGTCGAGAGAATACACAAGCTTCGTCTTTTATCGATCCGCCAATGAAAGTCAATTGGGTTCTTGCTAGTCCACAAGGGGACGCGTGGAACCCTTTCATCTCCGAGACATTGGTTCCGGACGCTGTTAAGGAGCAATGGACTAAAAGATTCATGCTTTTCATGAACGATGGAAACAGTAATTTTCATGGGAAAGGAGGTTTGAATCAAAAAGTTTAAATATCTACAGTATTTGTGCTAGTAAATTTGCCGGTAATTGGTTGGTATAGTTTAGGGAAAAACAATATTTTAAGGGATAACTACAAAAACACCCCCGAGGTTTGGGCTAATTACAAAAAAACTGAGATGTTTTAAAATTACAAAAAGCCCCCTCAGGTTTTATTCTATCTTAAATTTAAAGGGGTAACTGCAATATTTCCACAAATATCATGGGATTTTTGAAATGTTTTTTTGCTTAATGAAGGGAAGATGTAAGAGGAATCGTTTTTCTGTAATTTTCAAAAATCTCTTTTTTTTTTTTTTGTAATTAGCTCGAACCTCAGGGGTGTTTATGTAATTATCCCTATTTCTAATTCTTTAGGTATTCTGTAGGTAAATATACATACCTACCAAAATCATTTGTGTAGGTAAATTATATTGGTAAACTGGAATTTTTTAATCATTTGTGTCAGTAAATTATATTGGTAAACTGGAATTTTTTCATAGTGTATGTCCGATGTCTATCCGATGTCTATGAAAGAATAGACTTAATACTATTGTACAGAGCATGCAACTATAGTTGTGAAGGTTTCAAGAATTTAATATGCCTTTGCTGATTTTAGTTTTTTGTCTTCATTTTGCAGATGATGATTAGATGAAGACAACCCTTGAGGACATGTAATGTTAGAATACTAGGTCATGATGCTTATGTAATATATAATCTGCTACCTGTATTTTATCTCGTACAGTCTTGAAGATCCTGCTAACTTTGCTATCCTGACCATGTAAATAAATCCCTAGTCTGATCCAGTTTTAATTGCTGTAGAAAAAAATGTTAATGTTAATCTAAACGTACCATAAATCTTTGGGATAATTACAAAAACCTCCCCTAGGTTTGGGCTAATTACAAAAAAAAATAATCAGAGATTTCAAAAATTACAAAAAATCTCGTGAGGTTTGATTTTGTCTTACATATGAGGGGTAAATGTAACATTTCTATAAAAGTCAATGGGGTTTTGAAAATCTGTATTGCTTATGAGGGAAAAATGTAAGACATAAAAAACCTCTGAGTTTTTTTTGTTTGTAATTAAGACCGAATTTCAATCACGCGTGAATTTACACTGCGTAGATCCCAACTTCCAGTAAAATTAGGACCAAAATTGAGGGTTTAGAATTCAAAGTTCGGGGTAAAGTGAGATTTACGTACCCTTTAAAATATTACTATTTTTATATTATATCTATGTAATGGGACTCACCAGCTACAACTTACAAATATAATATTATATAGAGACAATTTTAATTTGCCCCAAAAATCATTCGAGTTGTACCTTGTCTACTTAACTTTGAATTGTTCTACTTTAACCCAATGAACTTCGAAAATTGTTGCACTTAGCCTATATTTTTCAAATTTACCCCTTTACCTTTATGATTATTTTATTTGTGATATCTGAAAATAATATTATAGTCTAGGTTTATTGATGAAATTTACTATTATTTAATATTATTTATATATTGATTAAAGACGGTAAGAAACTTGTTATCTTTTAAAGCTTAAGTATTAGATTATACGTATCAGAAAAATACAAAAAACGAGCAAAAAAGAAAAAAAACTCTATTAATTCAAAATTTATATTTTTATTAAAATACATTTTTCACACTATTATATCCAAAAATAGAGAAGACCAAGACAAAGGTCAAACAATCCCTAATCAATTAGTAATTCAAAGCCCTAATTACGCAGTCCGGAATTTAAATTTCTGATTTGGCTCAAATCAAAATCCCTAATTTATGAAATTTGGGATTTTTTTCTCCCAACTAAAGAAGCAATCCACAAAACAATACCCCAACATCCTACAAAGACCTGAAGACGATAAACCCTAAGCTCCCGATTTTGATCCGTGAGACCACTGGTATCGAGCCTCAGCTTTGGGCTATATATGGTAATTTGCTGATTTTTCATTTTCAGATCCCTATCTCTTGTTGGAATACTTACAAATTTCGGGGGCTTTTACTTTTTACTTTTTACTTTTTAAAAAAAAATATTTGTATCATATTAATGTGTTTAGTTGGAATGAGCTATGTTGCTATGGATAATTAGTTTGTTTCTTTCAATTTTCAGCAAAAGAGAGAATTTAAATAATGACATAAAGTGTTTTATTGTTTTATTTTGCTGTGATTTTTGTTAAAAAAAAGAAAAGAAAAAAGACTATATATCAGTGTTAAGTTCATAAGTTTGATATTCTTCATTAATGGATCTTCTGCTATGATATAGACCTGGGGGTTGAGAGGGGAATACGTTTGCCAGGCTTAAATGAGGAACATATTTCTAAGCTAAGGGAGGGGCAGCCGTTAAAGTCTGATAACAGTTTACATTACTCTATCTGTCCATAATAAGAAAATTGAAGTCCAAAGGTTTGTTCTTAATACATTCTTTCTCTTCGTTTGACTTTTTCTTAAGTGCATTTCATAGTTTGAGGGTACATGGTACATGCTCGTTCTTTTATTTTCTTCAGGCCAGTGCACTTATATACACGGAAGTCATGGCTGATGGCATAGTGGACTGCCAGAAAAATCCGGCTGACAGAAAAAATAGGAACATAGAAGGCCTGCCCATATATCCTTGGTATTCGTTTTCTCTGTTAATTGCTTTTTTTAGTACTTGTTCTCTGTTTTTCGAGAAGCAGCACCCATGCGATGCAAAATTCGATTTTTTCCAGTCTTTTTGGGTCTACCTTTTTCTTAGAGATTCGCGATTAGTTCTAATTTACTGAAAATCCTTTTGCAGGATATGGATGCTTCGAATGATTCGTCTTTATTGGATTAAGCGCCAACATAGTGCTTTACTTTATTGACGGCATAGTGCTTTACTTTAGGTTAAGCACTATGTTGGCTATATTATGGACAGATAGAGTAATGTAAACTGTTTTTGCATATTTACCTTCCAATGGATAACTATTCCCCTTAACTTCCCTTCCGTATTTCATTTTTTCGGTTGTTACTTGTTAGTATTTTGTTGTTGAGGATTGGAGACTAAAAATATGTCCTGCTCATTGATATGTGCATATAACTGCATCTTCAGCATTTAGAATGCAAGCCTTGTCCTGCCTCAAAGTTGTGGTATGAGGTGGATTTCCTCGCCCTTCGGGTACTGAAATCTTAGCTGGTCATGCAATGAAGTGAAAAGATAAAACTATCCCTTTTTTTCTCATTTGGTATTTTCTCCACGTCATTTAAAGTCACTATTATTTCGTTGATGAATATATGTGTCTCTGTATAAAATGTTATGCCGTGTCACACTGCCTATGCGTACTTAACTGGCCACAGGTGCAGTAATATAGTTTTCTCGGATTTATCTTAACCCTGATCACATTTTTTGATTTGTATCCAAATCCAGTGGTATGCATAGCTCGGATGAACAATATAGTCATATAGAACTGTACTCAAACTGTAGTGGTTAGAAAACCGCTAACTTGCTACTGAATGAGGAATCTATCATCTTATGTCTTCTGGATTCATTTCAATTGACGTCCATCATTAATTTTGTCAAAACGAGTTATCTGATTAGCCAAAGTGCTGACATATATGTATGTTAGCGGCCTAGCTTTATGGCAGATGGTAAAAAAAACCGCAGCATTTCAAGACTAGACATGTGTGTGTGTGTGTTAGAAGAGAAAAACACAGTAAATGCTAATTCTTGAGGCGATTTCAGCAATACTATGTGTTCAAATCACAGGAGAGGTCCTACTTGGAAGTAGGATATATTGACATATTATTTGCCCAAAAATTGTACAATTTTTTGGGGCATAAGATCTCAACTGAAAGCCTCAACTAGAAGTCTAGAACACACAACGTGTCGTAAGTGTCTGCACAAGGAATTCATATGGGAAAAAAAGATAAAAGCGACAAGTGAAATGTTACGACTGTCATGTTCTTCCTTATCGTCTCCAGTCTGAAGATTTGAATTAAGGATTATCTGGATAAATTGATTCTGCGTCTACAATCTTGTTGCATTGCTGCTTCTTGACCTTTCGTCTGTGTATTAATTTTCGAACTTTAGTGCTGAACAGAGCATAAAGTTGTATATTTGTAGTTTTCGTTATAGGACTTACATTTCTAGCAGAATATATTCGCCCGTGCCAACTGTAGGCACCCTCCCATTAATCTCAACCTGCAGAAAGCAGCATCGATTGAGCAAACTAAAATGCTAGAGACAGTAAGTAAGTGATAGAGATTTTTGCAGCTTCATACGAATTTCAAGCCCAACTTATCGCCACACGTGACGCAGAAGATATCAGCAATTGTGTGTCCACCACTTTCCCGGTGGCGAACAGGTTCGTCGATTTTCAGATTGACACTGCATATATAAATGTTGCACAATGTTCAGATACTGGTAAGCACACTATCTTGCTAATAAGGATGTGGAGTTGTTGGTATTGTGTTAAGTTTCACATTGTTCTCTGGTACAAAATGTACCCTTGAGGTATGACCTAATTCCAAAATAACCCAGCTAACTTCAAAATTACAAAAATACCCCCGAGGCTTTAATTTGTGTGACATTTACCCCCTGCATAAGCTATAAATATATCAAAATCCCCCCTCATATTTATAAAAATATTACAGTTTGCCCCTTAATTTTAACACTGAATCAAACCTCGGGGTACTTTTTGTAATTCTGAATGTTAGTTGGGTTTTTTTCGTAGTTAAGCCAAACCTCAAGGATACTTTACGTAATTATCCCTATTATTTTTTTGCATAGTTTTCAAGCTTTACCTATTTTCTTTTATTTTCCAACCAAAGATGTTCCTATAACTCTAGCATGCCGGAAAGCAGTCTTAAGAGAAAAGAGTTACAAAAACTGTCCCTCAATATGTATAATATAAGCAAATGTCGAGGGGCATTTGTAATTTTCAAAGATAAACTGGGTTTTCTCGTAATTAGACTAAAATTCAGGGGTATCATTAAATTTAAGATCTTACGCTTGGCCGAAGAGAAGTGAATGATTTCCATCATCCTGCAAGAGAAACATGACAATGGCAATAATTAGAAAGCAAGACATCCAATTAGCTCAAACATACAAGATAAATACATATTCGTAAGTCCTCTTTGCAGTTAAAACAAGGGATAATTACAAAATACCTACTCAGGTTTGGGCTAGTTACAGAAAAACCCAGAAATTTTCAAAAATTATAAAAAAGCCCTTTAGGTTTGATCCTCTTACATTTTCCCCCTTCATATGCAAAAATATTTCAAAAGTTCCCTTAACATTTATCAAAATACTACAATTTCCTCCTTCCATTTAGTACACAATCAAACCTCAAGGGTCTTTTTTTGTAATTTTTAAAAGCCTCTTGGTTTTTTTGTAATTAGCCCAAATCTTAGGGGGCTTTCTGTAATTATCCCAAAAAACAAGTATGCACTAATCATAATAATCCAAGAAATGCTGAAAACAACATCGATAAGTTCATTTCTTCACAAGAAACATGATAATGGCAATATTAGTCCAAACAGAATCAAGATATACACATTGAACTAAACAAGTAGGCCAAGAATTTCTACAAATTACACAATTAGACCAAGAAACTCTCAAGAAGAAATGACATAACACAATTACTAAATAACCCCAATATTTCAATGAAATTACAGAGAGGAGGAGATAGATATTACAGTATAGACGCGGAGGAGTTTATCAGCTAAGGCAATATGAGTATTGCAGAGCTTGCACATGAAGTAGTCTTTGAAAGGCTGCAGATCCAACTTCACCAATGATATCTCTCCCATTTTTTCAAAACTCGGCATTTTTAAAGCAAAATGTACGTTCTTCAAAGGAATGAGCTAAATGTGGAATATCCAGAATAAAGTGTGGAAAATGAAAAGAAAATGAGATGATTTGATGAAGAAGATGGGATTTATAAGCTGTAAACTTTCTTAACTGTCATAACCGCCGCCATTGCAACTGAATATAGCTATGCTTGCAACCCCTATACTCATCTTTGCTAATTATCTTTAATTTCTGTTTTACTATTAGTGCTAATCATCATCCTCATGAATTATCATTTAGAATAATTACAAAAACCTCCCCAAGATTCAGTCTAATTACAAAAAAAACTAGAGATTTTTGAAAATTGCAACTATCATACTTTAAAGTTTGATGCCGTCTCTACCTTTTTCCCTTTCATAAGCAAAAAAATATTTCAAAAGTTCCCCTGATATTTATAGATGTATTAGAGTTACCCCATCGGCATAATTAAACTTGAGGGATTTTTTTGTAACTTTAAAATATTTTTGTTTTTTTTTAATAATTGGCCCGAACCTCATGCAGGTTTTTGTAATTATCTCTCATCATTATATTAGCAAATTCAAGCAGGAGTATACTGTGGATTAATTACGAAAAGCTTTGTACTAAAGGATAATTGCTCCCCAAGTCCCAAGGGTGTAGACTAATTGAGTCAAGCTCACCATGTAAGTAACTATTTTTAAGTTTGTTTAAATTTTTATAGAGTTTTCAGAAGGAAAAAGAAGAGTGTGAATGAATCATTGATTTAGTCGAGTTTGAACAACAATTATTGCATTTAACAAGGATCGAACTCAAGCAGCTAGATCGTCATATATATATATTTTTTTCTTTTACTAATATGGCCGAGTTCAACATAAACTTCGAATATTTTTTAACATAGTGGCGGGACCAATATGCGAGTCAAATTTTTTTACAATAAAAAATTAATAAAAATGGCAATCAAATCTTCTTTTTTTGCTGTTCTTCTTCCTTTTTTTTTATTGTTTTTGTTTTGGGTTGATTTGGAGGCTATTTGCGACTGCCGACGAGTTTCAGGCGGCCGTCAGCAATCGGGAGGTGAGGAGAAAATTAAGAATTATGACACCTCTTTTCCTCTAAATACGTGTTTTCTCTATAATTATATAAATGCCATGAATTAATGCTTTCACTGCCAAAAATTTCTGCCATCACATGATTGTGCCATTGAAAATAGCAACTCTTATACATGATCGAGCCATTAAAAAGGCAACTCAACATACGATTGATCCATAAAAACATCAAGAATTGTAACATATCAACCAATGTCCAATTATTTACTTGAACCAATGCAACATTTCAACCCATTATTTCTCGATTTCAATTGATGTAAATTTGTATCAACAACGTTTGAAGGAATTCTCGTGCTCTTTAATTGGTTGTGTTTTGATTAATAAAGGGAATAAGCCATGTCCATTACAACCCCATCGGTCTAGACTTAGTGAATTGTGGAAAATTCAGAATAGCTGGACATTGATTCCCTTAGGAAAATGATACTCTTGCTTTTAGTTTTCTTCTGATTCGAGTGTGTGAGCGCGTATTTTTTAGTTAAGCCTTTAATATTGGCATCCAAGTATTATTATGAGAATTGCTAAGGCAATAGGTACTCATGTTCAAATTGATGAAAAATCTCTTAATGGATCTCTGGGACACTTTGTGCGGGTCCTGGTGGAAATTAATTTGTCTACGCCCCTACAGGATTCCGTGATGGTGGGACATCCTAGGTATTGTTCTTTTGTGTCGTTAAGTTATGAGAAATTTCCCGAGTATTGTTCAAAATATGGTATTATGGGACATTCATTGCCGACTTGTCGTTGCAATATTGTTATGGCCACGGTTCAAACTGACCAAGAACGACCTAACTCCAAATGTGGGCGTTCAAGGGTTCGTAAGGAATATTTCTGATCTCTGTCGAAGGAGAAAGATAAAGTTGTTGCTTCTAATACTATGGAACTTGTTCATTCATCTAAGGATAAGGGTAAGACGGTGGATAATTCGGTGGAAGATAAGGAACCTCCTCCCCCATGTGGCTGCTAGTAAACGGTGGGTGGACAATGCCGAGGATGATCACTCTAGTGCGAGGATCAACATCCTAATGGAAAATCTTTTGCTCTGGTCCAACCGCCAGTAGTTCAGATGGACAATAACGGATTTGTGGTCGTCAACAAAAAATCAGCTAGTAATGGTAAAAATACCAGCCCTTCACGTCCTCAACAATACATTCCTACCGCAATCAGTTTGATACTCTATAGGAAAAAAAATTACAATTCGGGTCTCATTTCAGTAAAGTATGCTGAAACGATTACAAATGATATAATTTAGAAGATAATAAATTCTAAAGATAATAATTTTAAAAGATAAAAAGTAAAAATCAAAGATTCTACCTACATTATCTTTTAATTTTTTTATCTTTTAATGTTTTAATATATTATTATACGTATAAAAAATACAGAAAACTAGCAAGCAAAAAAAAAAAAACTCAGGTAATTGTTATCTTCTATTAAATTTATAAAGATATTCTCTCATTTGAATTAATAATATATTTTATAATTTAAAAGATAGTAAATGTAAAAGATATCAACTAATCCAAAAATCAAGGATTCTATCTACACTATCTTTTAAATTTGTTATCTTTTAAAGCTTAAATATATATTATACGTATAAAAAAATGCAAAAAATATTATATCATTTGGGATGAAGCACCAATGATGAACATATATTTTTTTTTGAAGCATTAGATTGAAGCTTGAATCATATTATGAGGGATTCTAATATAAATGACCTATCATTTGGTAGAGAAATAGTTGTCCTTGGCAGAGACTTCAGACATATTTTGTCTGTTTATACCAAAAGGCAGTAGAGAAGGAATTGTTCACTCGATTATAAGATTTTCTCCTCTTTTAAGATCATTGCAAAGTACTGCAATTGACAAAGAATATGAGATTAAGTGTTGGACAATCATCATCATAATTGTATTCATGGGAAATTAAAGATTTTTTTAAGTGGATACTAATAATTGGAGATGATAAAATTGGTGTAGAAGTTGATGGTGAAACATTATTTGATATTCATGATGATATACTGATCCAAGATGTGGAGAATTATGTTGCAGCTATTGTTGGAAGTAATTACCCTTCAATTCTAAGTAACTTTTACAATCCTTCATTGTTTGAAGACAAAACAATACTTGTACCAACGAATAATATTGTGGAGTCGGTGAATGATTATGTGATATTTATGATTTCAGGAGATGAGATGATATATCTTAGTTCTAACATCATATCCAAAATATTTGGAAATTCCCAAAAACAATACGAAATCTAAACAACCGACTTCTTAAACAACATCAAATGTTCAAGAATTTCAAATCACATTCTGAAGTTGAAAGTAATTGGGGTTCCAGTGTTGCTAATACGAAACATGGGTCAATTTTCAGGGTTATGTAATGACACCAGATTAGTGATTACACAACTCAGTGATCATATATTTGAAATAAAGATTCTTTCTGAAACTAATATTGGAAGTAAAGTTTTTATTCCACGATGATATTAAGCCTTTCGGATAGCAGATTGCCACTTAAATTTTCAAATGAGGCGATTTCCACTTATTATTTGCTTTGTGGTGACTATAAATAAGAATCAAGGTCAAACACTTTTCCATATTGGTTTGTGCTTGCCAAGACCGATGTTCAATCGTGGTCAACTTTATATGACCATATCAAGAATTAAGAGCATAAAGGGTTATAAAATTCTTTGTTTTGACAAAGACGTATACTTTGAAATAGAACAAATAATGTAGTTTACCAATAAGTTTTTTAGGTTATTTTACATGAACTATTTGTATGATACTCTTCTAAATTTTGAATTTCTTTTTTAATATTTCTAATTAGTATTTTGGACCTCCTATAACTGTTACAAATAATTTGTGACACTGAATTTATTTTTGGACAATTACCATATAGCACATGGGTGTTGTTCGAACTGAGTTACGAAAACGATTTGCTGGAATTTTATTACAAATTAGACTGATATTTTTGTTGTTGATATAAGACTGATATTTTTTTACTATTGTAGAATTGAGGATTGAAGATTATTAGCACAATCATGATTTGTTGGTGTTGCTATATTTGGATAGCGCACATGGGTTTGGGCTTGGTAATGACTTTAGGATTATTTATAATGAGCTGGGATAATAATTTTTTTAAATTAATTTACTAAGCCTAAGTGTAATAAAACTTTCAGAAATTCTCAAATTCTAAAGTCCACCATTATTATATTAATCAAGCCCTAATTTCTATTTCCCCCAATTTCTCGAATGTCTCAATACAAAAGATAACTTTTCCATTGGAATAGGAGGCGTGACAAAACAAATTAACATCATTTGCACACAAAATATGAGATGGAAAAAGAATACATCATCCCACCTTAATGCCGGTAAACTGATGACCCCTTTCTGCCCGAGGGTTTTGCAGATGTTACACCTGGATCACTACAATTAGTGTAAGCATGCTCCAGGTGTAGCATCTACAAAACTCTGCCTGAGAGATCATATTACTAAGCATCTCTTCGTAGCAGAGACATTTTACTAGTTTAAGGGGGGTATTTGGAGGATTTAATAGTAAACGGTTGGTTGTATTTGATACAAAACTGATAATACAATGGGGTAAAGTGAAATTTACCACAATTTTTTTCTATCCAAATATAAATACACTACATGATATAAAATGATACATTAGATACAACTTTCTAAAACAAATACACTTTATCTAATTTTTCTTTGTTTTTTCTTGGAAAAATGAAAATACACTTTATCAAAATCTTCAAGAATTCATTATCTTGCAATCACATTTCCAAAATTTACCACAATTAATATAAAAATCCATTCTTACAAAGAAAAGCATTCCCCGGAAAACCCAAACAAACGGGCCCGCTTCAATGCTCCCTCTCAGTTTCTCACTTCCTCGCTTCTATTGGCGCTGAACACAAAGATCACCAACCCGGAGAGCGGCGGTTCACAAATTTTTTCCAGGTAAACAAAACCCATTCGTCTGATTTCAGATTCATCTGAGTTTGAATATATCTCCTATATATGTATTTGTTGATTATTGAGCGTTTTACGGTGTTAGTGTGGGACTTTCCTGCATAGTTTGATATGTTTCGATTTTTTCATTTTCTCACTTTAATGGAGTTTGTTTGGTAATATGATTGGTGGAAATCTCTGAGCACAGTGTCTTAAATATGCAATTTGGTAATATCTTTTATTCTTGATTTTTTCATTTTCTCACATTGTGCAATTTCGGAATGCGGGTTTTAACTGCAGGACGATATTGTCCACCTGAATATTATACTTGTGTCCCTCGTGGTCAAATCTTGCAGCTGGGTTTTTTTTTTCTTTTTCTTGTATTTTTTTGTTTGAAATTTTCTGGTGAATAGTAGGTTATAATTTTTTTTTTGGACAAGGAAATAGTAGGTTATAATATTATTATTATTTCAAGGACATTGTGGGTAATTTTTAGAATTTTTTTGTTGTTCTGAAGTTATATGTTGGGTTATAATCAACCGTATATAGTTTTGTTGTTCTGAAGTTATATGTTGGGTTATAAAATACATGCATCACATATATTTTCCTTAAGCATCTTTTATCTCTCATAACATTAACCCATTTAATGAACATATATATATATATATATATATATAATTCCAATTTGTTTTACTTGTTTATATGGTTATCTCATGCCATGGTAAGTGAGAGCATGTACAAGTGCAGCTTCGAATTTTATTTATCAAATGTAGTTGCAGATAGTCATATATTACCATGTAAGTTATAGTCTTTCTGGAAAGACCGATGTCCGTGCTGTCATTTGTTTTTTCCAAGTGCCTTTAACAGATTTCTCATACTTTCCTATGAATTATCTGTGCTCTGCTTCTAGTTCTTAATCTTTTTCAATGTAATGCTTCACAAACACCAAAACAAATATGCATTGTCCCACTGTAGCTAATCATCTGTTTACACACACACACGTGTGTGTCCTTTGTTTTTTGTTTATGTATTTATAACTTGCACATGATCACTTTGTGTCCATAATTCTGAGTTATGCGTGAATTCTAGCAAGTTCTTTTGATTGTGGTTTTTTTAAAGTTAGTAAGATTTCTGGGGTTTGATTCGGTTGGCAGTGATGGGACCTGTGAGATGGAATAAAAAGAAAAGGAAAGTGGAGAAGAAAGCTGAAGAAAACTCTATCGTTTCCGGGTCTTCAGAGGAGAGCTCGACTGACTGGTGGGATGTTTTATCAATGATAAGTGCTGGTAATGCTAAAAAAGCTATCTTTCAACTTTTTAGGAGTTCATTGCATATTGCTAGTTATAAATGGAATCATTATGATATACTGAATGGTTTTATAGTTGTAGTGGCACTTTAAGTTTTATTGGGTGTTCTTATCAGCTGCACTTAATTCGTTTGAGTCTCTTTTTTTTTTCTCTTTTCTTTTTTGGCTCAATTCAATTTTGGCCGACTTCACTTATGCTACTTGATTCTTCATGTTGACGCTAAATCTGTTAGCACTCTGGTGGCACAGCAAAACTAAACTGCAGTAGTAAGTCGAGAAAAGATTTTGTTGTTTATGTTGGCTTACACGTACATGCATTTAGAGTTTATTTATGCATAAGTTTTCTCACACTGAAATTGCCCAAGTCATCAAACAGTTTCTGTTTTTGTTTCGATATTCATGAAGATAGAAAACTGCTTTGATCATTTTCATTTTTTTCCCGTTTAGACAAATATGAACAAAAAAAATCACGGTGCCTTACTATGAAAAGTGGTTGACCTATATAAAAATCTTCTAACCTTCAAGCTGCCGTATGTCCAAAACTACTTCATACTTCGACTTCTACTATTATATATAGCTGTCTATTGAGACTTTTCCTTACTACTATTACATTGACATGGACGTGGGATAATTCTTTGGAATATTACCCAAAAGTATGGTGTTAGTTCAAATACTCATGCATTAATATGTAAAGTAGCTGGCTGAACTGCCCATGAAGGAATGTAAATTCATTATCATCTGCAATTATGTTACTGCATTACATAGAGCTATTCGCATATGCACTTCATAATAAAGTAGGATATGATGAAGGATGAATATGGAGCAGTCTATAGAAACGAACTAATGTATGAGATATGTTGAAGAATCTGTTGTTAGAGGAGTGGTTAGTTAGTAAAACTCATTGGTTTGTATTGATTTTGGTATCTGTTCTTTTTCTTCCTCCTTTTTTTCTTCTTTTTTTTTTTTTTTTTTTTTCCCGGTCAGCGAAAGGCTGCAAACTACTCTGCCATGTTTCTCAAAAGGATGGTATGTTGGAGAAACTTCTGAAGTGTTATGTTCTCTATAGAAATCGCTAGAGATAGACATAGCTTTGTGGCCAAAGTTTGTGACAAAATAGTGTACGTCTTGGTCATATGACATTATACAGGAAGGAGATTCTCAGAAATAAAACATAACAACAATGTTGGAGATATTGTTAAAAGACCAGCGGGATAGTAAAATTCAAGTATAATAGAATATGTTTAGATGAGTTTATTGGTAATGAAAAGGAGGAATACTTAATGAAATTTCTGGAGTGATTTTTTTTTTTTTCAAGATACAACTTTGCATTTTACTGAGAAGTTTCTGAAAGCTTGTTAGTCGGAAATATACTATATGCTCTATTTATCGACATTTTCTCTGATCGGTGGTTGGTTTCATCTTTGTTATTGAAAGACTCTATATCACCAAGGTATTTATCGTCATTTCGTCATTTCTCCATGAAAGAAATTCACACTGTATTGCTTCGCTTCCAGGTGGACTTTCTCCTTCATGATTACCTCAACTCTAGTTTCTATTGGCTTAGCTGACATTAGAACATACTATCTAGACTACCTCGACAAAATTATATTCCTCGAAAATGCAATAATACTCGTTATTAACATGGCAAAGCAAAAAAAGGGTACTAGGTTCATGTAATTGTTTGGGGAGATGGAATTATACAGCTATGTTTACAGCTTTTTTTATTTTTTTGTTTAGTTTTAATGAATTGGGAGAAGGCTTTCGTATTCCAAGGAAAAGCAAAATAAAAAAGAGGGAGATATATTATTGGATAATCTAGTTTCCCCCTGTTTTAGGCTTTTAGCCTTTTCTTTTGTTTTTTAATTCTCAGTTATTTTATATGTTATTTGGACTAATTGAACAGAAAAATGCTGCATTGAGTTTGTATGCTGATTTGTCTTTTGATATTACTGAAAATTTTACTATTTACTACATGTACCTTTACGTGCTGATTACAATTACTAAATAGGATATCCAAAATCCGGTTCTTGATTTTCTTTCAGTCACCTTCGTAAATTCTAGGAAACAGTTAGTTACATTCCTAGCACTAATATCCGACAAATCAAGGAGGAAATCCAGATTGGAAAAAAGTGTATCTTTCCATACCCACTAATAATCAATGGATAAAATTTTAATTTCTGATATCTGACATCTGATGTAGCTTCATCCCATTGTCAGTCTATATTCAATATGGTAGATATTTTATTATTGTGTTCTTGAATTGCTCTTTTGATCTTGAAAAACATCTGCATGAATAAGTTGCATGCTTTGGTATTAAAAGTGAATGAGGAGATGATTTCCTGTTAATTCCTGGAGATAATTACAAAAGACCCCTTGAGGTTTGGGCTAATTACAAAAAAACCCATAGATGTTTCAAAATTACAAAAGGCCCCCTCTGGTTTGATTATGTCCTAAATTTAAGAGGGTAACTGTAATATTTCTAGAAATACCAGGGGGCTTTAGATATATATTTTGTAATTTTCAAAAACCTTTTTTTCTTTTTGTTTTTTTGTAATTAGCCCGAACGTCAGGGTTGTTTTGTAATCATCAGTCTTCTTCATTTTGTTGCATAAAAGTCTTGAAATCAAATGAAATCGAACGGTTCTTTACGTCGAATTTTCCAATTCATCCAGGACATAATAGTGTACTTCTCAGATGCTGTTTTGTTTTTCATCTCAGACTGGTAATCTTCTCTACCTATTTGCAGGCAATCCTTCGTCTTCACAACTACCGGACAATTTCAAATCTACGTTCAAAGTCTCCCGAAAGACATTCGACTATATATGTTCCCTAGTAAAGGACCACATGATGGCTAAAACACATTTCGCTTTCACAAACGGTAAGCCAATGCTGTTAAATGACCAGGTTGCCTTAGCACTAATAAGACTCGGGTCAGGTAACTCACTAATATCGATCGGGGACTCATTTGGGGCCCACCACTCGACCGTCTCCCAAGTGACGTGGCGCTTCGTCGAGGCCATCGAAGAAAAGGGCCTTCACCACATCCAGTGGCCTTCCACGGAGCACGAAATGACGGAGATAAAAAAGAAGTTCGAGAAAATACGAGGCCTTCCCAACTGTTGTGGCGCGATCAACACCACTCACATAACGATGCTGCTGACATCATCCGATCCCGAAGCCGACACGTGGCTCGACCGCAACGAAAACCACAGCATGATCCTCCAAGCGATCGCGGGCCCCAATCTGAAATTCCTTAACATAGTCACCGGATGGCCCGGAAAAATGACCGACTCTTCGGTTCTCCAGAGCTCGAATTTCTTCAAACAGTGCCAAAAAGGCGAGAAACTGAACGGGGGCAAGATCGTTTTATCTGAAGGAACGGAGTTAACGGAATATATAATCGGCGACTCGGGTTTCCCGCTATTACCTTGGCTCCTCACGCCGTATCAAGGGAAAGAACTATCGGAAAACGAAGCCGAGTTCAATAAGAGGCTCGTCGCGACTCATGACGTGGCGAAAAGGGCGTTGTCGAGATTGAAGGATGATTGGAAGATGATTCAAGGGGTGATGTGGAGACCTGACAAGCATAAGTTGCCGAGGTTTATACTTGTCTGCTGCATTCTCCATAACATCGTTATAGACATCGAAGACGAGGTTTCGGACGAATCTCCGTTATCGTCTCTCAACCATGATCCGGGATATAGGCAAGAGGTTTGTGAGTCTGTTGATAAAGCAGGAACAGTTCTGAGGAACAAATTGTGTATGTATTTTTCAGGTAGATAGCATTGCTGAACAGAAAACATCTTTGCTTTTGATAATAGGAATGACTTGTTACCCTTCGAGTTTAATCTAGGGATAATAACAAAAACACCCCTGAGGTTTGGGTTAATTACAAAAAAAACCAGACCTGTTTGAAAATTACAAAAAAACCCTTTTAGGTTGTCTGGTAACTGTAATATTTTTGTAAATGTCAGGGATTTTTTTAAATATTTTCAATTACCACCAGGAAAAATGTAAGACGGAATCAAACCTCAAGGAGTTTTTTGTAATTTTCAAAGAACTCTGAGTTTTTTTTGTAATTAGCCCAAACCTTAGGGGTGTTTTTGTAATTATCCCTTTAATCTATACAGATAGGTAGCTTTTAAGACTATTTAGAAATTCGTATTATATTTTCATTTTTAGATGATTTTAAGAAGGTGGCTGAATACTAGGTTAAACTATTTTATTTTTTTTTAACGAAACGATAGCGAGATTTTCATTCATCCACAAAACGGGGAACAAAAAGAACAAATTACAACTTTCCTCTTGACAACAATTTATCATCAAGAAAAGAAATAAAGCACACCCCACAATTGGGTGGCCAAGCATACTGACACAAAACCAGTAATGAAGCAAAGCAAAGTTTCCACAAAACCAAAAAAGAGGACCCAAGCAACCCTAACCACGTAATGATATTAACAGCTATAAGAGCCAAAATCCTCAGCTTGACAGAATCTGCTCAAATACCTCCAAACATCACCAGCATGAAGACTTTCAGGCTACTCCAAAATAAAACAGGAGGAGAGAAAGTAAACACAGTTAAAGACAAAACATCCTCACACAAGCTGCAGCACAAACAAGGCACTGGTATCAAGAATACCCTACCCCAAAAAACAGATCACCCACAAAAACACCAAAACGTAGCACTGCCAACTCCCAAGCAGTGTTCTAAAAAGCGCTAGGCGCTAGTCGGGCGGCGGACAGGGGCCTAGCGCCTAGAAGGCCTAGGCGGGGACTAGGCGGGGACTAGGCGGAGCCTTAAATATATATACAATTTTATGAATAATTCCCATACTACATAACTGTAAAGTCTATAAATGATATTTAAATTGTTTTTGAACATATCTAATATTTAAGCTTTAAAGTTTAAAGTAATTCAACACCAATAATCTAATAAAACTATAAATCATCTAAAATACAATACATTAACAAATATTGCATTGATTTATATAATATCAAATTATCAATGGAAAGATTTCCAGACCCTAAAATTTTGTTTCATTTTTTTATTAAGAAAATTATATATATTCAATTTCACTTAAACTGAATTTTGGAGTTGTTGGTGCTACTTTCACTAGTTGGAGTCGTTTTGCTAGCATTTAAAAAAAAAAAAAAAACATATAGGGCGCCTAGACCGCCTAGGCCCCGCCTAGCCCGCCTAGGAGGCGCCTAGGCCGCCTAGGACCTGGACCGCCTAGGCTGGTCGCCTAGGCAAAAATCCGGGCGCCTGGTGGCCGCCTAGCGCCTAGGCCCCGCCTAGGCGGCCGCCTAGGGGGATTTTTAGAACACTGCTCCCAAGCAAAAGCCAAAACACAAAAACAAAGCAACTAAAGCAGGATAGACAAAACAGAAAGGCAAGACCCTAAATATCTTTAAACTGCCTCCACTCGGCCAAGGCAATATCCACCACCTTCTTCTCCGGTCTCCAAACTTTTTCAAAAATCCATTGGTTCCTTGTCTTCCAGATCCACCACAACAGATAAGTTGTGAGTTCCACTCGATCCTCATTCTCCTGTTTCCAGTGCATACAACATAGCTCACACCACCAATCAACAAAAGATCCTCTTTTGTCAATCAAACCATCCCAATCCACTGCAGCCAGCTTCCAAATTATTTGAGCTCTTCCACACTCAAAAAATAGGTGTTCCAGAGTTTCTTCTTCCATTCCACAGGCCTGGCAAATAACATCCAACTCCACACCCCTCTTACTCACTGTAGCTCTGACAGGTAGTATCCCTTGACAACATTTCCAAAGGAAGAATTTAATCTTGCTTTGAATTTTGAGTCTCCAAATCCCACCCCATACAGCAAGATACTTGTCTCTGCTTCCACTGCTTTCAGCTCTGCTAGCATAGTAAATTTTTTCACCCATTAAGCACTTATACAAAGACCTCACAGAAAATACCCCTTTTTTTTCAAAATGCCAAAATAGCTTATCTTCTTGATTGGGCCTTTTCAATTGAATTTGACAAATAGCATCAGCATCCTCTTTTCTAAAAATGTTCTTGATAAGACTCTCATTCCACTGCACCCCATTCCCCAAAATCAAATCACAGACTCTCAAGGAAAGATTAGGATCAGGATCCACATTGCTTGGGAAGAATTTATACACATCAGGAATCCAAAGGGAGTTCCAAATTGGTGTGTTTTTCCCATCCCCAATCTCCACCCTCACTCCCTTAACAAGAGCAGGTCTAGCCTCCATCCAACATTTCCACAGCCATGAAGCACCCCCTCCCACTTTTGCACCCATAAGATCCCCAGAAGGAAAATACTTAGTTCTCAGAATCTTACTCATCAACAGATCAGGATTTAGCATTACTCTCCACAGTTGTTTTGCCAACAGTGCCAAATTAAACTGTTTTAGATCCTGGAAACCCAACCCCCCCTCCAATTTTGGTAAAGTTAACCTATCCCACGCTCTCCAATGCAATTTAGGCTGCCCCTTATCTGAATCCCCCCACCAAAAATTAGCAGTCACTTGGCAAACACCTTTACAAATATTTTTAGGAATCTTGAAACATGACATCACAAAAGTTGGAAGAGCTTCTATAACAACCTTAATCAAAACTTCCTTACCAGCTGGGGAGAAAAACCTGTTTTTCCAGTTTTGGACTCTATTTTTAGCTGCATCCAGGACATAATTAAAGATTTCCTTTTTTGTCCTGCCAATTCCCAGAGGTAGTCCAAGATATCTACAAGATTTCTGAATTTGAATATCATGCAAGATAGCACAAATATCATCCTTAACCTGGCCAGATGTATTAAAACTGAAAAAAACAGAGGACTTATCAAAATTCACAAGTTGCCCAGATACTCTGTTGTATTTTTCCAGAATCTCATTAAGAAACACAGCCTGACCAACAAAGGCTTCACAAAAAATTATAGAGTCATCTGCAAACAGGAGGTGAGAGATCAAGGGCCCCTGTTTGCAGAGCTTAATACCTTTGAAAGCACTAGTCCCAACTTTCTGTTTAATAAGATTTGAGAAAACCTCAGAAACAATCAAAAATAAATAAGGGGATATGGGATCCCCTTGTCTTAATCCTCTAGAAGGAATCACATAGCCACAAACACTACCATTAATATTGAAAGAGAAGGCAGTTGAAGAAATACATTGCATGATCCAGTTTATAAAAATAGGATGAAATCCCATCTTCCTCATTGTAAGCCTCACACATCTCCACTCCACTCTATCATACGCTTTTGCCATGTCAAGTTTGACAACCATATACCCTTTTTTCCCCACCCTATGTCTGTTTAAAAAATGAATACACTCATGAGCTACCACAACATTATCAATGAGTTGCCTCCCCGGTATGAAAGCAGACTGGGCTTCACAAATACAAAAATTCAGACATAATTTAAGCCTATTTGCAAGTATCTTTGAAATGATTTTATAAATCACATTGCAAAGGCTTATGGGTCTAAAGTGAGAAATAGAAGTAGGGTTCTTAATTTTTGGAATTAAAGTAATCAAAGCTTGATTCATGCTCCTCAACATTTTTCCATTTTCAAAGAAATTTGACACAGCCAAGCAAATATCTTTTTGAATGAATTGCCAATAAAATTGAAAAAAGAAAGAAGTCATACCATCTGGTCCCGGAGCTTTATTTGGGTTCAAATCAAAAAGTGCAGCTTTAATTTCAACTTCTCCCACAGATAGAATGAGGACCTTGTTCATTTCCTCAGAGATTGAAAGAGGGATCCCTGCCAATGCATCCCAACCACCCTGCTGCCGTTCCGAGGTAAATAAATCAGCATAGAAATCCGTCACTTCCTTCTCAATTTCAGCCCCATTGACACACTTTGAGCCATCCTTTCTAGTTAATTCAGTGATTGAGTTTGACATCCTCCTCTGAGCAGTTACAGCATGGAAATACTAGGTTAAACTATTTAATCAACTAATTTTTATGATGGTTCGGGGAAAGTCGAAAAGTCAATGGATATTTTTCGTTCGGATACTTTTTCGGTTTGGATATCAGTTCGGGATCGATAATCTCCAAATCTCATGCACACCCCTAGTATATAACGATCTAGCTACTTAAGTTAGATCCTTGTTAAATGTAATAATTGTTTTTCAAACTCGACTAAATTAATGATTCATTCAATCTCTTCTTTTTCCTTCTGAAAACTCGATAAAAATTCAAACAACTTAAAAATAGTTACTTACATGGCGAGCTTGACTCAATTTGTCTACACCCTTGGGACTTGGGAGCAATTATCCTTAACTACTACTAGTCCACTTTTTTCCTATTTTTATAAAGGCCATTTTTTCACTAAAGCTTTTCGTAGCCTTTTTTTTTTTAGTACAAAGCTTTTCGTAATTAATCCACAGTAAACTCCTGCTAGAATTTGTTAATATAATGATAAGGGATAATTACAAAAACCTCCATGAGGTTCGGGCTAATTAAAAAAAAACCCAAAAATATTTCAAAATTATAAAAAAAAACCTCAAGCTTAATTACCCCAATGGGGTAGCTGTAATATATGTAATATATCTATAAATATCAGGGAGATTTTTGAAATATTATTTTGCTTATGAAAGGAATAAATGTAAGAAGAAATCAAACCGTTTCTTGCAATTTTCAAAAATCTATTGTTTTTTTTTGTAATTAGACTGAATCTAGGGGATGTTTCTGTAATTATCCCTAGTGATAATTCATGATGATGATGATGATTAGCACTAATACTAAAACAGAAATTAAAGATGATTAATTAGCAAAGACATTGGCGGCAGTTATGACAGTTAACACACAGACACACACTCCTTTCACTCAACCACACCAAGTTTACATCTTTACAAAACCCCTCCATTTTTTTCTTCATTAAATCACTCTGTTTTACTTTCATTTCCTTTAAAATTTCTTAGTTTCTTGATAACATTTCCACATTTTAAAGAATCAGCTCAATATTTCTTTCAAGAACAGTTAAAGAAAAAAAAAAAACTCTGGTTCAACATTTTTCTTCAAAGATTGGATTTTTAGATTCTTGAAAATCTGGAAAAAATGGGAAGGTTATATTTGGTGGAATTTGATCAGACAAATCCTGAATATTATGTCTGCAAGTGTTGCCAAACCCATATTGCTTTAAAAGAAAACAGCCGCTGCTTCTTCTTGGTATATAATCCCAAATTTCACTTTTTTTTTTTTTTTGTTTTATAGTCTTGTTTTATAGTTTTATTATATATGAATCACATTCTGCTATGACGACAAAAAACGGATCAAGAACGAAAAAGTCCATTGATTTTGCATGTTGTTGATCATATGTAATGATATTTGTGCATTTTTATTGATGTTACGCTTCTCTAATCGCCCGGTTTTCTGTTCTTCCTTGCAGGAGGATGGAGGATATGCCGGCGTCTTTTATAACGCGTAAATTATCTTCGTCCTGCATTTCGTCGTTTTCTTGATCATCTTAAGAAATTAAAGGAAATTATTAGAATGTTCGATATTGTGATTACATTCTACAATAGACTATACTGAATTAGAGATTAGTTTCTGTGGATAGAGAACCTTATTTGTTGCCTGTGGATTATATATTAGGGGTAATTATAAAAGACCCCCTGAGGTTTGGAGTAATTGCAAAAAAAAAACCGAGATGTTTCTAAATTATAAAAGTCACCTCACGTTTGATTATGTCTAAAATTATTAGGGGGGATTTTGAAATATTTTTTACTTATGAAGGGGGTAATGTGTAATACAAAATCAAATCTCAAGGGGATTTCTGTAATTTTTAAAAATTTCTGTGTTTTTTTGTAATTATCCCAAACTTCAGGGATAGTATTTGTAGTTATCCTTATATATTATGAGTTCCCTTGATCTAGGAGGAGGAGGAAATTTGTTGCCTGTGGATTATATATTAGGGGTAATTATGATATTTCAAGAAATATTAGGGGGGTTTTTGAATTGTTTTTTTGCTTATGAAGGGGTAATGTGATTTTTGTAATTTTTTGTAATTACCCCAAACTTCAGGGGTTGTTTTTGTAATTATCCCCATATATTATTATGAGTTCCCTTGATCTAGAAGGAGGAAGAAATTTGTACAAAACAAGAGTTCAAATTTTGTTAAACTAAATGCAGGCCATCCAAGTGCAAGTGCATGAACCACATACAAGAGGGTTAATTACAAAAATTACCCCGGAAGTTTAGCCTAATCACAAAAACAACCCATTTATCCTTAGAAATTTCAAATACCTCATTGACATTTGTTTTTATCTTACACTTTCCGAGTTATGCAGTGTGAATGTGCAAGTCGATAAACCTATTCACCACCGGCAACTTGGTGCGTACACCGTTGTTGATATCTACTGTGTGAAATGTGGCGATAAATTGGGCTGGAAATACGTAAGACCGCGCTATAAATTCTCCTTCTTTTGAGGCGTTTTCGATATATGTACTTTGTTTATGACCTCTTTTTTAATTAAATTAAGTTGCATTTTTGCAATTTTGCAGATTCAAATTGATCCCAGACAGGTCAAATTCGAAAATGAAAATGTTAAGCTAATGATGTAAGCCATCCTCATTAATTTTCATTGCAATTTACGTTTCTTTGTGAACATTCGTATTGTTTTTGTTCGTTGTTCATTTATTTGTAGCTTATATTAACAGGGGAAAGCTCACGAAGATTCAGAACGACTTGGAGCAAGATAAAGATATCGAAGTGGACATGGATCAAAGTGAATATATCGAAATCATCTTGACGGAGGAGGAAGATGAAGATATCGAAGTAGACGTGGAGGAAGACGCATTTACTTAAGATGAGGAAGACGACGAGGATATCGAATTTGCTCCTGTGATTCCAAATCCACATATCTCTGATTAAGGAATTACTTAGCTGATGGTTGATTGATTGTTGTAACATTTCACTTTTATTGTTTCCCATTCAAATTCTACATTCTAGCATTCAAATTCCAATAGAGAAAATACTTTGGTCTCTATGATATATGATAGTATGTTCAAACTGAGACATTCAATTGAAATCTTTTGACCAATATTCCATTTTTTAGCATTGCTATTTGCTTCTACTCTATATGTTGCTAGTTCAAATCAACTTTGAAAGAGTTTATAAGTTGAGCCAAACACTTGTCTTTCGACTTTCAGTGCTTAAATATTACTCCGTCCAGTTCAGAATAAGTATCGGTTTGGCTTATCAATAATTATTCAAAAAGAGTGACGTTTTGATATTTTCAAGTCTAAGGAGTAAAGATTTTTGCTAAATTACTCTTATACTTATTAATTCATGGGATAATTATAAAAACACCCCTGAGGTTGGAGCTAATTAAAAAAAAACCTAGTGTTTTTTTTAAAATTTCAAAAAGTCCCTTACATTTTCTCTTTTCATAAGCCAAAAATATTTCAAATACCCCTCTGATATTTATAGATATACTACAGTTATCCCCTTAAATTTAAGACATAATCAAATCTGAGAGGGCATTTTGTGTTTTTTTCTAAAACGAGACTGGAGGGAGTAAAATGATGTGGTAAACGGATTCATTTACGAGTACACAAATTGGTTATCCATGGCAATATTCATGTTTTGCATAAAACAAAAATGATGACCATATTGCGGCAGTTATGACAGTTTACAGCTTATAAAACCCAATTTTCTTCATCAAATCATCCCATTTTCTTTTCATTTGAATGTTCCACATTTTAAAGGAAGATTATTTTTTCTAGCAACTAAAAATGGGAAGATTATTTTTGGTGGAGTTTGATGAGGCTGCTAAGCAAGACTACTTCATGTGCAAGCAGTGCAATACTCATATTGCCTTAGCAGATAAATTCATCGACATATTTACAGTAATTATGATGTGTCATTTCTGCATTCATCAAGATTTTACATATTTCGTCACGTATAATTTCATTGAAATATTGTTCTTTTTTTAGTAATTCTGATGTGTCACTTGTAATTTCATTGAAATATTGGGGTTCTTTTTTAGTAGATGTGATATGTCATTTCTCAATTCTTGAGAGTTTCTTGGTCTAATTGTGTAATTTGTAGAAATTCTTGTTTAGTGCAATGTTATATTTGATTCTATTTGGACTATAATGGCTTTACAATGTGAAGCTTCAATGTTGAGATTTTCCATTTCTTTGTAATGATTTTCTTTTTCTTTTTCTTTTCATTTTTTTCGGGATAATTACGAAAGGCCCCCTAAGGTTTGGGCTAATTATAAAAAAAAACAAGAGGTTTTGGAAAATTACAGAAAAACCCACGAGGTTTGTTTGTATCTTAAATAATTTAAGGGGGGTAATTGTAATATTTTGATAAATGTAAGGAGAGCTTTTGAAATATTTCTTTGCATATGAAGGAGAAATATATAAGACGGATCAAACTTAAAGGTTTTTTTTTGGTAATTTTTAAAAATCTCCGGGTTTTTCTGTAATTAGCCCAAACCTCGGGGGTGTTTTTGTAATTATTCCCTTTTTTTTTAATCCATGGCCTTGTTTTTCCAGCATTTCTTGGATTATTATGACTAGTGCATAAAACTGTTTCATTCTCTGTATTATGGCCTTATTATGTTTCTCTCGATGGATCGCAGGAGAATGAACGTCGTGGAATTCTCTTCGATCAAGCGTAAGATTGCTTAGCTTAATTACCAACAAAAAAAACACCATCATAATATAGGGATAATTGCAAAAGACCCCCTGAGGTTTGGGCTAATTACATAAAAACCCGTAGTTATTTTAAAATTACAAAAAGCTCCCTCATGTTTGATTATGTCTAAAACTTTAAGGGGTTAACTGTAATATTTCTCATGAGATTTTTGAAATGTTTGTTGTTTATGAAGGGAGAAAATATAAGATGAAATCAAACCTCAAGGAGTTTTTTATAATTTTGAAAAATCTCTGATTTTTTTTTTTTTGCAATTAGCCTAAACCTCGGGGGTGTTTTTGTACTTATCCCTCATAATATATTATCAATGAGATTTAGCTTAATTACAAAAAAAAAGGAACAAGAAGTTATCTTTGAAAATTACATATTGTACCTCAAGAGGCGCGTATTTAACTATTTGTAGCACTTTAAGGGGTATTTGAAACGTAATGCGCAACATGCATGTATGCAGTGTGAATCTGCAAGTCGACGAACCTGTTCGCCACTGGAAAATCGAAGACGACACGGTTGCTGATATCTACTGTGTCAAATGTGGTGATAAGTTGGGCTGGAAATATGTAAGACTAATGCTCAGATGGGATCTTCTATTCTATTCCAATATTGTGTATATAATCATCTGTGTCGTGGAATAAGAGATGAAACACAATCTTAGAATAGAATATCTAATCCGGACGACGTTAGCTACAAAATTATCATTTACTATATTTCTAACATTTTAGTATGCTCAACTGATGCTAAATTGTGCAGGTTCAGTTTAGTGGGGATGAGAAACCTGCCACTAACCAAAATATTTTCATAGAAATGTAAGTCCAATAAATATACAACTTCCATGTTCTGTTCATCACCTCTGTATTTCTTTCTTACAAGTATGTTTCGGGAAATGATTACGCAGACGAAAGCTGAAGAAGAAGGAAGGCGAGCAGATTGTAGACGCGGAAACAATTTATCCAGAATCTCCGAATTAGGCTAATTCAGTCACAACATTCGAATTCGTCACGAAAAATTATACATTTTTTTGGGCAAATAATATGTCATTATATGCTACTTCCAAGTAGAAATCTCCTGTGATTTTTCAATACATATTTTCATTTGTAAGTACATTAATTACCAGGCTTTAAATCATGATTGTGGAGTACTCATTAGTGCCTGTAAAAGCTCATAAATAAGAAATTCTTGCAGGTCTTGCTGTGTGCCAGATAATATTACAAGTCATGTTATTCGAACCGTACAAACCTTACCACACCGCACCGTTTATAGTGTTTTTTTCTTATTAAACTTGCAATCTAGAATATTGAGTGAACATCGCACCGCCTTTTTGTTTCAGTTTTGGTTTTGGAACTAAACCGCACCGTCCTTATACAATATTAAAGGTAAAATAAAATATTTTTCTATAGTTGAATAATTAGGCAATCAACATATTGAAAATTAATTCGGTGAAAAGTAAATTTAGATTTGCATTTTACATTCCAAATAAAATGTATTTTAAAGATTTTTTTTAATGTTACAAATATATTATATGTTTTTCATTTAAAATAACATACCATTAAAAATCTTTATGTTTAGAATATACTTGATTGAAAGATAATGCGATGTGCATTCTATTTGCAGCTAAAATTATATTGTTTAAACATAAATTAAATCTTCAATGTTTTACATTTTTAGTCATTTTTCTTTATATTATCCTAAAAAGGATATATTATTTTATCAATCTTTTGCAATATTTTCGTTTATTAAAACCAACAAATCGCCTGCCATCGCGTCACCGCCTAAAATCGCACATTTGATTTTACTTAGAAAAAATAAAAATATTATTTAGGAAAACGGCATAAGACTATTCGGTTTGAATTAAAAAAAAAAATGCAAAACTGCATCGTGTAAACATCCCTGCCACCTATCCTCGAAATGGAAGGGGGGCTTCGCCTCTTTCGAGCTTACTGGTTTTCACTTGGAATTTGTTGGTAAGGTTTCTCTTCGTGGGGTAAAAAAAAAAAAGCTAAAATGTGAGATTGATTTTGGGTTTGTCTTCTACTTAGGGAGTGTTTGCAAAACAATTCTTGTAATATAGTGGTTTATTGTAATAGAAATAGTTTGTAATATAGTAATTGCAAATATAATATAAAAGTTGAAAAAATTAAAGTTGAAGTGTATTGCTAAGAAAATATTTTATTTTAAAAAATTAGTTTTAAGATAGAAAAACAAAAACCACACATATGAATGATATGGGTGTTGGAATTGGTCTTTGAGAAATTGGGTGTTGACCCGATTTTAACCAATTAATTAAGTGGTTTCCATTTGTGGAAAATGGAATTAAATTATTTGTAAAAATTCTACTAAGAGAGTAGATGAGAATAGCATTTAGAATTTCTCAAAACCGATTCCGGGTGAATGAGAAATTAATGCTAGAAGTTAGCCACTTAATACAAATAAATTGTATGGAAAATGGAAAATGTGGGGGGAGGAGAGATACTCCATCCCACATAGGAAAAGGATGAAAAGTTTGCACACTTTATTTATCCCAAGTTGGACAAATGGGTTTGGGCCCTTGGGGGCACCCAAGTTTTTAAAGGGGAGATGACCTACATGCTTGTGGGTTTGGTTCAAAGCACACACGCCCGCCGGCCGGCTCGGCTCGGCCCAGCCCGGGTCCGGGTCGTGGGCTTGGGCCCTTATTCTTTTTGGACCAAAAACCTTTAAAAATTAAATATTTAATTAATTTTTGTAATTAATTAAATAGATTTAATTAATCTTCGTAATTAATTAAAAGAGTTCAATTGGGAAATGTTTTGGCCTCACAAGACGGTGAGCACGCCCGTGCGGTCGGGTCGTGCTACCCGCCGAGAGTCTCGCTGCGCCAGACGACGCGGGGCACGCGACGCATCAAGGCGTCTGGGTCGGCGCCATGCCGAACGTTGGAGCACACAAGACGCGGGCGAGGCGCACGCCCGTGCGTCTGGTCGTGCTCCCCGCGCAGTGCATCTGTTCGATTGCAAAAAGTGTCTTTTCGAGCCAAAAGACATGTTCTTTCCATACGGGGCGTCTGAGGCCTATAAAAGTCGATCCCTGTTGACTGAAAAACATACGAAATATACGAAATTAATCAGAAAACATAAAATCGAGCATTGCATTTTGCATGTTGCCCATTTTCCTCCTTGAAAGCTTCAAAGTAGTCAAACACTTTGCTTGTTCGTTGTTGTTCCGATTTTTTTGTCGCTAACTTAGGAATCTAAAGTAAAGTCGTTGTATCTTATAAAGTAGCGTCGGGCGAACCGTAAGCACTTGTATACGGGCGTTTTGTCTTGCGGAGACAGAATCGAATTCTGGCCTCGACTTAATCTATACACAATCCCAGCCATTTTCTTCCAAACAGAAGTCTTCACTCCATAAATATTTTACCAACAATCGCAAGACGAATACTCTTTTTGTTTCTGTTAAAGACGATGGCTTCAGGATCGTTCACTCCAGTTTTGAAGGTTGCTGCTCCTGCTCATGGCGAGAAAAAGTACAAAACAGAAGATGTCGGTGCAAAGAAATTTGTAGTCGGTAAATTTCTGGATTATAAGATGGTTGACACCAAGACGGTGATTAGCCAAGTTCAAGAAATTCAGATCATACTTCACGACTTAGTGTCTGAAGGGATGATTCTAAACGAGTCTTTTCAAGTGGCTGCGATTATCGAAAAATTGCCGCCTTTGTGGAAAGAGTTTAAGAACTACCTCAAGCACAAGCGGAAGGAAATGGGGCTTGAGGATTTGATAGTTCAACTTCGGATTGAGGAAGACAACCGAATGGAAATCGGCAAATGTGGGGGTATGATCATACTTTGTGGAACACCAGTGGAGTTTCTGTTGCATTTTGAAATGTAACAGAAGGTGTTGCCAAAAGTGTTGTAAACACCAAAACCACATTTGCATAAGGTGTTGTCGAAAGTGTTGTAACACTAAAGGCAGACACCGTAACAAGTTGAATCTGAAGTCTTACTAAAGATGTGATAACATCAAAGTTACACACCTTGTAAAAGATGGAGTTGTTGGAACTAAGATCTGAAATCTGGTAGAACGAGATTCTAACTGGATCGTCGGGATAATGTTCTAACAAAATGGCCGAGAGCCATGAGAGTTCTGGGTGACTTTGTGTTAAACAAAGATACCGGAAGTTGAAAGGGGAGCTTGACTTTTAAGCAAACCACATACAGACGGTTGCACAAGATATTATTATGTATATCTTTTGAAAAGCAAAGATGAAGCTTTAGTAGCTTTTAAAACTTATAAGAATGAAGTTGAAAATCAGCTTAATTTGAAAATTAAGATGATTCAAGTGATAGAGGCGGAGAGTATGTTGCTCCGTTTGAAGAATTTTGCTCGGAGGCGGGTATAATTCATCAAACGACCGCACCTTACTCACCTCAATCAAATGGTGTTGCGTAACGCAAGAATCGTACTCTTAAGGAGATGATGAATGCGATGTTGTTAAGTCTCGCTTACCCCAAAACTTGTGGGGAAGCCATACTTTCTCGCGAACTACATTCTTAATAAGATCCCACACAAAGGTAAAAATAAAACTCCATATGAGTTATGGAAGGACGTAAACCGTCATACAAATACCTTAAAGTGTGGGGGTGTTTGGCTAAAGTCGAAGTACCTAAGCCAAAACAAGTAAGAATCGGTCGAAGACGATCGATTGTGCTTTCATTGGATATGCTAACAATAGTAGTGCATATCGCTTTTTAGTGCACAAGTCAGCTATTCCGATATAAATGAAGGTATGATCATTGAATCAAGAAATGATGTATTCTTCGAGAATATCTTCCGAACAAAGAACGGAAAGAAGAGAGTTCGAGTAAACGGACTTATGAAAACCGCAAGGTTACCTCAAAGTGATGATGAAGAGGAACCAAGACGCATAAAAGGACAAAAGTAGCTAAGTCTTTTGGTCCCGATTTTCTAACTTATATGTTAGAAAACGAACCCGAACTATTCAAGAAGCATTGTCTAGTCAGTCGAAGCTCCTCTCTGCGGAAAGAAGCTATCAATAATGAGATAGATTCCATCATGCAAAATCACACTTGGGAGTTGGTTGATCTCCCACCGGGTTGCAAGCCTTTGGGATGCAAGTGGATCTAAAGAAAATGGATCTATCGACAAGTATAAAGCCTGATTGGTAGCTAAAGGGTTTAGACAAAATGAGGGATATGACTTCTTTGATACATATTCTCCTGTCACGAGGATTACGTCCATTCGTGTTCTCATTGCTATTGCAGTTTTGCATAACCTTAAGATACATCAAATGGACGTTAAGACTGCCTTCTTGAATGGGGAACTTGAAGAGGAGATTTATATGGAACAACCTGAGTGGTACGTTGCACCCGGTCAAGAGCAAAAGGTGTGTAAACTTGTTAAGTCACTTTATGGACTAAAACAAGCACCTAAGCAATGGCACGAAAAGTTTGACTCGACTATGAAGTCAAACGGTTTCAAGATCAACGAATGTGACAAGTGTGTCTACATTAAAGGTACTACAAATGATTACGTCATAGTATGCCTTTATGTAGATGATATGTTGATTATGGGAAGTAGTCATTATTTAATCATGAAGACTAAGAACATGTTAAAGAAGAACTTTGACATGAAAGATATGGGATTATCTGATGTTATATTAGGGATTAAAATCTCTAGAACTTCGGATGGAATTGTCTTGTCACAATCCCATTATGTCGAAAGCATACTTAGAAGGTTTAATGCTTTTGACAAAGCGCTCCAAGAAAGACACTGTAGATCTAAGTCTACACTTGGCCAAGAATAGAGGCGAACCAGTTCCCATTTGGAATATGCAAGGGTAATTGGTAGTCCGATGTACTTAACGAATTGTACACGCCGGATCATTGCATATTCAAAGTGAGTAAACTAAGTAGGTTCACAAGTAACCCAAGTACGGATCACTGGAAAGCCGTGACAAGGGTACTTAGATATTTAAAGTATACCATAAACTATGGAATACTTTATACGAGATATCCAAAAAGATTAGAAGGATCTTGTGATGCCAATGGATATCGCAGACACAAAAGACTCCAAGTCCACAAGTGGATTTGTTTTCACAATAGGTGGAGGAGCGGTGTCATGGAAGTCTTCTAAGAGGCACGTGCATAGCTCGATCCACTATGAAATCCGAGTTCATTGCTTTGGATAAAGCCTGGAGAAGAAGCGAGAATGGCTTAGAAACTTCTTAGAAGATATTCCTTGTTGGAATAAGCATGTGTTTCTTTGTTATGATACATCGTGATAGTCAATCAAAGAATTGGAAGGGCACAAAGCAAAAGATGTATAATGGTAAGTCTAGACATATACGTCGAAGACACAATACCATTAGACAGTTGATTTCGAATGGGGTTATTTCGGTTGACTACGTGAAGTCAAAGGAAAACCTTGCAGATCCGCTTACGAAAGGCATAAATCGAGATCATTTGTATAAATGTTAAGGGGAATGTGTTTAAAATCCACAACTTAAAGAATGTTCATAGCGGTAACCCAACCTTGTGAATTGGAGATCCCAATACCTTGGTTCAATGGGACAACTAAGTTATAAATGTTCAAATTTGAACACTTGGAAAATGTGTTAGCTCATTCTCGATACATCCAAGTGTATTTAAACCTGCTTGAATGTGGTGAGGTTAAGTTTAAGACTTTTAATGATTCCTATACCGAAAGGTGGAGTATGGCAGATACTCTTCAATAGGAGATCACCTATATAAGTGAGAAGTAATGGTCGAAGAAAGAAACACTTATGAATCTAAGATATGGTCCAGTATTTCGAAATGGACACAACGTGAGAACAAAAGTGTTAGAGTTGTTATTGTGTAAGTAATGTTGTCTTGGTTTACACAAACTGAGTAGTTCAAGACATCGCGTCATTTAAGCAACTAGTAAACTGATAGTATTTTACTAAGGAAGGTTCAAAGCCACAAGCTACCTATCCTCGATGCAATAACGATTCGCCGAGACTTTCAAGCGAATCTGCATACACGCATTCATTAATTTCATTCATGTGGGGGATTGTTGGAATTGGTCTTTGAGAAATTGGGTGTTGACCCGATTTTGACCAATTAATCAAGTGGTTTCCATTTGTGGAAAATGAAATTAAATTATTTGTAAAAATTCTACTAAGATAGTAGATGAGAATAGCATTTGAAATTTCTCAAAACCGATTTCGGGTGAATGAGAAATTAATGCTAGAAGTTAGCCACTTAATACAAATAAATTGTATGGAAAATGGAAAATGTGGGGGAGGAGAGATGCTCCATCCCACATAGGAAAATGATGAAAAGTTTGCACACTTTATTTATCCCAAGTTGGACAAATGGGTTTGGGCCTTGGGGGCACCCAAGTTTTTAAATGAGAGATGATCTACATGCTTGTGGGTTTGGTTTAAAGACACGCGCGCGCCGCCGCCGCCGCTTTGCCCGGCCGGCTCGGCTCGGCCCGATCCGGTCGTGGACTTGGGCTTGGGCTTCAAGGCCCTTATTCTTTTGGACCAAAAACCTTTAAAAATTAAATATTTAACTAATTTTTATAATTAATTAAATAGATTTAATTAATCTTCGTAATTAATTAAAAGAGTTCAACCGGGAAATGTTTCGGCCCCGCGCACGGGTAGGAGCACGGCCCGTGCGGTCGGGTCGTGCTACCTGCCGAGAGTCTGCGCCGCACGCCCGTGCGTCTGGGTCGTGCGCCATGCCGAACGTTGGAGCACCCGCGCACGGGCAAGCGCACGCCCGTGCGTCTGGTCGTGCTCTCTCTGGCAGAAAAAGGCTCTGTTCGATGCAAAAAATGTCTTTTCGAGCCAAAAGACATGTTCTTTCCATACGGGGCATCTGAGGCCTATAAAAGTCGATCCCTGGTGACTGAAAAACATACGAAATATACGAAATTAATCAAAAAACATAAAATCGAGCATTGCATTTTGCATCTTGCCCATTTTCCTCCTTGAAAGCTTGAAAGTAGTCAAACACTTTGCTTGTTCGTTGTTGTTCCGGTTTTGCTGTGCTGCTAACCGAAACTGTTAAAGTCGTTGTATCTTAGAGGCGAGCGCGGGAACCGCAAACACTTGTATACGGGGCGTTTTCGTCTTGCGGAGACAGAATCGAATTCTGGCCTCGACTTAAACTATACACAATCACAACCATTTTCTTCCAAACAGAAGCCTTCATTCCATAAATATTTTACCAACAATGGGTATATACGAAGAAAGATGACAATTTTGGATTATAATTAAAATTTGAGGACATGAATGTTAAAAACAAACAACTTCTTATTTACAAAAATATCAATAACACTTTTCGTAAATCAGAAGCACTAATAAAAAGACCAAACCTAACGGTTTTTTTTATAATTATCCCATATAATTTCTTTATAACTCCTGTGGTTGAAAATCC
The DNA here is from genome assembly GCA_016081115.2 of Rehmannia glutinosa. NCBI lineage: Eukaryota > Viridiplantae > Streptophyta > Magnoliopsida > Lamiales > Orobanchaceae > Rehmannia > Rehmannia glutinosa. Next base: position 369,389 of record JABTTQ020000018.1, read on the forward strand.
ACATCTCTGATTAAGGAATTACTTAGCTGATGAATGATTGACTGCGGTAAAATTTCTCTTTTTACCGAATTACGTACGACTTTATCACTTCCCATTCAAAATTCTACTTTCTTGCATTCAAATTCCAATAGAGCTTATTTAAAAGAGCTTATGTATCTTCTAAGATATTTGAGTTTATAAGATGATAGACCTATTTTGAAAATAAGTGGTTGAAGTTAGGGACGGATCCATGAATTTATTTACGAGGGGGGAACAATAAGGCAAAAACTTGTGTAAAACGGTCACACCGTACGACCGAGAAAAAAGTAATACTTTTATGTATAAAAAGTAATATTATTAGGGTAAAAAGTAATAATATTGTAGAACTTCAGGTAATTATTTGAGAAAATATTAAAGTTGGAAGCAAAAAACTGCACTTTATTAAAACAAATGAAGTCTGCCTTATATAGGCATACAAGCAAAGACACGTAACCCACAATATCACAACTTCATCTAATCCTAAAAAATAGAACAAACTTAACAAACTAAGCAATATTACTAGCTAAAAATCTGCCATAAACCTGAAGAAGAAAAAACTAACTACTAACAAAATAAATTCAAATAGACTTGGTCAAAGCTGGTGTTGTATTTTAACACTTCCCCTCAACATCAGCTTTCTTCCTTTCCACCAAACCCAACTGTTGGCAGAACATCCCAAACTTCTTGCCACTCAAAGCTTTTGTGAATAAATCTGCAATTTGATCATCTGTCTTGACATGCTCTAATATGATTTCTTCTTGCAAAACTTTTTCCCTAATATAATGATAATGCACCTCCATATGTTTAGTCCTTGCGTGGAAAATTGGATTCTCTGCCAAACGTATTGCTGATAAGTTGTCACAGTACAAAGGGATGGCATAATCTATTGGTTGGTGCAAGTCCTCCAACAACTGTACAAGCCAAGTGCTCTCTTGAGCTGCCATTGTTGCAGCTCGATACTCCGCCTCCGTGGTTGACAAAGACACAGTTGGTTGTCGTTTGCTACACCACGAAATTGCACCTGAACCAAGCATAAAGACATAACCAGTAGTTGAGCGTCTTGTGTCGTGATCACCACCATAATCAGCATCACAATACCCAATTACCTTGCAGTCTCCACCTCTCTTATACAGAATACCATAGTCCAAAGTACTCTTCATATATCGCAAAATACGCCGAACTGCTTCCAAGTGAGTTTTCTTTGGATTTTGCATGTAGCGACTCATGACACCAACTGAAAAAGAAATATCAGGCCTGGTTAAAGTTAAATAGATCAAACTACCCACTAATTGCCGATACATCGTTGTATCTTCTAAATCTTTCCCTTCATGAGCACACATCTTCGAGTTCGGCTCCATCGGAGTTGAAATTGGTTTGCATCCAATCATTCCAAACTTTTTCAATAAATCTTTGGAATACTTTTGTTGACAGAGAAATATTCCCTCTTGTGTACGATCGATTTCGAGGCCAAGAAAATGCTTGAGTTGTCCAAGTTCTTTCATTTGAAAACGAACAGATAAGTTTTCTTTTGTAAGATGGATTTCCTCTTCACAATCACCCGTAATAATTAAATCATCCACATATACGAGCACAATAGCTAGCTTCATTCCACAAACTTTTACAAACAAATTAAAATCAGCATGTGTCATTGAATAACCACTATGAGTTAAAAATTCAGCAACCTTTCCGTACCAAGCTCTCGGCGCTTGTTTTAACCCATAGAGCGCCTTCCGTAGCTTACACACATATTCAGGATGTTCTTGACTTTGAAAACCCATAGGCTGATTTATATAAATTTCTCTGTCCAACTCCCCATGTAAGAATGCGTTTTTAACATCCATTTGCCACAACTTCCAATCTTTACTAGCGGCAAGTGCAAGTAAAACTCGTACTGTTGTCAACTTTGCAACTGGACTAAATGTTTCATCGTAGTCCAATCCATATTGTTGAGAGAACCCTCGAGCGACAAGACGAGCTTTGTGTCTCTCAATCGATCCATCTGAGTGACGTTTTAACTTATACACCCACTTGCAAGAAATGGGCTTCACATCTGTAGACTTTGGTACGAGTTCCCAGGTCTGATTTCTTTCTAATGCAGCAATCTCCTCATCCATAGCCTTTTTCCAATCCGGATTTTGAAATGCTTCTTCAAATGTTTTCGGCTCTTTGTCATTCGTCTCTTCTACTATGGCGGCGTTTGCATATCTGGGATTTGGCCTCCTTACTCGTGTTGATTTCCTTAAAGGAATTGGTGCTTCTCTATTTGCTTGTTCATACACCCCTGTTCGCCAAGGACTATGAGCTACGTCTTCCGCCGCATCACTACCATCATCCGCCTCTTCAGGATTATCTAAATGTAATTGGATTGTAGGAGATTTCAACCCATTTTTACTTAAATCTGACTCATTTCCAGAAGGCCACCATGACGATACTTCATCAAACACAACATTCCGAGATGTGTAACACTTTCCTGTTGTAGGATCACAACACCTCCACCCTTTTCTTTGATTGTCATATCCTACAAAAATACACTTAACAGCCTTCTTGTCCATCTTACTACGTAAATGATCAGGTACAAAAACATAGCATACACAACCGAAAACTCGAAAATAACTAACCACAGGTTTCATGTTCCACAATTTTTCAAAAGGTGAAAGAAAACATAACCTTTGTTGTGGGAGTCTATTGATTATGAAGGCTGCAGTTTTCATTGCTTCTGCCCAAAAGTGCCCAGGAACATTCTTTCCATGAAGCATGCATCGACATATTTCTGCTAAATGTCTATTCTTCCTCTCGGCGACGCCGTTTTGTTGTGGAGTGCTAGCACATGTGAACTGATGGTTTATTCTGGACTCACGGAGGAAATTACAAAATTCGTCTGAGATGTATTCCCCTCCATTATCAGTGCGTACACAACAAATTCTTTTGGCTATTTCTGCTTCTGCAACTTCCTTAAATTCTTTAAACTTTGAAAATGTATCAGATTTATTTTTCATGAAATAAACCCATACATACCTCGAAAAATCATCAATGAAAGTCACCATGTATTTCATCCCACCAATAGAGGCTTGCTTGACAGGTCCAAACACATCAGAGTGAATTAACTCTAATGGTTCCTTTGCTTTAAATTTAGATTCCTCATACGACAGTTGATGCGCCTTGCCGTACTGACACCCCGAACAAATTGTGTCTGTTTTCACCTCAAGTTGGGGAAGTCCTTTTAACAGTGATCTTTTCATCATCACATCTAACTTGGAATAGCTAACGTGACTTAGCCTCATGTGCCACAAGTCTGCCGTCTCGTTTTTTCTTGTTTTGTCTACGTATGCACTTTCTGCAGACATCACATAAATTGACTCTACTTTTTGTCCCTTCATCATTGGCTCTTCTAGATTTTTAAGGTTGCGATAAACCTTCACATCTTGTGGACCAAACAAAACAAAATGGCCTGACGATGTTAATTGTGATACTGAAAGAAGATTTTTCTTCATACCTGGGACATGATAAACATCTTGAAGTGAGACATCTGTAGCACCACATTTGGGAGAGACTACTGTATTTCCAACGTGAGCTATCGGCAACTTCGAGTTATTGGCTGTCACCACCACTCGACTTCCCTTGTACTCTGACAAATCACGTAATTTTTCTTTATCTCCCGTCATATGATTTGAGCATCCCGAATCAACAATCCAATCCTTCTCGTAATCAAGTCGGTCGTTAGTTGTTGTTGCCGTGAGAGCTAACTCCTCTTCTACAGCAAATAATGCCTCAGCATCCCATTCATCTTCACTTTTCGAAGCGGCAGCGGCGGCAGCGGCATTACTCTCCACTGGCTTGTTTTTTGACCAACAATATTTTGCTTTATGACCCTTCTTTCCACATATATAACAATCGCCTTCGAACTTTTTGTAATTACCATGGTTCTTTGATGCTCGCCTCTGTCGAGCATTTCCATTGCCTTGATGATTATTAGCTTTATCATCAGGCCTTTTCAAACCGCCAGACTTATGTTGCTTGGTGTTCCCACTATGCTTGTTGGCATAGAGTGCTTCCTCTTCACTCTTCAGTGAGACTCCTCCCATTTGCTTAGCTAGTGTTTCTTGTCCAGCAAGCAAATTTTCGAACTCAACAAGTGATGGTTGATTTGGCCATCCTTGTATTGCAGCAACAAAGCCTCTATATTCCGGTCTCAAACCATGGATAATTATCCTCTTTATCCTGGTTTGCCCAATTGGTGCCGCTGGGTCCAACTCCGAAATTTCACGGCACAATGTCTTCACCTTGTGAAAATATTGAGCGATTGTCATATCACGTTGCGCTATTGACAGAAGTTCGTTCTCCAAAAGCTGAAGCCTCGTATCATTCTTTTTCGAGAATAACGTGGCTAATGTATCCCAGATTTCTTTTGGAGTTTTAGCATCCCGAATGTGCTCTAGCACATCTTCTTCAACCGTAGTCTTCAAAGCAAACATTGCCTTCCCTGCTTTTATCTTCCACTTGCGCAGCATACCGTTTGCATCCTCTGTCTCCGGCTGTGCGATATCGTTTCCGTCGACGACTTCCCACAGGTCTTGGCCTTGCATGTAAGACATCATACATGTGGACCAAGTATTATAATTCTGATTGTTGAGCTTTTTAATTCCCCCAATAACCTGAAGATCCCCCATTTTGAATGCCCTCTATAACGTGGCTCTGATGCCACAATTGTAGAACTTCAGGTAATTATTTGAGAAAATATTAAAGTTGGGAAGCAAAAAACTGCACTTTATTAAAACAAATGAAGTCTGCCTTATATAGGCATACAAGCAAAGACACGTAACCCACAATATCACAACTTCATCTAATCCTAAAAAATAGAACAAACTTAACAAACTAAGCAATATTACTAGCTAAAAATCTGCCATAAACCTGAAGAAGAAAAAACTAACTACTAACAAAATAAATTCAAATAGACTTGGTCAAAGCTGGTGTTGTATTTTAACAAATATGTCTAAATATACTTTTTTAGTTTGACAGAACAACTTGTAAGGTTCTCGCATCTTATTTTGGAATCTTATAAGATTTTTTTATCAATTTACTAAACACTATAAAAGAGCTTAAATTCGGACTTTGGTGCTTAAATATTACTCCCTCCAGTTCACAATAAGTTTCAGTTTGACTGATCGATAATTTTTCCCAAAGAGTGACGTCTTGACATTTTCAAGACTAAGGAGTAAATATTTTTCCTAAACTACCTCTTAATTCATCCAATAAATATATTTATGTATCATCTCCCAACTAGCATTAATTAATGGCATAATATGTGTGATATTTTTTTCTAAAACGTCACTTATTTTGAACTAGAGGGAGCAAAATGACGTGGTAAACAGACTCGACTCATTTATGAGTACGCGAATCGGTTATCCATGGCAATATTCATGTTTGCATAAAAAAGAAATGAAAATGATGATAGTAAAATAAAGAGAACATAAAGATGAGTATAGTGGTTGCAAGCATAGCATATAGTCAGTTGCAATGGCGGCAGTTATGACAGTTAAGACAGTTTACAGATTATAAAACCCATTTTCGTCATCAAATCATCCCATTTTCTTTTCATTTTCCACATTTTAAAGGATTAATTAGCTCTATTCCTTTCAAGAACATTTTTGGCTTCAAAAACTTATCTTTTTAGCATCTGAAAAAATGGGAAGTGTATCCTTGGTGAAGTTGGATCAGCCTAACCAAGACTACTTCATGTGCAAGCTCTGCGATACTCATATTGCCTTAGCCGATAAACTCCGCCGCGTCTATACTGTAATATATCTCCTCCTCTCTGTAATTTCTTTGAAATATTGGGGTCTTTTAGTAATTGTGTTATGTCATTTCTTCTTGAGAGTTTCTTGGTCTAATTGTGTAATTTGTAGAAATTCTTGGCCTACTTGTTTAGTTCAATGTGTATATCTGATTCTGTTTGGACTAATGTCGAAAATTTCCATTTTCTTGTCAAGAAATGAACTTATCGATGTTGTTTTCTGCATTTCTTGGATTATTATGGTTAGTGCGTAACTGTTTTTAGGGATAATTACAAAAAGCCCCCTAAGGTTTGGGCTAATTACAAAAAAAACAAGAGGCTTTTGAAAATTACAAAAAACCCTTCAGGTTTGATTGTGTACTAAAATGTAAGGAGGTAATTGTAATATTTTAATAAATGTAAAGGGAACTTTTGAAATATTTTTGCACATGAATGGGAAAAATGTAAGATGGATCAAACCTAGAGGGCTTTTTTTGTAATTTCTGAAAATTCTGGGTTTTTTTGTAATTAACCCAAACCTCAGGGTGGTATTTTGTAATTATCCCCTGTTTTAATGCTGCAAAGAGGACTTAGGAATATGTATTTATCTTGTACCAGTTCTATTTCACCTTTCATTTACACAAATTATGGTTGACCTAATTGGATATCATTGTCATGTTTCTCTTGCAGGATGACGGAAATCGTTCACTTCTCTTCGACCAAGCGTAAGATCTTATTACCCCTGAAGTTTAGTTTAATTACAAGAAAACCCAGTTTATCTTTCAAAATTACAAATACTCCCTCAAACATTTGCTTCTATTATACATATTGTACCTCAATATGTACCTATCTATATTCCACAAGCATAAATCAGTAACCTCTTTTCTCTTAAGAATGCTTTCTAGCATGCTAGAGTTATAGAAACATCTTTGGTTGGAAAATAAAAGAAAATAGGTAAAGATAGAAAACTATGTAAAAAAATAATAGGGATGATTACGAAAAGTACCCTTAAGGTTTGGCTTAATTAACAAAAAACCCAACTAACTTTCAAAATTACAAAAAGTACCCCCGAGGTTTGATTCAGTGTTAAAATTAATGGACAGACTGTAATATTGTTATAAATATGAGGGGGGATTTTGAAATATTTTTTGCTTATGCAAGGGGTAAATGTTACACAAATTATAGTCTCAAGGGTATTTTTGTAATTTTGAAAGTTAGCTGGGGTACATTTTGTAATTAACCCAAAAAAATAAAATCCAAGAGAACAATGTGAAACTTAACACAATACCAACAACTCCACATCCTTAATTTGAGTAATATGCATACCAGTTTCTGAATATTGTGCAACATTTATATATGCAGTGTCAATCTGAAAATAGACGACCCTGTTCGCCACCGGGAAAGTGATGGACACACAATTGCTGATATCTTCTGCTTCGCGTGTGGTGAACACTTGGGGATGAAATTCGTACGACGCTGCAAAAATCTCTCGTTCCTTTTAAGGCTTATTCATTTACTTACTATCTCTAGCATTTTAGTTTGCTCAACTGATATATGCTGCTTTCTGCAGGTTGGCAAGGGCGAATATATTATGCTAGGAATGTAAGCCCTAAAACGAAAACTATAAATATATACAACTTTATGCTCTGTTCACCACTAACGTTCGAAAATTAATACACAGACGAAAGGTCAAGAAGAAGCAATGCGACAAGATTGTAGACGCAGAATCAATTTATCCAGATAATCCTTAATTCTTCAAATCTTCAGACCGGAGACGATAAGGAAGAACATGACAGTCGTAACATTTCATGTGTCACTTATCTTTCTTCCCATACGAATTTCCTTGTGCAGAAAACACTTACCACACGTTGTGTGTTCTAGTTGAGGCTTTTAGTTGAGATCTTATGCCCCAAAAAATTGTACAATTTTTGGGCAAATAATGTGTCAATATATGCTACTTCCAAGTAGACCTCTCCTGTGATTTGAATACATAGAGTACTGCTGAAATTGCCTCAAGAATGTCTAGACATTTACTGCTTTTTTCTCTTCTAATACACACACACACACACACACACATGTCTAGTCTTGAAATGCTGAAGATGCAGTTATATACACATATCAATGAGCAGGGCATACTTTTAGCAATGTTGCAGAAATCACTAAGCGCCAGTTAGGCGGTGGGACAGCGCCTAGGGCGCCTAGACCGCCTAGGTGGGCGCCTAGAAATAGTACTGTTTTTCTCTACATTTTTTTTTTTTTTTTTTTTTTATTTTTTTACCATTTTTTGCCGATTTTTCCGCCTAGCCCAATTTGTTGGCCGCCTAGATAGGCGCCTAGGCCCGATTTCTGGCCGCCTAGCCCAATTTTTGACCTGGGCGATTTTAGCAAAATCGGATCGGCCGAGGGGCACCTAGCACCTAGTTATCCATTGGAAGATAAATGTAAGCATATTCCATCAAAGGCTACAATAAACAGGGTCTAAATCCATCAATGAAGGATATCAAACTTATGAATTTAACATTGATACTTAGTTTATTTTTTCTTTTTTTCAAAAATCACAACAAAGCAAACAATAAAGCGCTGAATATCAGAATTCCAACAGCAGGAATAATTCTCTATTTAAATGCTGGGATCGTTTTTTGCTGAAGATTTCTCTATTTTGCTCAAAATTGAACAAATCATACTAATTAACCCTAGCAACTTAGCTCACTCCAACTAAAATCATTAATATTATACAAAAAAATTCGAGAAAAAAAAAAGGTCAAAGCCAACGAAATTTCATAAGTATTCCAGTAAGAAATATGAATCTGAAAATGGAAAATCAGCAAATTACCATATCTAGCCCAAAGCTGAGGCTCGATACCAAAGGCCTCACGTATCAAAATCGGGTTTTTGGTCTTCAGGTCTTTGTAATTTATTCTCAATGAAAGAAAAAAATGTGATGTTGGGGTATTGTTTTGTATATTGCTTTCAGCTTTTCCTTCCTATGTGAAACCTATTGCCGAAAGCACCCCTGATTCCAAGCATCATTTATTTAGCCCTTACAACCAGGGTGGCAAATCGTGTCGTGTTCGTATCACAGTATCGTGTTTTTGTGTTATTTATTTTATTTGGTCTTAAATATAACAATTATTTGTAATTTTAGCTTAATTTTCAATTTTGTATTTGTGTCGTGACATATCGTGTCATGCTTTATCGTGTTTTTTGTCTTTGTAATCGTGTTTGTAATTGTATCGTGTCACTCATTGCAAGCCCTACTTACAACACAACACAATACTCTACCACTAGAGCACAAGGTTGATCTATTTAGTCGATGTTTGTAACACGGGAGGGGGTATTAGAGATGTTAAACGGGTTGATCCTAACTGTTTCGGGCCATTCTAGTGGGATTAGGGCTAAATGGATTTTGGGTTAAATAGGTCAATACCTAACGGGATGACATACAAGATTTCGGGCTAAACGAATCATTATCGGGTTACAAGCCAAAAAGTTTATAATTTTATATTTGAATCTAAAATTTTGAATTAAAACATGCATGAGATTAACATTCAAACTAAATATACAAAACTAAATGATTCATAATAATAAAACCACACATAATTTGTAGTTACATCACATATACAATATCTTAAAATTCAAACACTCAAATTTAAACTCCATAAATAAACTCATACAAATAAGACATAAGTGCACAACTAAGTAACTACTAATCAAGTATCATCCTCAATCAACTTCGATCTTTTCTTGGACAGAGTATTATCTTCCATTTTTTCTTCATCTAAAATGTATAAAATAAAAAAAATAATAAAAAAAAAACTAATTATTAGTAAGAAGGTTATCTTCATGTATATATTATTGAAATCAATTGTAAAGGAAAAAATATAAGGGTGCATTTGGATGGGGGTTTTGGGAAGGGATCTGGGATTAGGAATTTGAAATCCTTAGCTAAATTCACACCCTTGTTTGGCATATAAATCCAAATCAATGGATTTCAAATTTATTTTTAAGTTTTAGTTCATTTTTAAAGGATTTTAAATCTCTCTCAAAACCTAGTCATTTGAAATCCATTTTTTCCCCTTTGTGCTCACTTGCATATTCACGCACACAACACACATTGCACACATTTACACACACTGCACATATTTACACACATAATACACCCTGCACATGCACACACATTGCACCACTAGACATGTCAAGTGGGTTGGGTTGACCTGATCCCCGATTCGGGCCGAAGACCAAGCCCATGAACAGTTTTGGTGTCTCTGGGCCGGTTCTATAGATATGATTTGGGCCTCTATTGGGCCCAAAAATCGTAAATTGACTCGCCCGGACCGCCGAGCCCATGACCACCCAACACAGTATGGCTCAGCCCGCATGATAGTAGGGATGGCAATTTCCTCCGAACCCGACGGAGGATCCGATACCCGACCCTAACGGAGGAGGGTATGGAGGGTAGTTTTGTACCCGATTAAATAAATGGGTACGTGGGTATGGGTATTTTCGGGTATGGGTATGGAGGTGGGTCTAGGTACATCCTACCCATACCCTACCCGATACCCGATTAAATAATAATATTATATATAATATATCTACATATATATTTATTTATAATATTTTACATATAGTTTTTATTTATACAACTCTATTTATTTATATTTAAAGAAAATGATTTTTCCCAAGTCTCAACCACAATGTACTAACCCACTAACACTTTTGTTTAATCTTTTTAATATTTTGCTATATTTTTATAATATATAGTTCGCTAATTCTTATCTGTTTTCTTATTTATTTATAGTTTGCTTTAGTAAATATCTATATTTTTATTTAAATAACTCAATTTTCTCTTTAAAAAAAGAAATAACTAAAATTTGAAAAAAATACAATTGTAAGTGGTAGGAGGGTATGGGTAGGGTATGAATACCCGATCCTCCGATGGGTATGGGGATGGGTATGAAAACTGAATACCCGATGGGTATGGGTATGGGTATGGGTATGAATATAATAAATGGGTATGGGGATGGAGGATGTAGAATCCTACCCGAATCCTACCCATTGCCATCCCTACGCAGTAGGGTGGGTTGATTTTTCCTCTTTGTATTTTACCTTTTAGAATTCCATTGGAAGCCCAATCAATTTTGGTTTAAAAAACATTGAAAATAATGGGATATGTGACATTGTTTTAAGTAACGGACCGTACCGACCGGTTGAACCGATTATACCGGATACATTTGGTTGGACTGCTATTGTAAGGCCTTAAATGCCATTTTTGCGGTTATATCGGCCATACCATACCGGCCAAAACCGGTTAAACCGGATTTTTTATTTTTTTCAACATTTTTTTATAAAAACTGAAATTATAAACTTTATATTCAACATATTTATGCCATAATTCAAATCAAACAAGATTTCAAATCAATTATTCAATATTTATGTTAAAATTCAAATGATTTATTTATATTTTAACTAATTCAAACAAGAAATCTAATCAATCAAAATATTCTAAATTTGGACAAACCTCTATAATATAGGCATATACAATTACAATCAATCAAATAATTACATAATAAAAAATAAGAAATGAAAAATATATAACTTCTCTTTTTATATCAATATATTACATTAATATTTTATATAATATATTTTATTAAAACCGGTAAAATTGGCGGTTGAACCGGTCTGACCGGTTAAAGCGCTTACCAATGGCTTGACCAGTATGATATTTAAAACACTGATATGTGGCATTAGAGCTCTTGACCTCTTTGGTAGGAAATGTAGAAGCTAAACATCATTCAAACCCCATTTTTTATGTTTATTCTATATTCATTTATACATAAGAAACAAACACATACACACAAAAATAAGCCAAGCTCGTTGACCCAGCTCGTGAAGCCTGGCCCACTAGAGGCGGGCTAGTGGGCGAGATGGGCCTAAGGTTCCAAAAAATTATTCAGTCCGGTCCAGCCCGCCTGGAAGGTAGGCTTAGGTTGGATCGGCCCGTCTGAGAGGTGGGTCTGGGCCGGGCTGGCCCACCCCAGTCCATTTGACATGTCTATTGCACACACACTCACACATACTCTCTGTCACATATTCACACGCATTATCCTCACACACATATTTACACATAATAAAAGTTATATATTTCAAATTTTTATTAGTGTATAAAATTATAATTATTTATAAAGTAATAAGATTAGATCTTTTATTTTTATTTATTAAATTACAATTAATAAAATGAATAGAGCTTTTAAATTTTTTTTATCAAAATTTACGATGGATTTGAAATCTCAACACAAATCCACTTCATCCAAACAAGAAGTGGATTTCAAATCCAATAAGTTTGAAATTCATTTATTTGAAATTCTAATCCCTCCATCCCAATGGACCCTAAAAGTATCACAAATGAGTTGTAGAATTAAAATGAGTAAATAAAGAATTAAAAGATCTTAAACAAATAAATACTCACACCATACAAACGAAAATCCTTATGTAAATTGTAAAAATATTGCTATAAGAGATAATATAAAATAGATAAAATAATATAATTATATTTATTTTTTTTAAATGACGAGCTAGCATGTTAGTTGAGTAACCTACGAGCTAGTCATCATGGGTCCCAGCTAACCGATCCGGGCCAAAAGACCCGAATTTAAACGGGCTAAAATAATTTGGCACTAACCCTCTTTTTCATTAATTAGGGATTTTGATTTGAGCCAAATCAGGAATTTAAATCCCGAACTGTGTAATTAGGGCTTTGAATTACCAATTGATTAAGCAACGATTGTTCGTCTTGCTCTTTTCTATTTTTGGAAAGAATAGTGTGGAAAATATATTTTAAAAAATGAGAATGAATTTTAAGAGTCTGATTGAGTGTAAATTAAAAATGTGATGATAATGATAGTTTATGTAATGTTTTTTTAGTGTAATAGTGATTAGACGCGATTGGTAAACAATCTCCCTGACACTGACCGTATTTGTGTACTACTACAGAGGGAGTAAAGTGACGTGGTAAACAGACTCATTTATGAGTACACAAATCTTTTCAAAAAGAAAAAGAAAGAAAGTACACAAATTGGTTATCCATGTCAATATTCATGTTTGCATAAAAAAGAAAGGGATTTTTTTCTCTCCCCCTTCTCTCTACCCAAAAAGTAAAAACCCTAAATTTTTTCTCCTCCCTCCTCCCCCTAAAAAAACAGCCGCCCCCTCCCATACTCTCCCCCTCCCCTCTCTCCTTACCCCTCCCTCCCCTCCATGTTTGTTATTGGAGGGCCAACAATGGCGGTCCTTTGGGTGTCCGAGGTGACCAAAATTTTTGGTCTAGGGTGAAAGCGGGTCGGAGCTTCACAGAGGTGTCTCGGAGGCCGGAGCTGAGTAGACGATGGGTTGCGGCAGTTAATTTGGGAGAGGGAGAGGCATCTTTCTTTGTTTTCGGTTTTTTTCTTTCTCTGTTTTTTTTCTCGTTTTTTAGCTATAGATTGTTGTAGTTTTCTTTTTGTTTGTATTTTCTATTCCCGGTTGATTTGCGAAACTCGTAGGCGGATCAGTTTTTTCTGTTTTGCAGTATGTAGTGGTTGCTCGTGCCCGGTTTTAGATTTTTCTAGTGTGTTACAGTCTCCATTAAGGAGTGCTGAAGTCTCCCGGCGTGGAGTGGTGAGTTTGGGGTGTGTAGTTTTTAGTAGTCCAGTATTGTGGAACCCGAATTGGTCTTACCAATTCCCCCTTGGCTTGTAGTTAGTCATGTCGGCTCATAGCCAGTTGGCTACGATTGTAGTTGTAATTTTAGTTTTTGAGTTGTTTTAATAAAATACTATCGTTCGACAAAAAAAAAATAAAAAAGAAAGGGATAATTACAAAAATACCCCTGAGGTTTGGGTTAATTACAAAAAAAAAAACAGACATGTTTTAAAATTACAAAAAAAATCCTTCAGGTTTCGCTTTATCTTAAATTTAGGGAGGTAAATGTAATGTTTTTGTGAATGTGTGGAGGATTTTTTGAAATATTTTCGAAAATCACCAGGAAAAATGTAAAACATAATCAAACCTCGGAGTTTTTTGTAATTTTCAAAGAATTCTGGGTTTTTTTGTATTTAGCCCAAACCTTAAGGGTGTTTTTGTAATTATCCGAAAAAGAAATGATGATAGTAAAATTAAGAGAACATAAAGATGACTATAGTGGTTGCAAGCATAGCATATAGTCAGTTGCAATGGCGGCAGTTATGACAGTTAAGACAGTTTACAGCTTTTATAAAACCCATCTTCTTCATCAAATCATCCCATTTTCTTTATTCTGAAATTCCCACATTTTAAAGAATTAATTAGCTCATTCCTTTCAAGAACATTTTTGGCTTCAAACTTATATCTTTTTAGCATCTGAAAAAATGGTAAAGTTAACCTTTGTGGAGTTTGATCAGCCTAACCAAGACTACTTCATGTGCAAAAAGTGCAGTACTCATATTGCCTTAGCAGATCAACTCAACGGCATATATACAGTAAATATATATCTCCTCCTCTCTGCATTTTTCAAGATTTTCCATATTTCTTGATCACTTGTAATTTCATTGAAATATTGGGGTTTTTCAGTAATTATTATGATGTGTCATTTCATCTTGAGGAACTTCTTTGATTCTGTTACGTTTGGACTATAATGGCTTTACAATGACAAGCAATAGTGTTGAAATTTTCCATTTTCTTGTGAAGAAATGAACTTATCGATGTTGTTTTCAGCATTTCTTGGATTGTTATGATTAGTGCATAATTGTTTTTTGGGATAATTGCAAAGAACCCCCTGAGCTTTGGGCTAATTACAAAAAAAAAAAAAAAAACAGGGATTTTTGAAAATTACAAAAAAATCTTAGATTGATTCGTCTTACATTTTCATCCATCATATGCAAAAAATATTTCAAAAGCTCCCCTCACTTTTATCAAAATATTACATTTACTCCCTTAAATTTAAAATACAATCAAATCTCAAGGGTTTTTTCGTAATTTTCAAAAACCTCTTGTTTTTTTTGTAATTAGCCCAAACCATAGGGGGCTTTTTGTAATTATCCCTAAAACAGCATTTCTTGGATTATTATGATTAGTGCATAAATTTTTGGGATAATTACAAAGAACCCCCCGAGGTTTGGGCTAATTACAAAAAAAAAACAGGGATTTTTGAAAATTACTAAAAAAAAAACCTTTAGATTTGATTCGTCTTACATTTTCACCCTTCATATGCAAAAAACATTTCAAAAGCTCCCCTCACTTTTATCAAAATATTGCATTTACTCCCTAAAATTTAAGACACGGTTTTTTCGTAATTTTCAAAAACCTCTTGGTTTTCTTGTAATTAGCCCAAACCTTAGGGGGCTTTTTGTAATTATCCCTAAAAATTTAAAAATTTGATATTCTCATGAATCTCATGATATACTGCTGCAAAGAGGACTTAGGAATATGTATTTATCTTGTACCAGTTCTATTTCACCTTTTTCATTTACACAAATTCTGTTTGACCTAATTAGATGTCTTGCTCTCTAATTATTGCCATTATTATATACGTTTCTCTCGCAGGAAAATAGACATCATTCAATTCTCTTCAAAGAAGGGTAAGATCTTAATGCTGCATTCCTCTTCATTCATTCCTATTAGGGATAATTACAAAAACGCCCCTGGCATTTGGGCTAATTACAAAAAAATCCATAGATGTTTCACAATTACAAATTCATTCTTAAATTTAAGGGGATAACTATAATATTTTATAAATATCAATGGAATTTTCGAAATATTTTTTGCCTATGTAGGGGAAATGTAAGACTAAATCAAACCTCAAGGGTTTTTTTATAATTTCCAAATAACTCTTGGTTTTTTTGTATTTAACCCAAACCTCAGGGGGTTTGCTGTAATTATCCCATCCTCTTATAACAAGCCATGAAATTAAAGAAACCATCATATTTAAGGCTAATTACAAATAGGGATAATTACAAAAGAACCCCTAAGGTTTGGCCTAATTACAAAAAAACCCAGACATGTTTTAAAATTATAAAAAGCCCCCTCATGTTTGATCAAGTCTTAAATTTAAAAAGGTAATTGTAATATTTTTAGAAATACAGGGGTTTTTGAGATGTTTTTTGCTTATGAAGGAGGAAAATGTAAAACGAATCAAAACTCAAGGGGCTTTTTGTAATTTTCAAAAAAAATTGGTTTTTTTTGTAATTAGTCCAAACCTCAGGGAGGTTTCTGTAATTATCCCTTACAAATATTACCCAGGAAGTTTAGCTTAATCACGAAAAAACCCGTTTATCTTTGAAAACTACAAATACCCCTCGACATTTGCTTCTATTATAAATATTGTACCTCAATATGCATCTATCTATATTCCACAAGCATTAATCAATAACCTCTTTTCTCTTAAGACTGCTTTCTGGCATGCTAGAGTTATAGGAACATATTTGGTGAGAAATCAGAAAATCAACATTCATCTTTGGTTGCAAACTATGTAAAGAAATAATAAAATCCAGAGAACAATGTGAAACATAACAAAATGCAAGCTAATGTGCTTACCAGTTTCTGAATATTGTGCAACATTTATATATATGCAGTGTCAATCTGGAAATCGACCAACCTGATCGTCACTGGAAAAGTGATGAACACATGGTTGCTAATATCTACTGTGCCGCATGTCATGAGAAGTTAGGCCTCAAATACGTACGACGCTGCAAAAAATCTCTCGTTCCTTTAAGGCTTATCATTTACTATTTCTGGCATTTTAGTCTGCTCAAACGATGCTGCTTTCTGCAGGTTGAGGTTTATGGGGTGCTTACTGCTGGCAGAATCGAATATATTCTCTTAGAATCGTAAGCCCTAAAACGAAAAGTATAAATATATAACTTTATGCTCTGTTCAGCACTGTATTCCTTACAAGTAACGTTCGAAAATTAATACACAGATGGAAGGTCAAGAAGAAGCAATGTGACAAGATTGTAGACGGAGAATCAATTTATCCACCGAATCTTTAATTCAAATCTTCAGACTGGAACATTTTCACTTGACACTGAATTTGGATATGCATTCCTTGTGCAGACACTTACCCCACGTTGTGTGTTCTAATTGAGGCTTTCAGTTGAGATCTTATGCCCCAAAAATTGTACAATTGTTGGGCAAATAATAATGTCAATATATCCTACTCCCAAGTAGACCTCTCCTGTGATTTGAATACATAGTATTGCTGAAATTGCCTCAAGAATTAGCATTTACTGTTTTTTCTCTTCTAGCACACACACACACACACATGTCTAGTTTTGAAATGCTGCAGTTTTTTTACCATCTGCTATAGAGCTATCCCACTAAAATACATATGTCAGCACTTTGGCTAATCAGATACTTGTTTTGACAAAATTAATGATGGACCTATATCAAAATGAATCCAGAAGACATAAGATGATAGGTTCCTCATTCAGTAGCAAGTTAGCAGTTTTCTAACCACTACAGTTTGAGTACGGTTCTATATGACTATATTGTTCATCTGAGCTATGCATAGCACTGGATTTGGATACAAATCAAAAAATGCGATCAGGGTTAAGATAAATCTAAGAAAAGCATATTACAGCACCTGTGGCCAGTTAGGTACGCATAGGCAGTGTGACACCGCATAACATATTATATAGAGACACATATATTCATCAACGAAATAATAGTGACTTTAAATGACGTGGAGAAAATATCAAAGGAAAAAAAAGAGGGATAGTTTTATCTTTTCACTTCATTGCATGTCCAACTAAGACCGAAGGGCGAGGAAATCCACCTCATACCACAACTTTGAGGCAGTACAAGGCTTGCATTCTAAATGCTGAAGATGCAGTTATATGCACATATCAATGAGCAGGACATATTTTTAGTATCCAATCCTCAACAACAAAACACTAACAACCGGAAAAATGAAATACGGAAAGGAAGTTAAGGGGAATAGTTATCCATTGGAAGATAAATGTATGCATATTCCATCAAAGGCTAAAATAAACAGGTAACTGTTTTTGCAAGAAGCAGATTATAACGGGTGGGAACTGTCAGAAATACAAACTAAGATACACCTATCCACGAAATCAAATTGGAGAATTGACCTCCAGAAACTTCTGGCTGGCATTTTTATTGTGTCTCGGGAAAATCCAACGGCAGCTGTTTTCAACCTTTAACGGCTGCCCCTCCCTTAGCAAGGTCCTCAAGTGCCTTAGAAATCTGTTCCTCACTTAATCCGGACAAACGTATTCCCCTCTCAACGCCCAGGTCTATATCAAAGCAGAAGATCCATCAATGAAGGATATCAAACTTGTGAACTTAACACTGATACATCAGCCTTTTTTTAAACAAAAATCACAGCAACACAAAACAATAAAGCACTTTATATCATAATTTCAACAGCAAGAAGTTGGAATATATTCTTGGTGACAGATCACATAAAGATTATTGTACTACCAATAAGTTGGAATTTGGTTAGATAGAAAATTGAAGTCTCTAGATATTTCCCTGGGTTTGCATAAATAAGTAGCCTTTATTCATTTATAATTGAGCAAAACCTCCAACGCCATGCCACTAAAGAGGTTATTCAAGCATGCATAATGAATCACATAGTGAATCAAATTATCAATGCAATAGGTACCAATCACCATATTGGTGCATCCAAACATTCCAACACTCACATACTCCAGGTAACAGAAATTACTTAAATGCTGGAATCGTTTTTTGTTGAAGAATTTTCTATTTTGCTGAAAATTGAAAAAAAAAAAAATACAAACTATTTATCCGCAGTAACATAGCTCATTCCAACTAAACCCATTAATATGATACAAATTTTAAAAAAGGAAAAAAAAAAGTAAAAGCCACCGAAATTTCGTAAGTATTCCAATAAGAAATAGGGATCTGAAAATGAAAAAATCAGCAAATTACCATATCTAGCCCAAAGCTGAGGCTCGATACCAGTGGCCTCACGGATCAAAATCGGGAGCTTAGGGTTTTTCGTCTTCAGATCTTTGTAATTATTCTCAATAAAAGTTCTGCTCAAAAAATTTACAAGAAAACAAAACAAAAAATAAGAACATAATTAGAATCAATAAAGAAAAGGATTCAGACATTTGGAATGAAAATCAATTGTAGAAAAACCTAGTAGAAGAGCTAGAAGGCGAATTAGGAGAGAATAGGATGCGAAGCTCCTTGAGATTTCGAGAAAGCTGTCCCCTCCACGCCATTGTTGAACTTCGTTGTGTCTGCTTGGGTTTTTGTTCTTTTTTTTTTTTTTTTTTTTTGAGCAGGGGGTTTTTGTTCTTTTTTATGAAGGAATGAATGGGTAAAAAGGGCCTTAACGTTAACTCCCTGCAATTTCGAGGAATCTCGTTATAGTCCCTAAAGTTAGCGTTATTTGATATTTAAACCCCCAAAGAGCTCATTATGTCTCTAAAGTTAGTGTTATTTTGATATAAACCCCAAAAAAGGGGAACGCTATTAACACCCCCAAAACTTATCAATATACCCCTCCTCTCTAAAAATCAAAAATGTGATTAGCTAAAAGACTAAAATGCCCTCAGTGCCCTACCAAATATCGAAATACACCCATCTTTCTCCATCTTTATAATCTTTTTTTCGAATCGCATCAGCCTGTGTAAATGTTTCTTTGAAGGTAATAACATGATTAACATCTTCCCCAATAATTTACGACATCTAATTATTCAAGCTAAACCCACTTTTATATTGTCCCATCAATTGATTTCTGCCAACTCTGATGCACCATTTTGAGATGCAAAAGCAAAATTACTGGAGATATGTTCTCGGCATTTATTATTGCAACATCTCACACGTATTTTATTTTGGAAATAGGAGCAAACAATTCAATTGTCAAATCCATAATTTGCATTTTTTTTATAGTTTATAAAGAATGAAATAATTTAATTATATCATGATATCTTTGAATATAATATTTTCAGATCCGTCCATCCGAAATGGAAATTTTAATCGAAAGTCATGCCTAAAGATTTATCATTACAAGTTGGGCTAAAATCACCTTACGTTGATCGAGTCCATGTTGAAATGAATGAAAAAATGATCGTTCTTCATCAGAAGTTCTTGCCTTCAAAGGCCAGAAAAATTCTCTTCGCATAAGCAATGTTTGTTTGGAGAAAAAAAATGGAGTTTCATTGAGAGTTTTTAATTGGAAAAAGGGTAAATTAGGGATTAATAGGGGTGTATTAAGTAAATAAATTATTTTTAAAAAGAGGGTGAGGTGTATTAAGAAGTTTTGGGGGTGTTAGTAGCGCTCCCCAAAAAAAATCATTGATCGTTTCATTATTGCCTATTGTGATCCTAAGATGATTTACAATATCATTTGATTTAACATATTCTATTAAATGAATGAATTAACATTGTCATTTAATAAGATCGTGAATGGAGTAAATCAAATTAATATTGGAATTGGCTTGAAACTCCACATTTAAATATTTCAACTTTTATTTCGAATTTTTACTTTAGTTTTCTAAGTTAAAGTTAGGGCATTCCCAATGCTATGTATTTTAATACATTTTTTTCGGGATCCAACTATTGCACCACTCTTTTTTTTTTTTTTTGAAAACACATCTCCATAACATTACATATTTTGGCCCATTTATTATTAGGGTTAATGGGTCTGACACAAATATGACTAGAATAATAAATGGGTCGACTATAACCTACTTATATCGTGTTAGGTTCGGATCGTATTTTCATGTCGTGTCGGAAATTATCACCCCTAATCATTGTGTACCGTTTCATGTCCATTCCCCAGGATACAATTAATATTTAATGCAAAACATGTCAATGCAGTTATTTAGTTCAGCTAATATTTTTTTAGTACATGCCCTGGGAGGGAGAGAATGGTCGGAATTGAACCCCAAACATCTGATTTGGACTTCAGAGTTTTAACTACTCGACCATTATTCGATTCTCAAGTCAGATCACATTTGTTGTATGAAATTTCATACATAAATGCATTGAATGAAAGAGATCAAGAACATAAGGAAATTTGTGGATGTTCAAGTTAAAACCAAAATCTCAGTATTACAGAACCATTAAGATGGCTTGTTCATCACATGTCAAAAGGTGACAACCACAACACAACAGCTGCTATTTCTTTAGCCAGAAATTACAGTTTCAATTACAATGTTGAACATAGTAATAATGAAATTAAATAAATTCAAACATTTCAACATCTCAGTCAAGAAAATAATTTACACCAGCACAGACAAAAGGAAGATTGTGAAGCAAAGATAATCCTAATACGCTTCGCCTCCATCAGCGATCCTAAAAAGCAAGGTAAAAGGCATGATATGTCTTTCTCAGAGAAACTACGTAGAGAAATTATAAAGTTCATGAGAAAAACAAGCAAAACGCTCAACACGACTGAGAAGGAAAATTCGTTTCACGATCTAATGAAGCAACGTTATGCCATTTTGGAAAAATCTAGGAGCTTGTATGCAGCAGGCCGGTCGGATGGCAAATGTGCTAGCTGTTAGTTATCCACTTCTTGGAATTATTGAGTGGATAATGATGATAAGCAAATGTAACATTTTTAATGTGTTCCAACAGGATTCTCAATATACAAATATGTAAATACCAAACATGAATCGAGCAGAAACTACTCAATTCCTCATATCATCTTCGTCCTTTCTCACCTCCGTCTTGTCTCAATCTATACATTTATAAGGAGCTGCAAGAAGCAGAAATGAGCATAGACGCGATGCCACATGCTAAATGATGAACTATCCAGGAGGTGAGAAGAGAATTTAACAGCAGCTTAGCACCATTAGCAGAATGATAGAAAACATTTTCAGATTCTTAGAGTAATATTGATATTATGTTTGTAAGAGAACATTTCACTTGTATACAAGTAGTTACGTGAACGGAATATATACCGAGATATACTGTACATGGCAAGTGTCTCTCCGGACTTTATTGAGGGGTTCCATTGATCAGAGGCGAGAATGCAATATTGGCAGTCGTTCGATTGGTTCACAAAATGTGCCTATTTTGGCCTTACTATATCACTACTGTCTCCCTAGCTAAACATTCCTGGACGTTACTGCATGAACAGAAACGATATTTGCCAGCACATACTAAAATGAGTGGAAGATTAGATAGAGTGAATACAGTTCCATAATCAAAGCATTGGAACAAGCGGTGGCCCTTGGCAGTGCAATATTAAATACTGCTCTAGCCTGAATATGAGCCCAGAAACGCTATATGGTTAATCGGTTATGATCTCGCCTAGGTCTCTTCAGGTCCATAGTTATATAGCACATCTAGATGCAGAATAGCTTGGGATGGAACAAATGCAGGACGAAAACAGCAAAAACTCAACAAAAGGACAAAAATGGAAAATCGGTTGGGCGACCATGATGCAATATTATATTATTGGGTTTAATTCAGTAACAATTTTGGAAGAATCTGGGAGCACCACTAGGGGACACGTGGCAGGCTGCTGCTCACCAAATGTTCAAGACCAATTATAAAAGTTAACGATTAGATTATGATCAGCCTTAACCAAATATTCTACACTCATTCGTTGTAACTGAATTGGTTATCTATGGAAATGCAATAACCAGATGGTCAAGCATAGTTACACTAAAATTTAATATCAGATTTTCTATATTTCAACTTCCTAAGTTTAGGTTGACACGAAAGTTTTTCTTTCCTTTTCCATATAGTTTAGCTTCTGCAATCCTAGCCTTCAATCCAAGTTCGATCATCGTTCAACAATGTATTCACCAATTCTCAGTCACTAAATGCAGCCAATCAAACATGTGCAACGGAAGCTTGAATGATGTTAATCCCATTTTCTCAACGAAGTGTTGAAGGAAAATAACAAAATACTTTGGACGTATAAGACTATGAGAACCCATGCACCTGAGCTACTACTAGCCTACAATTTTGCAGAAATTCATTGTTTTCTTTAAATCTCTCCCGAAACAGAACTTAGAATTTTGTGATGAGTCGCATGATACCATATAAAGCAGCCAGTTGCACTAGGCATTATCTCGGGAGGAACAAAATCTAAGTTACCACTTTTGTACCAGCAAATTGGTCGCCATAAAAGTGCATTCTCAAGGCAGGATACATAAGGGAAATGAAATGTGAGAAGCAATCTAAACATTAAATATTCACATACCGAGCAAGTGAGGTTTAGTCTTTAGAAATGAAAAAAGAAGGAAAAACAAATATAATACCATTAAAAGCTAGAGATGTTAGACCTGATTCCCTTTCCATCCCCCTCTGTGGGCATAATGAATGCGGATATTTCTGCCATCCAACAACTACAAAAGCACACAACATGGTGAGAAAAGTTTAATGAAGTTGCCGAAGAAAATACATTAAAGCATTTATGAAAAATGTATACGAGTGCTCGAGCATACCTGACCATCCATTTCCTTTAAGGCTTTGCTTGCCGCCTCCTCAGAAGAGTAATTCACAAATCCGTATCCTCTTGATTTTCCACTTACACGGTCACATATTACCTTAACTGCTAATGATATGAAGCCATTTTCGTTTTAAAATAATGTCAAATAAATGAAAAGGGGATGTCATAGTGTAGCGCCTACCTTCAATTATTTCACCATATTCCTGAAATGCATCCTTCAAAATGCTTTCGTTGGTGTCATAAGAAAGTCCTGGAAATAAAACAGCTTCCTTATAATTCAGTGAGAAAACCATCTAAATTTGTTATGCGCATTGAGAGATTTTTCCAAATGGCTAAATCCGTTGAAGTGTACTAGGATAATTGTTGCAATCTAAGGTGATTATCAAACCACATCCATGGCTGTGAAGATGATATAAAAGTGTAAGTATCGATGAAATGAGCAATGTGAGGTAGTAACCTCAAAATTCTGTTCAATTTCCATTATTTTCTTAACAGAATCGGATGGTGAAAATTGAATTAAAGTGAAGAAGAAAAATTAAAAGGAACAATCAGGAGACAAGCTTCATGGGAAATATAGGAAAGCCAGAAAAAGCTAAAAATCAAATCCTGTAATTACACATTTTTCCTCTCATAAAGATAAAAATAACACGTCAAGCTAATTAATGTTCCTTTTATAGGAAGAACAAAACCCATCTGATTTTCCAAGTGTCATGTCATTTTAGATGACTTGAAAACACGTTTCTATCTTAAGAAGTCCAATTTCAAAAGCTACTCTAACTGTGCACTTTAGATTTATAGAATGTGATGAGCTGCTAATTTTCAGCCATTCAAAGGGTATTTATTTAAGTCCTGCGGAGTGTCATTTACTTGCAATGCCATAGAAAACAGGTCAGCTTTTCAAAAATCAGTTTGTTCCTGCATAGAACATCAAAATAGGACTGGGGCTATACCAACTTGAACTTGGAAGAACTATGGAATTTGAGACTATTTGTTACACAATTTATCATATCTTGTACAAGAAAGCATCTGAACAACTATCAAGGTTCTCTAATTCTAACTTGTATATTAAAATGTTTCGTTTTCAAATGTCAAAAAGCTTCTTCTTTCATTGAAGCATTTTATCGAACAGATAAGGAAACACAATTGAAATCCAATAATCAATTCAGAACCCTGGTACTTCAGAATTACAAATGACTGAAGCAAGATATATATATATATATATATATATAATATATTTATATATATACAGAGAGAGAGAGAGAGAGAGACCTCCAACAAACAGTTGCGTGCAAGACGGCCGACATGTGAGCCATCTATGGAGGGGATATGTAAAGACAGGACGAATTCTATTCAGGCAATGCATCTGCGTACGTGAAGGCTCAACTTCCTTGGAGAATCAGGCAATGGAAAAGCAATGAGAACTAGCAAACACTCTTATTACTTAAGATGGATTATGGTATGCTATTGGAGCCAGTGCTGCATACCCAACTTGAACAGAACATAAATGGGCAATTTTCCCTTGCTTCTCTGTAAATGATTCTCAACACCAACAAAGCAAAGGAATAAAGAAAATTTCCAGAGAAGGTAAAGCACGAATTTAAAAAAATACTCACAGAGAGAGAGAGAGAGAGAGTCAAGATCTGAGAAATGTGCTCAAAATAACTGGAGTCATATTCAAATGAGCTCTAGAGAACAGAACAGTATAGATACAACTACCATTTTTCTTCCATTCCATTACAACTAAGACAATGAAAGAGAATTTCATTCGAAGCCAAAATTTCTAAAACAGATAAAACCAGACAAATCATATCTATCTAAATAAAACTAAGCAGCCGCCTTCTTTGGTGACTTGGCAGCTTTGGAAGGTGACTTTGGCTCCTTGGTAGCTTTATCTCCACCCGTCTTTTTCGGCAACAGAACCGGGTTAATATTCGGAAGCACACCACCATGTGCAATGGTCACACCTTGCAGTAACTTTCCGAGCTCTTCATCATTCCTCACAGCCAAAAGCAAATGCCTCGGGATAATCCTGTTTTTCTTGTTGTCTCTCGCAGCGTTTCCAGCTAATTCCAGCACCTATAATCAAAAAAACGAACTTATTAACCTAAAAAACAATTAAAAAACGAAGATCTGAAAGAGGTTGTTGTTTTTTTTTCAATACCTCAGCAGCTAAATACTCTAGAACGGCAGCCAAGTACACCGGAGCTCCAGTGCCCACACGCTGAGCGTACCGGCCCTTCTTCAAGTAACGGCCGATTCTACCGACCGGAAACTGAAGTCCGGCTCTGACAGACCGGGTAACCGGCTTCTTCTTCGGGCCGCCGCCCTTCCTTCCTCCGGCACCCTTCTTCACTTTTCCGGCAGTCTCCATGAAATCACGATTGAACCAAACACTGGAAACTCGATAAACGCAGAGATAAAATGGCTATTGCAATGGAAAATGAGAGAATGGATTATATTTCGAAGGTGATGAGAAAATTCTCATGGAGCTGTGATTATATAGAGGTGGTGGTGGCATTTGGCTTGAAGGTGATGAAGTGACAGCCGTTGGATCTGCACTCAATCCGAGTGATGTGAAGCGGACCAATAGGAAACGAGTTGTGAAAATTTGAATTTTTGGGGGTTGGCTCAATTTCTCCCGCCTTGAAATTCATTTGCTTTTGAAATGTTTTGGTTGTTTCATTTGTAAATTGGTTGAATTTATTTTACTTTGTTCTATTGTGAGATTGTATATGTAATTTTTCTCTTGAATTATTAGTTTTGAATCAAATATTTCCCATACTATTAAAATTTTCAATAAAAGATAAATTAATGGACAAATATCCTTGAACTATATAAAATATTTAATTCCATATTTTGTTTTCTCTATAGTTGAATCAATTTGATCATATATTTTACTTAACTCTAGTAATACTAAATAATAAACATGCAATTAAATCCACATAAATAAAATGGCAAAATATAATTTCAATAGTGTAAAGAGTAACATTAAATTCTTAATTACAATAATATTTTGTAAATTTTTCTTATTTTTATTTTCTAAATAATGATTTCCACTTTACATATTGTAGATAACTACACATTGTAATTTGATCTGTATATATAATTTGAGTTAGACATGTGCAAAATACATAATAAAATATATGTGCACTTAAAAAAAAATCTATAGTTTGACTCTAAACTTACTACTTACTATAATGATATATATTTAAAATAATACTAGTAAAAAATATTTAACTTTTTTTATAAAATATTAGTGTGCATTTTTATAATATTTTAAACTTATATTTTGCTATTTATTTACTTTTGCTAAATCAAGAGTAACTTTATTCACTAAAATTGGTGTTGAATAAAATTTGGCAAATTAATTGATATTTAATTATAAAGTGACAAATAGGTAAGTTTATAATAGAGGATGCAAAGTAAATTTATTGATATATATTTTTTCCATCACCACGATCGTTATATTGGTTTAGCGGCGTATTTGAAAGTTTTAATAGTCGAAAGGGGTAACTTATACAAAATGAATATTAAATAGTACAATGGCTGAAGTGGGTTTTACCCATTAATTTAATTTTGTTTTATTCAATACAACTTTTTTAATAGATGTGACCTTCGGACCAAGTACCCAGTTGATCATTTAGGACCTTTGTGACTTTGTCTTCATTGGAAATGATTTTTCTAATTGTTAGAAGAAGATTGACACTATTATCGTATATTTCCACCATTCTCGAGATACTTTCACTTTTCGAACATAGTGATCTCGAAATCTTTAAAAAGCATTATTTTTACGAGTTTGTTTCATCTTCTTGGTTCATTCTCTATAGTTTCTAATTTTGTCCATACTTCGTGCGCGGATCTTATTCCTCTAATACGATTGATTCGGTAGCGGTAAGTGAACTATGGAGAATATTTAAAGTCTTACCGTTTAGGGAGAATGAATTATTGGCGTTATCATCAAATTCCTTTAAGCTTTTGGGGGCAAGAGTTCCATCATCTAATTTTTTTTGTTGGTTGAGCAACTCCTTCGATGACGACATTCCAATGTCAAAACCGCAACCTTGTAGAAAGTATTCCATCATATATTTCCAAAAAGCATAATCGTTTCGTCGAATAGAGGTGGCTTATTGGATAAGGCGTTGATTTGAAGGTAGTTATCGTTCAGTCATTGATCTTTTCTCTTTACTCACAATGAAAAAATATTTGGCTTTGATAACACTTGTTAGTCAAATTGGCTACAAAAATCTAGAGGGGGTGAATAAATTTTCCCGATTTTCCAATTTACACACTCTTTTCAAATAATGAAGAACTCTTCAAGAATGAGAGAGAGGTAATGAGAATGAACATAATGATATAAAGTGGTTCAACTCATCTAGAGTCGAATCCACTACCACTTGGTATGTCCGAGTGAATTTCAAAAAAAAATTATTAATTGATACTAAACAATTACAACTTTTACCTTGAAAAATATCAAACTCTTCTTACAATAACTTAGAAGAGCACCAAACTATTCTTACACCTTTGAAGAACACCAAGCTCTTCAACACCTAGTTAATCAACCAAATGTGTTCTTGCCAAAAGAACACTCAACGAGTATATCTTATTTTTTTTGTGATTTGATCAATCAATATTACATTAAAATGGAAGTTTACAACTTTAAAAGTGCGAGTGTAATAAAAAAGAAAGCCTAATAAGCAAGATGTAAAAGTGTAGTGTTTAGGCTATTACAATAAGAGTATGAAAATAAAAGCTTGATAATTTTGCTGAATTTTCTTGTTGTGATTGAATAATAATGTGTTGTTTTTATCCTCCAATTTTCTTCATCTATTTGTAGAAGAGCTTCATGATTTGAATTCCAACACAGGCTTTTCATATTTGAATTTTGTCTGCAAAAAGAAGATCACAACATCCACAAAATAAACAAAAATGATAAAAGTAAACCTTGTTGTCTGTTGCAGGTTCAAAATCATTTTGAATAGGGCGATCGGTCGATATGTTGTAAAATTTGAATTTAAAAGTCATTTGAGTGCAATCTGACACAAGTCCATCAGCGGGGTTGACTGGTTGCCCTAGTGGGCGACCTGTGTCTGCACTTATTGAAAACAAAGGATTCGAGTTTCTAACTTCATGTACCGGTTGACCACCGGTCGACCCATCGATGACCAAAGTACAAAGGATATTTGGTCCGAGAAAAATCCGACTATGTTTCTCGTGTTCCGTTTTACCTTGATGATGTTTGGTAATAGTTAAACATTTAAAAAAGTGAAAACTAAATTTTATAACACCCCAAAAAAATTGTTTTGGATAAACTAAAAATATTAAGGTGAAATCATCAAAATCAAAAAAATTAATCTAACCAAAGTCTGCACTTAATGATTATATATATACTTCTTGTACACATGGATTAAAGTAGAGTTCTACCACTATAAATAGCCTCGATTTAATACTAAAAAGAGATTAATCAACTTTGTAATCTGAGCATTCAAGTGTATTTATTGTCCGACCATATTTATAAAAAGAAAATATAGTTCAACCTACCAGGTTGGCTGATTAAGAATTCCTTTTCATTTTTTATTTTTTGATTTGTTTTTCTCATTTCTATATGTAGCCCGTTAACCCATAAAACCCAGATCTTTGTTTGACACGTGTATAACCATTATATGACAAGTGTCTTTTTATGCATATTTTGGTTGTTCATTCTTATTATTTTTAAGTCGGTTTATCGTTATTTTCATAGTTTTTCAGTTTTGTTCATTTTATTATGGGGATATCTTAAATGATGTAGGTCAAGCAACTGAACGATTTTTGGTGGACATTGTGTGATGGGGCCGTACTTTACATCAATCGTGTTAGAATGAAGAAAATATATTGAAAACCCATATCGAATTTGCCGGATTATGACTTTTTGAAAATGATACGACTGGAATGTGCCCTTAAACACATTCATGTTAGAAGCCCTCAAGCCAAGGAACAACCCACATAAAGTCTTACAAAACACGGTTGGACCGTGTTCCACAACAAAGTCGTGTCAAAGGAGTTGTCACATTTTTCTAAAGAAAGCACGACCTAGCCGTGCTGGGTGATACGCCCATGTCATTTTAATTTCTCAAGCCATTTTTAGCATGGTTAGGTCGTGCTTCTTAGCACACCCGTGTTGCGTGTTCATGTTTTACGGTTTTCCAAGTTCTTTTGCTTATATCTGTTTGGAGGGGCATTTTCGGCAAAACAGATGGAATTATGAAAGAGGACCCCTATGGCGTAATTTATCATCTTTAGACATTTTATTTGCATCATGCAACATACAGAAAAAGCCCCATGGGCTTGGAAACTGGAGAAAACTTGGGAGAAGAATTGCGTCATCATCGAATGAATCATTATGTAAGTGTAATTTTCGTCTTGAGAGACGAAATCTATAACTATCATGTTTATTTCTCTCGGGATTTCTTTGTTTAGGTTTTGCTTTTGTCATCAATTCCGTCATGTACTAATTCAAGTGTTTAAGTGTGATGAACCCTAAGATGAAGTTTCAGTATATTCTTTAATATTGTTATATTGTTTTTTTGGTTCTTTTTATGTTGTTTTTAAATCGAGTTGTTATAAAAAAATAAACAAAGTTATTTCTATATTTTTTTTTAATATGTGTTGTTTACGTGTATGTTTCTTGGCTATGTATAGAATTCCAAGAATAAAATCAGTTATTTAATATTGACATAAATTGTAATTCATTGAAATTTTATTAACTGAAATATACCTGAAACAACAACGTAAAAAAAATTCATATATGACACTCGAGCGTAAAAATATATATAAAAAAAGATAGTAAACATAAAATTTCTTTGGAAAATAGACCGAACATAATTTTTTTCTTAGAATGTAGGCCAATTATCTGCTTATCCCAATAATTTAAGGCCCACACATGTTGTCTTTCATACTCGTAAAAACCTTTTCTCCAAACTTAATGTTGAAGTTATGACAAAAAAAATTATTTACGAAATTAAATTTATTTAAAAAAAGACATAGTAGGAAAAATAAAAACAACCTCTAAATATCCCAATTAAAAGTCATAACCATTAAATTAAGAGTGGGACAGTGAGAGTCAAAAAGCTAGTAATAAAGGGCGAAAACAAAAGGGCAATTTAGGCAAAGCAGGCACTCAAAGTACCGAAAACCGAAAGGTTCAGAGGAGCGGCTCAAGGGTACTTTAGACCTTTCAAGTGGTTCCATCTACCCTTTATTTGCTTCTCTGTAAAATAAAGTCATTTGTATCTCATCTCTCTCTCTCTCTCTCACTAAATATCTACCCCTAAAAACAGAGCTCCTATTTTCAGCCCTAAATTTTCTCTTTTAGGATTCTTTGCCTAATCCCTCGATCTTCTCCGATCAAGCCTCGCTACCATGGTAATGATTTTTTTTTTCTTTTTGCTTTTAAATTTACTTTTTCGTCCTTTTGTTATGCTTGTATTTTTGTATTTTTTTTTGTTGCGAGAATAATTAGTGGTTAATTATTTTTAATATTTTGACACTTGGTGTCTGGTTCGCGATCTTTGTAGCAGGAGCTATAATTTCGGCAGCTGGTTTGATTTGTTTATTTATTTTTATTATTATTTTTTTAGTATCCGTCTTTTCATTTTTCATTTCTTTTTAGATTGTTAGATCTGATTTGGTGTAGTTTTGATTGTTTATTTTCGAACTTTGTATTTACATTGTTTTTAGGCCGATCTTGGATTGGCTGGCTAGCGGCGGTCCTTCTGTAGGGCATATTGGTATAAATTTTATATGCGTGTTAAATTTCTGCGACCTTTTTGGGGAAAAATAAATAATCTATTATGTCAATTGACTGGGTTTAATGGTATTTTAGTGATAAAGGTCTGATTTCAGTACTTTGTCATGCTTTTTAGGTGTATTTAATGTTCATAAATTCATTTTTTTTTGGGGGGATGGGGTGTTGGGGGTTGTTCTCGAAGGTTAAGTTTAGTTATACAAGTCAAAATCTGCTTCAATTCATTGGGAAAAATCATCTGACATTACTTTTGTCTTTAATATAACCATATTGGAATTTTTCTTTCTGTTGTGGATCCCCTGCATCTATGTAGGTCCAACAGTCTTTGAGATGCTACACGTGCTGAACACTACACTGGGGACTTGTCGATCATTTAAGCACCCAGTGTAATACACCGGGTTTAACATGAATATTAGCTTGGTCTAATGTGTATGTTACCTGAATCTTCTGATTATTGTAATCACAGAACTCCACCTATCCGCAGGGGGATGCTCTCCTATCCTCTATTGGGTGCCCAAAATAATTCTCCTCGTCCTAATTAATTATTTAATTCAAATTACTGTTGTATGATCCAATTTCAGTTCTTGATCATCAGATTTAAGGGGGAATAACATAGTTCTGTATAACATTCTTACACATTGACTCACATAAAACTTTTACATCAATTTAAGCCAAAAAGGACATGAATTGAGAATTTCAAAATCACAAAATTTGTAGCTTTGGAAGGCAATTACATTACAAATATTTGAAATACCTTTTTTCTGTTATTGAGCTCTTGCAGTGTCACGTCACTTACTGTGCCTGTATTCGATGAATTTGGTTTTCAAGACATGGTAAATTTTATGTAATGGAATGTTTCAGCTACATATTGCAAATACTACAGTAATGTAACTAATCCAGATTGTTTTGGGTGTTGGTGGTGGTGATGGATAATGATTGCCACATGTTTTAAATTTTTTGGCTGTCATGTTCTTTTCAAAAATTACACTAATGAAATGTGAAAATGTATGAAAAGAACAGGTTTAAATTTTTTTAAATTGCTTTTTTACCTTTATCCTGGTTCTCCCCTCCAATTTTAGACAATTAATCAACACTATATACTTCATGCCACCGACCCACACATAGTTGGGATTAAGGTGCAAATGATGATGATTTGTGATATAGCACAAATTTATTAGAATTATGACACCATGTTTGCATCTAAACCAGTGAATTGTTTGAACATATTAAACCAGTGACTTCCAAACTTTCCAATTTATAGTGTCGTCAGGTTTTCAAAACATTCCATTCTTTTCTTACTTAGATAGGAGGAAAATATTCCATGGGTAACAATTTTTTTCAGTAATCTTTCTGTCATGGCATGCCTTCTACTGATTTTAGGGAAGTACTTTTTCCCTAGTTTTCCATATTTGTAAAAGTCCTAGCTTGCAGGATCGATTTATAAAATTTATAAATCTCCTTATCATAGCGACTTATGCCTTCTGTGCTTTTATGTCTTATTTAGCCATTTTCCCCTGCTGTCCGCCGCGTGGGATTGGCCAACGACACGTGCACTTCAAGTTTCGTTCTTTCGTGCGTTGCCTTGGTTCTGTTTTCATTTTTTTGTCTGAATTCTTTTACTCAATCTGGGATGCTTCACAAGAGATGTAGGTCACAAAATTCTTCACTTTACAACTTTTTGGTTTTGCTGCTGTTTGATAGTTTGACAGGTAGAGCATTCGTGGGCAATATCGTGCTTTGTTTTCTTTTGAACATCAGCTTGTGTTTCAGAAACAATTTCAGCTTCTGTCCTCTTATGATGCAGATACTAGATTCTTAACTGTATAGGTTGTTCTAGAGCAGGATCTAGGAATGCAATTTGGTGATTCTATTGTCATTCCTTCACTAATATACAAACATTATGATGTAAACTGGTATGGGTGGAGTTGGAAAATCAGTTTTGATGCTTAAGCAACAGCTATAAGCAAGTTTGAAGTTGGTTTGTGTTTTACTAAACGAGATCTCAGGATATATATATATATATATATATAATTAGTTGTTTTTAGAGACCTCTATCTCCCCCTGCCCCTCTCTGTATATTTGTGTGCGCCGCTCTCTTCCCACTTTCTTTAAAATCAGGAAACAGACAGAAGCCCGCGCTCTGGCACCCTCAGCGCTCTCCTCCCTCTCTCTTCTACCCACCCTCCCTTGTTAGGTAGTGATTTGTTTGACACGTTGACACTGGTCATCATTGTTGATTGCCATTAAATTTAATACCCAAAAAAGGGTATTCCATTCTTTGAAATTTATGTTTTCATTCTTTATTAAATTTTAACTTACTTTTGTATGTATAGGCTAATGCAGCATCAGGAATGGCAGTGCATGATGATTGCAAACTGAAGTTTATGGAGTTGAAAACTAAACGAACACACCGCTTCATAGTATTTAAGATTGAGGAGAAGCAAAAGCAGGTTATAGTGGAGAAGCTTGGTGAACCAACTGAAACCTACGAGAACTTCACTGCAAGCCTTCCTGCTGAGGAATGCAGATATGCAGTTTTCGATTTCGACTTTGTCACTGAGGAGAATGTCCAAAAGAGCAGGATTTTCTTCATTGCGTGGTAAATTTCATACCTTCATGGTGACCGTAGTTAATGCCAATCTCTAGGCTTTGTTTATAGTAGTATCTGACTCTACACATTGTGTATCCATTTTCCGTGCTAAGGTCCCCCGACACTGCAAAGGTGAGGAGCAAAATGATATATGCCAGCTCTAAGGACAGGTTCAAGAGGGAATTAGACGGCATTCAGGTAGAGCTGCAAGCAACTGATCCAACTGAGATGGGTCTTGATGTCTTTAAAAGTCGTGCCAATTAAATCTCTAGAGTTGCGGCAAAGTATGGTAATAAGGTCTTTGCTTTGCTCAAGAGAATTGTTAATAGTTTGTGGAACTGTGGTACCTGACTAAGCTTATGATATTCCTCTGTTGTTGAAGTTTTATTTCTGTAGTAATGTTCTTTATCTAGAACAAATTATGTGATTTTGATCTTTTTTTACTATTTTTCGTGTGTGTGGAATTTATTTTTATGAATGCTTGGGCTGGATAACCATCATTGGATTGGTTTTAATATCTTATGAATGTATTTTTGACTTTTTTGTTGGCTTCCTAATTTTTTTGGGTGTATCCTTTTTTTCAAAAGGAATTTATAGGTATGTATCTGAATCATCAAGAATGCTATAACATCTGACCTTATTGGGTAATCTCAGTAGAGAGCTACTTGTACATTGGCAACCTCCATGATATTTGAAGTCATTGTATAGGTTAGTTGTGGGGATGGTAATTTCCTCCAAATTTGATGGAGATCATAGAGGTATTTTTGTACCCGATTAAATAAATGGGTACACGGGTATTTGAAGTCATTGTATAGGTTAGTTATTTATATTTTCTTAAAAAAATTATTTTCCCAAATTCGAACCAAAATCAACTAACCCACTTGTTCTCTTAAGAATTTAGTAAATATCCATAGCTTCATTGAAATAACTCAAATTTGAAACAATATAATTGTAAGTGGTAATATGGTATGAGTAGGGTATAAATACCCGATCCTCCGATGGATATAAGGATAGCAATGGAGGATATAAAATTCTACCCATTGCAATTCCTAGTTAGTTGTCCTCTTCTCAAGCTAAAAAGCCGGAAAAGGAGACCAAGAGTAGTTTAAATCAATTGCAATCAAGTCCAAAAGGAAGCAAACTATGAGCTTGTAGCTTAAGTGGCAGCAGCCACTCTTTGTGAGGGTGTTGATCGGGGTTTGAACATGGTATCTTTCAGTTTTTTTGAAATTTATCAATTTCTTCCAACTAGTGTTCCCAAATTATTAAAAAAATAAGTCCAAAAGGAAGCAAAATATTGAATCGGAGAAAAATCAAATATCTCCATAACTTTGGTAAAAAAACGCTAGGAACTAGATCTTACACGCCATCAAAACTTGAAAAAAAAAATCAGGCAAATAGTATCTAAAGAGACATAAATAGTAAAAAATAATATTTAGAAAAACCTTATGATGATACTATTAAGGGCGTTGCCACACAATATTCTCGAATGCGAGTTTTTTTGGGAAGATTATAGTAGACCTAAGTTTCCCAGTAGATTTAGAAAACTAAATATGAAAGATGCAAAAGACAATTACTTGATGTCTTTAAGAACATTAATAACTTAATCGATTCTTAACGGCATTCGTATTGCTTGTGAACCTTTTTCAAACCCTTGTTGCATATTGAACAACATGGTTGTCGTCGTTGTTGTTCTTCTTCTTCTTCCTCCCTTGATTCTTCTACGTATATCAATGTAGCTTGTATAATCAAACTCGGCGCAAATGTCTAATAATTGGGGTATGATTTTGTCCATGTTTTCACGCTCAGACATGGTTTGATCTGAGGGGAAAGAAGAGACCCCAGTGCAGATAGACAAATTCAAATTCCACTTCTTGTTCGTTGGCTGCATCTTTTGATGTTGACCTAACCTTTGTATGGGAAATTGAATTTACTTCGGATCATGTTTGATATAATCTCGTATTTTTCAGCCTATGTGGCCGAGAGAAAGGCCAGGCGTGGATGGTGGAAGGATTTTGCATTGGTCCTGGACCATGATCGGAAGTTTACTCGTCGGGTCACCAGAAACAGCGCCATTTGAAAGGCCTGCCGTGGATGGTGGGAGGATTTTGCATCATGATCGGAAGTTTATTCGTCGGATCACCAGAAACAGCGCCATTTGAAATATAAATATCAAACATGATTAACTGATCCTGATTTTGCTTTCTTGTTAATGGAGGCGCTGAAATTCCACACACACACACAAACACAGGTTTTGATGATGGTAGTGTTTGAGTTCGCCATAGTTGTGTGACAGAAATTTGGACGTGAATTGAATTAGTGTGTTTTATACTAAATTCATGAGACGGATCCTATAAAACACAAAAAATATGTTTTTTTTTATGGGTTTGGGTTGAAATTTCAATTGTGACGAGCACTAGGGAGGCCCTTCTGACACTCAAATCAGCACGTGAATGATAGAGAATAGTAGACAATAAAGTGAATATTGTATTATATGTACTTTATACGAACAATATATAACTAGAGTCTAGAAGGATGATTGACTAAGCTTATTCAAAAGATCTTATTTTAAAAGTAAGTGATTGAATAAATAAAATTAAATAGCTTATAAGACTAGAAATGACATTTTTGTAGTTAAAATGACCAAAATGAAAAGAAGTAATTAAATTTGAACTTCATTTTATTTGATCTATTTTCACAGATATCTCATGAACAATCTGAACTTCATTTTATTTGATTATTTATTAACACCTATGTATAGATGCTTATTATTAAATTTAAATTTCTAATTTCATTTCATAGTAATCTGTCATATTAGTTCATTCTTGCTTTCTTGAATCGATTTGGGAGTGGAACGATGAATCTATTTCTTCGTCTCTTTTGATAATAAATCAGAATTCTGGTAGAGAATGGTCGGATCTATGAGATTACAACGACCAGTACATATAATTCGACTAAGGTCTGAATAATTAGGAATTCTATCTTCTTTTTTACCCGAAAAATCCGAACAAGATAATGTGTATTCCCACAAGCAATTTCAATTTTGAGACACAATATGTTAGTGCCTATGAATCATCAACAAATAATTACATCATGTATAAACCTCCCTTGCCATGACAGCCCATTCTTTGACTGTCATCTAATCCTATGTTGGAAAGCTAACAAATTTCTCTAACATTTTTTTTTCTTAAAAATTCGGCCCCTGTCATTGGAGAGACTCGAACCCGGGCCTCTTCGCTGAAGAGTAATGCCCGTGGCCACTAGGCTAACTCTAATGGTTAACAAATTTCTCTAACATATCCTATGTTGTACAGATTGGACTAACCTATGTCAAACTACATCCTACAAAACTGTTCACAGTTAGATCACTAGCAATCAATTTTTAAAAAAACAAATCTACGCGTCCCACGATAACAAAATCGTACCTTTTCAGCGTCTGACTACGTTGTTGGTGGCTCAGGCGGTGATCGTACGCTTCTCTGGTGCATAAGATAAGCATAGGTCGCCCGAGTTAGCTTTAGACCTCGTTTCACCATATTATCATGAAACTCAAAAGCTTTGCCAATTTCTTCGGCTGCACAGCATGCATGTATCAGAAAATTATACGCGATCGCATCAGGCTTAATATCCCGGTTTAGCATGGTTTCCCATAACCCGAAGGCTTCTTGCAAGTTACCCCTTCTACAACATTCACACATAATAGTCGAGTAACTTATGCAATCTGGAGATACACCGTTTTCCGTCATTTCAGCTAAAACCCCACGAGCTTCTTGAATTTGGCCCAACTTGCAAAAGCCGCGAATTATCATATTATACGAAATAGTGGTCGCGAGAAACTCTCTAAGCATTTCTTTATGTAGCTTTATCGCCTCTTCCATGTTACCTTCTCGGGTAAGATGATCGAGAAAGCATCCATACGTGATCTCATTAGGGATTACGCCGCCACCCAACATTTCCTGGCATAGAATCTTCACCTTTTCGACCAATCCCGACTTAAAGAGGCTATTGATCATCGCGGTGTATGTCACGACGTTCGGTGTAATCCCTTCGTCGACCATAATATCCCAATGAGCCATAGCCATTTTGAGATTTCCATCCTTTCCGTACTTGTCGATTATACTAGTATAGATGACATTATCGGGCCTTAATCCCCGGTTGTGAATTTCCTTCAAAATATTGAACAATAATTTCTTATCCTTCTTTTCTAGAATTCCTTGGATAATTATAGCATAGCATATAAGATCCATGTCAATACCTCTTTTTTCCATCTCATAAGAAGCACTCAACGCGTCTTTCAATCTTCCGTTTTTGCAATAACCGTGTAAAAGTGCGGAATAACACAACTCATTCAATTTATGATGTTTCTTCTGAAGGTCATCCATGAATTCTTTGGCTTCAGATACTCTACCCGTAGAACAAAGCCCCGTGATTAAGGGCCTAAACGTAAACGTATCTGGCGAAAGACCATTCTTTACCATCTCATCGAACAACTCAAAGGCTCTTGCTATATTACCTACTTTACAGTATCCTTCTATTAGAACATTATACGTTACCTCATTTGGAGCAACATTTCTTTCTGCCATTTCGTTAAACATACTATATGCTTCCGCCATCATATTTGCATTACAGAGACTATAAATAAGTGCTGTGACTGTATGAACATTCGGTGAAATCCCTTTTCCGGTCATCTTGTGATATAGCCGGAACGCCTTATCCACTTCTTTTTGCTTACAATATCCATCAATCAACGACGTATACGTGACAACAGTGGGCCTTAAACCTTTTTCATTCATCTCAACAAACAATTCCTCGGCTGCCCTCAACTTTCCCAACTTACATTGCCCACTAATTAACATGTTATACGGGTAAACAGTTGGTTTTATTCCGGAAGTGTGCATTTTACTGAAAACAGTGATGGCTTCGTCCAGTTTTCCTCTTTTGCAGAACGAATCGATGATGATGTTATAACTTACGTCATTTATTAACAACCCCTTGTCTGCCATATTCACGAATAGCAACTCCGCTTGTTCCAACTTTTCATCTTTACACAAAGAGTGAATCATAGCATTACAAACATACAAATTAGGAATCACCCCAAGTTTCCTCACCTTATCAATCAAATCATAAGCATTACTAACTTCCCCGTTTCTCCTCATCCCATCGACAACACTCGATAAAGCCTCCTCACTCGGAACAATGCCATACTCCACCATCTCATCCACCAAACCCCGTGCAAACACAAACTCGTCCACTCTACATAATCCCAACACCAACGTACAATACGTGACAACATCGGCTCTCAAGTCCTTCAAACCCAACGTTTTCTTAATCTCGACGGCCTCCGAAACTCTCCCACTCTTACATAGCCCGTGAATCAACACATTATATGTAACCAGATTCAATTTGCACCCTCCATTATTCTCAACCCAACTAACTATTTCCTTTGCTCGATCATAATCCTTCAATTCACACAAGCTTCTAATAACAGCAGTATACACATAAACATCGGGACTTAACCCATAACCCACAAACATCTCATCAAACAAGCCTAGCACCATATCAAATCTCCTTATTCTGATCAACCCATGTAACACAGCACTGATAGTTCTAACCTCCGGAAATAAACCACATTCCTTCATCGACCTCACAACCATTACTGAATCCAAAATTCTTCTACTCTGAACATAGCTTTGAACCAGTAAATCAAAACCATACATCGAATAGAAGTCGAATCTTTTGTAAGAATCAAATAAATTCTGAAAAACAAAACCTGGGTTCTCCTTCCTCTCCAAGAGGGTCTGCAGAAGTGACGACGCCGGCCAATAATGCTTCGACTGGACTAAGGAGTGAACCAGCAAGCAAAACGACGTCGTGGAGTGGTGGAAGTTCTTGTGAAGGCCGAGGAAATTGAAGAAGCGGAGAGCTAACCTGGAGTCATGGAGATTCTGGAGGATGAAACTCTCTATGTGAAGCGGGTTGAGGCGATTGGAAATGGAGGGGTTGTCGAGAGCGATTGTCCAGCTCTGCTTGCCCCGTACGACGTCGTTGAGCAGTACCAGGAAATTTTCGTCATCGTCTTTTGGGCGGAGGGGGTGGGCGGCGGGTCTCAGTTTGGATAGGGGAATTGGGTTTCGAATGGGCGGCCGCATTTTTCAGGATTTTCAGGCGGCCATTGGTAGCGAATTTAGGGGAACTCGTTGAGTTGAAGTTCGATGACAGTGCCGCAGTATCTGTGCGGGGATCAAAAGAAATTGGGAAAATTGGAAAATTGCCCCTCATCTTAGGTATTTTTCAAAAATGCACCGTATTAAAACTTGATTTATCCCGTGCATGCTGCATACCTATTACTGTCCACCTCACTATCCACTAAATTTTATTCGAAAATAAAAAATCAAATTCGCAAATTTTTGCATATTTCAAAAATAATTATAATTATATACTAATTCGCTATATTATATATAATAATGTCAAATATTACCGGTTTTAAACCCCTGGTCAAGTTAGTTTTGATGGTTTTCATTATAATTTATTGAATGTGAGTTTATATTTTATTTGAAAATGGTAAATTAGCCGAATTTTTAGGATTTTTCGAACAAGTATAAATTGACATTGCTTGATGTAATATAGAGAATGAGTAAATAATTATAGTTGTTATTGAAATATGCAAAAAAAAAAAAAAAATCCGAATTCGGTTTTTTATTCGAACTCAATTAGGTGGGCAATAAAGTGGACATTGAAGTAGACAATAGGGGTGCAACTTACAAGGGCAAAAATTAAGTTTTAATACTTTCGGAGCATTTTTCAAAAATACCCCTAAATGGAGGGGGTAATTTTCCAAGTTTCTCAAGAAATAGGGAGATAAGAAATTACGAATTAATGTTAATACTGTAAATTGTGGTACATATCCTATTTCATTTGTTGCTTTATTTTAATGCATTTTTTTTTTGAGTACATGTTTGGGAGGGCCGGGCCGATGGAACCAAAACCTATACCTCTGATTAAACATTCGACCATTATTCGATTATATTTAATGCATTGAAAGTTATTTGTATAATAATAATAATAATAATAATAATAATAATAATAATAATAACAACAACAACAACAACAACAACAACAACAACAACAACAACAACAACAACAACAACAACAACAACAACAACAACAACAACAACAATAATAATAATAATAATAATAATAAGTGATTGAACATTCTTTCATTTTGAATTTTTCTTTTTTTGCCAGAGAATAGTGATAAGAAAAAAATTTAAATGAAGAATAATGGATTTAAAACTGTGATTGGATATGAGATAAAAGAATAATGATAAAATTTGGTTTGATATAAAAATAGTTTTGATGAATGAATATAATTGGTAACTGGAAATATGTGATTTAATGAATAATGAAAATTGTTAGAAAATGTGTAATAATGATAGTTGATTTGATTTTTTATTTTTTATTTTTGTTGGAAAATTGAGTATATGTAAATGGTGAGAAAAAAATGAAGATGTGATTTTTATTTGCCCTCCCAAACTATGGGAATTTTTCTACCTTGCCGGTTTGGCCACTTAACTTTAAATTGTTCAATTTTACCACTTCAATTTTGCAAATTGTTCCACTTGGCCTATAATTTCAAATTTATCCCTCATTTTTAATGAATTGTTTGTATCTATCACATCTCGAACAAATTATTCGGATCTATTTTATCTCAAGATCTCCTCATTTTTAGCCAAGTACAAATATTTTAAAATAAAAATAAGTTTCATTAATAAACTTGGACCATGATACTATATTCAGAGATCACAAAATAAAATAACCACAAAGGTTAAGTGTAAATTTGGAAATTATAGTCTATATGCAACAATTTGCAAAGTTCTAAGGGGTAAAAATAGAACAATTTTAAAGTTAAGTGAACATAGTAGAAAAACTCGCATAGTTTTGAGGGGCATATTAAAATTACCTAAAAAATAAAAATGAATGAATAATATATTTTCTGAAAATTTTCACAAGCAATTCCATTTTTGGGACAAAAATTATCTCTACATATATAAAAATATTTTTTTAACCACGGGTAGAATCAGAATAAAAATTATATCTGCATAAACCAAACCATTTTTTCCAAATCAATTGAATTTTGATTGAATTTGTTTTTTAATTGCATTTTGATGAAATGATTCAGATTTAGATATATGATTTGAGATAATAATTTCAAATAAATACGTTTAAGATGAATTTAAAATTTTCCAAAATGACTCCAAAAATAATTTTCAAAGATTTTAAACTTTGCGTCAAATTTTGCTTTGGTAATACTTTGCCTATGAACTTAGTGTTTTCCTTGCACTATACCCCTTTTTGAGGTGGTAAAGTATACAAAAAATAAATGTTAAGTTCATGGGAAAATGTCACAAAAAATGTTAAGGGGAAACGTGCAAAAACTCGTATAGTTTAGGAGGTTTAGTATAATTAATCCTAAATTAAAAAATAGTATAACTATGTCTATAGTGTTTGACTAAATTAAACAACTACAAAATATATTCCATAATTCAAATTGAGAAAAAAGAAGCACATAATCTGGTTTGAATATCTCTTTAAAATTCAATCTAAATGTGTCCCGTCGGTCGACTCAACAAAATCAATTTTACTTGACAAAAGAGTATTCTTCATGTAAGTTAAATTTCAATAAAAATAGGGGCGTCAACTTTGAGTCATTGGTTCTGATTCGTGTTTAGTTTTGGCTTCAATTTGGGGTTATGCTAAAAAATAAAACAAGGGATAATTACAAAAAATACCCCTGAGGTTTGACCTAATTACAAAAAAACCCAGCTAACTTTAAAACTTACAAAAAGTACCCTTGAGGTTTGAAATATATTTCAAAATCCCCCTTCATATTTGTAAAATCATTGCAGATTACCTCTTAATTTTAATACTAAATCAAACATCAGGGGTATTTTTTGTAAGTTTTAAAGTTAGATGAGTTTTTTTTTGTAATTAGGTCAAACCTTAGGGGTATTTTTTGTAATTATCCCATAAAATAACTACGTTTTAGACAAATTGGTAACTTCGTGTCAAGTTTATGTTAGTTAAATCCGTATTCCTCTCAGTAACTTCAAATCGGGTTCATGTTGTGTTTTTCTGTCGGGTATTTACCTTGTCCCCACGTCACCTAATCCAATAAATAATTGCTCTTCCCCACCCGGAAAGCAATCTACATTTGCTGACTCACCAATCCATCAAAATTTAATTACAAATAAAATGGGAAAAATGATTTCATCTCTCTCTGTAGCAACCGACCTACATTTCACACCGCGTTCGGATAATCTTCCCCGCTGTAAAAATCCCGTCCTCAAAGAAATTGACGGTGCCTATATATATATATATATATATACACATTAGCCTTTGCAGGTAGCAGAAAGATGTTTTTTCCGTTTCAAATGATCCACATTTGATTAGAGATCAGAATGCCACCGGCGTCAACGGCTCGCGGTCCGGCTTATCTCAACGCGCTTGCTGTCGAGATTGAGAAGAAGCTTCAACGTGTATGTACTGTATTACTTTGTATGAGTATGTGTGATTTGTGTGTGTTTTTGGATGGATGTTTTTTTCTTCTTCTATATTTACTTAATGTTTGTTGTTTTTATTGGCGGTGTTTTTGAGTTATTTATTTTATTTGGCTGTTTTTTTTTTTTTTTTTTTTTTTTCCTGTAGGCGTTAGCTTCGGCATCGCAGAGGCGAAATTTGTTGCAAGAGTTGTTTGCGGACGTAGCTTTGGAAGTAGATGATCGTGCGAAAGGTGAAATACCAGGATTTCTTTTGGTTTATGTGGGGATATTCCCCCCCTTTTTTCTGCAGCATTTAATAATAAATGTATAGTTATTGCCTTCCGATGCGAAACTAAGGAGGAAAGAATTGAATAGGAAATCATTCCTAGTAACTAATAACTCATTGTTCAGTTTTCGACTGACGGAAGAAATAGGCACTTCTGGAATTAGATTGACTGCTGCATATACTACGTTTTGTACTTATATTAATTTGGTGTGTTCACTTTCTTGAAAATTTATAAAAGAATTTAAGAATTATCTGATAATAATTCATGAATATCAAATTGAATTTGATAGATCACCTTGTGGATTTTCTATTTGTCTGCTGTATGATAAGCAAGTGTGTTTAATTCCTTATGCATATATTTAATTCTACATGCATTTAGGTATTTGCAGTTGCCTTTTATCAACTTAATCAACTTTATTGGTCAATAGCTTAGGTCAGGTTTATTTCGGAACATTTGGTCAGTCATCTGTTCACATAGAGATTTAATGTTAGTTACATTTGAGTTGGCGCCAAAATGTAGACTTAAGGAAAAGAAACCAGTAACTAGTTCAGACTGATACAAGTATCTTGGTAATTTTTTTTGGAAATGTTTGGCTAGAACAATGGGCCCATAAAAATTTTAGTTTTGAGGTTATTGCTTTCAAGGTTCTGCAACAGAATTATGACCCTGTTAATATAACTTAATTATTAGTCATTTGGTTTTGTGAGCTCTAAGCTGGTATGTACATCCTATTATTGTTTCAGCTTGTCTTGTTGACTGTTGACCTTTTAGTGAATATTAATATCTGTTATCATTTGTTGAGTATATTTGTGAGGAAAACCAAGATTATAAAGTAACCCTCAGTGAAGCGTAAAATGTTGAAGGGCACAAGGAAAGGTAATGAAATTGATAGTTCTCACTGCATGTATATTGAGGAGTCAGTTTTGCAACCAGACATTTAATTAACTAAAAACAAACTG
The DNA here is from genome assembly GCA_016081115.2 of Rehmannia glutinosa. Taxonomy (NCBI): domain Eukaryota; kingdom Viridiplantae; phylum Streptophyta; class Magnoliopsida; order Lamiales; family Orobanchaceae; genus Rehmannia; species Rehmannia glutinosa. The sequence goes on from JABTTQ020000018.1 coordinate 413,748, forward strand.
CTCATTCCTTGTTTGTCAAATGCTATCCAATTGATTACATGAGAGTTTGTCTGAATTATACAAGAACCATATTTGATTCTAATTAGTGAGATTGTTGTCAAAGCTAATTACAGTAGGTTGACAAGCTAGAGTGAAATCGCCTGTTGCTAGTTTTAGGCAGGATTTTGGCATATTGTCTGCATCATGTAAACCCACACGTAGAGAAGATTAACTCATAGGAGAAACAATAGTAGCAAGAGGCTTTATAAAGTAATTAGGGCTGTAAGTGAACAGAGCGTTCGGCAAACAGCTCGTGAATATGCTCGGATAACGTTTGTTTATGTTCGTTTATTTAGTTAAACGAGCATAAACGAACACATTTTAGGGCTCGTTTAATAAACGAACAGAGCTTGAATAATTATATACTCGTTTACTAAAAGCTCGTGAACAAGCTTGTTTAGTGTTCGCTTATAAATGTACATGAACAAGCTTGTATAATATTGGTTTAAGACTTGTTCGTGAACATCTAGTTAAGGACTTGGCTAATAGATCGATTATCTGAAAAAAAAATAGAATTAAAAAGATTTTGTTTGACTAAAATTAAAAAGATTTGAAGACCCTACAGTTGGCGGTATAATTGGAGCTAAAGGGTTAGAGGGCAGTCTAAATTTGATTGAAGTTGGACACAAAAAGAAAACAGTACTATTTAGCTGTATTTGATTTTTGAATATTTTTTCAATTGTTTCTAATCTAGTTTGGTATGCCAAAATCACTTGTTTGGTCAGTTTATGTGTTTATTTTTCGACAATAATTTATGTGTATTATCATTTATAGGTTTGAATAAATGTTTGTTTGTTTACTATTCACGAAAAAAGTAATTATTTTTGTTTATTTATTGTTCGCGAACAAAATTATTAATTGTTCGCGAACATAATGAACATAAACTCCAAACGAACACGTTCACGAACATGTTCACAAACACATTCAAGCATTAAAAAAATTTATCAAGCCGAACACGAATAAGTTTTTTAAAATGTGAATCAAGCTCAAGCCAAGCTTGAACATGTATAAAATTAAACGAACATATGGCAAACAAGTTAAAGATAGGCTCGGCTCGGATCCTTTACAGCCCTAAAAGTAATACAATTTCCTTCATGACTTTTTCCATAATATGGTTATGGAGTTATAGTTCGTCAATATGATATATGATCACTCATAATTTTCTGCAACAAGGCTTCACATATAGAAAGCTGTACTTTTTCTTTTGATGAGACTGGTGCAAGATTCATTTTGCGGGCCTTTCTACTATGTCCTCAAGTTTGACTACTAATCGGAGAAACCTAGTCTAATGGATGAATTAAGACCATAATACTTGGAGCATGATGAACATTTTTTGTGACTCAGGAGTGAAAAAATAAGGCGTTTCTCCTTATACCTGTCCCCAGACACGGGCGTCATAGTTGTTCAGCAGACTAATGCTAAATGATGAAATCATTTAGGTATCTATAAACATTGACATGACATTGGTAAGGCATAGAAGATTGGAGCTGTGATAGGTTCGCTTATTTTAGCAACAATGCACTTCTTCATGTCTTAACTTGAGACTATCCTCAGCATCATAGTATTAGTCATCACTATCTTGGGTTTGACTAAACCATTCTGGCATATATTTTCAATCCCCATGAAACTGAAGTTATTGTTAAGGTATCATGTGCTCCTTCCTGCCTCTGCTCTTATGTTGACTATGGCCTAGTTCACTTATATTTGAAACCAAGGTGAACTTTATGGAACTTCCTTCCTTAAAGAATCACTTTTGGCCCAAACTTTAGCGAGTAAAAAAAATCATAATTATATAAAAACGAAAGTTTCCCAATAGTTGAACCTGCAGTTCTTGAGATATGATGAAATCTTGATCCATTCTTGTGTTGCACGACTGATGCAATTGAGTGGGTGGAAAGTGGTTATCAACTCTTTCTCATGTGCTTGGGGTAAACTACCTGGGCACATTCTTCAGTTCAAGGGGGTCAATCCCTTTCCAAATGCAGTTCCTTCTATTGTAGGACTTTCTATTTGTGAAGGAAATGGAACCTACGGTACAGAGATATTGCCGACTGGATGGAAAAAAATTCAGACTCATCTATGTCAGTTTTCTTTATCTCGATTTTAACCGCATCACAAACTGTTACTACAGTTGTCAGTGGTCAGCTAAGAAGTGAAAAAGATGAAATAAATGAACTGAAAACACTACCAGCATAACACCTTTGATTATGCGTGAAGGCAATACATCATATGTAGTGCTACAGAAGCTATACATGTGCGCAACATTAGGAGTAACCTTTTTCAGCCTATCCTGTGGCTTATGCTTGTTACCATACCTTTTTGCATAATCTTTTGGTTCAAGAGAGGATCTGGATTTTGCCTAATAATACTTTTGGTGGTGTATGGTTCTGTCATGTAATGCTACTTCTCTTCTCTTTCTTGAAACAGATATTATTTTTGGTGAGGAAGGTGCAATTTCTGCGCCAGATGATGGATATGGGGGGCCTATATGTTTTTACGACGTGCTTGCCGATCATTTTGTTAGCATGCCTCAGAATGGAAAATCAATCCTTGATCTGATTGTACAACTTTGGAGCCAGTCATTTGCATCTAATATATTTTCTCTATTGTTCCACAAGTGGGTATGTCTTAATATTAATATGGAGGTCTCTTTCATTTCTGTGGTTTATCTGTATTGATAGTGGCATAGCTCTTTTAAGATTGCCTCTTTATTCTCCTGTCAGTTTCTCTCTGTGCTATGCCATTGCCAGCTTCACTTGCCAAATTTGTAGTATTTGCACCACTTTATTATCATTCTTGTTTTGTTTGTCAGTTGAGCATTTTCATCACCTCTCACCAATCTCTTAACATACACTTCCATGTTGCAGCTTTTCGAGGTTCAGCTTGATGACCCTGAGGTCCTACTCCGTTACTCCCCTGAGGTCCTACTCCGTTACTCTTCTGCACTTGTCGAAGGTGCTACAGAAGTCTTCTGGTAAAAAGCTTTTACATTTTACTTGAACTGAGATTTGAGATTACATACATCAAGTGTCTTATGGGGGTTGAACCATCTATAGTAGTCTATTTTGTCAATCTGGTTCATAAACTTTTCCAGTCACAGAAAGCTAGTATGCTGCAGTTAAATAACCTTTGTTCCACATTTTTCCCACCTGGGTGAATGACATGACATGTCTTTCTCGAAAACTCTTAATGGTGCTTTCTGCAGTGTACTAGCATGAGCAGAAACCAATTATTCTCCCCTATAGCTTATCGTAATAACATAAGAAAAAGAAGACAAAGGAGAAAAAAGTCCCCCATTTTTAAATGGTGCCAGGTTATGCGAAGCTGCGGTCTTTTTTCTTTGAGCCCCTCAATTTTGCGCCATGTCTAACCTACAACTACTGCCATGGCTTGAAGTCTGGCGAAATCTTTTCTCTTAGGCCTTTTTTATTCAGCAATCATGATATGGTGGGGAAAAGATGGGTCTGGTTTAGCTAGCCTAGTTTGAACGAAATTTTCCTTACTGTTCGAGAATGATTTTTCCCCAACTTTTCCAGAAAACACGAGTGGTTTTCCCAGTAAGAGGTGAAAGATATATTCCAGATTTGCTTCTGTTTTGAGAAACCAGCCTCTCCAACTCCCTACCCCTCCTCTGCACGGTTATCTCTCTCTACTACTGCCACACTCGTAAATTCTCTCTGCATATATGCTTGCCTTATCAGTTTATTACTTTGGAAAGGAAAAAAGAAAAGACAAACTACTACACAAGATGGAAGAGCAAGAAGGTCTTGCTTATTCTATTTTCTTATTATCTTTTCTACGTATAATGGGTATGGATCAAACTTTGGTTATCCTTCTTCTTTAGCCAATTATGCTCACATTTTCTCTCCAATTTCCATTTTTTCCTTCCGTTTTTTAGTGTCTGATCATGTGTTCTTATCACATTCCTAAGTATGTTCTCTTTTACCTGCTATTGCAAATTCAAGTAAACAAAGCACATAAGTGTATGAGAATTTTCTTGTTAGCTAAATGAATGAACTTTTTTGTATTTTAATCAACTATGAACAAGCATCGAGTGTGCCAAAATGGTCAGTTATTATTATTGGACATTTATCTTTCTATTTCAAGTAATCAATTGCAAGCTATAAGATTGTAGTAGCAGTAGCAGCCAAGTGAATATTCAGTGGTCGATATGATTTTTTAAAGAAAAAGTTGCTATTTATTTTAGTGATGTCAATGCCCAATGGGCCGGACCTGAGACCCAACCCGTTAAGAAACGCATTTGGCCACGCCCACCTCGACCCGCCTCACCTTTGACCCAGACCCATCCCAACCCATATTCGTGGCTAGCGGGTAAGACCCGCTAAACTTGTTAGACCTGCCAGGCTCGTATATTCAGCCAAGTTTGTATGATTTTTACACGTAATATTGTTAAATAAATTATGTCAAATGTGATATTTATTTAACTTGTAGATATTATATTTATATGAATGAAATGAACACCAACGAAATATATAAACCAAGAGCTCTAGAACACCATATACCCTGATCCTACTAAACCACTTAATTGAGCCAAACCCATCTATGCCTAAAATTTCATACTTGGTACCCGCCACAGACCCATTTATTTGTCCCAAACCTGCCCCAGATGTGGCGGGTCCCAGTCTCACTAGACCCATTGTCATCCCTAATTTATTTGCAAACTGGTATTTGGCATCAACCTCTTTTTTGATGTACTCGCAACCAAAGAAAGTAGGTGGTGAGATGTTCCCTAAAGCATCTACTCCGCTGGTTCTATGAATCCCCAACTAACATTGATATGCAACTGCTTAGGTGTGAAAAGACCAATACTGCAGTACATATGGAAATGCAGTAAGAAACCAATTATATAACCTGATGATACTGTTAAAATAATTGAGAGAAAAGCCAATACCAGGCTAATAAGACTGGTTTATAAGTTGGTTTCTCTTATGAGCTGGCTGTGGATTATTTTGCTGACCAGGTGCGTCATTTAATCAAGATTTTTCTTGAATATGAGCTTCAAGACCATATGTTAGGCTTAACCGGAGTGTATCAGTGGTGTTTGCTAGTTTTCAGATTTATAAATTGTCCTGTAAGAGAATAGTAATACTCCTAGTTTATAAGTTGTTCTGAAGTGACATTACTTGAATTTGATTAGGTTTATTTGATAAATCCGTTGTGGTATATTGCAACCCCACCTCTCCACCCAAGGCACAGGTGGTTTGCAACCAAAAACGACAAGAATAAGGAGTTGGATTTTCTTGATTTGGAGAGCAGAGAGGCTGAAATGAACTCTTAGTAATCAGTTAAGTTGCCAGAACAATGCTACATATATAAGAAAAGAAATTCAGCAAGCATGGGACATGGATGATAATTTTGATTGAAAATGGTTCAAAAGCCAATAATAGACTAATAAGACTGTTTTATGAGGTAGAGCGGCAAATTAGAGAAATAACATTTTCTTTTTCTTGTAAAGCACGATTGTTGATTTATAAAGAGAGACAAAGGGGTGTTCGTGCGGGTGAAGGCAGACTGAAAATGGTCCTATATCTACTCCTGTTGTGCTCTATTAGCAAATGACTGTAATTGTCAAATAAGTTTTTCCCATGGGAAAGGTGATAATTTTTCTGATGTATCTGGATGAATAGCTTGATGTGTGAGTCTGATGACAGTAGGATAGAGAATTAACGACAATTGCCCATTCTATCCAAACGCCCAAAAACTACAAGAAAAGAAGAAACAGACAAATGAAATGAATAGTAAGACTTTTTGTTGATGAACCTGTACTCCATTGAACTTATTCTGCTAAAGAATGTCACATCTCTCTCTCTCTCTCTCTCTCTCTCTCTCTCCCCTCTTCCCAACCCAAAATAGTCTATAGAAGTCTTTTTCCTTTTTAATTTTTCCAATTTTTTTGGACCCTTAGAAATCGGATTGAGGAAGTTGTCTTATTAAGTATATGTAAAAATCCAGGATTGATATCCAAACAAATGCAAGGCGTTTCCAGAATCTGTTTCGGGTGAGATTTTTTCTACTAGATAATATTTTCGTTCTTTTTACGTCTTCAATTCTATGTTAGATATAAACTTTAGCGGTTTACCCTTTTCAATGGTTGTAGTATCTCCTAGAGGAAGTTGCTCTATATTCTGAGAGATTAAGGAAGATTCCCTTACAGGTATAGCATTTATCTCGTTGATCATCATCAGATGCTTTATTTTCTTTAACTCTAAGTTTGTTTACATTCTTTAAATTGTATTTAGCATTAACTTTTGATGTTCTGATTGTTTATTAGGCGCAGCGAGACCTGTTTCTTCTCCTCTCAAGATTCATCCTTTTCTATAACTCAGGTTTGGTAAATCTTGTAAGAGATGCCTGTTCACCTGAGTGGTCCAGTTGTATGTTCTACGTTCCTCATCATTTGAACAAGGCTTTTGTATTCTTTACAGTTGACAAGCTTGAAAGCTTTTTGAAGCAGTTTCCTGATTTTCCAAATTCTTTCTTGACTGGTGGGGCCTCAGACATATTCGTAATGGAACTAGCTGATCAGGTAACAAAATATATCCTCCTTTGAAGTTTTGTTGACAAGCATGCCATATTAGATTAGAATAAGAGAGGTCCTTGGTTGATTGTTTAGTTATCTTGATCATGATACCAACTTGCATATGTTTTCCTTTTATGCTAAATTGATATTTCTCTTGTTAGCTTCAAAAATTGAAGGTGGAGCCAGTACTTGTTCATTACCTTTCTCAGATAAAAGTTCTCCGAGGTACATACTGCTCATCTTTATAACAGTTGATGTCTATTTGCATTGAAGATTTTTTTCTTTGTTTTTTAAGATCCTTTAGATGTAACAATATCACGTCTGCTAATGGTTACATTATTTATAATTTTGACAGGCCTTGAACTTAGAATGACAACTAGTACAAGACTGAAGACGAGTCTGTATAGCTTCACATCTCCTGGTGGTCCAATGTACCCCACGAGAGCTGTTCGTCATGCAGCATGGGACGCTTTGGACTTTCTTTTTCCTGTGAGTGATTTGAACTTATGCGAGTTAATGATACATATCTGCTACTATACCCCATTTGTGTTTCTCCCATTATGCAGCTCCTTGAAATAGGAAAATTCTGATTTTTCTCTAGAAATTTGTTATTTGTGGAATGGTGGGTTCCCTAAGATTGCATTTGGATGGAAGGATCTAGATTTGAGAGGAGCATTTGGAGGAAGGATTTAAAATGACTCCATATAAGGGTGATTTGAAATCTACCACAATGGCTCAAAAAATAGCTCAAAATGGGAGCTTAAAGATTTGAAACCCATTGCATGCAAATAAGTTCGATGGATTTGTTATTATGGATTGGGATAATTACAAAAACTACCCCTGAGGTTTAGCTTAATTACAAAAAAAAAACAATTATGTTTCTAAATTACAAATACCCCCTTGACATTTGTTTCTATTTTACAAATTACACCTTTAGGAGGGGGATATTTGATAGATAAATACAAACCTTAAGGGGTGTTTGTTACACCTTAAGGGATATTTGTAATTTCAAAAGATAACTGGAGTTTTTTTGTAATTAGACTAAATCTTAGGGGTACTTTTTGTAATTATCCCTTATGGATTGAAAATCCTTAGCTTCAAATCCTTCCGTTCAAATAAAGTCTAATCAATGATTGGTGATCTTTAGAAGTTTTGTCATTCTCTGTTTTTTTTCCTCTTCATATCACATACAGCTCTAAAAAGAGCAAACTTACGAATTATCTAGTTCTCTTTTATATAATATAGCTGTTTTTCTACAGGTTGGGCAGTACCCTCGGCATCTTATAAGTCTGTTCTTCCGATTGCTCTATCCGTGGTACTGGCCCTCATCTTGTTGGAACTTTTTAATCACTTGTATACAAACTGTGTTTTATTCTCTGTTAAGATTGGTTTTTTCTAGTTGGGAAAATGTTAGAAAACCTAAAGAATCTTAAATTTTTGGTTTAGTAAGTTTTACGCGGATGGATTGTTTAACCATGTTGTATTTTATCTCTGTCTATTCATTCGGTTCAAAGAGGTGTTGTATTATGTACAATATGTCCTGTAATAATAAACTCAAAGTTGTCATTTGGACATTTGTTTCAAACTTTGATAGAAGTTTTTTTTTTTCCGGTCCGTCTGCCCAGTAAATACGTCGAGGGACATCGTTGTGTTCATGCATATTGTCTATTTTTCGTTAGGTTGGATGCTTTATCATAGGCAAGATTGATTCTTATGCAAACATATATTTTGGAACTATGATTAAGCCAAATTGTACTGATATACAGTCTATAGTAGTTACTGTTGGAATTTAACTGTTAAAAGCATGCCATACACCTAATGCAGTGGTGAATTTACTTTCATATGGACAGTTGTGTATATTTTTGTATTCTTTTTTGATTAGTTGGGAGGAGTGGATTGGGAGAATGATCAATGAAAATGAAATATATTTAAGTTTGAAACTAAAAATATGTTTGGTGGAGTAATTTTGAATCTTAAACATGAAAGTACATGATAAAAATAAAATATATTTGTTTGTGTGTCTTGTGGTATTATTTTAAAAAAATTGTAATAATTTGTGAAGTTGATAGGGATTGATCCATTTTTAGTATTAATATCACACAATAGCTTATGTTTTTTATTTTAATTTTTTAGCACGCTAAAATGAAGTTTTATAATGAAATTAATTTCCTCAAAATCCTCCTCACCTAAAATATTGTGACCACGCCAACAACTTGTAACCACTACTTTTGCCAACTATCATGTGAATGTGATTATGCATACACTCATATTTACATAAATATGTTGAATATTCTCTAAAAAAATTTGTGCATTCAAGTTTGGATATATGAAAATGAAATGAAATGAGTTCATAAAAGAGTGGAGAGTAAATTTAAATTAGGGATAACTATAAATTATTTTACTCGATACTCGACGCCAGATTGATTGTTAGAAATTTGTTTTAACTTAATTTATTATCATAATAAATCAAACTTGAACATATATTTTTTCCAATATGATTTGAAACATGACTCGAATTTGACTTGATTGGTAAAAAGAATATAAAATACGTGTATAAAAATAAAACTACTCGAGCTTCATTCGTGTTCGACTCGAGTAAATTTTATCCAAACTCGATTTGATGAATAAGCAACCGAACTCAAACACGAGTTATAAAGTTTCTCTGAAGTCAAGCTTCAATAATACTATATTCAGCTCGGCTCGATTTGATTTTCGTTTACATTAATGAAGAGCATAGTAACAAAATTCTCCGAATTTTTGAAAAATACTCGAATAAAACACAATATTTTCATACGACGTTAAAATTCCGTATATATCTTTTAAAAACAATAATGTGACAAAATCTCCCGAACTTTTTTGTTAATAAAGCCATTTTTTCCCCATTTTTTTCCATTTTAACAAAAGTATACTATTTTAATTTATTTTCCAATTTTAAATACACTTCTATTAAATAATAGAACTTGTACAAACAATTTATTGAGAACCTTCCCACTAAAAATGTATAATTTTCTATAGAATTATTAAATATTTATATCGTTATATTTCCGAATTAATCACGTATTAGACATATGAATTTTGTCTTATAACCGAAATTTTATCGAATTATTCACGAATTATCACGAATAATACCCGAGATACGAATTTTAAGGGCTGGCGAATTATTCCCGATTCCGAAATTTGTTATTATGATGAATAGACAAAAAAGCCCCTACCCCGTATCCGGAATCGAACACCAACGAATCCCAAATAAGAGAAAACGGATAATACTTCAAAAAATATTATTCCGCGTACACATCCAATCCTCCACAATTATTTCCCCCAAATATCCACTCATGGTCTAAGCTCTCATTTTCATTCTCTTCACCTTCTCCACAAGAAAGAAACACTCTTTTGGAGGAAATTGTGAGAAATTCCCATGGCGAGGTCTCTGATTTCCTCCCCTTCTTTCTTGGGAACTCCTCTTCCTTCTCTCTCCCGCCATGGCGTTGTACCTCAGAGCAGGCGCATCAGCACCAAAGTGAAATTCAGCCTCCACCACATCCCGCCTATAGACCATTCGATTGATTTCGGTGCGGTTTATGAAAGAGCTGAGAGATTCCTCTACACGCTTGCCGATGCTGCCGTGGCTGCGGATGGTGGCGCAGCGGCGTCTGATTCTACTGCTGGTGCTGTTCAGAAAAGCGGAGGGTGGTTTGGGTTTATTTCGGATGCTATGGAAGTTGTATTGAAGGTAAATGGTGTTTTTTTGGAGTTTTGGTTTTTGGTTTGTGATGTGGAGTTGGGTTGGCTAGAGGTTTTGTGGTAGGTTTGATGTTTATGTATCTTGAGTTAATTTGGTGTGTCCTTGTGTTTGTTTGAGTTGCTGGACGTGGAAGTTCAATTCCTAAAGGTCTAATTTGCCTTATAATAGAAAATTCTGAATACTTCAGAGGCCGATTCATTAGAACTGCTTTTGCACAAAATAAGATCACATCACAAATAAATTGCACAAGCACAACCCAATCATTCAAGATTTTTTCTTTGAAGGAACAAAAGGTCTTCCTGAACATGATCAAGTGTCTGAATTTCCTTGAAGCTGGAGTATCTAGTAAAGGCTGTATCAACATGATATAGACTAGTAAACGAAGGTAGAGCTAGTTATGCTGCAAAAGAGGAAAAAAAGGAAATAAAATGAATTAGGATATAGTTACTTGGGATCCATGGTGGAAATAAAACTGATATTGAGAAATTTTAGTAGGTTTTTTCCTACCTGGGGGATAAGTGCATGTTCATCAATTAGTTATTTTCTTTCAGGAAACTTTGTGGTGACTTCACGTGGTTGCTCGTTCCGCCAATAATTAGTAGACTTCAACAATTGTTTTATAATGGGACAAGATAAAAGACATGGGACAAATTAATACAAAAGCGAGACCAAGACACTTAAGTGAAAGAAGCTCATAATAAACAAAAGCCTCGTAGTATCTGTGTAAAGAGCACAATTAGTTATTAGTGTAGTCTGGGCTTGCTCAATTATCAAGAGGTCATGGCTCGACTAGAGTTCCACAAGCCATCAGTACATCCGTGTCACATTTTTGTACTTGACATAAAACTTAACAGAAAAGCACATAATTAACTTTGGCAATTTCAGGGAACTTTGAAATGGCGAAGCCAGATTCTTAATATGCTGTACTTTTTAAGATAGATATTACTCTTCTGATAATCTGAAGATTGAGAAAAATAACTGTGTTTTGAAATCATAATCTGCTCTTATTTGTCTTCGTGATCATATTTCCCCCCTGTGCTGGTTTTTAACTTTTGTATGTATTTTTGAGATCATACTTGTAGCACCATGTTGTTGTTGTTGTTTTTTTTTTTATTATTATTATTTATGACTCAACATCATATCATATCATAAAGGTGATGATTTATTAGATCTATAGAGGATATTTTATGGAGCTTACGGAAAGTGAGCAAATGTCAAACACGCGATAAGATCACAATGCATGGGTGATCCTGAAGCAATTTTTGGGCTGGCTCATAATAATGTTCGATAATTAAGTATCAAAAACTGTCTCTGGCAGTTCAAAATCCTTAAATCAATCATTCTTGTCAACGCCTTTCTTTACTCGTATCAGGTGCTTAAGGACGGACTTGCAACTGTTCATGTCCCATATGCTTATGGATTTGCCATAATACTGCTCACAATTCTTGTTAAAGTTGCCACATTCCCTTTGACCAAGCAACAGGTATGCTTTCTCTGCAACCATTGGTACTATAAACATGTGTCTCTTGCCAATCAGTTTGCTGTAGCCTAATTCATTTTCTTTTTTTCCACCGCCGGTGGTTGATTACTTTTTTTTTTTCATGTATGACTTATCAGTTCTTGGATTTCAGCCTTCTCCCTTCTGTATTATTATTTTCTTCTGGTAAATATCTCTTAATAGTTAGATTATATCCATAGAATAACGTGCCTTTCTTTTTATATAAGGTTGAATCAACGCTAGCAATGCAGAATCTTCAGCCAAAGATCAAAGCGATCCAACAAAGATATGCAGGAAATCAGGTAAGCATTTTTGCCCACGTCTTTCCAATCAATTGTTGATTTATTGTTGTTGACGTTTTTGTACTTGGTGCTTGAGTAGTGTTCTATGAGCTTCTATGAACTGAAATAACATAATTAAACTCAAGTCAATTATTTTATTTTGAAGATGATCATGATTGTTGTGATGGCCAAGGAAAAAATGTAGCAGTCTAACAAAATAGGATGGAGCATTGTTTGATCCTACAGTTATCCTTCACATTTGAATCTATCACGAAGTTCTATATTAGCTCTATTATTTTAATAAGGAACATTTTTCTGGCACTTGCTTTTGGGAAGGTATATTGGCATCTGTGGATTTATTGGAGTTCACTGGGACATGACAATTCAATAAGAATCTATGTTCTAGGTGATTTCAGCCTTTCATGCTTGCCTTTGCTCCAAACTGTTATGTTCAATCCTTGGCCATTGATTAATGCAAATCAAAAAGATCCTGCATCTTGAGGCCAGACTTTCAAATTCTACTGCAAATTGTTAACTTGATCAATAGAGCTTGATACAGTAAAATCCAATAAAAATATGATAAAAAGTGCTAAAGATGGATTTACTCGTTTCTTCTTACCAAGTTGTATGCCATATCAACTGTATTGATTGCAGTCAAAGTGAGTATATTCAAATTTTAGGTCCATGCCGTTCTGTTCATTTTCTCATGGTGGTTGAATTAGTTCCAGTTAGGAACTTGCAGATTTGTGGAAAAAAAGATAATTGGTCTTATGTGTTGAGAGGCCCGCACCAAGCATAAAGTTTATAATATAGTTGTAGATGGTTTACTAACTTATCAAACGATTGGCACATAAGTGCACCATCTGTTCAGGGGTGGTTGGGGGGGATAATGTGGGTTAAAGCTGTAAGCCTTGTCCGTAATCTTGATCTGCACTCTGTTGCTTACTTTGAGGGTGTGATATAGTGAGATGAACTATTTAGTATAGACATTATTTTGCCTTTTCCCACCTTGCTTCGGTGAACTAAAATTTGTATATTGAATCTTTCAGGAAAGAATACAACTTGAAACTTCTCGTTTATACAAACAGGCTGGGGTCAATCCTCTGGCAGGTACTGTTCTAATCTGTGAATTCATATTTCTTTCTATTTCAGTTAGTTAGATCCAATGGCGGAGCCAGGAAAAATATAGGGGTGGGCTGATACACAAAAATGGGGTGGGCCGGATAACAAAACCCAAAAAAAATCATTTATCCTAACTAAATTAACTCTTTTAAAAAGAATTCTTAGTATAATTTAAAAAAAAAAATTACCTGCCCCCCCCATTGATTAGATCATACTTTCATATCATGATTTATTCATTGCCCATTATAATGCGGACAATTCCATACATATCCCACACTGTGGCATTTTGGATACTAACTGTCTGGTGTGACCTTGTGTAGGTTCCACTTTTTCCTTCTAGTCAGTTGAACAGACCACTCTACTTTCTATGTTGTATTCTTAACCCTCCCCGTACCACCCATATCACGCCAGGAAAAAAAAAAGAATAAAGAGAGAATACTGTGTAACAAATTGATATCAATGTGTTGGCGTGATATGAGCAATATGCAGCAGATGGACCAAGACACGATGATTGGAAATCTAATCTGTCTATTTGACTTTCACCATAGAGAAACAAAAAAATCATAAATACAAGATGAATTTTGGAGCTGAGAAATCCTTGTTGGCATGAGACTTCATAATTTTGTTTTGGCGAGAGAGACCGAATCATTTGACTTTCTTCTTGTTGTCTATAGAGATTTACTGGACTATGGTATGGCAGAAAATTCTAAAATGACTCTAATTAAATTAACTATCATGATTGTATTCATAGTATTGAGGTCTACAGAAAGAAGGGGCTCAATGAAAATGAAATAGAAAATAGAAAAGGAAGATAAGCAAGAGGAAAGGGGATAAGTGATTTATTTTGCTCTTGGTATATGTTGTGATATGAGTACACCAGTAAACTTGAAAATTCTTACCAGGAGTGACATGCCAAACATTAATTTCTTGCTGACTATACATTTTCTTGTCTATAGCAACATCTGTTACTATGGACATTCTTAATGTCCTAGGCCAACCTAATAAGTGTTTCTTAGGCATTTAATAAGAAAATGTTTCCTGAAACTGATTTAGTCATATACAATAACGTATGGAAGATAATGTGGACTCTAAGCAAAAGCTGTTTTGGTTCTTATCCAGCAGTGTTGATGTGGCAGATAAAATTGTCACTTATTATCCTCTAAGCAATGTGCTGTATACTTTTGCAACTCAATGTGGATAAGATATTGTGGGATTATGAAATCACATTTAGTATTTCTGATATTCCACAGCCTGGGTTATTTTCCAATCGAAATAATTTGTGGTGAAACTAGTCAATTGTAATGTTTGTCATGTCCAGAATATGGTTAATTGCCATTGAAATTTTCACTCTATGTTGACCCTAGGAAGTCCTTTCTTCTGGCAGTAATGTTTTTTTTTTTTTTTTTCTTTTTCGAACGATAGATATTATTATTCCAAAACTCAACCAAAATCCGGGAAATACAACGTAGCCAACTGGCTAATTACCAAATTGACTATTACATAAGTCAACTGGGGAATTGGTCCACCCAATTCAATTCAACAACACTATCAAGAGTCATAAGAGCTAATCAATTACAAATGGAAAGACTCCTATGATCTTGATTCGAGAAACAAACATGATCAAATAAGTAGCATAGCAAGTAGATGTCTTCAGCTATCTTTGCACCAATACTTTCGAAGGAAACTTTGTTGTTGAGTTTGCAAACGATATCATCATCATCTATATGTGTAACCACACCTTTAGCCTTCAGATTCGGAATTAAGCATAAGGCCTGACGGATTCCAAACAAGGTCGCTATTGCCATTGTGGTTTTGTCCCAATAAAAATCATTTTCATTAGGTTATTCTAATTTGTCTCTTAAATGGATTATTACAGGATGTTTCCCAACCTTGGCTACAATACCAGTCTGGATAGGCTTATATCAAGCACTTTCAAATGTAGCAAATGAGGTACAAAAGAAACTGGTTAATTGCATTACCATTCTCTCACATGATTCATCATAATCAGAGCTAAGACATTATTTTTTGGCTTTATCTAAATCATAAAATAGGGACTGCTTACTGAAGGATTCTTTTGGATTCCTTCTTTGGGAGGACCAACAACCATTGCTGCTCGGCAAAGCGGATCAGGAATTTCCTGGCTATTCCCGTTTGTGGTAATTGAAACTCAATGGTCTCCAGAACTATCAGCTTAGAGTTTTCTTCGATGATCACCATTGTGATTCTCATAGTATATCTTACCCGTTTTTGTCATTGCTTATTTTCCTTGAAATCTTTTAGAAGTGGAAGATATATATATGTCAGCCAATGATATGAATTAGGACTCTGAATAATGTGTCTACTTTGCAGGACGGCCATCCACCACTTGGTTGGCATGATACCGCTGCATACCTCGTTTTACCTGTTCTTCTTGTTGTATCACAGTTTGTCTCGATGGAAATAATGAAACCTCCACAAGTAAGTTCCATGTAGTTTGATCTCTAATTTTTTGCATTGTTTCCTACTGGCCATGTTGTACTGATCTTAATCCTGTTTCGGTAGACAGATGATCCAGCTCAGAAGAACACGCTTCTTGTATTTAAGTTTCTTCCGTTCATGATTGGCTACTTTTCTTTGTCTGTTCCATCTGGGTTATCGATATACTGGTAATTTTGATAATTTATTAGTCCTATTTCATATGCTGCCGTTGCACTGAACTATACCATACATAAAAATGCTTGAATTGACATGCATGTGATCAGCTGTACATGCTAAGATCTATACTTAATATTACATGTAGATCTATCCTCGTGCAGCAATCAAGTTGAACAAACTCTGTCCTGCCTTTGTCTATCTTGAGTCTCTACGTCGACCCATTGCTAGTTTTTAAGCCACATAGCTTAATAGCGTAAACATCAGGATGCATCAGTTTGTGGCGTCCGGGATAACACTAGTTTATTAACAATTCTCATTTTCGACGAGGCTGTCATCTCACACACCCATGCGTGTTTCCACAACAGTCCCCAACTAGCTAGCTTGACTTTCATTTGCTTGTCTGCTGTACGGCTCGTTCTAACCCAGGCTATAGAGTAGGTCTCAACGGTGCATCTCGATTGGCAAGGACTAAGGAGCATTCTTGCTCCATCTTGGCATTCGAGATGGCTCGAAGCATTCTTCTTCTTCCTGTGGATTGACCTCTTTCTGAGGACTGTGAGAATGAATTCCAGCAGTAAGTTTTTGCACTTCCTCTCCCACACCAACAGAAGTCCGCTGGAAAGCCTTCATGGTTTACAAGACCACCAGTTCTACTGAGTATTTTATGTTAGTTTTATGTAGGAAGAAACATTAAGGGAAAGTTGAAATGATGCAGTACTCATCTGTCATGTTTGTTAACTGGTATGGAGATAGAATCTCACCCTAGGCCTTTCCACTGTTTTCTTTATGATAGATGACGATTCTTGAGAAGAATGAATAGATGTAGGGGATCAATATTTATTTCTCATTACTGGAATATAACTTCTATGAAGGTTTTTCTGACAACCATCTTTAGAGGCTAAACAGGATAGATTACCAACATCTTTATCAATAGAAGATTCTGTAAGAACTATAGTGTTAAGTCAAAAATATTATATGGGCAATGCATTTTAGGTTTGTCAATGGGTTGGAACAAAACTTGGTCTGTATCTGTCTCTCATCTAGTTATATGTACTAACTTTGCAATTGTCTAAGCCATACTGTATAGAATCAACCTCTAATTGTAATGACCTACCACTACCAGATTCTAAACTAGCCCAGTTGCCCTAGTTAGGTTCTATGCATAAAAACTTTAAATTATTCATTTAATTATTCCATACAATTGTATTGTATATTATATAGATGTCTTTCTCTATTATTCATTTAACTATTCCTTACAATTGTATATTATGTAGATGTCTTTCTGTGTACTTTATATCAGCATGGATAAAGTTCTAAGTTTGGTTTCTTGTATGGTGTATTTTTTCGTGATTGTTGTTTTGTGGGCCATTTTTTCCATAGATTTGCCAAAAAACCATTTATGCAATCATTACAAGTAACTTATTTGCACACTATATGACTGACTTGCATGTGCTATTGTATAACCTAAAGCAAACCACTAAAGGATTCAATGTTTTAGGTTCACAAATAATGTGCTTAGCACAGCACAGCAAGTATGGCTACGCAAATTGGGAGGTGCAAAACCTGTTGTGAGTGAGAATGCTAGTGGGATAATTAGTGCTGGACGTGCAAAACGATCAGGTGCTCAGTCAGAACAGAAGGGTGAAAGGTGCGCTTGAGTTTTCAATTTCTTTTTTGTTCTATGCTGTTTCAGAATGTCATTTACTGACTAGAATCAATTCTGAAGCAGATTTAAACAGCTGAAAGAAGAAGAGAAGAAGAAAAAGAGTAAGGCACTGCCTGCGGATGATCTTCAGGCTTCAGCTTCAGCTGACTCCGATTCTGAAGATGACTCGGACAATGAAACTGAATCAAAGGTGAACTGCGCAATCATTTCACATGACAATTTGCTAAATTGTTATTTAGGAATTGTCTAACAATGTCAAAATGTGCTGCGGAACTTGATTTCTCTTTTTTGGCAGAAATCTGTGCTTCATTTTAATATTCCCAAAACATCTAACTACCAGATTACAGGGGGACCCATCCATGATACTTTGTTCCTTTCTAGCGTTCTTTTGGTTTGAGAGTTTATCTTTAACAATCTTGTTATTTCTCTTCTTCCCCTCAAAATATGATGGATTTTTTTTTTGGGGGGGTGAGGTTATTTTGCTTTATGACCTTGATGTTATTATGAGAGTTTTGAATAGGTACTTTTATTGCACATCATCCTGTAATAAACCCCTGATATTAACCATGCCTCAACTTTTTCTGACAGTAAAAAACCTCATTAATGACAGTACTCCCATTTTCTACATTCGGAAAGCTCCTACTTCTTATTTGGGGCTGTTCATACTTCATCTATAATGTTCTGTTTATTGAAATAGCAATCTACTTCAAAGTTACCCTCGTTAAAATAGTGAAGTAACTACCACTAATTTTTAGAGACTACCTTGTGAGTATAAAATTGTAAAGATACACAAAAGTTTACTTTTCCGTCTCTCATCTAAATGGTGTTCCAATTCAGAACAAGACCTTCATAAATTGAGGTGGAGGGATTATAATATTTATCGTTAAAGTTGAGACATAGTGAGCTCTAGTTACCACTGCTGATAGTTTTTTTGATTTATGCATACATGTGCTAAAATTTATTTCACATAAACTACATATATATATATTATTATAGCTTAGAATAAATATAAAATTTTCAGTATAGTTGAGTGCTTGTGCGATTTCATGTTCTTGGTGAGTATTTATACCAGTATCGGAAAACAAAGTTTTCTGGTGTCATTTTATTAATACACACATGTATCCCTTTTTTCTGATTATGAATCTATTTAAGAGTGTAATTTGGTGTTTCCAGCAGGATAAGGAAGTTCTTGAGGAGGCATATGCTTCTAGCAGTGTCAAACCAGTTCCTTCTGAGCCTAGGAGAAGTAAGCGGTCAAAGCGGAAGCGTGCGGTATGACTTTATTAAATTTTGTAGTTACAGTGAACCTTGTATATTGTTAAAATTGCCAATTGATATATAGTGGCCATTTTCTTGCGGGTCATTAGCTTAAGGTACAGCTATATATTCATCACCAATTTATTGTTAGATTGTGAATGTGGCGTGGCATATACTAGCGATATGAACTGGTCGATCAGCATGTCAAGTATACCTAATTTGTCTAAATCAGAGACGAGAGGTTACAGATTATCAGAGAAACATGAATATTTTATTCCTTAACTAGTTAATAGAAAACAACAGCGCTACTTTTTCCCCCTTCTCTTTTGGCAGGTTTTTTGGGGGTGGGGGGTTGGGGCGTGTGGAAGAAGGGGAGAGAAACACTTTTCAAATAAGCCACAAGTAGATAAAGTGCCTTTTCCATCTCAATCTAAAAACCTTGAAAGCTGATGGTCTAAATTGTTCTACATATATTAGGCATGACCGAGCAGTTTCGTGCTAATGTAATGAACTCATATTTAGAGCAAGTTTAGCTAAATTTATTTAAAAAATGTTATAATCCCCTAATTATAACATAGCTCTAGAGCTTATAATTGGAATTTGTTTTAATAATAAGCTCTTAAAATATTTGATAAAATAATGTCACAAACTTATAAGATGTAAATACTGGCAATTTCAAAATTAATATGGTCAAAATTAAAGAAATTTGTTAGCATCTAATAAAATAAGATAGGGACTCTTTAATGTTTTAAGGATTACTTTCTTATTTTGGGAGCCTATAACCTATAAGCTCCTCTAATAAAATTTTTGCCAAGTACTTTAGGATTTTTATAAGCTCTCTAGTGGTTCATAATATACTTTAGCGAGCTTATAGTTCATCTATACTTTCTTAGTAGCATATGGATACTATGTGAATGACAGCAAAATCGAGAGTGAAAATTAGATATGTTTGACATGGGATCAAATCTCTTGTTCCGCATTCCGGTTCCACTCTTTATTCTACAATAGTGGATGAAAACACGTGTACAAGATGATGTCATATTTGTACACGTGTCTTTCACCAGTATCGTGGAATAGAAAATTGGAATCCCTTTGACCTTTGCATGGACACCCTGAAATTTTAAAGGCCAACCATGTAAAACTTTGTGGTTTGGTCTATGTCGTCTTGCCACTCCTAGTAAGTTTTTTTACTTATTTGTTTTTATGCCGGGTGACCTTGCCCTGCAAGCATCCAACCTTCCTTTTGCTTTTGCCCCGCTTGGCTATTCTTTATGGTCACTTTGTGCCAAAAGCGAGATAAACCCATCCCTCTATTTCCTTCGGTAAACGCATTCGCGAAAGCTTTTGAGTAATTGTTGTTCACCAACTTTAGGTGATTGTGATAAATTGATTTTCATAGCTGACTTGGATAAGGTCAAATCTTTTAAAGAGCCTCATATTGAGAAAAGCTAAACCGAGTCATCTGAGAATTCAAACTAATGTACAAAGTACACTGATCGTAAGACCGATTTCTATTATTTCTAACCACCAACAGCTATGAAGAAATATTTTGTTCTACTTGCATTATTTTGGCATTTTATCAGGCCTTAGATGGCGGACGATGATTTCCAACTGGGCTTGGTCCAGATGGTGTCTTACTACGAACCTTCTTCTCGTTTGCTGCCCTTGTGTTTATCTGTTCGTAGTACATGAGTGCATTTTTAACCATTTCATAAATTTTAACAGAAGCATAGTAAAAATTTTGGAGGAAAAATATTGTTTATGTTCTTACCAAAACTTTCCGAATGTTACCACCTTTATTGGTTGAGTTATATGCAGCAGGGCTGACCTTGAAGCTAACTGTAAAAGATATTCAAATTTCAAAATGTAGCGGATCTCATAAAAACAGGACCAGATTTCCCCTTCCACTTAACTGGATGAGTGACTCGCGTCATTCAGATAAATATGGTGTGTTAATTGTTTGAATACATCTACACACGTCATTCATCCAGATGCTCGAACAGGAAATCCGAGTCCCTTAAAAACCGGTATCCATACTAACTGAAAACATGATTGATTGGGTAATGAAAGAGGAGATTGTATATTTGTATTAAGGTTGTGGTTTCTGTGAAGGGATAGTTACAAAAAAGCCCCTGAGGTTTGAGCTAATTACAAAAAAACCCAATAATTTTTGAAAATTACAAAAACCCGCTGAGGTTTGATTTCGTCTTACATTTTCCCCTCCAGAAGCAAAAAATATTTCAAAACCCCCCTTGACATCTATAAAAACATTACATTTAATCCCTTAAATGTAAGATATAAAATCAAACTTGAGGGATGTTTTTTTGTAATTTTGAAACATCTCTTGGTTTTTTTGTAATTAGCCCAAACCTCAGGGGTGCTTTTGTAATTATCCCTTCTGTGAATGATTTTTTTTTTGAGGTAATTCTGTGAATGATAATAACAAGCTGATAGATGGCAGTTTTGGGAAACTTACCTGATTTTGTTTCTTGAAAACTAACACCTTGCTGTTGAAATCCCACCAATACAAGCCATATCAAGAGAAGAGGGTACAAAATCTGTATTTTTTTCATCTTAAGCTTTGAGCTACCTATAGAAGAAAAAATGAGTAGAAATTATGAATTAGATTATGTGGGCATCTCATCTCTCTGGTACTGACTGGTTTATGTCTGCTAATTATAGCCTACCTTGAAAACATGGAATTTTGAGTAAAAGGTGTGCTTGGGATCCTATGCCAGTTTGGCTGGTGGGGTGATAGAGATGATAGGAATCTGGATTTTGTTCTCATTGTGAGTTGACTTCTTTGTGCTCATCATTGCATTCATCATAAACTTGAGTTGAATTCTTTCAGGTCATCATTGCATCAACTATATGTTTGTATAGCTCTGCATGGTGGGGGTGGGGGCTGACTTGGCTTAAATTGTTTTGGTAAAGAATAGGGATAATTACAAAAACACCCAAAGGTTTGGGCTAATTACAAAAAAAACCCAGAGTTCTTTGAGAATTACCAAAAAAAACCCTTGAAGTTTGATTCCGTCTTACATTTTTCCCGGTGATTTTCGAAAACATTTCAAAAAAAACCCTGACATTTGAAAAAATATTACAGTTACCCCCCTTATATTTAAGACAAAAACCTGAAGGTTTTTTTTTTGTAATTTTGAAACATGTCTGGGTTTTTTTGTAATTAACCCAAACCTCAGGGGTGTTTTTGTAATTATCCCTAAAGAATATTATGGGAGTGTTTACAATCACTAAAAAAAGTGATTCACACCTTTTGGCTTAAAAATTTATTTTTTAGTGCTTGCAAATATCAATTTCTGATTATAATTCTGCTTCATTTAATCTGAATCCAGAGGTGAGTGCTTTAGATTTCTGATTCTACTTCTGATTTGATTTTAAAATCAAATAAACTCTCACAACTTTTTCACCAAACAATATCAACTGCTGATTCTATTTGCAAATACTGCTAACTTGTGATTTTGAACTATTTTTACTTATGCTACAATAAATCAATTCTTATAAAAGTAAAAGTTTTGCAAACATCCTATATGTAGGTAGCTCAAGTTTAAGTTCAAAAAAGGAGAGCAAGAAAGAAATAAGTGGACGAGTATTTTAATTTTCACTAAATTCATGCATGATACTTGTTAGAGGTGTCAATTTGTGTTGTGTTTGGGTCGCGTGACGTGTTGAGACATATTCAATCATTATACTGGCAACATATTCAGTTAATTAAAAAATATTGCAAAAAACTACATAATAAAAACATAATCGGCTCAAACGAGTTGATCGTGTCATTTCAGTATAACCCTAGATCGACTGTTTATTATTCGTGTTATCGTATCGATTCCACTGTGATTATGGTCCCGACATGTCAAGTTTCAATCTAATCGACTTATAACGCGTTAGGTTTGTGTCGTGCTTTTGTTCGTGTATAAAATTGACACATAATATTTGTGCTTAATTGTGAGTGTGGGTAGCCATACCGCTTCAAGCATGTCTGTTTGTTGTACAATTAACGAATTTCAAAAAAATCATGATATTTTTGTTGAATTTGAATATTTATTAGGATCGATGTTATGCTCTGTTTTTGATATGGCCTCACTTTGAGTGGAGGCTAACTCCCTTAAATTTTAGAAGAAAAGAAATTACAGAAGAATTGGGGAAGAAGAGATTTTTCATTAAAACTTGCTTACCTTCAATCCTTCCAAATTGACTTTTAATGGAAAACCGAAAACCGGACCTCACAACGTCACTAACAATTCCCTAACAAACTCGCAAGATTCCCCACCTATTTTAAAAACAAAGAAAAGTAAATCGAATAACAAAAAGGAAACCAAAACTTCATCGACTATTATGCCCTCCCGGTTTCTTCTAGACCCACTTACTTCCCCATAGAGTGATCATAATCCTTCAGCCATGCTGGCAACCTCACTGCACGCTTGGGCCTAATCTTTGTGTATGTTTTGCCAGGCCCATTTGCTAATCCATCTTTCATTTCTTCATTTGGGCCCATAGTTTTATTTCCCTCTTCAGTAACTTTATCTTTAGTGAGGCCCATGGAAAGGATTGGCCCATCTAAGTTATTGCCCTCCACTAGACTCACTGGAAATGACAAGCTCGTATCATTCCCTTCCCCTTTAAATTGCACCTTGTCCTCAAGGTGAAACTGTGGATAAATCTTGCAGAAATCTTCTAACGACTCCCAAGTCGCCTCGTCGAGAGATCGCCCTTGCCATTGAATAAGAATCGAGGGTGGGGCTTACCATTACCAAAGACCGCATTTGTGAGTCGAACAAAAAAGCAAGAGGAGCCTCAATCGGATGGTTCAATGTACTCATACTCGGAAGCTCAAACTGGTTTGCACATTAGTTCCTCGAAATGGTTTAAGAAGCAGACACATGAAAAACAGGATGAATGCGACTGGAGGTAATTCTAACTTGTATGCCACTTTTCCCACCTTGCTAATTACACGAAACGGCCCGTAATAACGCTTAGATAGTTTGTGATGACGATGTTGTGCTCTGAGATAATTGACGATACGGTTTGTAATTTCACCAACACCAAATCTCCCACCTCCAATGTTAACTCCTCCGATGGGCATTTGCCTTAAGCACCATCCGATTCGTGCGGCTAGTAAGTTTGCTCTCAAAAGGCGAAGTAATTCGTCTCTCCTCTAAGGCTTCATCCAAGGCTTGAATCGGTGTCGAACCTCGGGTATATTGAGGAATGGATGGAGGTAAACGTCAAACATCGCTTTGAAATGGAGTCATCTTCGAGGCCACTATGAAAACTCGTGTTATAGTGAAATTCCGCCAACACAAAGAATGTTACCCAAGTATGAGGCCGTCCCTGTGTAAATGTGCGTAAATATTGTTCGAGAGTGCGGTTTATCACTTAGTTTGGCCATCCGTCATGGGTGATACGCGCTTACTCATCGCCAAAGTCGTCGTGCAATCGAGCTTGAATAAATGTTGCCAAAAATTACTCACAAAAATGGGATCGCGATCCGAAACAATGGAACGGGAAACCCATGGTGACGCACCACAATGTCCATGAACAAGGAAGCCACTCTACTTGTTGTGAAACTCAGAGGTAGAGGACCAAAATGTGCACCTTTAGTCAATCTGCCCACTACCACCGGAATAATCGTATTCCCTTTTGAAGACGGAAGACCGTGATAAAATCCATAGAAATATCTTCCCAAATCATTTAGGAATAGCAAAGGTTGTAATAGACCGTTTAACCTGGGTCGAATATTTCACTTGTTGACATAAAAGGCATTGGGCAATATGAGCTTCCACCGACTGCCGCATTCGTGGCCAATAAAAATTAGCCGCTAACCGCACCAATGTACGCTTGACACCCGCATGCCCGCCACTCGGTGTATCATGGAATTCCTGCAAAAGTGTGCCACAAAGAGAAGAATTTGGGCTAATGACATAACGACCCCGAAACATTAACAACCCCTGATGAATAGAATAAGTCGAAGGCAATTGGCCGTGTTGGAATTTTTCATGAAATTTCTGCAAGAAGGGGTCAGATAGATTTTCTTGGCGTAACTGATCTAACACCCCAAACGTGGGACCCGAAACCAAAGTAAAGAGAACACTAGGGGGTTGCTCTAGTACTGTAGAATCTTCATGCTTGCGGGATAAAGCGTCAGCTGCACGGTTAGCAGGTCCCGGCTTATATTCAATCCGGAATTGAAAACCCAATAACTTACGAACATAAACCTGTTGGTCCGGAGTTTGTATGACCTACTGCAAAAGTTCCTTAATGCTCTTATGGTCCGTACGAATCACAAAGTGATGCCCCAAAAGGTATTGACGCCATTTTTGCACCGATTCCGTAATGGCATATAACTCTCGATTATACACTGAAGAAGCGCGAAGGCGAGGTCCCAGCTTTTTACTAAAATAGGCTATAGGATGTCCATCTTGCATGAGGATAGCCCCAATCCTGGTATTCGAAGCGTCCGTTTCTATCACAAATTCCTGAGTAAAGTCGGGCAGGCGGAGCACCGGAGCTTCTGTCATGGCCCGTTTAAGGGCTGTAAAAGCGGACCGAGCCTCCAAAGACCAATCAAAGGCATCGTGGCATAACAAATCTGTCAATGGGGCCGCAATCTTGGCATATCCGGCGACAAAACGACGGTAATAACCCGTCAACCCAAGAAATCCCCTCAGTTGTTTAACCGTTGACGGAGTAGGCCAATTCAACATGGTGGCAATTTTGGCAGGATCCGCTCGCACCCCCGAAGATGAGACAATGTGACCCAAGTAAGCAATAGATTCTTGACAAAATAAACACTTCGAGAATTTAATGTAGAATTGGTGCGTGGACAACTTTTGAAAGACCATTTCCAAGTGTATCACATGATCTGATAAAGACGGGTTGTATATGAGGATGTCGTCGAAAAAAACGATAACAAACCGCCGGAGCAAAGTGGAAAATAATTGATTCATAGTAGCTTGAAAAGTGGACGGTGCATTTGTTAACCCGAAAGGCATGACCAGGAATTCGTAATGACCCCCCTCATGCGTGCGAAATGCTGTTTTGAAAGTGTCTTTTGAATGGACCTGTATTTGATGATAACCCGCCCTCAAGTCTAATTTGCTAAAAACTGTAGCGCCACCCAACTCATCCAACAATTCATCGATAGTAGGAATAGGGAATTTATCCGGCACCGTCACAACATTCAAAGCTCTATAGTCGATGCAAAACCTCCAAGAACCATCTGTCTTTCGGACCAGCAAGACCGGTGATGAGAATGGGCTGGTACTAGGTTTAATGATCCCTTGTTGAAGCATCTCTTTTACCAAACGTTCAATTTCAGCTTTCTGGAAATGAGGGTAGCGATACGGCCGGACATTGATAAGTTTCGTGTTCTCCATTAAGTGAATGCGATGATCAAATGCTCTGTGAGGTGGTAAAGTCGAGGGAACTTGAAAAAGATGATGATATTTCAGTAAGATATCCATTACCTGATGCGGGGTATCCGAAGCAATAGAAAAATCCTCAGACGGTGACGGAGGAGCCGGAGGACATGGTACCAGTTCAAACATCTGAGCGATGGAGTCACTTGATATCATCGCCTGGAGTTGGTGGAAAGACACGGGATTCGGCACAGGAGTACGCTCGCCCTTGATTGAAACCTGTGCCCCCTGCCAACTAAAATCCATGGTAAGTTCAGAGTAATCATGAGTGACGCGTCCCAACAGTTGCAGCCACGGGAACCCCAACACGACATCCGGACCTTCCACCGCTAACACATAGAGATCCACTGTGAATACCAACCCTTGAATCGAAAGAGATGTGGAAGGACAAAAATACTGACATAAAAGGGCAGCCCCACTCCCCGTAGAAACCCGAAAAGGTTTAACGGGCTGCACTGGTAACCCCAACTGTTCCACAACAACGGGCTTGATGAAATTATGGGTGCTCCCACTATCAATCAACACCTTGAAGCAATGTGAACCATAAAACCCAGATACACGCAGAGAACGCCCCGGAAAGTGACTCGACAATGCGTGGATACTCGAGACGTCGCCAGTAATCTCCTCCCTGGATGGGTCCACGTCCACCTGAGGATCCCCGGAGTCTTGTTCGTCATCCTCTTCACAACCGAGTAACAACAAATATTTGCTCTGACAGCGATGTTGTGGGCCAAACTTCTCGTCGCAATTATAGCAAAGCCCCCGCTCACGTTTCTCACGGAGTTCTGCCGGAGTAAGGCGACGCACCGGCAAGGGCGGAGTGGGAAGTAGGGGAGGCAGTTTGGATGCTGGAGGCGGAGGGTTAGCTGGAGGGTTTTGTGGGAGTGGAGAAGAAAACGAAATGGGTCGAGGCCCAATTGAACGAGAAACGGGCTGAGCATGAGAAAATTGGGGCCCCACCTGACCAGAAAGCCCTGCTGGCCCAAACGTGGAAGGACCACGATGGCCCAATCGACCCACTGGGTTTTCATCTTCCAATCGAGTAGCATAAGCTCGAGCCATTGCAAACGCTTCCATTAAAGAAGCTGGCCGGTTGAATTTGCAACTCTCGACGGAGCTCGGCCTGCAGCCCAGTGACAAAGAAACTAATAAGGAGAGGTTCGGAAATACCAGTAACCTTGTTCAATAGAGATTCAAACTGAGCGACGTATTCGGCCACAGTGCCAGATTGAGTTAACTTGGAGAGGTCACCCTCATAATCATCATAAACAGTGGGTCCAAACCGATGTTGAACAGTCGCGATGAAAGTTTTCCAAGTAGGAACCAAACCATTTCGGCGGGCCCATTGAAACCATGCCGCGGCACGACCATCCAAATGAAACGAGGCAATTTGAAGGCGAGTGTTCTCCGGCGTGCCATGAAAATCGAAAAATGCCTCAATCCGAAATAACCACGCGGATGGATCAGACCCATCAAAATGGGGCACGTCAAGTTTCAAGGACCGTGGAGGTAAAGGATCAACGCGGCTGGGCAGGTCGGGGGTTCTAAGCAACACGGTGGAAGAGGAGGCTTCCCGATCAGTCAAGGCGTGGCGGAATTCAGTTCGAAGATTGGCCATTTTGGATTCGACGGTGAGTAAGAGTTGCTGCAACTGGGTGGTAATGGAAGCAGTTTGGGCATCGAGCAAATGTTGCAAATGGTCGGAGGACTCCATACCTGCAGAGAGGATGAGACGAAATGAAAGCACCAGTGTTATGCTCTGTTTTTGATATGGCCTCACTTCGAGTGGAGGCTAACTCCCAGAAATTTTAGAAGAAAAGAAATTACAGAAGAATTGGGGAATAAGAGATTTTTCATTAAAACTTGCTTACCTTCAATCCTTCCAAATTACGACTTTTAATGGAAAACCGTAAAAACCGGACCTCACAACGTCACTAACAATTCCCTAACAAACTCGCAAGATTCCCCCACCTATTTTAAAAACAAAGAAAAGTAAATCGAATAACAAAAAAGGAAACCAAAACTTCATCGACTATTATGCCCTTCCCGCTTTTTCTCTAGACCCACTTACTTCCCCATAGAGTGATCATAATCCTTCACCCATGCCGCAACCTCACCGCACGCTTGGGCCTAATCTTTGTGTATGTCTTGCCAGGCCCATTTGCTAATCCATCTTTCATTTCTTCATTTGGGCCCATAGTTTTATTTCCCTCTTCAGTAACTTTATCTTTAGTGAGGCCCATGGAAAGGATTGGCCCATCTAAGTTATTGCCCTCCACTAGACTCACTGGAAATGACAAGCTCGTATCATTCCCTTCCCCTTTAAATTGCACCTTGTCCTCAAGGTGAAACTGTGGATAAATCTTGCAGAAATCTTCTAACGACTCCCAAGTCGCCTCGTCGAGAGATCGCCCTTGCCATTGAATAAGAATCTGAGGGTGGGGCTTACCATTAAGCAGCACCGTACGAGTCGAACAAACAGCAAGAGGAGCCTCAATCGGATGGTTCAATGTACTCATACTCGGAAGCTCCGAAACTGGTTGCACATTAGTTCCTCGAAATGGTTTAAGAACAGACACATGAAAAACAGGATGAATGCGACTCTCTGGAGGTAATTCTAACTTGTATGCCACTTCTCCCACCTTGCTAATTACACGAAACGGCCCGTAATAACGCTTAGATAGTTTGTGATGACGATGTTGTGCTACAGATAATTGACGATACGGCTGTAATTTCACCAACACCAAATCTCCCACCTCCAATGTTAACTCCCTCCGATGGGCATTTGCCTTAAGCACCATCCGATTCTGTGCGGCTAGTAAGTTTGCTCTCAAAAGGCGAAGTAATTCGTCTCTCTCCAATGATAGGCCCTCAAGGCCAAGGCCCTAACTCCACCACAAAAGCTAGCTCATGAGTGGAGGTTTGACCCAACTTTAAGTACCAATCCACAATTGCTTGTGGATCCGATGTGGGATCGTATCATTGCCGTCCCCTTGACAAGCCGGACGTCCGCGGACGGCTCTCACTCCGAACTCTTCGCGGCACCAGGTAGCCCTTTTCCCCTTGGACGGCTTCACTCCGGACCTTATCAAGCACCAGGTAGCCCTTTCCCGCAGCGCACCGGCTCTCAATGAAAGCACCAATGATAGGCCCTCAAGGCCAAGGCCCTAACTCCACCACAAAAGCTAGCTCATGAGTGGAGGTTTGACCCCAACTTTAAGTACCAATCCACAATTGCTTGTGGATCCGATGTGCGATCGTATCAACTGATGCGTGATATTTGTACTATTTTTGAGTGGGGATAATTTCATAATAGGGTCCAAATTTAAGAAAATCTATCACTTCAAGACCTAAAATTTCAACCTTCTCAAATTAAGACCCAATTTTTATTTTTTTCTCAAACCTGGCCCTCCCTCAAATTTTGGGTTCTCACTTCAAGACCCAAAGTTTCAACCTTCTCAAATTAAGACCTGATTTTTATTTTTTTTCTCAAATCGGGTCCTCTCCCAAATTTAGGGTTCTACTTCAGGTTTAGAATTAACAAAAAGAGAAATATTAATTTCATCTATCACGCCAGCTACAAAAATTATTTTTCTTTCTCTTTTCATTTTTTCGCTCATTCCTTTTTACCTAATTGATATTTGTTTCAACCTGTAAAATTCAATCATAAAAAGAATGAGCGAAAAAACGAAAAGAGAGAAAAATAATGTTTGTGGCTGACGTGATAGATTACATTAATATTTCTCTTTTTGTTAAACTTTAAAACCTGAAGTGCGAGCCAAAAATTTGGGGGAGGGCCCGAATTTGAGAAAAAAAAATAAAAATTGGGTCTTGATTTGAAAATATTGAACTTTTAGGTCTTGAAGTGAGAACTCAAAATTTGAGAGAGGTCCCAATTTGAGAAAAAAAATAAAAATTGGGTCTTGATTTGAGAAGGTTGAAATTTTGGGTCTTGAAGTAATAGATTTTCTTAAATTTGGACCCTAATATGAAATTCTCCCTTTTGAGTGAGCTGTGTCGCCTACCCAGTGCATGCCCATTGTTGGTGGGAGATTTCATTATATGTATTTTTTTTAGTACATATCTTGTCACTAGGGATGGCAATGGGGCGGGGCGGGTAATTGAATACCCGGACCCGCCCTGCCCCGCCCCGTTTTGAATTTTTTGAGCTTAAAATTAATTTAACAAAGTGTATTTTTTTTTGTGAAATTTAAATATACTTTTATATTTTTATAATATTCTCTAATGTATTATTGTAAATGTATTTTTTTGTGAAAGTTAAATGTATTTTTTTATTTTTATAATATCATATAATAATAATATTAGTGTATATATATCTACTGGGGCGGGGCGGGGCAATTACAATACCGGACCCTTTGTCCCCGCCCCGCCCGCCCCGCCGCCCCAAACACCACGGTCGGTAGGGCCAGCCGGTCAGTCCATATTGTCATCCCTACTTGTCACGGGGAAGAGTGGTAAGAGTTGAACCACATACTTCTGGTCTGAGCATGAGAGTTTTAACCACTAGATTACATTACAATTCCTCATTATATATAAACTTATTTAGAGGATGTTATAAGGTTTTTAATTTTATAAGGTATTTTTAGAACTTATAAATTTTAATTCTAAAAATAAATTATTGAAGTGTTTGAATATATTTACTTTTTATTTTCTTTAATATTTTACAAGTGATTTTAGAGAAAATTCACTACACTTTTTGCGGGACTTATATAATAAGCTCTTTTACGGCTTCGGAATACTTATTTCTGTCAAGCACCGGAGGAGTGGCACGGGACGGGTTGGAGCGGGTTTCGGCATTCTTGTATCTGCCATGCTAAGGATCGGGCGGTGTGAATCGGGGATGGGGGTGGGATCGAGTATCCCCATATGTAATTTTTATAATTTAAATAATATTTTTAATTCTCAATTTATATATCTTAACAAAACATATACAGATTTTGTTAAAGAGAGCCGTTATTTGCACCCTCATTTCTCATAAATACACTTCACCCCCTATTTTCATAAAATTAAAATAGCTATTATGCATTTATTGTAAAAAAGAGAATTCTAAATACACCCAAATTTTTTTTTTCAGATTTTTTTTCTTCCCTAGAGTTTCAGTTGCTAATTTTTATTTTTTGCTATCGTGCTATTTTAATTGTAGCATTAAGTGCGAAAATGTGTCATTTTTAATAGATTAAAGATTTTACGTGTTGAGTTCGAAGTGATGTTATAATTTTTGAGTTTTTTATTTCAAGGTCGTCCATTTTTTCCGCCATGTTCGAATAGGCACCATCGTGCCCTATTTAATACATGACACAATCGTGCCACATTTTAAAATAGGGCACGATCGTGTCACACTTTTTACATTGGTTTTGCTTTGAGAAACTGATGTAAAAAGTGTGACATGATCGTGCCACACTTCAAAAAAAGTGGTTATCATTTTAAAATATTAGATTATCATTTTTCTAGAAAATAATATTGTCATATATAATATAGGGTTAATTACAAAAAGAACCCTGGAGGTTTGACCTAATTACAAAAAAGAAATCCAGCTATTTTTTGAAATTACAAAAAATATCTCTGAGGTTTTATTTTGTCTAGCATTTAACTCTTTCATAAGCAAAAAATTTTCAAAATTTCCCTTAATATTTATAAAATCATTGCAGTATACCCCTTAATTTTAACATTAAATCAAGCCTTAGGGGTATTTTTTATAATTTTGAAAGTTAGTTTAATTTTTTTGTAATTAGGTCAAACCTCATGGGTACTTTTTATAATTATCCATGTAATATATACACAATATAAAATATATTTAATATATAATTATATATATGAAGTCGGGATGGGGCACGGGGCAGGATGACCTCTGCTCCATTGACATAATCTGAACGGGGATTTTCCATCGGGTTTAGGGTGGGGGTGGGTTTCCCCATTAAGTTCGAGGCATTTTGTCATCTCTTAGCACCCTCTTTATTATGTAATGACTAATGCCAAATAGATTTATCATAAATCATTTATAATCAGTTGAATACTTGAATGTATATAATATGATGTTATCATCATATATAATGTAATAATTGCGGATATTTTTATTTAGCGGATCATTTCATGAGTCACCGTTTCATAAAATTTGGGACAGGCTACCAAATTTATAGAAATAAATTATGCTCTACTATGAAGTATGAACTAGATCGAATAGTACATTATAACCTCGATAATTTAATATTCAATTAATTAATAACTTCGTTTAATTAATATTTTTGGTCGATCCTAACTTTGGAGTAATAAGTAAACTTAATAATTCGCTAATTTAATATCTCACTAAATTAATAAATATTGGCAGTATCTAGATTATTAATTTATAGAGGTTTAATTATACTCTCTACATCCCAATTATATAGTCCAATTGGACTTTTACACAGATTAAGAAAAATATTGAAAATTACAAGTATGTTGATTTGCCCTAAATTACAAAATACATATTAAATACGGTTATGGTAGTAAAAGAATGAAAAAAATATTATTAAATATGAAAAATGAACTATATATTTGGGAGAGTATAAAACTAAGTTTGTGGGTGTTTGGATTTGCAAATGATGATGCCATCTAATGCATGTTGGACTCATCATATCGGCCTAGGGAGAATCAAGAATGTATATATGTCTATAACAGAAATAGGCAGACAATCTGATTATCATGCCACTGGATGGGGTCTAACTTCACGTTACCTTGTCGGAATTTGTTTGTCTTTTATTGCAATTAAACTACCGACATGTTGAATATTTGCTTCATTCTCCTTTTTTTTTTTAAAAAAAAAAAAACAAGGATTCAATATAATATAAAAAATAAAAAATGGACATTGTTCTGAACAAGTAGCTTGAAAAGAAAAATAGATATAAAGATTTCATGAGAGAAAAAAGAAATGAAAACTATGATCGAAAGAAAACAACATTGTGGTTACTCAGCGAGATTGTGGATTAAATATTAGATATCATGGTATAGACGTGTCATTCTTTTGATCGGACTTGGGACTTGGTGGCCAAACTTCTATTTCTTGTAGACTTTCGAATGATATTTTATCTCATCTTTCAAAAGATTAAATATTGGCCTTCTAATAATAAAAGCTACTGTTTTTGTGTTTCTATCTAAAAAACTCATTTTGAATTCCTCTCCCCCCTCCCCCACACCAAAAAAAAAAAAAAATTCAACTTTTATTTTTCCAACGTTAAGCTTCTATTTGCAAACACTATTGACTTCGATTCTTAACTAAGTTAGCTTCTGCTATAATAAATAACCTAATCAGAGTATAATATGTCTCAACAGGTTGGAGCATAAGTATTCTAGCCCACTACACCAAATCTAGATCAAATATATATTTTATTCTTAGTTTTTTAATTTATATTCATAACCAATTTATTTATCTATGCAATTAATTTATAGCTTATATTTTATAACTACTAATTAACTAAATAAAAGTTACATATCATTAATTTCACATTTATTAATTAATTATATTACTAAAATAAGCACTTCAATTAATATCACAATAAAGAGAAATGTTACATTTTACACATACAATAATAAAAAGACTTTCACAAAACAAATAGTAACGGAAAATAGTTATTTTGATCCGTTGAATCGTAATATAGCGTGTAACTTCAACTAAATGTATTGATCATAAAATTTTCATCTCAATTCTGTAAAGTTTCTTATTGAATGATGATTTTGAAGCTAAATAAAGATTCAAATGACAAGAAATGGAAGAAATTAGTTTAAATTGCACTTTTGGTTCCATAAAATAGGAGACATTGCAGTTTAGTCGAAATTTCCTCTTTAAGTTACAATTACGAGAAACTAACGGAGGGACCAAAATTGCAAAAAAAATGAAAAATGAAAAAAACTAATGACGGGACTAATTCTGAAAAAAAAAATGTTCTAATGGAACTAGTTTGAAATCATGGGACTAAACCACAATGACCCCAATTAATGGACTAATAGTGCAATTTTCTCATAGTCGATGTTATCACTTATCAGTCAAACTTAAATATCAAAAAATGTTATTTCTTAGCAAATAAAGTCTTGCTCTAGTGATATAATGGTAATCGGGGCCTAAAGCCTAGGTGGGGTTAGGCGAGGTTAGGCGGGCCCAATCGGAAAAAAATCGTAGACGGACAAGAAGGGTCTATCGCTTAGGCGGGGATTAATCGGGGCTAGGCGAGAATTTTTACAACAGAGGTTGTTCATGCTCTTGTAAGAGCAACTTGTTTATATCCTAGTCCGACTGCTTGGTTGGAGCCTCCGTCTGTTGTGGTAGCTCACCTTGATAAAATTTGTACCTCCATTTGACATAATGAAATTTCCTTTCAAAAAACAAAAAAATGATAGAACAAAATAAAATCCCAGTTTGATTTAGCCTAATCTAATGCCGTTGAAGTCTGTTTTTTGACCAACTACCGACTATTGACTTTTGACCAAAGTTAGGTGCCCCTAATTCTTGGGAAATTTCATAGAATAAAACCTAATTCTTATTTCAAAGTTGTGTTACATTTATCTTATTAATTTAGTTATTTGTCACCCCATATCATGATACAGGGATATAGTTTTATACTTTCAAAATTAAATTATGTATAACCCAAAGTGTTTTAAAAACCGGACGGTGAGCAAACCTGGTCATGCGGCCGATTCACAGTTCAACCGGTCATACTTGGTTCAACTGTCGGTCCAACTAATTTGATAAAAAAGAATAAAATTTCCTTGTTATATTGTATAAAATAATATATTAATTATTATGTAATACATCTTTTAAATGGAAAATATATAAACAACAAACTAAACAATACCTCACATTGCTCAAAATCCAAAATAAAAATAACTAAATCTTAAGTAGCTGAAAAACAAAATTGATTATAAAACAAAAAAATATATAAATTCAATTAGGTCCCTACATGTGCATATAATGAATTCATGATAGTAGGAGAGGCAATGTTTTCTTTTCCCAAAGCATTTTCATTCTTTCAAAATAAGCCAAACATTAATATCAGCAGAATCTTATCAATTATTATCATAGAAGACACAAGAAAAGAAAAGATTCCTTCTCCCAAATAAAATCAAACATAATTCCTCCAAAACAAATAACCAACCATTCTCAATAAAATCAAACGCAGCACATGTAGAAGCCAATGGCATAATCATGTTTCTATGTCAAATATAACTAGAGCAAAATGAAAAATATGAAGAAAAAATATATATATATATATATATATATATATAAAGATGGTGTTTTAAGGTTATTATTACTGCTTAAAGAGCAAATCTAATTCATTGTAAAACACTTGCATTCACCAAGTATTTGGCTGAATTTAGATTTTTCAAAACATCTTATTTATGGGCTTTACAAATAATCTTATAAGTTGTTTAATAGATCATAAATTATGAAAAATATAAAGGGCTTAATAGATTTTTTTTAAAAAAAATGGAGCTAATTTATAGTCGTTCACTGTTTATTAACAAGAAACAATGTCCCCTCAAAAAAAAAAAAAAAAACAAGAAACGGAGGTTGTATTTGAATTAGGTTAAAAGTCACTTAAAAGTATTTGAAAACTGAAGATGTCAAATTCATAAATATAAGGGGTAATTACAAAACCACCCCTGAGGTTCGGGCTAATTACAAAAAACTCCAGAGGTTTTTGAAAATACAAAAATAAACCTTTAGGCTTAAAAAAGCATTTCAACCCCCCCCCCCCCCCATATAATAGTATTACCCCCCTTCAATTTAAGACATAATCAATCTTAAGGGGACTTCTTGTAATTTTGAAACATATTTAGATTTTTTTTGTAATTAGCCCAAACC
This sequence comes from Rehmannia glutinosa, assembly GCA_016081115.2. NCBI lineage: Eukaryota > Viridiplantae > Streptophyta > Magnoliopsida > Lamiales > Orobanchaceae > Rehmannia > Rehmannia glutinosa. Next base: position 449,817 of record JABTTQ020000018.1, read on the forward strand.
TCAAGGTTTTTTTTGTAATTATCCCTAAATATAACTCTTTTATATTTGTTTAGATAATTCCCAGGTATAATGGATTTCATTCAAATCCATATAATATTAAAGTCATTTGAAATCCTTACTCCAAATCCTTCCTCATATTCAAATTTCAAATACCTCCATCTAAACTTACTCACATGATCACTAAAATTACTCACATAATACGACATTTCATGGAACATATCATGAATAATATTCCAATTAAGATGTATTTTTTTTTCAAAAAACTTGGTTAATCATCAGGTAATAAGGGATTAATCTAATTCTAAAATTCACCAACCATCCATAATCCCAATCACTTTGGCATCTAACCTAAACCCCAGTCTACAGCTATCAATACTCAGAATAAAAACCAACACCTTGAGCCAAGTTGAAATCAATATAATCTGTGTATTTCTGTCACTAGTTATTAAAAATCTACTCAATCAGTAGTATATCAGCACTTAAGTGTCATCTAGTCACAATACCTCATTTTCAAGACAACACGAATTCATTCGGAGGGCGAAGGCAGACAGGAACCTCGTGCTCCTCGGGTCCCACACGATGTTTAGGCACTTTGATCTCAAGAACCGTTCCGCTCTTATCAAAATACGCTTCAAGCTTGGCATCGTCAGGGATTCGAGTGGGCAGTGGGATTTCCCTTCTGAACTCTCCCGGGGGACAATGCTCTGGAGCTGGATCAGTGAGCTTGAACGTCCGGTCACTTCTCTGAATAAATGGCATGCATGATGTGCTCACAGACGAGATCTTCACCACACCGTGCGTGAGATTGTTCCACCAATGGACTTTCACCTTCTCAGGGTCGGCAAAAGGTAAAGTAACAAGTATCAAGTATCCTTCTTCATCCTCGTAAATAGTTTTAGCTGCCGAAACAGGGCCGTATACATTTCTCATCACACCGGTAAACTCACTCAACCAAGGAGGCTCAATAGGATGGAAATCTGCTGCATCTTGATGTCGATCTCCATTAAGATCATTAGGCAAAATGCAATCTTCGTCATTTCCTTGTGCGAAAAGATCTTTCCTCTTCTTGTTACAAACGGCTAAGAGATCTATTCCGTTTCCATTTACATGGTTCGATGGCTGAGTTGATAAATTCAAACCGGACCCATTAAGCAGTTTCTTTGCAGGAAGGTGCGAATTATTTTTTAATGAGGGAAATGTTCTTTCGAGCTCAAAATCTGTATTCGGAAGGTTTCTCCATGAACTAAACTCTTTTGCCTCGGGTGGGATACAAAAGTTAATATCTCTACCAGTCAGTTCGACCCACTTCTTCTGTTCATCCTCATCGAGGCCCATGAGATTAGGCGATGGGACAAGTTCTATCCCGTGTAAACACTGCGGATTAGAGAGTCCCCTATAGTGCTTTCGCTGCATTTTGTGAGAACGCACAAACCCCTTATCGACACTAAATGGAAATGGACGCTGACCTGGGCGAGCATGGCCATTCATGTAACTTCTCAACTGCATCTTACCGAGTGCATTCTCGGGCCTCTCCTTAAAAACCCACATATACATATTCTCCATATCATGCTGCACTAGGAAGACATCGAGTTGGAGATCGGACTTTTCAAAGCCAGAAACCCCATTACTATCCCAAACTATGCTGCACTTCGATTTCTCTTTCAAAACAGGCTTGAAATAGAAACTAAAGAAGAACCAAGCTCCCCACACACTGTCCAATCTCTTGGCGCACTTCCGCCCGATTTTAGGCAAATCGATAAGTTTATCGGAATCATTAACTTGGTGACCTAGCCCGACCTCAAGCATATCGAAAGAATCGTGGTTCCAAGATGGAGGAGGAGGGCTTCGCTCAGCGGACAACGGAAGATTAATATCCGGTGGTCCGGAAAGAATAACTTGCCTATTCATATCTCGTTCAGGCTCATCATGAGACGTCGCAATTGAATCCATAGACAAGAATGTTGATGGCGGATAATTCTCAATACTTAAGCTTGTCAAAAAATCTTCCCCCATTTCCTAAACCTAACCTTCTTATTAACAATTATAGGTTTATGTTAAACCAATCAACAATTCCAATATTCAACTAAAAACCACACTGAAATCAAGGGGGAAAAATATCATCCTTTCTACAGAAGTTCCAAAGCAAGGAACCCCTATAAAAACACCGCAGGACTCATTTTCTCACGCAAATACTGAAATACACAATATTTGAATTCAAAATATATAAATTCACTGATGAATTTTAACAATTGAAACGATGTGCGATCAGGAAGATCAAAATCTATGAACCCTAATCAGGCAGAAGAATAGGGGAAAAAAATGCACAGTCAATGAAGGGCTACAGGAAAAATTAAAAGGAACTCCGGGCCATAATCATAGAAAACAGGAAATCGGAAAAATACCTTCAAGTGGATAAATCCACAAAAAAATGCGAAGATCTTAGCGTGTAATTCTCTGCAAAATCAACAATGGAGAGACGAAGAGGAAGATTGAGATTAAAGTGAAGATAAACGGCGGATGATTCCGTTAGAGAAAACGTTTGTTTGATAAGGGGTGTTAGAGGAGATGACGATAGTCGATAGATGTTTTGTGATAAGCGCTTACGCGGATGCGACATCTAGAGCTGTCAAAACGAGCTGGATTGGATTGGACAGGACCTATTAGACTCAGGGGAGAAATAGGGTAGAGCCTGTCAAATAGTAATCGGGTCACTATTTTTTGAATTTATTTCTACTAAACCCATGAAAATAGTCAAAATATACATAAAAAATCAGGTTGATTCGTGTTTTGGGCCGAATGGACCGAACAATATAGGCCCCATTAATTTCGAGCCTAAAAAAATATAGCTCGGCCCGGTCTTTAATAGGTCTGATCTTTTTACCGGCCCAAGTGGGCCGAGCTCACTTTGACAACTCTAGGACCAGTGAGATGTCAATTTCGGCGTGGTATAAGCACCGAAATGAAATCTAATTTTAGATGCCCGAAAATAAGTTGGGGTTTTTTGGCCCGACCCTGTTGGCCCATTTCTTAGTGCATTTTTGTGGCTGGGAAGGACTGAGCTCCAAAAATGGCAGCCCGAGCACTGTTTGGCCCGACTCGATCCAATTTTTTTTTTGTTTGACCCAACGGATTGGTACCGTCCCGGCCTATTTGATGCCTCTAAGGACCACCCACTACAAAGAAAAAGGTTAATTGAAGTTCAAGAAAATAAAATCTCATTTCAGTCCTCGTTTTTTTACGGTTTTATGAAGGATTTGCCATTTTCATGACAATGAAAGAAGAAGAAGAAGAAGAAGAAGAAGAAGAAGAAAAGAGCCGGGAAAATTAACTTTTTTTTTCTTCCTGTTGACGTGCGTTTTGGTCAACAAGTAGAAATACATAAAAGGTTTAACACATGCAAATGAAAACGTGCGTAACGTATCTTTATTTCTGGCTAATTATGCCTTTCTTTGTATTTTTTCACGAAAGCCGGAATATCGGGTCGGTCTTTTTATCATTTTTTCCTATCTGTCCTCTCTTTTTTTCCTTTTCGACTTTTTTATACCCCTTTTGAGTAAGTGGGGTTTACAATAGTCATCTTTGCACTAACTATTCATTAATTAATAAAATAGCAAAAAGCGGCGACACATGTCCCTCTATAGTTGTGCATGTCATCAAATTTGCCACTTGTCGACTTCTCTTCATAATTCTCGACATGTGGCGGTTTTCGATACCGATAAAGTACTAAGCATGGGCGTGTGATTATTTTTACGAGGTTGTCGCGCGTGTGCTTCATATTGAAATGCGGGTTCGGGGCTCGGGGCTCGGCGGCGTGTTGTGGTTGGGCTCGTAGATTGGGCTCGAGTGGCCGCGAGCCTAACTCGTGGCGTGTCGTAAATGCGTTATTGTTGACGTCACTCGCAGTCGCCTACTTGGAAATGTGTTATACGCGATGACGGGGATTAATTTCTTGGCTCGGCTCAGGTGTCATCAAAGGCCCCAAGTTTGACTTGAGAGAAAATTCTTTGACGTCGGAGTTAAACTTTAATGCTAATGATGAACAATTAATGGGAAAACGGATTTTTCAAAGGTTTTGTTCTTTCCTGGTACCTGTCGCGTAGCAATTAATGCTTGAAACGGCGCATTTAATTGGGTTGCCATAATGACAGACACGTGGCATCTCGTGGTTGGACCAATCTTGCGCAGCAAAAAAGTTACGTCGATTCTGTCGTGGCGTGGGGACACGACGTTTTCTGTCATGTTTGACGGCTTTTGAGCTTTTAAAAGGAGAGTCCTTTCGAATAAACGTCCCGTTTATCGAGGAAACTTATCTATAAATACTTTTGTTTTTCTTCATTATTCACTTTCGCATCCTTTAACCCTTGGGCTAAGGTAATTAAACCGAGCAGAAATTTCGGGTCGGCTTCCCAAGTTCAGAGACTTCGAACTTAGGTATTTTTCCGAAATACTCTTCCTTTACCTATAAATGTCTTCTTTTGAAGATAGTAGAGTCGTAGCTATAGTGTAGAAGTTGAAATTGAAGATCCTCCATCTCGAACCCTCTGTTTATTTTTCACAAAGACGGCGATCTCCGCCCCCACCGATCCGAGTATTATCCAGATATCTTCTCCAGATTCTTCAAGAGGTGGAACGCCCTGGAGCGACGACACTATCTTTATCTTTGACGCCTTGACCGTTTATAGAGAAGGAAGCGTGTATCAACCCGGGGTACAAGAGAATTCCGGTGAAGAATCGCCAAGTGTTGATTCTAAATCCGCGTGCGACCCAGGAAGAAGAAGAAGATATGGATCCATCCGAGTAGGAGCGCGACAACGAGAGCGAGTAGATGAATGTCCCAGGGATTCGAGGTAGGAAAGGCACTAGGCCCATAGGCCACCGTAATGGCGACGGCCGACAAGGAGGAGGACCCGTCTTCGTGTCGAGCCTCGTTGGACGCCGAGTGACATAAACGATATCCCGAGCATGTTGATGATTCGGGAGGTGGATGAGCTCCGGCGGATGTACCGTATTCCGAGCGGTATCTACTTTTGGGTAGGGGGACGGCACGGAAGTTCCCAAAGACTCCACCGGAGGGTTGCACAGTTGTATTTGCTCCTAGCCTTTTATATGGTTTAAGATTTCCACCGCGCGCCTTCTCACGCGGTGGTTTTGCAAGTGGGGTATGCATCCGACCAGTGCACCCTATTTCTTGGGGAAGGATCATCGGTCTCCTGGTGATGTTTCACCTGGAAAAATATCCTCGCCCCAAATTTAAGGAGATGAACGAGCTCTTGGTATGGCGAGCGACTCCATCGTCACGGGGTCACCATCCGGATGGTATTACGTCTGACCCGTAGGGTATCCGGACGGTTTGGTGGAGGTCTCTCTTCTCCTGCGAAGGAGTGGAAGGATAAATGGTTACGGGTGGCGAGTGGCAAGCTCGTGTGGGGGATGGAGAAAATGAGACCGTTCTTCATCCCCATCAAATTTTGTTTTTAGTTCTGATAAGTCTTATCTCTTCCCTTTCTCTCGCTTTTCTTTGTTTGATTGTTTCCTTTTCATAATTGTCCTTTCTTTCCACCTTTACTGAGAGGGCATCAAGGGGCCTCTGTCGCCCACTTTTATTCGGCGGAGAACATCCAGGCCCGTGGAATCATGGACGGGCGGATTGAGAGGTTGGCCACCGAGGCCAACTTGGCCGCACTGGTAGTTTGAGGCCTTTCGCTCGCCGCCGACCCCCGGCCGAGGGGGCGGCTCGGGATGAGGTGGCCGAGCGCGGGAGGTGGAGGTCGAGAGAGTGCCTGTGAGAATCCTCTCGTTAATGAAGAAATACGGCCCCATTCTCCGGGGATCACCGGCGAGAATCGAGCAAGCTGCGCCGCCTCCCGCGACGACTAGTCGTGGGCGAGCATCTCCGCGCCCGTAGGCGAACCACGTTTCCCGGAGCCGCGAGTGCGGCTGTCGTTCGAGGTAAAGACATCGTATTTCTTCCATTTCCTTTTGAGTTGTCTTTTTGTTTTCTTTTGATCTTTCTTCTAATTGATGGTTGCTTTATGCGGGCGTGGCTGGATTTGCGTGCACGCCGCAGATGTGAGGAATACAAAGACGGCGAACTCGGGCGGCGCCAATCAACTGCGGATGTGGAAGCGGCTCGGAGAGAAGATATCCGGGCGAGAACGTCCCGGTGATGGAGTCTGGAAGTCGGCAGCCCGCCTCCTCAAAGGAGAAGAGGGGAATTGTGATGGAGGAGCTCGATCGATGAAAGGGTTGGTCGAGCGGCGCCGAACATCCCGAAGCGACCCCGGAAAATGAAGGTCCGCGAACTTTCTCGGATGACCTCGGCAGGGAAGGTCATTTCATTCCTCCAAACCAAGCAAGAGATGAATATTGCGAGGGAATGGTTGGACTACGCCTCGGTGGTTTGTGGAATTCGTTCGATGTGCCACGCCACGGAGGAGCAATCAAGGATGGTCTTCTGGGAGAGCGGTCGGGCCGCAATGATCGCCCCGGCCCGTGCCGGACAAAAAGCATCGAGCAATTGCGCTCGTAGATCAAGCCAAGAACAAATTCAATATCTTTATGGCCATATCGGGCGGATGATTGGCTCTTATGGCATGCGGTTGGGGAACCCGCGAGTTGGAGAAAAAATATGCCGACTGGAAGGCGGCACGGGGATCTCGCAGGAGGCCTATGCTACCCTCCAAGGGGTGCAAGAATCTTTTAAGACTCAAGCGGATGAGGCTATAGCTCGCCAACTCCGAGAGAGGCTAGCTGCGAGGGCCGAGGCAGAGCGAGATCGGCCCGCAAGGTGAAGAAGAGCTCGGGGTTAAAGTCGCCGAGCCGAACGTGGCCGTCTTGCCCACCGCCGGTGAGGAAATGGAGAGGCGCCTATCCGATGTACGCAGGGAGGCTGAAGAAACCGCCCGCCGACAAACTGAGGAAGTTCGTAGAGAGGCCATTAAAGCTTACAAAGACTCAGGAGTATGCATTCATGTTAACTGTGGCCATGCGACTAGTCTCCAAGAAATTCTTGATTTACTTGGGGCGGGCGTCATCTTGTTGCTCGGCTTGGAAGATTTGGCTCTTCTTCCGGAGGCCGATCTCAATACCCTTCGGCCGAACTTTGCGGAGGCTTCTAATGCGCAGGGCTCTCCTCCGGATGTGGAAGAAGTCGCCTCTAGCGGTGCCGTCGATATTCCGCCCCCTGCTCAGTCTTGATACTTTTATATGTAGCCCTAGGTAGGTAATTTGGCTTCGTGCCTCGAGATGTAACGGGCTCCGGCCTCCCCTATGTAATTATTTTTGAAATAAAAATGAATTGTTATTTTCCTTTCCTGTGTATGTATTTCAAGCTTTTTGTGGATGCTCGGCTCTTTCCTTTTTGTAAGAGTGTTGCTGTCTTCTTTTTCCTCTTATTTTCAAGACGGGGCTCGATTTTGAGTTTACGAGTGAGGGGTCCGCTCGCTTTAATCGATTCTTGCACTCGGGGATATAAACCTGTCCATTTCGTATTTGAAATTTCGTGTATCCATTTCGTATTTGAAATTTCGTGTATAATTTGAGTCTACGATTTGCGCAGTGCGTAACCAAGTCTTGGTATTGTGCTCGGTGCGTAACCAAGTCTTTGTATTGTGCTCGGTGCGTAACCAAGTCTTTGTATTGTGCTCGGTGTCTTTATTTTGGTGCTCGGTGCGTGACCAAGTCTTTATATTGTGCTCGGTGCGTAACCAAGTCTTTATTGTGCTCGGTGCGTAACCAAGTCTTTATTGTGCTCGGTGCGTAGCCGAGTCTTTGTATTGTGCTCGGTGCGTAGCCGAGTCTTTGTATTGTGCTCGGTGCGTAGCCGAGTCTTTATTGTGCTCGGTGCGTAACCAAGTCTTTATTGTGCTCGGTGCGTAGCCGAGTCTTTGTATTGTGCTCGGTGCGTGACCAAGTCTTTATCTTGTGCTTGGTGCGTAACCAAGTCTTTATTGTGCTTGGTGCGTAACCAAGTCTTTATTGTGCTCGGTGCGTAACCAAGTCTTTATTGTGCTCTTTCGGTGCGAGCGAGTCTTTGTATTATTGTGCTCGGTGCGTAGCGAAGTCTTTATTGTGCTCGGTGCGTAACCAAGTCTTTATTGTGCTCGGTGCGTAGTGAGTCTTTGTATTGTGCTCGGTGCGTGACCAAGTCTTTATCTTGTGCTTCAGTGCGTAACAAGTCTTTATTATTGTGCTTGGTGCGTAACCAAGTCTTTATTGTGCTCGGTGCGTAGCGAGTCTTTATTGTGCTTTCGGTGCGTGCGAGTCGAGTCTTTATTGTGCTCGGTGCGAGCGAGTCTTTATTTGTGGTGAGTAAAAACTTCGTTTTCCTTTAAAGAGCTCACGAAATACCGGATGAAGGGATAATTAGCCGGAATCCTATCCGGATCGTAGAATGAGATCTTTATTGATAATACCGCCAGGTATGCTACATTCCATGGATGCGTAAATTTTTCTCCACTCAAATATTCTAATCGGTATGCCCCACCGGATAAGACGTGGGCGATCCGAAACGGGCCCTCCAGGTTGGCTTCAATGGGCTCGGTTGAATGCCCGTTATCTTTTTCAATACAAGATCGCCGACCGAAATCTTCTTTCTTTTACTTTCGAATTGTAGTACCTTTCGCTCCTTTGTTTATACTTTGCATTTTTCATCTCAAGATCGCACCTTTTTCTTCGAGCAGTCTAGTTCGGCTCGGAGCGCGACCTCATTACGTCTTCTTCAAAATTTGCAGTCAAGGTAGGGACTCCAATCTCGACAAGGAATCACCGCCTCGGCTCCATAAGCTAAAGAAAAAGGTGTTTCTCCGGTGGGTTCGATTCGATGTGTCGTTCGTATGACCATAGTACGCTAGGTAGTTCCTCCGCCAATTGCCTTTAGACTCTCCAATCTCGCCTTCAGGGTATACTTGAGTATTTTATTAACGGCCTCAACTTGTCCGTTCATTTGGGGTGGTATGGAGTTGAGAAATGGTTTTTATGTGGAAACCTTCACAAAAATTTCGGAATCTTCGGTTGTCGAACCTGTTTCCCATTATGTCGTAATAATTGAATGTGGTATCCCAAATCTACTGGATGATAGATTTCCATACAAAGCTCACAACCTTTTCTTCATCTATTTTTGCGGAGGCTCCGCCTCCGCCCATTTTGTGAAATAGTCCACCGCCACAATGGCATACTTGACGCCCCTTTGCAATGGGTAGTGGTCCGATGAGGTCCATTCCCATTTGGCAAACGGCCATGGGCTAAATACGTAAGTAAGTTGTTCGAGGATGATATCGACTTGTGGTGCAAACCGCACCTCTCACATCTTTTGACGAGGTCGGTAGCATCCTTTTCGGGGATGGCGATGTAGTATCCTTGCCGTATTAATTTATAGGCCAACGCGTTTGGCCCCAAAGATGGTTGCCACATATTCCCTCATGAACTTCTCGAAGTGCATAATGATCTGTCTCGAGAAAGGCGTAGAAGTGGGATGGAGTATCCTCGTTTGTATAGGATGCCGTCTACTAGTGTAAACCGAGCCGCTTGAGTTCGTAGTGTTCGGCCTCGGCTTTGTTTTCGAGTTGAACTCCTTTTTCTAAGTATTGGATGATTGGGGTCATCCAAGTCCATTCGGCGGTTTCGGTTGTATATATTTTCTTTGCACCGAGTGACGGGCATGATGAGTATGATATTGTGACATCCGTGATGGCATTCGCCCCCTGGACTAGAGCCGAGCCGAGCTAGGGCATCCGCTTTAGAGGTGTCAAAACGGGCCGGCGGGCGGCCGCCCGTGGTCGCCAAAACCCGCCACTTGGCGGGCGGGGCGGGCGGCCCGCCGCCAGTGGCGGGCCGAGAAAGCCTCAACCCAACCCAACCCGCCTTGTCTTGCGGGTTGGGCGGGCTCGCCCGCCAAAAATTAAAAAAATAAAAAAATAAAAAAAATATTTTTTATTTATATTATTAATTTTAATGAATTAAATATACTAATGGATAACAAGTAAATATTTTATAAAAATATTATATATACTTTTATAAGAGATAAAAATATAAAAAATCAATTATCCTATTTTTTTTTGTCTATTTTATCTAATTTTTCATTTTTTTTTTTTTTTTTATTTTTTGGCGGGCTAGCCCGCCGGCCCGCCGACCCAACCCGCCAAGCCCGCGGCCGCGCGGGCTGGAAGCCTAGCCGTTAGCCCCCGCCTTTGGCGGGCTACTAAATACTTAACCCACCCCCTACCTTAGGCGGGCGGGGCGGGGCGGCCCGACGGGCCTGGCCCGTTTGACAACTCTAATCGCTTGCATGTTCTCGGCTCGAGGCACATGTAAGACTTTTGTCTTAAAGTGTGACAACCTTTTCTTGACCAAATCCAAATATTGTGCAATTTTTGCTCTTTTGCTTCGATTCGCCGTTGATTTGATGAACGACTAAGCGAGAGTCATCGTGCACCAATAGTTGTTTTAGGCCCATAGAGGCTGCCATATCTAAGCTGCTATGAGCGCCTCATATTCGGCCGTTGTTCGTTGCGGGGAAGGCGAAATCGACGGCCGAGCAAAGTAGCATTTCTCATTTGGATCGATTATCACGATTCCGCCCCCGCTCGACTGCGGTGGAAGAGCGTCAACGAATAATTTCCATTCTTGGTCTTCCTCGACTTCTAATTGTATGGAAGACGTGAATTCGCCACAAAATCGGCTAAAGCCTTGTCCTTTTATTGCGAGACGTGGCTCGTATATAATGTCAAATCGCTAAGTTCGACGGTCCACTTAATCATCCGACCAGGAAGTATCGGGTCGGTGTAACACTTGTTTCAACGGATAGTTCGTCAATACTATAATCTTGTGTTCTAAGAAATATGGACGGAGTTTCGCGCGCGCATGTAATTAATGAATAAGCCGACTTTTCCATTGGTGGGTACCGGAGCTCGGCATCATGTAACGCTTGGCGGTGTAATACACTTTGGATGTTGAATAGAGCCATCTAACCCGATTTAACACCGGCCGATGGCGTATTCGGATACCGCCAAGTACAAATACAGTCCTCCTCCCCTTGGGTCGGTTTTTGTAATATAGGGATTGAAGATAGGTGTTGTTTGAGGGATTCAAAGGCCATCTCGTGCCGCTCGGTCCACTCAAAATTTTTGTTTTTCTTTATGATTTCAAAGAAAGGTTTGCACTTGTCGTGGACCGAGAAACAAAATCGGTTAAGGCGCCAATCGGCTGTTAGGCTTTGTACCTTTTTACGAGTTTGGGGATTCTAGGTCGGTGATGGCTTTGATTTTGTCTCAGGTTAGCTTCAATCCCCTTTGGTGACCATATACCCCAAAAATTTACCCGAGCCGACCCCAAATGTGCATTTTTCGGGTTTAACATCATCTTGTACTCTCTCAAAACAAAGCAAACATTTTATTAAGATCGTTTAGATGATCGGACATGTACGGTGATTTTACTAGCATGTCATCTACATAAACTTCCATAGTGTGACCTATCATTTTCTCAAACATCTTATTCACTAACCTTTGATAGGTCGCACCAAAGATTCTTCAATCCGAAAGGCATCATCCTCAGTAATGTGAATCCCCAGAAGCGAGAGAAAAATGAGGTATTTTCTTCATCTTCCGGGTGCATCCGTATTTGGTTGTAACCCGAGTATGCATCCATGAAGCTCATCGGCTCGTGTCTGCTTTGTGGCATCTACCATGTAATCGATATTTGGCAATGGATAAGCGTCCTTAGGGCATGCTTTGTTGAGGTCGGTAAAATCCACACATAAAGGCGCCATCGGCGATGCTTTTCTTTACCAAAAACAGATTGGCGACCCATCGAGGATAGAGGGCTTCCGGATGAGCGATTGTCTAGTAGTTTGTTAACCTCGATTTCGAGCGCCGCCTTTATCAAGGCCGAGTTTGCGCTTTTTTCTCGATGATGGCGAAACGTTAGATCAATGTTAAGACGGTGGCACGCATACTTGGGATCAATTCGGGCATGTCCGCATGAGTCCATGCGAAGACGTCAAGATTATTTCCAAAAACTCGACCAACTCGCTTCGATATGGTTCGGAAGATCATGACCAATACGTAGTTGGCGCCCTCGCTTGGCTTACCGACATTGATTGTATCAACTTGTTCTACAGGTTCCGCTCGTTTTCTTTTCTTGCTTTGCCCCTCCTTGATTTGCGGGGCAATTGCCTGTCTTCTCGCAGCCCGGCTCGGTTTCGATTGCGGCTCGCTTCTTCCATCATTCGCTCCTTCCCGGCCGACGACTTGGATTATCCTCCCGAACGATCACCCCTTTCTGCTCGGATTCCTCTTCGGGCAAGGGATTATCTCGTGTGATTCCAATGGTTTGCCCTTGTTCTGCCACGTTAATCTCCACCGGTCGGAGTTTAAGAGAGCACTCTCGTGACTCCCTTTGATTCCCTTTATGTATAGCTTCGCCATCAGACGTTGGAAATTTTATACAAAAATGATATATTGAAACGGCTGCTTTTATATGATAAAGCAATGGCCTTCCAATGATAGCATTGTACTCCGAATCGGCATTGATTATTTTGAATGTTGTCATGACAGTCCGTTTATGCAAACCTTGTCCCATTTGGATGGGCAAATCAACTTCTCCTAGTGGGACTATCCTTCCTCCTCCAAACCCCAAAATGCTATCATTACAAGGACGAATATAACTATCATCCACGTTTAATCTTGAAATGCTCGGACATAAATGATGATGAATAGCTTCCGAGTCAATTAAAATTTCGCGGAACCAGGAATACCCAGAATCGGTGCCGTGATGACCAGAGGTCGAATGAGGATGGACCACCTGGTCGGCATCCGCATCCGAGAACACAAAGTGGCGGTGGGTTGGCCTTCCTTGATTTCGCCACCCGAACTTGTCTTTCGGCATTGGTTGTTGTGCCTAACATCGCCTTTTCTTTTCTGTTGGAGCGCCTATCCTCCATTGTGTTGGTATTGATCCGACTAACACTTGACATCATGAGGATTTTCTCCCCTGGTTTTCGGTGGGCGGCGGCAGGAGAGCTGGGTTGATTACGCGCTCCGGGTTGACGCTGAGCGATCTGCGGTGGGGTGGTAGCTCATGAACGTATCTTTTAAGGCCGCCCTGTCGAACAACCCGCATAATTTCCCTAATTAGATCTCGCACTCTCAAGATTATCGTGACCTATCGATTTGTGATAGGCACAGAATCGACGCGAATCTAATTTTGATGGCTCAATTTTCGAGGCCGAGCGGAGGCAACAAATTCAGACCCGTACTTCACTCCATATGGCCGACGGAGTGTGGGTCAAAGTACTCCTTAAGCGGCGACTTCGGCTCTCGCCTCTTGGCGAGCTCTAAATCCGGTGGTCGGGTTTTCCGAGAATGGCCGGAAACCCGACCCCGCCCACCATCGGTTCTTTCCTTCCGTCCTTTCTTACGTTCCCTTGCCGGTGCTCGGGCGGTTACTTGCCATGGCTTCTTCCGCAAGACAAATATGGCGTTCGCGGATTAGAAATTCTTGATACGAGGTCGCCCCGATTCGTGGATGGAGTAATTAAACCATGTTTCGGGAGCCGCCCATCCGGCCATGGTCGCGATTAAAATGGCGTCATCTGACACCGGTTCCATCTCTCGAACTTGTTTGTTAAACCGAGAAATATAACTCTTCAGGGGCTCGTCTTTCCCTTGTTTGATGTTTACGAGGGAGTCTTTAGGCGCGGCTCGGACTTTGGACGTTAAGAAATGTGTCGTAAAGGCGGAGGCTAGATCCCCCCATGCTTGAATGGATCCCTGCGGCAGGGTCCTAAACCAACGGTGGGCTCGGTCGCCCAAAGTCAGGGGGAAGGCCCTGCAGAGGATGGCATCGCTTGGACTGTATAGTTCCATCCATGCTAAGTACTTGTGAACATGAGTGGTCGGGTCGGTTTCCCCATTATAGAGGCCGACCTGGGGGATTTTCAACTTTGGCGGTAATGGGATCGCCAGGATTCCAGGAGAAAATGGCGACGGAACAGCTGGCTGGCTCCATACTGGGGCGGTCTTCGAGATCGTTTCGCCATCCGGACCGCCTTCCAATTCGTTTAGACGGCGACGTAGGCGGTGTATTTCTACATCCCGTTCCTGCCATAAGCTAGGACCTTGGACTTGATCGACCCTGAGTTGTTCCCGCTCGTCCGGAAACCTGAGCCGGGAACTTATCGATCGAGCTGGGCGAAAGGGATCAACTCCCAGTCGTCCGGCGAACACTGAGTGGGCACGACGATGTCGTGTTTGCTCTGGAAATGACTCTGCTATACGACTTTGCTCTTCCTCATTTTCTCTTTGCCGTCTTCTGTCATGACGGACATGTTGTTCATTACCCGAATCGCTTGGGCGGAAGCCGTGGCGAGGAAGCCCGGGAAGTTGAGGATTAATGTTAACATTTAGTTGTGGGTTGAGTGGGTTAGTATTTGCAAGGAATGGGGGGTGCTTGAGAGTTCGTGGTAGTAGCGAGAGTTTGTGATATGAGTTGGTTCATTTGTTGTACAAAAGTTGGGTTGGCAATTAGGCGAGCGAAGGGAAACAAAGTAGTGCTCCCTCGCCTAGTTTGGGGTATATTTTGGCCATTAGTAGTCTGGCCAGTTTGGTTGTTCAAATGTTGCTCTTCAGTCACACGAGCATTTCTCGACTGATGACTCATTTTGTCTGTTATGAATAAGCCAAACGTTAAATTTTACCTGGTTTTTACTTAACTTGCCTGTGCTTGGAATTCTGACTGGACCAATACGGCCCCTTCTTCTAGCGCCAATTTGTTGACGTGCGTTTTGGTCAACAAGTAGAAATACATAAAAGGTTTAACACATGCAAATGAAAACGTGCGTAACGTATCTTTATTTCTGGCTAATTATGCCTTTCTTTGTATTTTTTGCCGAGCCGGAATATCGGGGTCGGTCCTTTTTTATCATTTTTTCCTATCTGTCCTCTTCTTTTTTCCTTTTCAGACTTTTTTATACCCCTTTTGAGTAAGTGGGTTTACAATAGTCATCTTTGCACTAACTATTCATTAATTAATAAAATAGCAAAAAGGGCGACACATGTCCCTCTATAGTTGTGCATGTCAGTCAAATTTGCCACTTGTCGACTTCTCTTCATAATTCTCTGACATGTGGCAGTTTCTGATACCGATAAAGTACTAAGCATGGGCGTGTGATTATTTTTACGAGGTTGTCGCGCGTGTGCTTCATATTGAAATCTGGGTTCGGGGCTCGGGGCTCGGCGGCCGTGTTGTGGTTGGGCTCGGTAGCGATTGGGCTCAGAGCGGTGAGCCTAACTCGTGACGTGTCGTCGTACGTTATTGTTGACGTCACTCGCAGGTCGCCTACTTGGAAATGTGTTATACTGATGACGGGGATTAATTTCTTCCGGCTCGGCTCGGGTGTCATCACTTCCTTTTTCGTATGGAAATTATCGTAGAAGTATAAAAGATAAAATTTATTAATTATAATATATGTGATATATTTATTTTAAAAATTTATAATGGGATGTGAATATTTTTTTTCAAAATAGTATGCGCGAGATAAAAAAAAAAATATAACCATTATAGTTGATATGAATAATGATATGTTTTTATGTAAAAGGTGTTTGGATGTGAAAGTAACGGTTTGAAGGAAACAATAAATCTTGATATTTTTCTAAGAAAAAATCACAACCAAACAAAGTTTTGGAAATTCATAGATGAAAACTTCCTAATAATTTCTATAATTCTATAAGCAATTACTCTCTAATTGGTAATTGCTTTGCTTGATTATATTTTCCTGAAATGTTTTTCATTATGTTGAAATGGAAAACGTGTTTGGGGATTAAGGTTTTGGAAAATACCTTTTTAAATTTCTCAATCATTTAGGAATTAAATAAATAATATATATATATATATATATATATATATCTTACTAGACTCTCATTAGTTACAATAAAACAATACTGACAAAACAAAACATCAATGGTTGAAAATAAAGAGGAGAAAATATATATGGTTTATATAGAATACTCAATTAATATAGGTAAAATGCTAAATGCAAAGATTGCATACCAAACTTGTGATCGACTACAAGTATATAAACCAAGCCTGATAAAGTATTATAACTCATCCTAAGTTTGCTCCAAGTAAACACGATTAACTACGAATTTCCTATGTTGTGGACTCCCGAAAAAATATGCAATATCAGTGTTCACACTTTTGAATATTAAAAGTTTTTTTTTAAAGAAAAATTAGGCCCTTGTCATCATAGTAACAAAATTCTCCGAATTTTTGTAAAATACTCGAATAAAACACGATATTTTCATACGACGGTAAAATCCCGTATATATCTTTTAAAAATAATAATGTGACAAAATCTCCCGAACTTTTTCGTTAATAAAGCTTTTTATTCTCGATTTTTTTCCCATTTTAACAAAATTATACTATTTTAATTTATTTTCTAAATTTAAATACATTTTTATTAAATAATATAACTTGTACAATTAATTTATTGAGAACCTTCCCACTAAAATGTATAATTTTCTATAGAATTATTAAATATTTATATCGGTACATTCCCAAATTAATCACGTATTATACAGACGATTTTTGTCGTATAATCGAGATTTTGTCGAATTATTTACGAATTATCCCGAATAATACCCGAGACACGAATTTTAAGGGCTAACGAATTATTCCCGAATCCGAGATTTGTTACTATGCCTGTCATTGCAGAGATTCGAACCTGAGCATTTTTCACTGAAGAGAAATACTCGTAGCTACTATTGAATATTAAGAGTTAACTACAACAAATTGCTTAATTTGCCATCTATTAGGTTTTTGTTTATTGAATATGAAGAATGTGGTTCAATGTAATTATAATTTGATGCGGACGAATTCTATACTCAAATATAGGAGTTAACTACAACAAATTGCTTAATTTGCCATCTATTAGGTTTTTGTTTATTGAATATGAAGAATGTGGTTCAATGTAATTATAATTTGATGCGGACGAATTCTATACTCAAATATAGGGATGATAATTTCGACCCAGTCTGTGGGTACCCGGCCCAGCCCAGTCTAACCCATTTGGATGGTCCCGTCTCGTGATTCGGGACGGGGTGGGGCGGGTCTGGGTATCACTTCTGCCCCATGGGTACCCGCCCCGCCTAGTTTTTCTATTTTTAATATATATTTTGCATATATAATATATATTATAATATAATTTTTATGTATTCTTATATTATACATAATATTTATAAATTAGTAATAATAAATTTTGTAAATAATATAATGTAAAACTATTTTTTTCATTTAATTTAATTTGAAACGGGGCCGAACGAGCCCGCTCGTTCTATGTACGAGATGGTTTTGGATCCTGGGCGACCCGCCCCGATACATCCCATTGTCATCCCTACCCAAGTAATGAAGTCTTAGAGCTAAGTCTCGGGTCCAAAACCCTGATTGCAACTAGTTCAACTTCAAGACAAGAATGATAATTTTGGAGATTTTTAGCTCCAAATAGTAATCAACACTTATATCAACAAATAATAAGATGAATACTAAATGAAATCTCTCTATATATATAATAGTAGAAGTCCGAAACTCTTATTTTCCCGCTCTTTTTGCTTATTATATTAGGAAACAATTGTAAAAATTATAAATGGTAATTATTATAAATTCTTGTATTAGGAATGTATTATAAGAAAATCATTGTAATTATATAAATTAGGGAAACATTAAATAGTATCAATTCTATCTATATATAATATATATAAATTTTAAAACTTATAAATAGTATTTCATCATAATTGATATTGTATACGTGAGTTCTTCTTAAACATATAGAAACATATCTTCATCAATTATATTGTTTATTTGTTTCAATGGATAAAATTATATTTAGCTTATTATTATATTTGTTTCAATGGAGAAACATATCTTTCACGCCATATTGATATTGTTTTTATATATAATTTTATTTATTTCAAAGGAGAAACATATCTTTCACGCCAATTATATTTAGCTTATTATTTATGACAAATCCTCTTGTATTTATACTACATACATTACATTGAAGAAACACTTTCATATTGTTGATCCTAAATTCGAAGCACAAACACCAAATATGGTTTCATCTTCACGTTCTCCTCTATTTCTGTTTTCATCAAGTGTCCCGCCAATACCGATAGTATTGAACTCGAATACTGCAATAAAGAAGAGTTTTTATATACACTATATTGTAGATTTGTACGGACAAAATTTGGTGAGTTTCTTTTTTTATTATTCCTGATAGTTTTGTTGTATTTTTTTAAGTTGGTTTTTGTATGATTTATTTGTTTTTTTTATTATTCCCCATACTATCTTATTTTCTGTCAACATATATTTTCTGTTCATATATATGAACTTCTATCCCCGCCAACATTTTTTTTTTATTAGTTTTATATTTTTGATTCGGCAAATATTGTTTTGTTTTGATTCGACAACATTTATTTTTGGTTATTAGTTTAATAGTTTTGATTCAACAATAAACTTCTATCTACTTATTGTAATGACTTCTTATATTGTTCAATTAGAAATTCATTACAAATTGTAATTACATTAAATTTTTTATGTCAACGTCTTCCATTCAAATTCGGCAGTCAATTTAATGGTTTTATACCATTAAATTGTGACATGCATAATGTGAACGGACATACTTGGAGGGTCTAAATGGTCAGTCCCTGTGGCGCATTCTATTTTACGGATGGATGGAGCAAATTCGTCCATGATAACAGAATCGCGTGTGATGGATTGTACTAAAAATGCTCATTTTCTTTGTTGGGACAAGGATAGTGTTGATTTGATTAACAAGAAAGCATCTGAGATCAAAACGATTATTGTGAGTTTTGTTATTGGTTACCAAATTTTTATTATAATTTCTGACTTAATTGTTTTATAATTTGTATCTTAAAATTAACTAACTTCTTATCAATCAATCTTAAGCAGTGCACTGATCCTCAATTTGTTCCAACTGATATTAAGGATTTGGTAGACAAGAAGGTCTTATTCAAAGTGCAAAGTACACGAGATCCAATTAACAGTTTTAGAAACGCTTTTACAGTCGTAAAGTTGACTATGGATTCAAAGTTCACGTCAAGATTTGAGTCAACTTTTATTGACAGTCAGGTATGAACAGTTCATTAATTTGTGATTGACTATAATGAGCAGGAAATTTATATTCAAATAGGTATCTTTTATTTTTATTATTTTGTCACAGGACTCGAAACTTAACTCTAGAGCCATTCATTCTGAATCAGTTGGTGATAAGGTATTAATTTTATATTATCGATTGGATTTTACTACATTTCTTTTCTTTTATTTGAAACTTTTATAGATAGTAAATTAATGATATAGTACATTAACAAGATCATCTTAATTTATCCGAGGAAGAAGTTTATTCTCTAGACAAATCCAAACTAAAACATGTTGACTCTTTTCTAGATCTTGATGATGACAATAATGTTAAAAGAAAGCTTGGGCAGAATTCTCCAGCACCGGTTGTTTGAAGAGAACTAAGGCGGTTATTAAGAAGGAAAATGATTATAATGATATATGATTATTGTTTTTGAACTACTTCTAGACTTTATTTATATTTGAATATTTTTTATGTCACTTTTTTATGGAGTGTTTTTATTAACAATATATTATTATTAATGAAATTTTTGTTTCTTATATCATGCTCTAGAACAAATATTTGAATATTTGTTTTGTATTGGTTTAGTTGCAATTAGTATAATTTGTTAAATTAGTATTCTCGATTACATTTGTTTTTGGATTATACTTTTAGTATATGTTCTTTACAAATATAAATGATATTATAATTTTTGAATAAAAAGTCTTATAACTTTTGGATAATAAAAAGTCTTATATATCTTTTTAATAAACATGTTCTATTCAATACCAAATTGACATCAAACTGTATCAAAAGAGTTTACTCGAATGATGAAGATAAAAAAGCCATAATACAAGTCAAACAATTAAATTACATCATTTTTTTCTCTTTTCGAAATTCAACTTCGAACAATATTGTCGGCCAACATAAATATTGTAAGTATTAACTTTGTTGGCAAATATTTGCATACAATGATTTTAACTACTCTTTAAAATAATTTTAAATAATTTTAATAAATGACCACTTAAGAAGAAAAGGGAAAAAACGAAATTAAATAAAAAAAAGGGGGAAACGAAATTAAATAAAGAAACAAAAAAAAGGGAAAAACAAAATTAAATAAAAAAATCCCGCTCATTTTACTTCTTATATTCGGAAATATTTTATTGTACAATTCTAACCATTGATCTTACTTTGTTAAAAGATTATTTTATATATATTAGAAAAATATTGTAAATTATATTACTATTTATAATTTTACCAAAAGTTACCAAATAATAGGATTTTGCAACAATTAATTAATATTATAAATGTTATTCCGACTTATTATTATACCAAAAGTTACCAAATATTAGGATTTTGCAACAAGTATTTAGGAAGAAATATATGTTACCGATCTTGCATTTATTATTGTAAATCAGCGGCTCTAAAATTCAAAGTTTACCAAAAGATATGTTACTCATAATAATATATATGCATCATTATTAATATTCCTATTATTTTAGACAACTATATATGATAGTATTTTAAAAAAGTCATCATCATCATTGTCAATATTACTATGCATCATCATCATCATTAGGATTTTAAAAAAGAGCCTAAAAAAAAAAAAGGATTTTAAAAAAGAA
Organism: Rehmannia glutinosa; assembly: GCA_016081115.2. Classification (NCBI taxonomy): domain Eukaryota; kingdom Viridiplantae; phylum Streptophyta; class Magnoliopsida; order Lamiales; family Orobanchaceae; genus Rehmannia; species Rehmannia glutinosa. The sequence continues at coordinate 470,568 of JABTTQ020000018.1, forward strand.
ACATAAAAATCAAAGAATATATATATATATATATATTAATAGAAGTGAACGTGTGTATATATATATATATATCTCAAAGACTATATATATATATATATATTAATAGAAGTGAACGTATATAGTTTTTAAAAACTATATATAGTCTTTGATTTTTATGTTTCAATTGGATGTTGACTTTTTTTGTATTCCTAAATTGTATAGGTATATAAATTAGGAAAACATTACAAATGATATTCTTATTTTATTATATATATATGTATAAAAATTTGGAGTCCGAAACAAAAAATTTCCCGCTTTTTTTAATTCTTATATTCGGTAATATTTTAGATTAGGAAAATATTATAAATGGTATGTAAATTAGGGTCAATTCAAACTTTCCTTATTACTTAATAATAGTTAAAATAGACGAATTATATTTACAGGAATATTTTATGTATCTTTTACCATTGATTTTTATGGAGATATTGCACGTTAAATTTTTTTGTGTTCAATTCAAATAATCAAGTTTTAAAGTACTAATTGCTTTTTTCTCTTAACTGCTGAAAGCATAATTATTTCTTCAATCTATAAAACTTTGTATCGGGTTCTACAATCTCTTTTGATTGATTAGTGATTCACATTGTTGATCAAAATGACAAAACTCACGGGGTCCACAATTATTGGAAATAAACGATAGAGAACAAACATAGAGAACAATAGTACGATTTCTATTATAGATCTATTTCAGTAGTATCATGTTTATATGCATAAATTTTTAATTACATTTATTGTTGTCTAATATAAGTTGTTTATCAAACCAACTTAAATATTGTATAAGATAGTCTCTTTTCTATGTCCCGTGAAATAATTGCCGTAAAAATTCACTGAGCAATTGTGATGTCAGTTGGCTAATCAAGAGCAAATTACAATTGAAAGTTGGCGCAAAGTAAATATTTTTCAATATGACTTTTAATCGGTTAACGTAATCTGCATAATGTCACTTAATAGTTTTATACTTTAACCTAGAGCAGATTATATTTTCAATATGACATTATGCATATTATATTTTTCATTATTATTTCATTTGATATGCACGAAAATAGTACCTGGCGTGTTCATTACAATTTTTGCCAGGAGCTTCTAAATTTTGCCAATGCTTTTCTCAATATATAATGCTTCTCGAACATGTCAAAAAATTCAAAAAAGTTAAGAATTGGGGCCTGTCTTTTATTTGTAGACTTTTCTTATTGTTGGTTTCTTTATCATTCATTTTTATAACGGGGGTTTAATAGAAATTGCTTAGTTGGTTTTCTTATAATAGATTACATTTTAACTAAAACTATGTGCATATTTTGGAATATTTGGAATGAAGTCTTTTAGGAAGTTTTGATAATAATTGTCAACTGTTTGGTACATATGTTAAAGTTTTGACATACACAAATTACATCTGTTGAAATAAATTTTCAGAAAAGTGGTTGATTTTAAAATTTTGTTAAAAAATAAAATACTAGCAAACACAATATTTTCATGTCTGAACTTTCATATCGCGAACTGGACCTAATATTTTCATGTATGAAATTTCACATCTTGACAATTAATTAAATTATTGATATCACAATAAGAACTAATAATAATAGAATGTATTTCATTTAGTTATTATTTTTGTCTTTTATATCATTTGTAAAGTATTGGTACTTTGTATGTGTGCAGAAAAACTTGGATTATCAGGATCCACATCTAAAGATCGCGACACTAAAAAGTCCGAGAAACTTATAAATAGTGAAAATTTTGAATTGAACACTGTAACCTATCCATTTTCAAGAATGTCTTTCTGTGATATTTCAAATGGTAATTTTCAAAGGCAGAACATTTGAGTTATTTGTAATTGTTTAAATTTATTTTGAAGTTCATATTTTTTTCATCTACATTTCTTACGCATTGCAGTATCCGTACCAAGGAATACAGTTCCAAGATTTTTGTCGAGTTGAAATAAAAAAAAATGCGTCTACATCATATCCATGTACATAAGGGAGGATTGTAGCATCAACTGTTACGAATTTGGAATATGGTATACTACAACAAACACCATACAGGACAACCGCAACATATAATGTTCATAATGACATGTATAAATACCAACTCATTGTTAATAAATAGTTGCATTACAAATTAATAATGTTAAAATACTAATACGCGTGCAACGCACGGGTGGAATTACTAGTTAAGTTAAAAGTGTAAATGAGTATACTTGTCACCAATAAAAGGAAAACGGGGCATCTACCATTGAATCTATTTCCCTTAGAACATCTCCAACCCATGACATCAAATTTGGTATTTTGGTATAATTTTTCAAAAACCATCTCCAACCCACTACACTAAATCTTACACCAAATGAGTATTTTAATATTTTTTTCATTTTAAAATAATAAATTTATTTGTTTATGCAATTATTTCTTTTGCTTATATTTTATTACTATTAATGTAACTAATAAAAACTTATATTTAACTAATATTACATTAATTAATTATATTGTAAAATAAATATTGCAACTAATATCACAGTAAATAAAAATACTAAATTGCACACTATACAATAAAAACGACAAACCTAAAACAAATATTTAGAGACAAAAGAAGATTAATACATTACTAATTCTCGAAATTAGTATATTCATCCCACACGTATTTATGATAGACAAAACAAATATTTTATGATAGACTTTGATGCTTTTTTAATTAAATTGTAATATTATTTATTAATTATTGTAGCTTATAGAGAATTTTAAGTTTAGTTTATAATAACTATTGATAAATATTAACTATTGTTAGTTATTATAATTGTCCATCTAAAATAATAACTATATACAAAATTTAAATAACTAAAACCATGTTACAAATGAATTATATATCAAATATAGGATACAATAGGAATTAAAAGTTTGAAGTAGACTAAATTGGAAGACAAAAGAGTGAATATTTGTATTACACCAAATTTGGTATAAAGGAATAGTGTTACACCAAATTTGGTGTAACACTATTCATTACACCAAATTGTTGTAATGTTTAGAGTTGTGTTGGAGGGAATTTTTTTAAATATTTAGTACTTGGTGTGTGATTTGAAGTTGGGTTGGAGTTGGTCTTAGATGAGCTTATATTTGCGGGTTGGTCAGTTTTAGGTTGTTGAGAAATAATTGTCCTTGATTGAAAGACATTGATTGAATTTGATTATGTGCAGCGCTAGTGCGCTACACACAACTAATCAAGCATCAGGCACGTGGCACTTTCCTTGCCTCACGTTGCTGTTGTTGCTTGAATAATCCACATTCATCTCCTCAGGTCGAATCTATCCCTCACCTCTTTTTGATGAATGATATTGTTCGATCTCGTGTGGAATCACTTTTTTCCTGGTTTAACACTACACTTCCACACATTTTGATATGATATTGTTCCTTTCATTTTGGAGGAATCGCACATACGGATCACACACAAGGCACTTTGAGTTTCTTGGTTCCCGCTTGATTTTATAGTTTGTCCGGACGGAAAGGAATTGTGTCAAGCATCTACACCTTCCTTTCGCACCTCACACTATTTGGCGGTGGAGCGGTATCTCCGGATTCTTGTTTCGTGTCGGCGTCAACCCATCGATTAGTCCGGATGCTTCCCTTTGTTGGCTTTTTGCGGGAGTGCTCCACCACGGGTTCCACGCAGTTGAGGATTGTGATTTGGCGAGCCCTCGCTCTCCTCGATCAAGTCGAACACGGATGGTTCGTTTGATCGGGACACTTTGATTGCGGAGGGGATTGATTCGAGATCATTGAGGCAGACTTATGTTGGCTTTTCATTGTTTCTCTAGGCGGTGTCTAGCTTTCATGCCGAACTTCTAGCTGGAGATGGGATCGCGGCATGCCCGTCTTTTTTCTCGTCGATTTGGATTGAGTTGGGACGCAGCGGCGGTGGTCACCACGATCACTTAGGTGGCCTCGCTCTTGGCAGTTCAAGACACCCCGATTCGCATTCGGAACATGTTGAGGACCTTGAGATTCGATTTCCCACATACACAGACAGGGGAATCGACCAACGATCACCTTGCGAGTTGGGAGTCTGCGCCTTGGCGATCACATTGTTGATGAGGGCACGACTTCTCACAACCTCCTAGCGCTCATTCGGATGGACCAATTTGGGATATCCGAGCTTGATTTTCATAGATCATTGGTTCTCCTTTTATTTTTAGATATCTCATTATGATAGTCTTTCTAGATATCGTAGTGATATGTTATTTGTTCTTTGATTTTCTCCCGCCTTGACGGGCATGACATTGTATGACATTTTGATTATTTGATATACAGATAGGGGATCACGCCTCAAAAAAAAATCAAGCAATAGAGATGATGTGGTTATACGTCAGTAGATATAACCAAAAATACTGGTTGGTCCATGCACATCCCGTAAAATTGGGGTAAGTATAATTAAAAATACCCGCATAATCTGACTCATTCTATTTAATTAAAATACCTCTCTCTCTCTCTCTCTCTCTCTCTCTTTTTTAGCATATATCCTGAGAGGAGAGAGCCAGAGAGGGGTGAGAATCAAAGGCTGTGATTAGTTGTGCTTTCATTCCGTCCACTTTCATTTTCTGAGAGAATATGGGTGAAATGTTTTTGAAAGTGAAATTTGGATATGTAGAGAAAAAGTAAAGGTAATGTTGATTTAATTTAGAATCTTTTAGAGATGTTGATTGTTTGTGAAAAATTTGTGGAAAAAATAGTGTAACATATAATGCAATAAAATTGAATAAAAAATTTGATCAAAATAGTTAATATGGATCTCATTTTATACTTTTTGTTATCAAGATTAAGAGAAAAATAATAAAAGTAGTGATAAATTAAAGAAATTATCGGAATTATTTATAAGAATAGGAGGAGAAGAGAGAAATAAATAGTATAAGTGAGTATTGAGAAGTATGAGAGTGAAAGAGAAAAAATGAGTTAAATTTGGAGAGAAATGACATTTTCTTTGAATTGCATTTCTTCCACAAGCAATTACATTGGCGATTGGATATGAAATAGATTTCATTTTCGTTCCGCTGGAAAAATTTTTTGACCAAATATGCGATTGTTTATGAAAATTTTCAAAAAATAAATTATTATCTCACTTTCACTTTTTCTTATTTTTTTCTCTAACCAATCGCATCTATACATTTTTTCACAAAAAATAATCATTATTACACATTATCCCACAAATTCCACTATTCAGTTACTCACACATTTTTAACTACTAATCATATTCAATCATTATTTTACTATTTTTAAATCAAATCAACTTTCATCATTACTTTTTTATCTCACATCCAATCATACTCTCAAAATTCATCTTTTTCTTCTAAAATTTTCTTTTATCACTATTCTCTAGCAAAATGAAAGTTTTCAAAATGAAAAGTATATTCCATCGCGCGCATTTCCAGCAAAATTTTCTCTCAAAAATTTTGGAAATTTTTTCACAAACAATCACAACCGAAAATGTCTAATTTGACTAGAGGAGTTTTTGTAAACTACAATCCGATTCATTTTTTTTTTTTTTTGTATTTTTAAATGAATGCATGCTTTTGCCTACCCATGTGATATATCCAATGAATAAGCGACACCTCTAACCCTTCTATACACTTACACATCACCCTCAACCTTTTTGCCAGTCTAGCACTATCTCAACTCTGCTTAAAATCCCACCATAAATCCATTTTATAATATGAATATAAAAAATCAAATTTCATTTTCTAACCCTAAATTTCCTTGTTTCATGAGTATCTACACTTGTTAAAAAAACTATACATATATTTTCTTCTCCATAAATAGAGCGAATCTCACCGCCAATTGCGTGTATACCTTAAAATAAGCTCTTCAAAAAAGGGTTGATTACAAAAAGTATCACTAAAGTTTGACCTAATTACAAAAAAAATCTAACTAACTTTCAAAATTACAAAAAATACCCCTAATATTTGATTCAGTGCTAAAATTAATGGATATACTGCACTGATGTTATAAATATGAATGGAGATTTGAATTTTTTTTGCTGAAGGAGTTAAATGTTAGATAAGTAAAACATCAGGGTATTTTATGTAATTTTCAAAAAATAATTGGGTTTTTTTGTAATTAGATCAAATTTCAAAGGTACTTTTTGTAATTAACCCAAAAAGAATGCTTTACAATATGGAATCGTATTTACTTTGTGGAGGAGTATCTAAAGTTTGGAGAAAAAGTTGTTCTCATCTCTCTACTTTTCAATTTCAACCCAAACTGTGAACAAAAAACCATACCAGGATTTCAAGAAAATAGGCCCTCTTATGGGCCCTTGTAGCATTATATTTCTTAGGTTCCTTTTTCCAGGTAAGTATTTTGAAAAAAAGAAACAAAATCTATCTGGGTTTTCAATTTCCTGAGTTTCTAGTGTAAAAAAATGGGATCTTTTAGTGGATTAGGCATAGGTTTGAGCTTTGTCTTTGGTTGCATCTTAATGGGTCTTGTTGCAGAGCTCTACTATTTACTGTACTGGAAAAACAGAATTGAGGGTTTTTGTTTTCAGAAAAAAAATCCCATTTCTTCTCAAGAACAAGGGGATCTTGAAATGGGCTCAAGCAAAGATTTGGGCCTAATAAAGGGCTATGGTGAAGAAGGGATTGAAACAGAGCTGATGAGGGCCCACAATCTATGTGGGCCCCCAAGATTTCTCTTCACAATCAAGGAAGAGGATTTTGATTTGGAGTCTGAGGATGGGAAATCAAGAACAAATTTGAGTTTGAGTCCAAATAATAGTAATTTTTTTTATCATAATAATAATAATCATCATGGGTTTAATAATCCCCTGTTTGAGACCCTATCAGAAGCAGAGGTTAACAGACTGAGATCTTCACCTCCTCCAAAGTTTAAGTTCTTGAAAGATGCTGAGGATAAGTTAATCAGAAGGCTGTTAGTTGAAGAGGCTGAGAAGAAAAAGGGCTTAAAAAATGTTCAAGATTCTGAAAATTCAAGAAATGGGTCTCAAGAAGAAAAAGATGTTTGTTTTTTGAAATTGAGTCAACATGAAGCAGAACAGGTAGTGCCATTGTCTTCTTCTTCTTCTCCAATTTTGAAACCACAAGAACAGTAGATTTTATGTTAATTGTTTAGGTTTTTTTTCTTTTTTATTCACTTTTTTTTTTTGAAATATGTTCATTTATATTATAGGTTAGATCTGTATTTTTGGTTCTAGGCATCTAGGTTTTTTACTAATTGAGAACAGAGATTCATCTCAATCCTCTGTTTTGTGGGCATTTGTATTTTGTTAGTTTTCTTTGGCTGTTCAAGCAAAATTTGACATTATTGATGTTATAAATTTTTTGGTAAATCTCACTTTACATGTTATACTCTTATCATTTTACCCCTTTACTTATCATTTTATCCTCACCTTTTCCAAAAAAAAGTCATTTTATCCTCGTATCCTTTTTTTATATGATTAACTTCATATAAGTTTTTTAATTTTTTAATTTTTAGTTCCTATTAAATAACTATATTGAAGGTTATTTTATGTAAACTAATATATTTCATGCATGTTTATTTTTTTTCATCATAAATCTAAAAATTGTGTATTATATTATAAATGATATTTTGTAGAATTACTACTAATATTTCACATCTTTACTAAAAATGTATTACATATATATTATGGATAATTACATAAAGCACCCCTGAGGTTTGAACTAATTACAAAAAAAACTCAGCTAACTTTTAAAATTACAAAAAGTACCCCCGAGGTTTGATTCAGTGTTAAAATTAAGGGGTAAACTGTAATATTTTTATAAATATGAAGGGGAATTTTGAAATACTTTTTGCTTATGAAGGGTTTAAATTCTAGACAAGATAAAACTTCGGGGGTATTATTTGTAATTTTGAAAGTCCGGTGGGTTTTTTTGTAATTAGGTCAAACCTCAAGGGTACTTTTTGTAATTATCCCTATATAATACAATAATTTTAAGATTGTGATGTATAATAAATTAAAATTATAAATATGATAGAAATTATCCTATTATATAGTAATTTAATATATATATATATATATATATATATAATAGGGGCTATATTAAAGTTAAATAATTAGCAACTAAGTGTAAAACATAATAAATTCTGAATATATTTATTATTAAGCAGTAATTAATCAAGTTATGAAGTTAATTTAACATAAGTACATGTTTATAAATCTTAAATATATTTGTTATTTTACTAAAACTAATAAATAGGGGTAAAATGTCATTTTATGAGTATAAAATAACACATGGAAGTAAAGTATTGCAATTGTGAGTATTGGGGATAAAGTTATATTCAAGGAGAATATAGGGGCAAATTGAATTTACCCTAAATTTTTATCACTTCCCAAGTCCTTAAAGTTGTATAATGCTAACTTGCAATTAATGTGTTTAGGCGCCTGGCAGGCATTATAAAAAAAGATGGACTATAATTAATGTGCTTGTAAAAAACAATGTTTTGACCATGCTTTGTTAGGAAAATGGGGAACACTTATGGCCTTCCTTAGCAGATTTAATTTTTTATTCTAATTTTGGAGCAAAAATATCTTTTATTTTAAATTGATATTTTACCATTTTTTTTTTAAAATACAACCACACATGTAAGTCGGAAAATCACTCACACAAAGTGTAGAATTGAACATGATATCTACTGGTTCCAGGGCCTCCATTGATGATCAGTCCGATCTATCGGGTCATGAAAAATCAAAAATCCGTTAAAGTCGGCTAGAAATTCAATAAAATCAGTACAAATTGTTGATGGGTGAGTGTATTTCTATTTTTTTATAATAAAAGATCTTAGTTTGATTTTTTCTAGTACATCTTAATTTGATATTGAGTTATATACAAGGGCGGACCAACACAAAATTGTTCATATAGGGCAAAATGCAAAAAAATACATAGTTAAATATGATAAAATGTAACAAAAAATATTTTATATGATAAAGTGTAAAAATACGAATAGTATATAGGGTTTACTGTAATTTCCTCTTTCTGAAATTTTTAATAAGCAATTGCGTGTTTGGAAAAAAAAGAAAAAATCTAGCCCAGTTCAAATGAAAAATGTTTGGCATTCAATCACGGCCACAATGGCTCAATTTACTTCATTATTGCGAATGATTGGGTTACTTAAGGTAGGGTCATCAAACTTTATTGATGATGACTCTAATGTTTTTTTTTTTTTTTGATAACTTAGCTTTCAGGCTTACGCCCGACTATCGGCGACAAATTTCCATTTCCTCATTCGCCGCCAAAGGTAAACCATGGATGTGCACGCATCTGGCCGGTGTGTTCGACGGTCTCACGACGACAACCAGATCCTCCAGGGTAAAGAAAACAATTATGTTCGACCCCAATCTACTAATAACGATCTCTCCCGAATCGAACCCACACAGATGCTTTATTCAAGATGAGTTCCCAAAGAAAACTTCACTACCGCATATGCCCTTGGGAAGCGATTTGATGGAAGCGAGGATATGAACCCCGACCTCCACCCCACTCTAATGTTATGTTATTGGTACTTAGATAAATTCTTGTTCTTTAAAAGTGTTTGCTTGATGAATGTGCACTTTTACCATTACTGATATTTAATGTACCTAAAATCAATTTTGTTGTACTTTGCTCACTTTCCTCCCCGTTTAATCTTTAAACAATTTCGCTGTCAAAAAAATGTTTAAACTTTTTCCTAACAACTAATCGTATTTGTTTTAATTTATAATACACTAAAATCATACTATTAAACACCGATTTTAATTGTACTAAAAAAAACACCGATTTAAAAAAAAAAGGAGTAATTTAATTTATAATTTAATTGTATCCAATGTTTAACTATAAAAAAGGAGTGAATTATAACTTTTTTTGAGGGAAGTGTAAATTATAATTTAATTGTCTCATATTTATTGTGAATTGGAGAATAAAACTAATCCGCTTTAGGCAAAATGTTAAAAAGATTTTGAATCAAATAAGTAGTTTAATTATGATAGTGATTACCAACTGGGTAGCTATATTGTATCCAATGTTTAATGATAAATAGCGTACTACGGTTTTTAAATGATTAAATTGAATGATTTCAAAAAAAAAATGATTAAATTGAATTGTCACATTCAATTGCATCCAATTATATAGATTGTTATTGTTCAAACATCATTTTTTTCCTTTTGTTTTTTTTTTTTGAAAACTGTTGGAGGAAAGTAGGGGAGAGAATATATGTATTCACATGAAATTAAACTCGGGCCAATCACCTTGTTGATATAAATCCTACATTAACAAATTGTAATGACTGAGATGGACGTCTGGTTGGTCATCAACTACCCTAACAAGTAGAGACGCCAAATGGGTCGGGCCGGATCGGACCAATGAAGGAAATTGGACTGGAACGGGCCAAATAGTAACTGAGCCTATAATTTCATAGCCCAGTCCGACTTAGAGCATGGAAAATACACTGGAAAACCCAGGCCGACCAGCGACCCGACTTTTCGGGTCGGACTTTTGAGGCCCGATATTTTTGGGCCTAGAATATTACAACCCAGTCCAGTAAAAATATCGGGCTGGTCGGGCCAGCCCGTCGGATTAGGTCAAAATTGACAACCTTGCTAACAAGTAATGTCATAAGTCTCTACCACTGAAGTACAATATTGATCTATCGGATGGGTTGATCCATTAGGATTCAAAAGATTGACTTTGCAAACTATTCCAATTAAAATCAACTAAATCTCACATAGATGAAGAATAAAATGGGAAACACAATAAGAGTTGGGAAAACAACTTGAATAAGAACGAGTTATGGAGATGGGCCAAGATTTTCCCTATAAAACAAGAAACGTGTCATTTTCGTCACGAGATCGGCTTAACAATCGCCCCCACCTTTAACTTCAAGTAGAGCTGTCAAAACGGGTTAGGCCCGTCGGGCCGGCCCGCCTCGCCCCGCCTAAGGTAGGGGGGTGGGTTAAGTATTTAGTAGCCCGCCAAAGGGCGGGCCTAACGGGCAAGCTAGCCCGCCGCGGGCCGCGGGCTTGTGTGGGTTGGGTCGGCGGGGGCGGGCTAGCCCGCCTTAAAAAATAAAAAAAAAAAAAAAAAAAATGAAAAATTAGATAAAATAGACAAAAAAATAGGATAATTGATTTTTTATATTTTTATCTCTTATAAAAGTATATATAATATTTTTATAAAATATTTACTTGTTATCCATTAGTATATTTAATTCATTAAAATTAATAATATAAATAAAAAATATTTTTTTATTTTTTTAATTTTTAGCGGGCCCGCCCAACCCAGCCCAAGGCGGGTTGGGTTGGGTTGAGGCTTTCTCATGCGGGCCGGCCCGCCCCGCCCGCCAAGTGGCGGGTTTTGGCGGGCCACGGGCCGGCCCGCCCCGCCGGCCCGTTTTGACACCTCTAACTTCAAGCATAGAAATTTCGAATACAAATATTGCTAAAATCCTTTTCTATGGTAAGTCTATAACATAATAACTAAGATTTGTATTTATTATGTGATACATTCACATTTCAAGAAGATTGAAAAATTATAAGATATGAATTACATTTTTCTTGGGGCTGATTCATTTAAGTTAAATATGCCTAGATCAAAATTTTATGTACAACATTTTTTTCCCTCACTTGATGATCCAAATGTTCAAATTTCGTTTGATAAAAAATATATGAGTTGGACTGGACTGGATTGAATCACAAAGATTGCGACTCGATGAAATCTGTTAAGTTGGTATTTTACCAACTTATTTGATATTTTAGAGTAGAATTTGGTTTTATTTTGGGTGTTTTTAGAGTCGTTAGAGTCCTATTTATTTCAATTAGAGTCGATGTAGAGTCAATACTGATTTGGTAGCCGAGAAATGAAGAAAACGGTGAAAAAACGGCTTGAAGAAAGAAGAAATCGCGTAGAAAGAAAGAAAAAATCGTATTTTGGCCAAGGACGGGCGGGCGCTACGATATAAGTGGCCGCCGGCTAAGCACGCCCGTGAGGGAAGGATAGTTTGGAGCGGGCATGCATGTGGCGCTGCAGCTCCAACGCCCACTAGCAGCGCCGGCGGCAATTGTGCGAGAAAAAAAAATGATGGCGCCCAGCGCCATGCCTTGGCGCCGCGCAGCACCCGTGCGATAAGTTGCGGCGATGCACGGGCGCGCGGCGGGGCGGAAAATCCTATGTTCACCTACCCTTCTTGGACTTTTGTGGACTATAAATATCATCCTTGGGGCTTGAAATTAGGGCATCTTGGAACCTTGGGAAGGCAATAAAAGCATTTACAAGACAAGGAAGAAGAATTTGAGCATTTTGAGAAGAATTTGGAGAAGAAGATTGGAGGCTTCTATCATCTAGAAATAGAGAAGATCCCTCAACTCTTGTTCTTATTTTGTTGCTTTCTTCATATCTTGTAAGATGTATTGTTGTATTTTCATGGATTCATTTTCTTTAATCATGAGCTAAACATTATAATTCTAGAGGATTGATGTAATCTATGTTTGAACTTATGTTTTGAGATTGTGGTTTGTCAATCTAGATCTATCAATTTATTTGTGTTATTTGGATCTATTGCTTCTAAATTACTTGATCAATAATTTAGATTGTTTGGTGTATTTGATTTGACACTTGAGAGAGGTAATTGAATACATGACCTTGGAATAGCATAACCAGGATTTCATAGAATTGAGAGATTTGTGAATCCTTTGAAGTCATTTATCAAGATTCATAGCTTTTATTGAGATTTTGATTGGTGATTTTTATAGAGATATTGATTTCCCAATTGAATCTAAAATCATTGGCACTTGAGAAAGGGAATGATTATTGTAGAAATCTTGACTTATAAATTGATAATTGATGATTGATAAATCATATTGACAACATAAGGGATAACTAGATTCATCATACCTCTAGAATTCATTTAATCAATTGGATAAACTCATTGATATTTTCATAGTTTTAATTTATTTTTAATATTTTTAGTATAATCAACTCCATCAAAAATTGAATTTCTAAATAAAGTTAGACTACTATATTATAGTACTTAGCAATAATTCGATAATTATTCCTGTGGATTCGACAACCTTACTACTCTATATTAAAACTTGACACCGTAGACTTGCGGTAAGAAAAATCTCTAACAAGTTTTTGGCGCGTTGTTAAAGGGGACTAATACAATTTTTGGTGCTAATATTGCGATAGATAGAATTATTCTTAATTTAGACATTTTTTTTATTTTTTCATTTTTCTTTTGTAAATTCTACTTCTACAATGCTTGATTTGTTTCTTTGAATTGGTACAGTGCACCCGTTCGGATGGAAGAGGCGAAACCATCTTTGGAAGACGCCCTCATTTCATTCATGAATCAAACGACTTCATTTATGAGTCAAATAAATTTATTCATGAGGGAAATGGGAAATAGCCTTACCAAAAACGAAGCAAAGATGGGACGAGATGAAGTTGCAATTGACACAATTGGCCAATACTATGGATTCACAATTGAAAAATCTCGAGACTCAAATGGGCCAATTAGTTACAATTGTTGGTGGGCAACATCAAAAGAGCGATTTTTAAGCACCACCAAGCCAACTCGAAGGAACAATCTAGTGCCATTCATCAAATGAGTGGTACCGAATACGAGAAGATGAAGATCCTGGAAAAGCAAGAAAGTTTGGAACAAATACGGATTGTGTGTTTATGCACTTTCGGCCGTGTGTGAGTAAAAGGAGCAAAAACAGGACAAGGAACACACGAACCATGTGTGTACGCCCGTGCATTGCGTGCAAGATATAAGAAAACTATTCCATAATGAGACAAGCATGGAATATGCATACACGCATGGACAACATGAGCATAATTCAAATCAAAGTGTTCCAACATCAGGACTCCAATACTTGCTTGGAAAGCCTAAGTATGCATTACTAGATGCAAACAGAGCAAAAACGGTTCTTGACCACGATCCAAAACAGCTAATATATGCATTCAAAGGTGGTACGAATCGAAATAAATAAAGGCGTCAAGCTAAAACGTTAAATATAGCGCTTGTTGGGAGGCAACCCAACGGTTTGTGGTGTGATTTTTGTTTTTGTTTGTTTTCTTTTTGTAAAAAAAAAACTGAGTGTTGTTGTACGGCATCACGCACGGGTGACTTGTGTGCTAGGCGCATGTGCATGCATGCTTGGAGGAGGAATAATGTGGCTTCGGCATGAAGCACGGGCGCCCGTCGCGCAAAGGCGCCACGACCCGTCGTCCTTGGTGAGATAATATTAAGGTACAATATTTGAAGTGATGGTTGAAGGAAGAAGTCCTAGCGATATGAGGAGATGCAAGGAGGGCCACCACCCGCACAATGAATCGTAAATCCACACGAGTTTTATATTGAAATTCTATCTTCTCTTACGTGCGATATAATTTCATTTAAGTTTGGGGGGAGATAGTTATTTTGATATGAAATGTGTGGATTAAAAAACAAATTGCATTTTTGTGTGTTTTCATATAGTGCATGTAGAGCATTTTAGGTTGAATTGCATTAGAAGACGTTTACATCTTTAGCACGTTTATTGCTTTCATAGAGTTTAGAGAGTGAGTTGACCGATATTGAGATTCTCGTGCTTTATTTTTGAAAATTTTGTATTGTTTGGATTGGGTGTCGAGTATGAGTTGATTGAGCCATGAATAGATGACTTTAAGCATATGGATATTGAGAACGTGGTATGATGCTTTGAATTACATATTTACAAGCTTGTGAGATTTTGAGCCTTTCTTGCTTCTATTTTGTGCGTCTTGTTTGTAATTTGAGTGTATCATTCATGTTGTTAGAATTCTAGAACTTGCTCGGCATCTCTGTCAAGGTCACATGTTGTATGCGGTGTGAAAATGATCAAAGGCCATTTTGTTAGCCCTTCAAGCCTTTTGCTTACCTAATGATGATATTGAAATTCCTAGTTAGCCAACTTGAGCCTATTGCCTAATTTTTAATAGCTACAATTCAAGCCTTAACTTGATAAATCTTTTACCCAACACTTGAGCGTATAGCATTGAGTAAAGGAATTGAATAAGGGTGAATGGGTGAAATCAAAATGTTAGAAGGTGATGTTATAGTTGGTTGATGAGAACAAAAGAGAAAGAAAAAGGAGAAATGAAATGTTGAAAACTCATATAAGAGTAAAAAAAAAAAAATAGATCGATGAATGAGTTTTCTTTGAATGAACTTGGAGGTTAAGAATTGTAATGTGAATGGTTGAGTTTACAAAATAAAGGGGATGGAGATAAGAAGAGTTGGTGAAAATGAGAGGTGATTTGAGTAGCATATTGAGCTTTAATGTAGATGAATTATATGCTCACCGGTCTATACGCTCGAGTTTGAGTCACTCTATCCATATTTTCCTACCCCAACCAAAGAGCTTTCATTACAACCAAAGGAAAAAAGTCCTTTTTGATTCACAATTTTGCATACATCCTAGTGGCGGAGATATGAGACGATTTGCAAGCTTATGGTAATTCTGCAATAATGAATTGAATTGAGCGTAAACACGTCCTATATTCATTCGAGATGAGAGTATACACTTGATCTTTGTGAGGTGTAATTCTTAGCATTTACCATGGTTTCTTTAATATGTGCTCTATGTTAGATGTTTGAGGCTTGGTTAATTCGTTGCTTGATACCTACAATGAACAATACAAAATTTTATGGAGTTGTTGTGCGTTCAACTTTTCATTACTCCCAGTCATGTTTTGTCTTGTTTTTAAAAGTGTTGACCGGGACGGCCAACAGTTTAAGTTTGAGGGTATTTGTTCACTTGGTTTTATACCATTGATTTGGGCTTCCAAGACTTGAGTTTTGTGTTGTTTTTGAGTATTTTGAGTCATTTGAGTAGCCAAACCATGTTGAGAGCCAATTATATTGAGTTTATAGTCATAGTAATGAATCGTGTATCAAAAGAAGTACAAACGAGCAAACAAAGAGAGATTGATTTGAAGAAATGTCCAAACGCGTCTGAAATTTCCATCACTGGCAGCGTTTCGTATTTTGGCGATAACTCTCTCTACAAAATTGATATTGACATGATTCAAGTGGCTATGGAAAGCTAAGAGATAGAGCTACAACTTTGAAGAAGGGCTCAAAAGCAAATTCCAACATTTAGTGGGTGAAAAACTCGGGCGGGCGCTGCAGCGCTCGTCCACGGGCGATGCATGGCGCCCGTTACAGCGCAAGGCTATTGATTTTTTTAGGTGGGCGCTGCAGCGCCCGGGCGGCTCAGTTTTGCGAAATTTCTGGGCGCCAGCCCGGGGGCGGAAATTACTATGTTTCTTCACCTTTTTCTTGGACTTTTTAGGGGCTATAAATACATACATGGGAGGCTTGATCTAGGGTATGGAGGAAAGGCTGGGAATACACCAAGAACACAAGAAACACATCAATTTCATCAAGGAAGAATCAAGGGAAAAATCGGGTCGAATCGGAGCTTGAAGATTGAAGATTAATCGAGAGATTATCCATTTCCCTAAGTTTTCTCATTTTTGTGCTTTAATCTTTCATTTTAGTTTCTTATGAAGATGAACAATTTGTCTATGAGTTGTTTATTTATAATGGGTAGCTAAATTTCTTGTGATTTCCGGGTTTTGGAAGTAGATTAATTGAACTCTTGTTGATTGTTTTAATCTTAATTGAAGTTATTGTCTTGAAGCCTATTTGAGTACTTTGTTCTTATTCTTGTTTTATCATTTGGCCAATGATTTAACATGTTTGATAGATTGATTCATAATTCGAGAGATGAGTTTCAATATTAGATCTTGAGTACTTGACATGAATATTTGCATAATCGAGAGGTTTGTGAATATTTGTGAGGATATTTGATCTTTTGTGCATTTGGGAGTTGTGTATCTTATGTTGAGTAGAGATACTAGCATAGATATTTCAATCTACACTTTATATACATCTCGAAATGGAGGATAAAATACCGTTGTGATCGTCTTATAGGTGTATTGATAATAACTTTGGCTTTGATTAAATCGTAAAACAAGAGGAATATTAATTGAAACCATAACCCGGGAATCCATTTCATTTCCCTTGATAATTCCACTATTATTTTCATCTTGTGTTTTTGTGGTTATTCTTGTCTTTTCTTCCACAACAATCATTCAATTTTGATCGTCTAAATAAAAATAAGGTTATCTTAGTTCAATACTTAGCGCATTAATTTATTAGTCTCCGTGGATATGACCTTGCTTACCCTATTCTATAAACTACACCGTACACTTGCGGTGAAGCTAAAAATAAGGCGAACAAAATCACAGGTTGATTCGACCCGACTTTATTATGTGACCCGTTATAATCAGGTCGAGCCGGCTCAACCCAATTCATTGCCAGATCTACACATTGATCACAACATAAGCACAATTCTACAAGGATTCGAATTCATGACATTGATAATTTCAACTTCTCATACTTTACCGTTGCGCTATGCCTAATGTGTCAAAACTGTCCTTTTACCTATGAATAAAGCAAAGGAAAAATACTAGTACTCTCTTGGATTTAACTATACAAGTTAATGAGTTATGATGGTCATTTAAATTAATTGAATTGAGTCATAGCTAGTACTCAAAAAAACAAATATTTCCCACTCAATCCTGACAAAATGCTAATTAGTTAAACTGAAATCCCTATCGTAAAAACTTTAGTCCACAAACTTCTACAATAAATACATCTCGACCGATCGAAAAAAATACATCTCGACCTATACAATGATCCTTGACCAATTGGTAAAGGTTAAAGGTTCGACGCACAATGATGGAACAATTAATATTGAGGGGCTTCAATCGGCAGTGTGGGAGGCTGAAACTCGGCAGAAACTGTGACTTGATAGAGGGTAGTCCAACATGGAAAGTCCAACATGGAACAATCACTTGGGAGACAAGTTATTATGCACGGTAGTTGATGATATTAGAGACTTGCCATGATGTATTTTCACGGTTTACATAGTGCAATTCCTGAAGGGCGGAGGTTGTTTCCTAATGGCTAATCACGTGAAAAAATGAAATTTCGATTATAAAAAAATCCATCTCAACTTATATAACCTAACTTTAAAAAATAATACATCCACACCCATGTTTTCATCAAAAAGTGTGGCATTACTATTCATAGAGGCCACTTCACAATATGTGATTTGTTTTAGGGATTGGTGTAATAATTGTTCATAAATTTAAAAAAATAAAATAAAAAATAATAATAAATTAAGGATAGACAAGGAAGACACATGAATGGGTGCAAAAATAGGGGCCACCAAGCTTAATTAGAGTTTAACAGATTTCAGAAGCAACAAGGGAACAAGGGACCACATCACCACATGCATCTATTTTGGACTTTCCTCATAAATTTTTGGTAAACTTGTGACCTTCAAGAGTGACAAAATTTTGAATTTGTGGCCTATGAAAAAGTTAAAATATTTATAGTACTTATTTGTAATTATGATAAAGTATATGATGTCGTGTGGTGCCTATTTTGGAATAAAAAGTTAATCTATAAAATGGACTTTTAAAGGAATTTAGTTGTTTCACATTTTGTATTCATTCAATCAACTATCTTGTAGAAGAGTGAACTTACATTTTTTAACCTATGAACACAATTTTGGACTTATTTTAAAAACTCATCTATAATTGGTCTCCAAATATTAGATACTTTTTCATAATAAATGGGATAATTACAAAAACACCCCTAAGGTTTGGACTAATTACAAAGAAATCCAGTATTCTTTGAAAATTATAAAAAAAACTCCTTGAGGTTTGATTCAGTCTTACATTTTTCCCAATGATTTTTGAAAATATTTTAAAAACCCCATGACATTTACAAGAATATTACAATTACTCCTCGAAAATTAAGACCAAAAAAAAAATCTGAAGGATTTTTTTGTTATTTTGAAACATGTCTGGGTTTTTTGTAATTAACTCAAACCTCAGGAGTGTTTTTGTAATTATCCCTAATACTTATTTGTAAGAGACAAAGCCAACTAGGGTGGGGGATGTAAGTGAAATCAACATTTAAACTCCTAAATTACTACTGATCGAAGAAGCTATGTAATTACTTGTTGGTTCGAGTACTTGCAATCACGAGGGAGATCAATCCGGGCTCCGGTCCTCCCTTTTTAAATTTTTTATTCCTAAGCAAAATTCTTTTATAAAAAATATATTAGTTGAAATTTATATGAATTTTCATTGTTTTTCTATTCGACCAACCATACTTTCGTGTATCGGTTCAATCTACTATACTGTCCTGGCTACGCCATTGCCTGCGACGACGGGCCGGACTTTTTTGGAGGAAAAAAAAGGAAATTGGTGTCGACTTTATTAACTATTGGGACAACTATAAATTATTGTTCATAGATGCATTACTTGAACTTCTCTGTCAACGTATTTAAAGATTAAAGGTAGTATTGATTTAATAATTAATATAAGGTTAAATTACAAAATAAAATATCAATGAGATTAAGCCTAATTATTAAAAATTCAATTATCTTTCAATCTCCTTAAGGGTGTGATTACAAATAAAATATCCATGAGATTAAGCCTAAGTATTACAAACACTCATTTGAGATTTGTATTTTCTTAATAAATATCCTCTCTTAAGGGTGTGATTTGTAAAATAGAAACAAATATCAATAAAGTTTTTTGTAATTTTGAGAAATAGATATTTGTTTATTAATTAGATTGAAATTCAAGGTTATGTTTTTGTATTTATTCCTTAATATAATACTAGGACGCATTTAACCTTTTTTTTGTCTGTCCCCCCTTTTCCGGCAACTCGTGTTTCTTTACCAGTAAAACCCATAAAATTTGTTAGCCCATTGCTCAAAATATAATAGTTAAGCCCTTTTATCAAAGTGTTCATTTTAGGACCAACCAAATACTCTTCTCTACAGTCTCATTCACAAATATGTTGGTTCTTAGCCGTAGGATTTGTCTTGGCCCATTTGACTAATTAATTTCAATTAAAAATTTTTTTTGGTGGGTAGGCCCAACAAACAATATAAAAAATCAACTATGATAAAGAATGACTTTTTCACTAATACCATTTCCTAATTTCTTCATATATATATATATATATAGTCTATCACTTGATAAATTTATTCCAAAAATCACAAACAAATGAACATAATAATATTAGATCTAATGAAAATGTATGCACCCATCTACAGCGTTGACTTTTTTCCCAATTGGCATTTTAATATTGTGGACGATGATTAGATATTTGTTTACAATGAAGAAAGTATACTTTTCAATTTTCATTAGATGAAAATAATACGTGTTAAAGGCCAACTAAAATGAAATTAAGAAAAACAAAAATGGCATTGCCCGGGGTGACCTAATGGAGTAAGGGTTCTTGAGGCCGAGAGGTCTCAAGTTCAAATTTCCATCTCTATACCACTTAGACGATATTGTGAGTCTGTGACATAAGGATTATCTAGTGCGGTTCATAATTCATTTGGGTGGTTTGGTTTACTTGTCTCATCTAGTTTGTGTGGTTTGCAAACTATTGCGTCAAATTCGAGGGTTTACTAAGTGCGCATTCAAATGGTAGCGGTTTGATCGAGAATCGAATTTATCCAATATGTACCTAGAAGATAGTGGATATATAAAGTTCAAATTACATTCCATATAATTAAAAGTGTGTTCTTAATTATGATGTTACTAGATCAATAATCCGGACAAGACCAATACATTCTTATTATTAATGAACCATATTAATAATAATTTAATTACAAACCTCGACTTTAATTAATTTTCATACGGACTATTTATTTATTATTCAGTCTCAATTTTGTTATATGTAACACGTATACTAAATATGTATCATATCAGATAAGATTTTTTAAATTCATAAACATAAAATATGCACAAGAATGTGTAAAAAACATTTTATTATCTCCACAAATATTGTACAATCTAATGTTTTTAGGGCATTATTCCAAAATATATAAAACTTACATAATTAATTGGAGCAAGAACTCACAACTTATTGTTCATTTGGTTTTATACCATTGATTTGAGTTTCCTAGACTAGAGTTTTGTGTTGTTTTTGAGTATTTTGAGTCATTTTTGTTATATCTCATAGTTTGGGCATTATTTTCCATTGTTTCGAGTCATTTGAGGGGTCAAGCCATGTTGAGAGCCAATTATATCGAGTTTATAGTCATATTAATGAATCGTGTATCAAAAGAAGTACGAACGAACAAACAACGAGAGATTGATTTGAAGAAAAGTCCAAATGCCTCGGAATTTCTAAAGACTGGCAGAGTTTCGTATTTTAGTCATAACTCTCTAAAAAATTGATATTGAGCTGATTCAAGTGGCTATAGAAAGCTAAGAGATAGGGCTACAACTTTGATGAAGGACGGAAAACCAAATTCGGACGTTTGGGTGGCGCTACAGCGCTAAAAAAGACGCTGCAGCGCACAGCGGAAATCCGGACAGCGGCCGGGCGCTGCAGCGCCAAGACCCAGCTGCAGCGCCCGAACAGAAAAAAAAAAAAAAGTCGAGTTGGCGCTGCGCTGCAGCGCCCGGCGACAATCTTGTGCAACGTTGTTGTCTGGGCGCCGCAGGCCGGGGCGGAAAATCCTATGTTCACCTACCCCTTTTTGGACTTTTGTGTACTATAAATACCATCCTTGGGGCTTGAAATGGGGGCATCTTGGAACCATTGGAAGACAAAAAAACAGCTACAAGACAAGGAAGAAGGATTTGAGCACTTTGAGAAGAATTTGGAGAAGAAGATTGGAGGCTTCTATCATCTAGAAATAGAGAAGATCCTCAACTCTTGTTCTTATTTTGTTGCTTTCTTCATATCTTGTAAGATGTATTGTTGTATTTTCTTGGATTCATTTTCTTCAATCATGAGCTAAACACTATAATTCTAGAGGATTGATGTAATCTATGTTTGAACTTATGTTTTGAGATTGTGGTTTGTCAATCTAGATCTATCAATTTATTTGTGCTATTTGGATCTATTGCTTCTAAATTACTTGATCAATAATTTAGATTGTTTGGTGTATTTGATTTGACACTTGAGAGAGGTAATTGAATACATGACCTTGAAATAGCATAACCTAGGAATTCATAGAATTGAGAGATTTGTGAATCCTTTGAAGTCATTTATCAAGATTCATAGCTTTTATTGAGATTTTGATTGGTAATTTTTATAGAGATATTGATTTCCCAATTGAATCTAAAATCATTGGCACTTGAGAAAGGGAATGATTATTGTAGAAATCTTGACTTATAATTTGATAATTGATGATTGATAAACCATATTGACAACATAAGGGATAACTAGATTCATCATACCTCTAGAATTCATTTAATCATTTGGATAAACTCATTGATATTTACATAGTCTTAATTTATTTTTAGTATTTTTAGTATAATCAACTCCATCAATTATTGAATTTCTAAATAAAGTTAGACTACTATATTATTGTACTTAGCAATAATTCGATAATTATTCCCTGTGGATTCGACAACCTTACTTCTCTATATTAAAACTTGACACCGTAGACTTGCGGTTAGAAAAATCTCTAACAAGTATTTTGGCGCCGTTGCCGGGGAATAATTCATCTTATTTGCGCTAATATTATTACTTAGTAGTTTTACTTTAATTTAGATTGGTTTCTTTTGTTACAATAGGTCATTGTCATTTTTGTGTTTTCTTGTTGATGCGAAAAAATAAAAGTGCTAATTTAATCTTATTTGATCCGAAATTGAAAGAACGCTTGAAAGATTAGAGCCGCACGAAGAATCGAATTCACAAAAATGGCGGGGAATCGGTGATGATGAAGACCACATACCTATTGTTGCACCAGGAAAGGGCCATTCGGGACTATTTTCGACCAACCACAAATCAAAACTATTCGGGCATTGTTCGCCAACCTATCAATGCGAATAATTTTGAATTGAAGCCGGCCCTAATAAACATGGTGCAACAGAATCAGTTTGGGGGAAGTGTTGTAGATGACCCGAATGCTCATTTGGCTATTTTTCTCGAGATATGTGATACTATCAAAATGAATGGGGTTCCCGATGAAGCTATTCGGTTGAGGTTATTTCCAATTTCACTTCGTGATAAAGCTAGACAATGGCTTCAAACTTTCCCACCTGGAAGTATCACTAGTTGGAATGATCTCACTGAAAAATTCATTGAAAAATTCTTTCCACCTAGTAAGACACTTCAACTTAAAAGTGAGATTGCTCAATTTCATCAACTCGACTTTGAGCCACTCTACGAAGCTTGGGAGCAATTCAAAGAATTATTGAGGAGGTGTCCGCAACACGGGTACGCAGATTGGCAAAAAATTCAGTATTTCTGTTAAGTTGGTATTTTCACCAATTTATTTAATATTTTAGAGTAGAATTTGGTTTTATTTTGGGTGTTTTTAGAGTCGATGTAGAGTCAATACGGATTTGGTAGCCGAGAGATGAAGAAAACGGTGAAAAACGGCTTGAAGAAAGAAGAAATCGCATATAAAGAAGGAAAAATCGCATTTTGGCCAAGGACGGGCGCTGCCTCTCAAAGCTTGCCATTGTCAAAGCAAAGCCATGCGCCGCAGAAAAAATGGGCCGGCCGGATTTGAACGTCACGGGGCGATAAGTCAGCCCGACCTGGGAGCCACGGCGCCCGGGCGGATTGTGTGTGCGTATGTTGATGGGCGCCGCAGCGCCCATGCGCGGGCGCCGCAACACCCGTGAGATATTTGGCGATGGCGTTGGAGGGCGCCGCAACGCCCTTGCGATAAGCTGAGACGAGATTGCTGGGCGCCACAGCGCCCGGGGGCGAAAAATCCTATGTTCACCTACCCCCTTCTTGGACTTTTGTGTACTATAAATACCATCCTTGGGGCTTGAAATTGGGGCATCTTGGAACCCTTGGGAAGGCAATAAACACAGCTACAAGACAAGGAAGAAGAATTTGAGCATTTTGAGAAGAATTTGGAGAAGAAGATTGGAGGCATCTATCATCTAGAAATAGAGAAGATCCCTCAACTCTTGTTCTTATTTTGTTGTTTTCTTCATATCTTATAAGATGTATTGTTGTATTTTCATGGGTTCATTTTCTTTAATCATGAGCTAAACACTATAATTCTAGAGGATTGATGTAATCTATGTTTGAACTTATGTTTTGAGATTGTGGTTTGTCAATCCAGATCTATCAATTTATTTGTGCTATTTGGATCTATTGCTTCTAAATTACTTGATCAATAATTTAGATTGTTTGGTGTATTTGATTTGACACTTGAGAGAGGTAATTGAATACATGACCTTGGAATAGCATAACCTAGGATTTCATAGAATTGAGAGATTTGTGAATCCTTTGAAGTCATTTATCAAGATTCATAGCTTTTATTGAGATTTTGATTGGTGATTTTTTTAGAGATATTGATTTCCCAATTGAATCTAAAATCATTGGCACTTGAGAAAGGGAATGATTATTGTAGAAATCTTGACTTATAAATTGATAATTGATGATTGATAAACCATATTGACAACATAAGGGATAACTAGATTCATCATACCTCTAGAATTCATTTAATCATTTGGATAAACTCATTGATATTTACATAGTCTTAATTTATTTTTAGTATTTTTAGTATAATCAACTCCATCAATTATTGAATTTCTAAATAAAGTTAGACTACTATATTATTGTACTTAGCAATAATTCGATAATTATTCCATGTGGATTCGACAACCTTACTTCTCTATATTAAAACTTGACACCGTAGACTTGCGGTTAGAAAAATCTCTAACAAGTTTTTTGGCGCCGTTGCCGGGGAATAATTCATCTTATTTGCGCTAATATTATTACTTAGTAGTTTTACTTTAATTTAGATTGGTTTCTTTTGTTACAATAGGGTCATTGTCATTTTTGTGTTTTCTTGTTGATGCGAAAAAATAAAAGTGCTAATTTAATCTTATTTGATCCAGAAATTGAAAGTTAACGCTTGAAAGATTAGAGCGCACGAAGAATCGAATTCACAAAAATGGCAGGAATCGGTGATGATGAAGACCACATACCTATTGTTGCACCACCGGAAAGGGCCATTCGGGACTATTTTCGACCAACCACAAATCAAAACTATTCGGGCATTGTTCGCCAACCTATCAATGCGAATAATTTTGAATTGAAGTCGCCCTAATAAACATGGTGCAATCTGAGAATAGTTTGGGGAAGTGTTGTAGATGACCCGAATGCTCATTTGGCTATTTTTCGAGATATGTGATACTATCAAAATGAATGGGGTCCCCGATGAAGCTATTCGGTTGGGATTATTTCCATTTTCACTTCGTGATAAAGCTTGACAATGGCTTCAAACTTTCCCACTGGAAGTATCACTAGTTGGAATGATCTCACTTTGAAAAATTCATGGCAAAATTCTTTCCACCTAGTAAGACACTTCAATTGAAAAGTGAGATTGCTCAATTTCATCAACTCGACTTTGAGCCACTCTACGAAGCTTGGGAGCGATTCAAAGAATTATTGAGGAGGTGTCCACAACACGGGTGCAATGCTTGATTGGCAAAAGGTTCAATATTTCTACAATGGTATGAATGGGCATTCAAGAACTATTATAGATCTTTGCGGCAGGAGGTACATTGATGGCTAAAACTCCAAGTGAAGCCATGCTTTTACTCGAAGAGATGGCGCGCCAATAGTTATCAATGGCCGTCGAAAGATTTACGCCAAGAAAAGTTGCGGTGTTCTTGAACTTGATACTATGTCCGCATTGGCCTCTCAAATTTCCGCCTTGTCAAAGCAAATTGCTACACTAAGTCCGGTGGAAAACAACAATCGAGGTCGTCATGGAGATAAGTCAAGAAATTGTGACCGATACGGAACAAGCGAATTATGTGAATAATCGGGGTTTCAACAATAGAGGAATCAATTGCCGACACATTATCATCAGGGACTTCGCAATCATGAAAACTTCTCGTATAGCAATACGAGAAATGTGTTGCAACCACCTCCAGGGATATCGAATCAAGCAAGTACGAGCACACATGTGGGAGAACAAAAGCCATCTTTGGAGGAATTACTTAGTTCATTCCTTGTAGAATCAAGAGCAAGGATGAACAAAGCCGATTCTAACATAGAAAATGGGTTCAAGGGTTACAACAATTGAAAGTCATCTCAAATCTTTGGGGACACATGTGGGTCAATTGGCCACGGCTATTAATTCACAAAAGAGAAAGTTGATACGTTTCCAAGTAACACCGAGGTGAACCCCGGGAACATTGCAAGGCCATTAAGTTGAGAAGTGGGACGGAATATGATGAACCAAAGATGCCCGCTCATGCTACCAAAGAACGAAGCAAGCTCAAACACTCCAAAATGAAGAGGGCATTGATAAGCAATCGAAAAAAGGCAAAAATTGAGGTAAAACCAATTTCCAATTCGACAATGTGTTACCAAATGCTCTTCCTTTTCCACATGAGATTTCGAGAAGAAAAAGTTGGATGCTCAATTTTCCAAGTTTTTGGAAATATTCAAGAAAATTCACATCAACATCCCTTTTGCCGATGCACTCGAGCAAATGCCAAACTATGCAAAATTCATGAAGGATGTGATGTCGAGAAAGAGAAGGTTGGAAGCATATGAGACGGTTAATCTCACGGAAGAGTGTAGCGCGCTTTTTGCAAAGAAAGCTACCACAAAAATTAAGAGATCAGGGAGTTTCACTATCCTTGCACTATTGGTGATTCTTATTTTAATAAAGCTCTTTGTGATTTAGGTGTTTTAGCATTAATCTTATGTCGTTGTTCTCTTTTTCGAAGCGGGTCTTGGAGAAATAACGCCATCCACCATCACATTGCAATTAGCCGATAGATCACTCACCTACCCAAGAGGAGTGATTGAAGATGTGTTGATCAAAGTGGATAAATTCATATTTCCGGCGGACTTTGTGGTGTTGGATATGGAGGAAGATCATAAAATGCCATTGATTCTTGGGAGACCTTTTCTAAAGAACGGGACGAGCTTTAATTGACGTGCAACGAGGAGAGTTAACATTACGAGTAAATGATGATGAGGTACTATTTAACATTTATAAAGCAATGAAATTTCAAGAGGAACCTCACACATATCATTTTATTGATAAAATCGAACAATGTGATCAAAGCGGAAGTTATAAAACAAGATTTAAAAGATCCGTTAGAACATTGTTTGATTAATTCAATAATGAAATGTGATGAGAAAGATAGTGATGATATTGATTTGCTTGAGTTTATTCTTTCCTTGAATTTAAAGAAATTGTAAAAGAAAAACAAAAGGAAGCATTAGAAAATGCCAATATTGAAAATATTCGAAAGGCACTTTAGAACTAAAGGAACTTCGAACATCTTCAATATGCATTTTTGGGAAAAAAGATAAAACTTGCCCGGTAATTGTTTCGCTTCATTATCTTCATCCGAATTGGATAAGTTGTTGCGTGTGCTTCGTGAACATAAGTCGGCTTAGGTTGGTTGGTATATTTCGATTTGAAAGGTATAAGTCCTTCCATTGTAATGCACAAAATTTTAATGGAAGAATCTTATAAACCATCTATTGAACACCAAAGACGACTTAATCCCGCAATGAAAGAAGTCGTGAGGAATGAGGTTTTAAAGTGGCTAAAGGCATGTATAATTTATGCCATTTCTGATAGTTCATGGGTGAGTCCTAAGACAGTTGTCCCTAAAAAGGGAGGTATGGCAGTTGTGAAAAATGATAACAATGAATTAATTTCTACACGAACGTCACAGGATGGCGAGTATGTATTGACTATAGAAAATTGAATAAAGCTACTCGTAAGGATCATTTTCCCCTCCCCTTTATTGATCAAATGTTGGACAAGTTGGCAGGTTACGAATATTATTGTTTTCTTGATGGCTATTCAGGATACAATCAAATCGCCATTGCCCCCGAAGATCAAGAAAAGACTACTTTTACATGTCCATATGGTACTTTTGCATTTCGCAGGATGCCATTTGGATTATGTAATGCACCTGCTACCTTTCAGAGGTGTATGATGGCGATTTTTCATGGTATGGTTGAGGAAATCATGGAAATTTTTATGGACGATTTTTTTTTTTGGTACTTCTTTTGACCATTGTTTGCATAACTTATCTATGGTTTTGCAACGTTGTGAGGAAACTAATCTTGTACTTAATTGGGAAAAATGTCACTTTATGGTCAAAGAAGGGATTGTACTTGGACATCGTATTTCTTGTACATGTTTAGAAGTTGATAGGGCGAAGGTTGTGGCTATTGAAAAACTACCCCCACCTTCAAATGTGAAAGGCATAAGAAGCTTTTTAGGGCATGCAGGATTTTATAGGAGATTCATAAAAGATTTTTCAAAAATTGTTAAACCACTTTGTAATCTCCTTGAAAAAGATGCTATCTTTTGCTTTGATGAGTTGTGTTTGCGGGCATTTGAACGGATAAAAAAGGCACTCATTTCACTCGATTATGATAGTGCGGATTGGACTCAACCATTTGAGCTCATGTGCGATGCAAGTGATTATGCGGTGGGTGTCGTTCTTGGTCAAAGCGAGATAGAATTTTTAAAGCTATTTACTACGCAAGCAGGACCATGGACAACGCTCAACAAAACTACACCACCACAGAAAAAGAGATGTTGGCGGTAGTTTTTGCATTTGATAAATTCCGAGCTTACTTGGTGGGTACGAAGGTGATTGTTTATACGAATCATGCGGCAATCCGATATCTTTTCTCCAAAAAGGATGCAAAACCTCGATTAATTCGATGGATTTTACTCTTGCAAGAATTTGATATTGAGATTTGAGATAAAAAAGGAAGCGAGAATGGGGTTGCCGATCATCTATCCCGCCTTGAGCAACCTTACGAGGTGATTGAGAGTCCAATAAAGAATCATTTCCTGATGAACAAATTATGCGTGTCGAGACATCATTACCTTGGTACGCAGATTTTGTTAATTACCTCGCGGGGAGAGTTTTGCCACGGACTTGACTTCACACCAAAAGAAAAATTCTTACATGATGTTAAGTCTTATTTGTGGGATGATCAATTCTTGTTCAAGAGATGCGCAGATTCTATCATTCGCCGTTGTGTTCCTAAGGAAGAAAGCGGAGAGATTCTTCAACATTGTCATTCATCATCTTATGGGGACATTTGGGCCAACCGAACGAACCGCCGCAAAGTTACTACAATCTGGTTTTTATTGGCCAACCTTATTTAAGGATTGTTATACCTTTGTGAAAACTTGTGATCGATGCCAAAGGGTTGGTAATATTTCACGGCGTCATGAGTTTCCTTTGACAAACATAATGGAGATGGAATTGTTTGATGTATGGGGTATTGACTTTATGGGACCATTTCCCGCGTCCTATGGAAATTTGTACATTTTGCTTGCGGTTGATTATGTATCCAAGTGGGTTGAGGCGATTGCTACACCAACGAATGATGCTAAGGTAGTACTCAAATTCTTGCACAAGCATATTTTTATTCGGTTCGGTACTCCTCGAGCTATTGTAAGTGATGAAGGTACGCATTTTTGTAATAAATTATTTAATAACCTTCTTGCTAAATTTGGTGTGCGTCATAAGATTGCGCTTGGTTATCATCCTCAATCTAATGGTCAAGCCGAAATCTCCAATCGTGAAGTGAAACAAATTCTTGAAAAAACGGTGAGTTTTAATCGAAAGGATTGGGCACAAAAGCTCGATGATGCTTTGTGGGCTTATCGCACGGCTTATAAAACACCCATTGGTATGTCACCGTATCGATTGGTGTTTGGTAAAGCGTGTCATTTGCCAGTTGAACTTGAGCATCGAGCTTATTGGGCAATTAAGAAATTGAATTTTAACTTAAAAGAGGCCGGTGAAAACCAATTACTTCAATTAAATGAAATGGAAGAATTTCGTCAAGAATCATATGAAAATGCCAAAATGTATAAGGAAAAAACGAAAAAATGGCATGATCAAATGATTTTGCGACGGGAATTCTTACCCGGCCAACAAGTGTTATTGTTCAACTCTAGATTGAAACTCTTTCCAAGTAAACTCAAATCACGATGGTCAGGACCATTTGTGGTTGAACGTGTGTTTCCATATGGTGCCGTCGAGTTAAGAGGGAACGATGGGAATTCGTTTCAAGTAAACGGACAAAGATTGAAACATTATTTTGGGAACGAAGTAAGGAAGGTTTTAAATCTTCCACTTGGTGATGAAATTTCTTGAGTCCGAATAGTTGAGTCCGGCTAACGACTATAAATTTAGCGCTTCTTGGGAGGCAACCCAAGCGATTTTCGTGTGATCGAATTTTGTGTGATTTTATTTTCTTATAATTTGGTGTGTATTTATTTGAATTTTGGTGTGATTTTTGTGTAAATTAATTTGTGTGTGATTTTGAATTTTTGATTAAATTGAAAAAAAAAAAAAAAAGGGGTAGGGCCAGCCCAAGAGACAAGCGCGCGGAAGAGAACGAAGTGTGCGGGCGCAGCGCATTGCAGACTGGGCGCCCATGGCCCGATGGTTTCTTTCAAGGCGATTAAAGGGTGAGTTAGCCTCATTTTTTTTCCCTTACAAACATAACACACTGCCACGCCTATCTTCTTCCTTCTACAAAAATCCCACCTAACATTCACTTATACACCATTCAAGTAGGCAATTGAGCAACTTAATCATCATCTTCATCTTCTTCATCAATTGGGTAAGTGAGCTTCAATTGTACACCAATTTTCTTCAAATTTTCAAGCCTAGGTTAAAAATGTGGGAATTTTCATTATCATTATAATTTCGAAATTCTTGATAAATTCTTGATAAATTGTGATGATATATGAATAATATTGTGCTTGAATTGATTGGTGTTGAAAAATGGGCATGAATTGAATTTCAAATTTGGTGAACATCTCTTCTTTGCATATATGCCTACAAGGTGTTTGTTAAAATGCATCAATGAAAAATATTACACCTAGGCATTTGATTCTTGTCATCATTGTGTACTAAAGGTTATTTGATCATGAATTGATGACAAAGATGCATAATTCTTGAGTTGTTGCAAAATTCTAACCACTAATTCGTATTTGCGTCCTATGTGCTATGTTGCTTGTGTCATTTTTAGGTGATTTTCAAATCAATCACAATGCCAAGAGCAAAGAATGTAAGCAAGGGCAAAAAGGTGGCTAGTACCTCCGAGGAATATGATACTAGTCGTTTCGTAAGCTTAGAGGCACAAAATCTTTTTATGAGAAATTAAGCACAAAGAGCATAACGCGGAACAGGGGGGTTACAACCAGGGGGCCAAATGATGGTGAACTTGCACAAATGATACATCGAAGCAATGGGAAAAACTTTGTGCACAACCTAGACCATTCGAACCGAATATAGTCAAAGAGTTTTATGCAAATGCAAAGACCAAAAATGGCTATAACTCGAGGTTTTCGTGACGTGGAGTAAACAAGGTATACACTCATTCAAAGAGCGATAAGAGAATATTATGGACTCCGGAGGTGGATCACTCACCGTACATTGAATTTATCTCGCAACCACCGAGTATGGAGGAGATTTGTAATACCTTATGCCGACTGGAATCGCGGTACGTCATATAAAAGTTGTGGGAGGTGCTCTTGCTTTCCGAAAACGAGTCTTAGTCGATATGGGCGAGCTTGGTACCACTTCATATGCAACAACTTGATACCAACCAAGCATGTTAGTGATGTAACTAAGAACGAGCTCATCTTCTATATGCTATAGTTATGACATACAATTCGACCCGGTAATTATTGCAACGTCCCTTCATAACAAAATGCTACAACCCAAAACAGGGGACTAATCTTACCGAGTTTAATTTGTGGGTTATGTAAAAGAGAAGGGTGTTACATGGGATAACTCCGAGCCATTGGAAAATCCAAAGGGACCCATAGATTCGGCTACTATTGCTTCTTATGACGAGTGGGCGGGCGGTGTGCCTAATCCGGCGGTGCGGGATATATTCTTCATCCCGAATTTGCTCGCGGCTATTGAGCCGATACTCATGCCCAACCACAGAATATTGGCGTTCCATCCGGTTCGGCAAAGCGTTTCGTTCTAGACGCTCACATAACAGCCTCTTTGACGCACTAGTTCGCGAAATACGAGAATTGAGAAGGGCTTTTGTAGCGGAGCAACGCCCATGAGCGGCACGAGAAGAATACGAGAATGAGCACAACCGAGTACTTGCCGGATATATAGCTTGATCACACCCGCAATTCGAGTTCCCAATACCACCACCACCGGCCCTATTGCTCATTTTTCACCACACGACTCCGATGAGGAGTCCTAGGTGCTCCGCTATCGGGAAAGTTTTCTCACTCTCCATTGAGGACAATGTTCAATTTAAGTTTGGGGGTGTAATCTGTATTTGTGTCTTTTGAGTCGTGTCGAGTCGTGTCTAAAAAAAAAAAAAAAAAAAAAAAAAAAAAAAAATCGAGTTGAGTCGAATCGGGTAGTTTGTTGAACTATAGAACTACATGACTAAGTAGATTTGTTGATTGCGAGTTGGTATCACGAAAGCATGCTTTTAAGTGGTGATCTATATTTTGCTTCATTGATTTCGTATTCATGCATAATTCTGTTAACTTATTTGAAAATGATTAATGAAGTCGAGTGTTGCTTGTATGATCCCACCGGATTGTAGAACTTGTTTGATCACTAATTGAGGCGAAATCCTAGGTGAAATAACATAAGGAAATGATTTAGGCCATCTTTGAATAAAAGCTAGAGCCAAAATGACTACCTTTGTACGATATAATTTCACTAGTGTCCCCTTTTGAGCCTATTAAACCTGTTCTTTGGCAACCAATTGTTTTTACCTTGAGCTTACATGTGAAAATCCTAATTACCCATCACTCATACACACAAAATGATTGAAGGTTGAGGAGGATATAATAAGTAAGGTAGATGTTCATTCGCATGAAGTTGCCGAGAAAAAGAAATAATGAAACCCCATGTGTTAAAATATGCAAAAGACCAAGTTTGGGGGTCTCGAAAAAAAAATGAAAAAAAAAATGTTGAAAATAGAGGCCAGTAAAGGGAGAATAATTGAAAATTCAACAAAAGTGAAGGTAGCCATTTTGTTTGGCAATTG
Organism: Rehmannia glutinosa; assembly: GCA_016081115.2. Taxonomy (NCBI): domain Eukaryota; kingdom Viridiplantae; phylum Streptophyta; class Magnoliopsida; order Lamiales; family Orobanchaceae; genus Rehmannia; species Rehmannia glutinosa. The sequence goes on from JABTTQ020000018.1 coordinate 503,702, forward strand.
GTGATTTGAAGAGGTAATTGTGTGTTTGGGTGAATTGAGCCACTTAATCCTAAATTTTCCTACCCGACCCTAAGCCACATTACAAGCTTTGGAAGCCCTATTGATCCATGTGTTATATTAGCCTACATTAGTGGAGATTAGTGTGAATAACAAGCCTATGGAATCCGGTAGTCAGTATCTTTTGACACTTAGAAGTGGATCATCTTGATAACGTTTGATTGCGTAAATCAATTTGAATAATGAAAACGGAATTTTCACGAATATTCAACACTTTTGATCACAATGTTAAAATACATGCTTGATTGATAGTGAAATGAGTTTTAGACAAATCTTATTGGTTTATGGAGTTTTGTAGTTGCGTGTGTTGTTGTATTGTTTGTCTTTCATTTTGGAGTTATAATTGTTTGAGGACAAACAATAGCTTAAGTTTGGGGTATTTGTTAAGTTGGTATTTTCACCAACTTATTTAATATTTTAGAGTAGAATTTAGTTTTATTTTGGGTGTTTTAGAGTCGGTGTAGAGTCAATACGGATTTGGTAGCCGAGAGATGAAGAAAACGGTGAAAAACGGCTTGAAGAAAGAAGAAATCGCATATAAAGAAGGAAAAATCGCATTTTGGCCAGGACGGGCGGGCGCTGTAGGCGCTGCTAGCCGGCCCAGCAGCCAGCGCCGCGACGAAAAATGCTGGTTGGACGGAAACGTGCGGCTCCATGGCCAGCGCCGCCCTGGGAGCCGCGGCGCCCGAGCGGATTGTGTGTGCGTATGTTGATGAAAGCTAGCAGCGCGGCTAGTGAGATATTTAGCGATAGTGTTGGGCGCCGCCAGCGCACCGGTGCGATAAGTCGAGATGAGATTCTTTGGCGCCGCAGCGCCATGTGCTTGGCCCGCAGCGCAAGTCACCGGGGCGGAAAATCCTATGTTCACCTACCCCCTTCTTGGACTTTTGTGTACTATAAATACCATCCTTGGGGCTTGAAATTGGGGCATCTTGGAACCCTTGGGAAGGCAATTAACACAGCTACAAGACAAGGAAGAAGAATTTGAGCATTTTGAGAAGAATTTGGAGAAGAAGATTGGAGGCTTCTATCATCTAGAAATAGAGAAGATCCTCAACTCTTGTTCTTATTTTGTTGCTTTCTTCATATCTTGTAAGATGTATTGTTGTATTTTCATGGATTCATTTTCTTTAATCATGAGCTAAACACTATAATTCTAGAGGATTGATGTAATCTATGTTTGAACTTATGTTTTGAGATTGTGGTTTGTCAATCTAGATCTATCAATTTATTTGTGCTATTTGGATCTATTGCTTCTAAATTACTTGATCAATAATTTAGATTGTTTGGTGTATTTGATTTGACACTTGAGAGAGGTAATTGAATACATGACCTTGGAATAGCATAACCTAGGATTTCATAGAATTGAGAGATTTGTGAATACTTTGAAGTCATTTATCAAGATTCATAGCTTTTATTGAGATTTTGATTGGTGATTTTTTTAGAGATATTGATTTCCCAATTGAATCTAAAATCATTGGCACTTGAGAAAGGGAATGATTATTGTAGAAATCTTGACTTATAAATTGATAATTGATGATTGATAAACCATATTGACAACATAAGGGATAACTAGATTCATCATACCTCTAGAATTCATTTAATCATTTGGATAAACTCATTGATATTTACATAGTCTTAATTTATTTTTAGTATTTTTAGTATAATCAACTCCATCAAATATTGAATTTCTAAATAAAGTTAGACTACTATATGATAGTACTTAGCAAGAATTCGATAATTATTCCATGTGGATTCGACAACCTTACTACTCTATATTAAAACTTGACACCGTAGACTTGCGGTTAGAAAATTCTCTAACAATTTCTACAATGGTATGAATGGGCATTCAAGAACTATTATAGATCTTTGCGGGGGAGGTACATTGATGGCTAAAACTCCAAGTGAAGCCATGCTTTTACTCGAAGAAACGGGCTGCCAATAGTTATCAATGGCCGTCTCGAAAGATCTACGCCAAGAAAAGTTGTCGGTGTTCTTGAACTTGATACTATGTCCGCATTGGCCTCTCAAATTTCCGCTTTGTCAAAGCAAATTGCTACTCTAAATTCGGGTGGAAAACAACAACCAGAAGCAGTCATGGAGATAAGTCAAGAAATTGTGAATCCCGATACGGAGCAAGCGAATTATGTGAACAATCGGGGTTTCAACAATTGAGGGAATCAATTGCCGACGCATTATCATCCGGGACTTCGAAATCATGAAAATTTCTCGTATAGCAACACGAGAAATGTGTTGCAACCGCCTCCGGGATTTCAAAACCAAGCAAGTACGAGTACACACGTGGGAGAACAAAATCTGTCTTTGGAAGAATTACTTAGTTCATTCCTTGTAGAAACACGAGCAAGGATGAACATGACCGATTCTAACATGGACAAGCTCTCGCTCGAGTTACAACAATAGAAGGTCATATCAACTCCTTGGTGACACAAGTAGGAGGCGTTAGCAACAACGGTGAATTCATTGCGGTGAGAGAGGGAAATTTCCGAGTGATACTGAGGTTAATCGAGGAGCATTGCAATGCAATTTATGTAAGATCGGAGGTAGAAATTCAACTTGCACCCGAACAATCGCCCATTTATGTGAAACCAAAGTGGAATCCAAGAAAATGAAGTTGGAGGAATTTGAGACTGTCTACTTGTGAGAGGAATGTAGTGCAATAGTCGAGTAAACTACCTCGAGAAAATGAAGGATCCGGGGAGTTTCACTATTCCTTGTGCTATTGGAGGAGTTTTCTTTGAGAAACCACTTTGTGATCTTGGGTCCGGTGTGAATCTTATATCTCTTTCTGATGTGATGAAGTTTGGGCTCGGGGAGGTGAAGCTGTCCAATATCACTTTGCAGTTTGTTGATCGATCCATCGCCTATCCGTGGGGAATCATTGAAGATGTATTGGTAAAAATTAATAAATTTGTTTTTCCTGTGGATTTTGTAGTGTTGGATGCGAATGAGGACAAGAAAATACCTATCATCTTTGGGCGACCATTTTTAGCTACATCACGAGCTTTGATCGATGTAGAAACGGGGGAGCTAACTCTGCGGGTAAATCAGGAGAAAGTTGTATTCGCTATTCATCCAACCAATATGCTAAAATTTGAATTAAATGATGGTAAGCATATGGTTGGGAATATAGCTGAAGATATTGGAGGTTGGGGAGTTTCTAAGGGCAATGTGGATAACATGCCTATTGGAGCTCCAACTTGAGGAGAATCTGACAAAGTCTGGCTGAAGACTGTAAACTTAGCGCTTCTTGGGAGGCAACCCAAGCCCCTTTTATTGCTTTCTTAGTTTTAATTTAGTTTAGTAGTTGTTTTTGTTTTTTCTGAGTTTTTGCATTATTAGTAGTAAGTTGCATCACATTTCACCCCTCTTATTTATGCAAATCCCACATATCTCACTTCGTCGTCACAAAGGAGCACTTTAACACCACACACACCATCTTCATCTCATTCACTCATTATTTGGTAAGTTTGTAACTTCCAAATCCCACCCCATGGTTTTCCCCATCTTGTGATTTTTGGTGTGATCGGATTTTTGGTTGAAAATTCGGATTTTGAAAAATTTGTCGAACAGTGGGTGAAGAGGTTGAGGGCAACGGTCGCCCTCAACGTCGACCGGTCGCCCTCAACCACGACCGGTCGCCCTAAGGCTAAATTTTGGTTTAAGTTCGATTCTGTCTTGACATTTGTGATTTCACTTCTTTTTGCCATTTTTCGTCCCCTTTGCCAAATGCACACTATTGTCACTCAAAATTGATTTTCATGCATTCCATTCATATCTTGGACCTTATATAGCATGTTTATCATCATCATTGCTCATCTTTTCCGATCAAATGGTAAGAATTTTCCTTACTTTGCTCAATTGGGTTGAACCCTTGAGTTTATGGCTTTCTTGTATATTTCTTGATAATTTTTGCTTATGATCTTGTTGAGATTAGTTATTATGTTGTATTGTATGATGTTTGATGTGGATTGGTGATGAAATTTTTTGGCTTGGATCATTTACAAGGGCTATATACAACTCTTTTTATTTTTCACGCCCACAATGTGTTCGATGAAATGGTTCAATGAAAATTTCTACTTCTACATGATTCTCTCGCTTCCAAAAGTCTTCTATACTCATTGAGATCATGTTTTGGGAAATACAACGAGCATATGAACTCTTCATGATACATTTCTCCCATTTTCCTTGGTTTTTAAGCCTAAATTGCTCAATGGTTGATAAACCATTTCTTTGGCGCACTTTGATATACTTCTATGATGTTTCTATCATCCTAACATTCTTTTGATGATTCCAAAGGGGAGAAACAGAAATTGGCTCGTTAGCTCAAAGAAGCTAATAAAAGCTCATGATAGAAGCTACAAGCTATGGCTTATTAAGGCCATAAGTTGTGAAGAAAACTCGATCCCTAATGATTGTTTTATGAACTTGTTTGCATGGATAATAAGTATTTGTGACAGGGGGAGCTTCTAAGCTCATGGAGTTGTTGTTTATTTTGTAAAAGCTTGTGCTTCTAGCTTATGCAATATTTCTTCTTAATGTGCTTGTTGATAGGGGGAGCTTTTGTAAAATGTTTTTAAACGGATAGTTTACTCATAAACCGGAAAATTATTTTGTTTTTCGAAATCGTCCTCTTGAAAATTGTTTTGGTTTGTAATCATAAAAAATGGGGAGTTTGTTAGATAAATGTTTTTATCATGATTTTGATGATTTTGTTCAAATGAGTTTTTATACCAAAACAATGTCCCTAAATGTTGTCCCAACACTTCCGATCGATCTAAAATGTTTTTACTATTTTTGGAGTATTTCTTGAAGTTAATATTCGATTTAAAATTGGACAACACTTTTGTTTCAGCTCGGCCGCCCTATAGGGCAACCCGCACTGAGTTGAGTTTTGAAAGAAAATGGGACGTAAGAGAAAATGGGAGGCGACCGGTCGACCACCGGCGACCGGTGCACGGGAGTGCCCTCTCGAATACGAGACTTCTCTGTTTTGATTTTCTATCAACCCCAACCGGTCAAGACCAAAGGCGACCGGTCGAACCCCCCGACCGGTCCCCCTGTGTAAAAATTTGCAGAATTCTTTTCTATCTTATCTCTGTGCGACCGGTCGAACCCCTGTTTTGACAAAGAAACTATCCGTTGCATTTTCGATGACTTTTCCCTATTTTGTGGGATTGATTTCTAATGACTATATTGATGATTTTAAATGGTTTCTTTTTGCAGCAAATCACTCCCCAAGGAGGAGCCAATGTCCTGGAAATCAAAGTCAAGACCTCTCCTATAAATAGAGGCTTCATTCAAACAACAAGATACAACACTCCATACAAAAAAAGAGCAAACAAAGCAAACACTTTCATATATCTTGTTGTATTAGTCTTAGCACTTTCACTTGCACAAATTTGAGGTCTAGGCTTTCAATTCTTGATTACACTTGTACTCATATTGTATCAATCATTATTGAGTTGTAATCTTGATTTTGGTCATCATTCAACACAAGACATCCTTGTGAGTATTCTTGTGGTAAGAATACACTTGGGTGATCTAGGTGATAGGTGTTTGAAGGTTGTGGTAATCTTCAAAGGTGTTGTAAAAGGATTGTGGTAATCCTCAAGGTGGTGTAAGAGGGTTGTGGTAATCCTCAAGGTATTGTATTAATTTTTGGTAAATTAATAAAATCTTTTTCTTTTGAAATCCATCCCCGGATATCTTGGGGTGGTAGAGGATTAGGCCCTAGGTGGGTTGAACCTCTTTAAATCGACGAGTGTTGTTTTATTTCCGCATTTACATTCTCGTCTTTGTTTGATTATTCAAAAAAGAGGGCAAAATCTGAAAAACCGAGATAATCTATTCACCCCCCCTCTAGATTATCGTAGCCACTTGGACTAACAGTTTGGGCATTATTTTCCATTGTTTCGAGTCATTTGAGGGGTCAAGCCATGTTGAGAGCCAATTATATCGAGTTTATAGTCATATTAATGAATCGTGTATCAAAAAAAGTACGAACGAACAAACAACGAGAGATTGATTTGAAGAAAAGTCCAATTGCGTCTGGAATTTCTAGCACTGGCAGAGTTTCGTATTTTGGTCATAACTCTCTCTAAAAAATTGATATTGAGCTGATTCAAGTGGCTGTAGAAAGCTAAGAGATAGGGCTACAACTTTGATGAAGGACGAAAAACCAAATTCGGACGTTTGGGTGGCGCTACAGCGCCAAAAAGACGCGCTGCAGCGCACAACGGAAATCCGGACAGCGGCCAGGGCGCTGCAGCGCCCGGAACAGAAAAAAAAATCGAGTTGGGCGCTGCAGCGCCCGGGCGACAATCTTGTGCAACGTTGTGCGCGGCGCCCGCACCCGGGGGCGGAAAATCCTATGTTCACCTACCCCCTTCTTGGACTTTTGTGTACTATAAATACCATCCTTGGGGCTTGAAATTGGGGCATCTTGGAACCCTTGGAAGACAATAAAAACAGCTACAAGACAAGGAAGAAGGATTTGAGCACTTTGAGAAGAATTTGGAGAAGAAGATTGGAGGCTTCTATCATCTAGAAATAGAGAAGATCCCTCAACTTTTGTTCTTATTTTGTTGCTTTCTTCATATCTTGTAAGATGTATTGTTGTATTTTCTTGGATTCATTTTCTTCAATCATGAGCTAAACACTATAATTCTAGAGGATTGATGTAATCTATGTTTGAACTTATGTTTTGAGATTGTGGTTTGTCAATCTAGATCTATCAATTTATTTGTGCTATTTGGATCTATTGCTTCTAAGTTACTTGATCAATAATTTAGATTGTTTGGTGTATTTGATTTGACACTTGAGAGATGTAATTGAATACATGACCTTGGAATAGCATAACCTAGGATTTCATAGAATTGAGAGATTTGTGAATCCTTTGAAGTCATTTATCAAGATTCATAGCTTTTATTGAGATTTTGATTGGTGATTTTTATAGAGATATTGATTTCCCAATTGAATCTAAAATCATTGGCACTTGAGAAAGGGAATGATTATTGTAGAAATCTTGACTTATAATTTGATAATTGATGATTGATAAACCATATTGACAACATAAGGGATAACTAGATTCATCATACCTCTAGAATTCATTTAATCATTTGGATAAACTCATTGATATTTACATAGTCTTAATTTATTTTTAGTATTTTTAGTATAATCAACTCCATCAATTATTGAATTTCTAAATAAAGTTAGACTACTATATTATTGTACTTAGCAATAATTCGATAATTATTCCCTGTGGATTCGACAACCTTACTTCTCTATATTAAAACTTGACACCGTAGACTTGCGGTTAGAAAAATCTCTAACACTTATCAACATTTAAATATGAAAAATTTATATATAATATAAATTTACAAAACTTATTGACATTTGTTTGATCGAAATCTTATAAATTAAGGTTAATACGTAATGCAGGTTAGTTTTAAAAATAGTTAAAAACTTATTTAAATTTTACTTCAATTAAGCAAGCCTATTTGTGTAGTGTGTCAAAACGGGTCAGGCCCGTCGGGCTGCCCCGCTCCGCGCCGCCTAAGATAGTGGAATGGGTTAAGTGTTTAGTGGTCTGCCAAGAGGGGGGCCTAAACGGACTATAGCCCACCGCGGGCTTGCGGGGGTGACGGGGGACTAGCTAGCTAGCACGCCAGAAACAAAAAATTGGAAAAAAAAGAAGAAATAAAATGAAATAGAAGAAACACATAGTATAATTATATTTTATATTTTTATTTCTTATAAAAGTGTATATAATATTTTTTTATAAAATATGTATTTGTCATCCATTAATAGTTTTAATTCAATAAAATTAATAATACACATAATTTTTTTTTTTATTTTTTTAGTGGGCCAACCCACTTAGCACGTGGTCCGCGATGGGTTGAGCCAGTATATTTCTGGCCCATCCCGCCAAATGGCGGGCTTTTCCTGTATACGGATTGGCCCGCCCCGCTAGCCCATTTCGACAACTCTATATTTGTTTTAGGAATTAGAATTGAATAAGTTGCACAAATGTGAGGTAAAAATCTAGCACACATACCAAATATAAAAAATAAAACATGTTATGACACAACATAATCACTACAACAAAATTTATATTTACATTAAAATAATTGCAAAGTGTAGGTAAAATCATTGTAGATAAATATTTACGTACAACAAATTTTCTCAATTTCCGTTAATCGAATAAATTGTCCCGTAGCGGTATTTTATGCAGAAGATTCATATGACTAATTATCAAGAGATTAGTGATAGATCCAAGTATGTGGATTTGTCCAATGCGCAGATTCTATTCGATCAATTAGATCTGTATAAGTTTGAAATATGTTATATTTGTATTGGTTTTGTAATTTTGTAGGTGTTAAATTTTGATATTTGTTATCAGTTATATAGTATTTTCTAAAACTAAATCCATTTTAAGATTACAAAATTCTAGAGCATTAAAGACACCAATTACAGTTTATTTATTTGACATACATAGAACCTATTTTGCATGTATTATTTGGTAGGTCAGGGGCAAAAATGATGTATCCTCTTGTTCACAAAGCAGACCTTGTCCGTGACTTTTCGGTTGCACCAAAAGAAGAGAGTATTATATTATAAAGATATATTAAAAGATTGTTATTTCATTTGATTAAACCATATATATTAATAATTATTTTTAATGATAATAATCCCAAATAATGGTGAGATTAGATTATCACAACACCTTATTTAAAGAATTTATGATATATATTTTCACTTAATACACATACATGATTGTAAATAGTATATTATAATTTAAATTTAACTAATTAATGAGAATCCTTAACAAAAAGTAAATCAGTCCAAATGCTTAATATTGCACATATTCATCCAACGAAGTATACATTTGATAATAACGTAGACCAGTATATAATATTTATCCTATATTTCATCAATCATCGTTACAACTAACTAAGCAACTCGAACCACGATTCCTCGAGGCATGTCTCACGATTCACCTCATCCACGAAGCTCCAAGGACGGATCGTGGGAATCCTAGGATAAGGACGGCTCGCTTCATGCCACGTCATCTGCTCGGTTGCTGACATCACCGACTCGGTTCTCGTTGTCCTGTGGGCCCCACTCCATTGCTAGATGGCTGACCACGTGGACTAATTTGTTGTCAGCTCGGCTCGGGTATCATCAAGGAGAATTGTTAATAAAAAGTAAATCACGCCAAATGCTTAATAATGCAAATATTCATCCATCGAAGTATACGTTTGATACGAACATAGACTAGTATATAATATTTCACCCATATTTCATTGCAACCAAATAATTGCAGCTCAGAAACTTGACTTATTGAGAAATATCTCGCGATTTATTTCATCCACGAAGCTCCAAGGGCGGATCAATGGGAGCCATAGGGAGGAGGTTAGTCCTTTTTTTAGTAAATGACCCTTAGCATATTATTTAATTAATGTTTGAATAATGAATAAGATAACTCATTATTTATGATATGTCACATTCATCCATAATCCCACACACATAATTTATATTATTACTGAATATAACACTCAAAGACGAGTATAGTAAATTACTTATATAAGACACTTGCAACTTTATAAGCAAAACATTAACTTGAGCCAGTAATCATACTTTGCGTGTTTATATCTGCTTTAGTTGATTATGCATTAATTAAATAATCAATAATATTTTAAAACATTCCAATTTCAACATCCAGTGTCCAATAATTAATTCTTGAAATTCACTGCAAGTTGATATCAAAGATGATATGTTTTTCTTGACCATTCGTCTACGCATCATCAAATTTATGTACCGACATACATTCCAATCAGATAAATTCTAGTTTTTGCAACTAAATTTTCTAGTTCCACGTCTACAAAATAAAAAAATTATTTTTTCCAGATTATACTAAGAAATTAATGATGGATCACTAATAATTTTTTATTTTTTACATACATAAATAATGTAGGTATTTACCAATAATTTTAAATTATGTAAATAAATATTTATCTGCAACAACTTTATCTACAATTTATTGTTATATTAATACTTATATACATAATTTTCAGTAGGTAAATTGATTTTGTTTTTGTAGCGAGGCCATCCAAGTTACTGTAACGCCCCAATTTTTCAAAATATAAGAGTAACTTAATTTAATAAGAAAGCACATTCAAAATCGAACGAATAAGACACATCTCAAAAGTAAACGAAACCATCTTATTAATAACTCAAATAATCCATCACACTTCCAGTGTGCTACTCTGATTTTATAAAATATAGTCTAATTATAAAAATTCGCATCCAAAAAGATAAAGTACTTTAATTCCAAACGCAACTTTTAAAATTAAAATACTAGAATTCAATAAAAAAATTCAAAAGCATTGACAATAATAAAATGTTTCTAAAAATCAAATTAACTAAATTTACAATTTTCACATCCACCGCCTCCAATCATCTTTCGGGCTCCTCAACCTGAAAAGTTTTAATAAATATGGGATGAGCTTTCAACTCGCTCCGTAGGGACACATTTGTCAATATTAAATACAACAGTATGCATAATCGTAAACATTCAACATGTAATTTTTCCTCTATAATTTCCCTCTGACTGGCTAGTTAATAAATTTAGCTCGGCGGGCTTAACCCGAATATCAACTTCGATCCCAGACCTATTTACGGTCCCTAACTAGTTCATCTGACTAACATGATTTCCTCTTTTCACATTGCACGTAAACGAAAATGCATATACGAAGCATTTTAATAATGACAAACGATACTTGAATATAAATATCCACACCTTAAAGTAATTGCAGATATCTTGTGCCGATAATGTAAAAAAATACATTAAATCATGTTCCTCTTTTTCGGGTTTGGCTAAGTGGCTAGGTTGGTGTGATATCAAACAGTATATGATTGTTGTAGAAAGAAATAACAAAAAACTAGTTTCACAGATATACATGATTCTAGCATAAAGTATTTGTAAAAAGTGTTAAGGGAAAAACTAGTATTTCTTTGATGAAAAATTTAATAATGATTATATTTTTTTAACGTTACAAAATCATAAATTGATATACTTTCATCTACAATCATTAAGTTAGAAACTCTTCAAATCCATAATCGAAATTTCATTAAAAATGACTAATTAAATATGATATATTATGATTTTAAAATTAAAAATCTGATTGGATAAAATTTAAGGTTAGAAACCCTAATTGATTTTTCTACACCAAATGATGAAATTATGGTGTATTGAAAAAATTTGTATTTATAGGATGATTTTATGGAATTTGAAGATAAGTAGATTTTGTTAATGATAAGATAAAATCGATATATTTTTTAAATATAATACGAGTGAAATTCTATTTTAATAGGGTTTAATAAAAATCGATTTGTAAAAGGATAGTGATTGAATAATAAATATTAATATCTTGTAAATAAAATTATAATTTATATAATAATTGAAAATTTTGGGATATTACGATTCTGATTATAATATGCATCAAATTAGAAGTAATATATTGATCATTGAGAAAAAAAAATGAGAGTGAATGAATAATATTATATATTATTGAATTTTTTTTTATAGACAATCATATTTTTGGCTAAAAAACTCGAATTGTGAGACGAAAATGAAATTTTTTCATAACCAATTCATATTAGGGAGTGATTGCTTGTGAATAAATTTTCATCTCTTCTACTTTTTGGACAAAATTTTGCATTAATATCTGATTGCTTGTGAAAAAATTCAAAAAAATACAGTAATCATTTTTCTCAATTTTCAAATCATCAATCACATCTATTTATAATTTAAACAGAAAAATATCAAATCAGTGATCATTATTATACAATCATATCACAAATACATTATTCCCTCTAGCTTATTTTTCAAATCACCAATCTCATCTAATCATTATTATTAAAAAACTATCAAATCAACTATCATTATCACATTGTCATCTTATATTCAATCACACCCTCAAAATTCATTTTATTTTTTTAAAATGATTTTTTCATATTAATCTCTCTAAAAATAGAAAAGAGTGGAACAAATGTCAATGACTCCTTAATTACTTGACACACTTTTCTTTTCTTTTCAATTAACTTTTTGATAATTCTTTATTTCTTTTTCAACTTTTCCATATTCATTGACTCACACTGTCACACATTTTTTTTTTAGGGACACTGTCACACCTTTGTTTCAACTATCAATTATACAAAAAAAAAATATTAAAAGGAATCTATCTGCCCGCAAAATATCTGACTGCTGCCCGTTGTCCCACCCTATTGTTGACACGGTCAGCTATCCCACTCATCACCCTTGACCCTTCCCGGGCAGCTACAAACACCACCATTAATATATTTAGGGAAAATTACAAAATTAGTCCTGTTACTAAAAAGCTAGCGCAAAAAATTCTTCAAAGTTTTCAAATAACAAAATAGTCCTATAACTATGTATAATTTTATAAAATAGTCCTGCAAAATACATGATTTGTAAAATAGTCATGTAACTGATACTTGAATATCAATTTTGGTCCTAATTTCACAAGAAATTGGAAGTCATATGTGCTGATTCACGTGATCGAAATCCAATGAAATTTCAAATTGCCCCGGGAATTAGGACTAAAATTGAGACTCAAGTATAACTTACAGGACTATTTTACAAACTATGCAATATGCGGGACTATTTTGTAAAATCGTACATAATTACATAGTTACAGGACTATTTTGCAATTAGAGTATTTTACAGTACCTTTTCGTAATCTCAATTTAGTTACATGACTAATTTTGTAATTTTGCATATATTTATTTATATATACATAAAAATATGTAAAGAACTCTGCACTTTCCCTTTCATCCACCATCCCACCACCCATCGCCACCACTTCCCACGGTGGTGGAGGCAGATGCACCACCACCTGTATTATAAATAATATGTACACCATATAATTTCTTGAAGGAAAAAAAAAATGGGTCAGGGGTTAAGCTGCAGGTCTAGTGAAGAACAGGGGTTTTTCAGTGCAGTTCAGTTTGGGGATTTCGAAACTGTTAAGGAAATTTTAGAAAATAATTCCAGTCTTATTCATCTTTCCACAGTTTATGATCGTAGCTCAGCTTTGCATATTGCTGCTGCCAATGGCCAGATCGAGGTGTGATTTTTAGGATACATTTATTTCTTGTTTATTTATTTATTTACATATTTTTTTTTTATCTGGGTTTTTTTCTTTTGTGGGTTTTAGGTTCTTTCATTGCTTCTGGACCGATCTGTCAAGCCGGATTTGTTAAATCTGCATAAACAGGTCTGTATATGTTCTGTTTGTGTTGAGAGTTGAAATTTTTTGGTTGAAAATAGCTTGATCTTGGTTAGTTTTACATTTGAGAAATTTCGGAAATTGCCCCTCCATCTCGAGGTATTTTTGAAAAATGCTCCAAAAGTATTAAAACTTGATTTATGCCCCTCCACCGCAACACCCCACCTCACCGTCCATCTGATGACCTTACCTCACTGCCCACCAATTTCTGTTCGAATAAAAAATTGAATTCGTAATTTTCTTTTTGCACATTTGAAGAACAATTACAAATACATATTCATTCTCTATACTATATCTAATATAGCTTTTCTAAAAATCCTTAAAATTTGGCCAATTTACCATTTCAAATAAAATTAACTCAAATTCAATTAAATATAATGAACACAATCAAAACTAGCCCGATTAGGAATTTTAGAACCGATATAATTTGACATTGTTAGATATAGTATAGAGAGAGTATATAGTTATAATTGTTCTTGAAATGTAAAATAAATTACGAATTTGGTGGACAGTTGGGGTTTAGGGGCATAAATCGAGTTGAGGAAAATATTGTTTGCCCTCCGAACTATTCGGTTTTTTCGACTTTGCCACCCAAACTTTTTTTTGGCGCAATTTACCTCCTGGGGTTCAAGGTTTTTGCATGTAGCCTCTTGGGTCTCGTCGCCGGCGGAATATTCCACCGGAATATTGTCACATGCCATGCACGTGAGGGTAAAATTGTCATTTCACTCAAATTATACTAATATTATTGAACTTTGCCATGTAAACTTTGTGTAATTGTTACTTTGCAATATGAACTTGGAGCGATTTACACTTTACCTCCTCAGTTAAAAAAAATTAAAAATTTATGTGTATACATTTATTTTATATATTGTTTAATTTTTTCACCAAAAATAAGTCAATTGTACTAGTATTCATTTCATAAAATATATTATCAATACAATTTTTTGTAATCTTTTCCTTTTTAACTTATTTAATTTAATATTTTTTACATCAACATTAGGAAAATAACTAATTTTATGAACTTTGAAGTTAAAAAAATTATAAATATACACCAGTGTCAATTTTATAATTATATAATACAATTTCAGAATTATTTTTATAAATTCAAGTAAATTTCAAAAATATAAAAGTATTGCAAATATAATGAAATGCATTATTTCTATTTTTAAAATATATAGGGTTTTTTAATAATATGTTTCAAACTTATTACTACCTATTATATTTTATTTATGAAAATTCATTTTAATATATTAGAATTTATATTTGTCTACGTATATTTTTTCATTTACCTCAAATTGGATAATAATTATGTATATTTTTTATTTGTAATTTGATAAATTGGATTAACATTAACTTTATACTTTTTTAATTTATAAACTAACAAAGTAAATCAAAGAATATAAAATAATCGACAATTCTACAATTCTACAACAAAGTCAAAAAAAAAAAGAATATAAAATAATCTTATCATGTGCCATGCACGTGGGGGCATTTTTCAATCGAGTTTATGCATATATTTTCTTAAAACTCAATCGAGTTTTAATACTTCAGGGCATTTTTCAAAAAATACCCCTTTATGGGGGGCAATTTCCCAAATTTCCCTTTTCATTTTTGACTTAATTTTTTTGATCTTTGTTGATTGTGATATGCATAGACTCCATTGATGTTGGCTGCAATGCATGGAAAGATCTCCTGTGTGACAAAGCTAATTGAAGCTGGTGCCAATGTATGTTTAATGATTGAATATGAGAATTAAATTAGGATCTGAAATTTAGTAAAAGTCTAACAATGAGTTTTTGGGATCAGATTTTAATGTTTGATTCGGTTAATGGAAGAACATGTTTGCACTACGCTGCATACTATGGCCACTCTGATTGCCTTCAACTCATTCTTTCTGCAGCCCGAACCTCCCAGGTGGCAGCTTCTTGGTATACGCTCTTCTTTAAGATTGGGTTTTATAATATAGTGTTCGATTTTTCGTAATTTATTTACTATGAGTTGTGATGCAAATGTTTTGCCGACCTCGGAACCTGTTTTATGAAGGAACGTGACTTTCTGTTTACGAAGAGTTTTGTCTCTTCAGAAGAGCCACGAGTTTGTTACTTGTAGAATTCTGATTGAACATTTGATGCATAGAACAACATCGTTTTTTTCGAGTTCTAAGCATCATCAATTTTACAAAACAGAGTGTTCTTTCGGTTTTGATTAGAGTTTAAATCAAACAACTCCATTGTATCCAGTGGCATAGCCAGGGAATATTACGGGGTGGGCCGATACTCAAAATTGAGGCGGGCCAGATAAAAAACTATAAGAAAAATCATATAAATTTTAACATTTTTTTTTAAAATTTTACCTTGTAATTTTTTTTAAAAAAAATGCTGAGAGAGATTTTCTGTAATACCACCGTGTGAAATCGCAGTTTATCTGGAAAGGGAGAAACATCTCTTAAAAGATAATGATTTTTCGTGTTCCAGCATATAGGACGGTTGTTCTTAACAAATGATCTGATGCTTTGCGAACAAAATTTTTAGGGGATATTCTCGTTTTGTGAACATTAGAGATGGTAAAGGAGCAACACCGTTGCATTTGGCTGCCCGTCAAAGACGCCCTGAATGTGTTCATATGTTGTTGGACAATGGAGCTCTTGTTTGTGCTTCAACTAGTCGATATGGGTAATCTTGTCATTGCGAGCCCTTATTCTTGCCGTTGGTACTTGTGAAATGATTTTCTGATTAGCGTTTTCGATTGTACAGCTTTCCTGGCAGTACTCCCCTTCATTTGGCTGCAAGAAGTGGCTCTCTTGATTGCATAAGAGAGTTGCTGGCTTGGGGTGCCGATCGGCTTCAAAGAGATGCATCAGGGTAATTTCTTGTTTTTCTAATACTTTAACAATACTAAGTAGTCTTGTCTTGGTTAAAAACACGAGATATTTCTTTCACATACTAATTGGTATACAAGGTCATATTAATTTGTGAATTTCTTTAACGGATTTTTCATGGAATATGGTTTTTCTGCTAACCTTAGTTGCAAAAGAAGTTGAAAGCAAGTAGTTGTTAGGCACTTTTACCCCGAACATTTAATTTGTATCCTTGTTATATTTCTGAGGGATAATTACAAAAACTACCCCTGAGGTTTGGCTTAATTATAAAATAACCCACAGGTTTTTGAAAATAAAAAAAAAAAAATTCTTGAGGTTTGATTCTATATTACACTTTACATTTGTGAAAATATTACAATTACCCCATTACATTTAACAAAAAAACAGCCCTTTTGGTTTTTTTTTTTTTTAATTTTCAAATATCTTTGGTTTTTTTAAGGGATAATTACAAAAACACCCCTAAGATTTGGGCTAATCACAAAAAAACTCAAAAGTTCTTTGAAAATTACAAAAACCCTTGAGGTTTGATTCCGTCTTACATTTTTCCCGGTGATTTTGAAAATATTTCAATAAACTCCCTAACATTTACAAAAAATATTACAGTTACCCCCTTTAGATTTAAGATAAAACGAAACCTGAAGGGTTTTTTTTGTAATTTTGAAACATGTCTGGTTTTTTTTTTTGTAATTAACCAAAATCTCAAGGGTGTTTTTGTAATTAACCCAAACTTCAGGGATGGTTTTGTAATTTTCCTTATTTCTGATGCTTGAAGAGTGCATATCTTTCTCACTTAAGTATGCACTTCCATTCCTAAATGCTAAGCCTTCTTTATGGAATAGACAATTTTTTTAGAAATTGATATTTCGTAAAAGTCTAATTTCGCGTACATTATTTAGGAGAATACCGTATATGGTCGCTTTAAAGAATCACCATGGAGCGTGTGCAGCTTTGCTGAATCCTTCGTCTGCCGAGCCTCTTGTTTGGCCATCACCTTTGAAGTTCATAAGCGAGCTTAATCACGAGGCGAAAGCTCTGTTAGAACATGCCTTAATGGAAGCTAATAGGGAGAGGGAAAAAACCATCTTAAAGAAAACAGGTTACTCATTGCCATCTCCATCAGGGTCGGACTCGGATATCGATAATTTATCTGAGGTAATTTACTATCCTCTCTTTAGATTCTTCATCTTACATTGATCGGTATTGTGCTATTCAAACTAGAGCTGTTTCTTCTAACTTCTACCTTGGCTTCTAAACGTAAGTACGTTTGAGGGGATTTTTTTCCGACTTTGATATATATGATTGCATATGCCTAGCACACTGTTATTTTGGGGCTTCTTTTCGAAGTATTCGTAAATTAGTGGGATAATTACAAAACACCCGCCCTGTGGTTCGGGCTAATTACAATAAAATCTAGAGGTTTTTGAAAATTGCAATAGAAATACTTGTGGTTTCATTCGGTATTACATTTTTCCCCTTCATATAAGCAAAAAAATGTTTCAAAAACTCCCCTTGTATTTACAAAAGGGTTAATTACAAAAAGTACCCTTGAAGTTTGACCTAATTACGAAAAAACCTAGTTAACTTTAAAAATTACAAAAAATATCCTTAGGTTTTATTTTGTCTAACATTTACCCCCTTCATGAGTAAAAAATATTTCAAAATGCCCCCTCATATTTATAAAAATATTACAGTTTATCCCTTAATTTTAACACTGAATCAAACCTTAGGGGTACTTTTTGTAATTTTGAAAGTTATCTTGATTTTTTTGTAATTAGGTCAAACCTCAAGGGTACATTTTGTAATTATCCCTTTACAAAATGTTATAGTTATCCCCTTAAATTTAGGATATAACCTCAGGGGTAGTTTTCGTAATTATCCCAATTTATATTCATGAGATTGTTTTGAACAAAATTGTTGATTAAAGTTGTATTGATTTTTACCAAAAACTATGCTATGCAGGCAAGCGACACGGAGCTTTGCTGCATATGCTTCGATCAAGTATGCACCATCGAAGTTCAAGAATGTGGGCATCGGATGTGTGCTCAATGCACGCTCGCGTTGTGCTGTCATAACAAGCCCAACCCAACAACCGCTTGCCCTTCCGTACCACTTTGCCCTTTTTGCAGGAGTAACATCGTAAGATTAGTTGCTGCCAGGGTTAAAACCGGAAACGATAAAGACCGTGATGTCAACTTCACAAAGCCTCGAAAATCTTGGAGGTCTCGGAACTCGAGTGAGGGAAGCAGCAGTTTTAAGGGCTTATCAGCAATAGGTTCGTTCGGGAAAATGGGCCGTGGCTCAGGCAGGATTGCGGCTGAGAACGAATGGCTTGACAAGCCATTAACCCTCGATACATAGCATGCTTTTTTTATAGGGATAATTACAAAAGATACCCTGAGGTTTGAGCTAATTACAAAAAAAAAAAAAAAAAACAGAGATGTTTTAAAATTACAAAAATTTGATTATCTTAAATTTAAGTGGTAATCGTAATATTTCTAGCAATATCAGGGTTTTCTGAAATGTTTTTGGCTTATGAAGGGGGGAAATGTAAGACGGAATCTAAACATTAATGGGGTTGTTTGCAATTTTCAAAAACCTCTTGTTTTTTTATTTTGGCAATTAGCCCGAACCTCCGGGGAATTTTTGTAATTATCCCTTTTTTTATGTATCAAGAAATTCTAACGACAACCGAACATCCGAGTCTTTGGTCCCGCCGGCAATCAAGAATACCTTATAGTACAAACATAGAATTAGCTCTGTATCAGGTTTGTAAGTTTGAGAAATAATAAGCAAATGTGTATTTGCAGGTTTGGATTTATCGAGTCGAGTTGTTTTTAGGGCAAATTGTAGTGATATTTAGCAGTGTTCAAGTTCCCCTTGAAGAAAGAGTGGTGTTTTACTTGAAATAGGAACAGATTTCATTAAAATCTTGAATTCAAATACCATTGATTTTTATTGTATTAAGTCAAATTTGTAATACTTGAAATCTTCAAGGACTCAAGTGAATGATGCAAGAATTTGATTCCCACTTCATGAATGCCTTCATGCATTATTGTTGTCAATAATTTCCTTGCAAGAAAAAAGTGGGAAGATTTGCATTCAATTATTTGTCTGTACCAATATGGACTGGCTGTATTGCTGTTTGCCATTTTATTTAGGTGTAATTACAAAAACACCCCTGAGGTTTGGGCTGATTACAAAAAAACCCAGAGATGTTTCAAAATTACAAAAACTCCATCAGGTTTGATTATGTGTTAAATTTAAAGGGTAACTTTAGTATTTTTATAAATATGAGGGGGTTTTTGATATGTCTTTTATTATGAAGGGAGAAAATGTAAGATGTAATCAGACTTTAAGATTTTCCTTTGTAATTATCATAAACCTTTGGGTTTCTTTTTTAATTAGCCCAAACCTTAAGGTTTTTTGTAGTTATCCCTTTTATTTATTGGATTTCCTTTGGGTTAATTATATTTGTACTATTTTTTGCATATACTGTCTGTATAGATAAGACATTAAGATAAGGTGTACTGGGACCCCAAAAATAATGATTTGTACTGTGTTTCATTAAATTGGCCTCCATTATTGTTCGGCTAAAGGAATAGCTGCTCTAAGATTTCCCACCCACAACAATTATTTGCATGAACACTAATACACTATGATCCTTGGCTATAAAGTAAGTGGTAACTGTGGACTCATAACAAATATAACGGTGATGGTCAACCCGATTCTTCATGTGTATTTTTATAGCGTGGGTTAGGCTGGATTTGGACCTCCAAAATTTCCGCTTTGATGGAATTTGGTGGCCGACCCAACGATTTTCTCTTTGTCGCTAGAATTGGATCGGATCGGGCCATTTGTGACTTCTGAATGTAACTATTGGACTTTTCATTTGAATTTTTATTTAAACAGTAACAATTGCTCGTTAATTAATGTGCAGTTAGAGTTAGCAATTAGGTTGGGTCGCTTTTCAAAAAAAAAAAAAAAAAAAAAAGGGGGTCGGGTCGGGTCGTAATTCATTCGGACCAATACTTTAATTGCCGTCGACCCGTGTAGTCGCATTTTATTTGGGGTCGATCAGGCCAATCCGGACCATTGGGCCATTAGGCCCGACCAAATATGTCCGGTCATTTTCGGGTCTCCATATTTAAGGCCCAACCTATTCTTGTCATCGGGTCGGACGATTTGGCCCACTAGTCAAACCCCAATTGTTAGCTCTACCGCCTCAACCTGACTTCTGATTTTTCCCACTTTTTATTATTTTGATATATATATTATATTTTCAATTTCTCATTTTCCAATAATAAGCATGTGTTATCAATTCTCACACTTATATATCACCTATTAGAGGTGAGTTCAAGGGTTCCAAGTACCATCTCTGATTTGTATTTGGAGAGAATGTAGAAAAGTGCTAGGATATATTTGTAATAGAACTAATTCCAAATGATAATAAGTAGAAAAAATGATTAAAGGCGTCAACATTAGATTCTTAATTAACGTGTTTTTGAAAAAAACAAAAATTATATATAAATTTTACTTTTACGATTTGATCCCATGTTTGGCAAATGAGTTCAAGACTTTTCAAAAAATGGACTATTTTTTAGTTTGCCTTTTAGACAACAGACAACAACACATATAAATAATTTAACAAAATGTTGCCTCTCCTGAGGTGGCCGAGTGGTGTGAGTTGATTTCTTGAGACCAAATGGTCTTGAGTTCGAATCCTCATACCACTTAGTCGGCACTGTCGCATGTAGGGTTTTTTTAGTGTGGTTTACATGGTTGACGTGATTTGCAGGCTATTGCGTTAGCCTTTTTTATTTTTAATAATACTTTTTATTTTTAATTAATTTTTGTCTTAAAATTTAAGAATGATGATTGTTCCTTTTGGTATTGGGAAGTTGGGAGCTGATTATCAATCTAATTAAGAGAGTGAAGATATTAAGAAATAACATTTTCATTCTACTAAAATGCAATTGTTTATGAAATTTTTTAAAAAATAAACTATTAACTTACTTTCACTTTTTCTTTGCAAATCAATTCTACTCATTTTCATATGATTGGTGAAAAGAATCATCGAATCACCAATCATATGAAAATGAGTAGAATTGATTTGCAAAAAAAAAGTGAGTAACCATAAATTCTACTATTTAATCACTCATATATACCTAACTACAAATTATTATTTCACTATTTTTATAGCAAATCAATTTTCATGATTATATTACTATATTGAAACTTCAGAAATACAATTTTTTGATCTATTTTTATTGAATATGTCGCTTATTTTCATTTTCAAGATTTTTTGGTCAAACGTAGAAATGAAAATATACCTAATAAACATTCTTTTAGACCAAATCAACATTACGACATAATTAATCTGAATATATTATATTTTTACAGAAAAAATAATAAAAGTAGTTTTCAACCTAAAAGACTGAAAAAATTATCGAGATGAATCTGAAAATAAAACCAAAATCGACCAATTGCCAAAAAGAATTTGGTACACCTAGATCCATTCTTATACCCTTAAGTAGGGTGGCAACTCGTGGAATCATGTCGTGTTTTGTATCGATACAATAACGACACAACATGAAAAGTTCAAACGCAAATACTGCACGATAAGGTTCGCCGATACGATAACGACACAACATGAAAAGCTCAAACACAAACACAACACGATAAGAAACTATACCGACACAAACACGAAAAGCTCAAACTTGGACTAGTCGTGTCGTTTCAACTAGGGATGACAATGGGACGGGGCGGGGCGGCCAGGACTCAGACTCACCCCGTGCCTAGAACGGGGTGGATCGACCTGCCACAGGTCGCGGGACGGGACGGGACGGGTTAACTCATTCTGCCCCGGTTTTAAATTAAAATAAATAAAAAAATGAGAAAAGATGAAAAAAAATATTTATAAAATATTATTTACAAAATTATTATTATCAATTTATAAATATTAAATATAATATAAGAATACATAAAAATTACATTACAATATATATTATATATACAAAATATATATTAAAATATATTTTAAAAATAGAAATATTAGGCGGGGCGGGGTGGAATAGGTACACGCATGACGGAAGTGATACCCAAATCAGACCCGTCCCGAGTCACATAGCAGGCTGGGCGGGTACCCGCAGACCGGGTCAAAATGGCCGTCCCTACTTTCAACAACTGGCACCCCTACCCTCAAGCAAATGACATTCATATAAAATTTGTGAGTCACTAGTCCAAGTGGAGGAAAAAGGAAATGATGCAGGAAGAATAGGGACAAAAATAAAAGACCTTTCATTTCAAAGATGAGTCAATATTGTGTTTGAATTGAATAATCAGAGAATTAAGTATTTCAAATTAATAAAAGATAATTATAAAATTATCCTGAGGTTTCGGTTGCACCACTCACTATTTGTAAGTGTATTAATAAATGTTCGAATCCCGAGTCTTTTATTTTTATATTTTTTTTAGATACATGGCTCATGTACTCCTCCCAACTTATTGGGAATTAAAATATTGAATCAAAAGAATTGAATGAGGAATAATATATGCGTCTAATTGATTATTCTCCTCAAAGAACAATATGCTATGATGCTTTGAAAGTGGAATCTTCAATTGATCTCCTTCGAACTTAATTTCATTCTTAAATAACATTGTTAACTCGAGTGATAAACAACTTGATCTCAAATTAAAACATTATTAAGCCTAGAATTTTGACCTTTTGATTTCAAAACTTGTTGATGGAATTGACTATTGGATCTCATATAAGGTTAATTTAGGCTACAATAACATTAAGTCATTAATTCGAAAGTTTTAACACTTTTCTATCAAAAAAGTGCAATTATTTGAATGAATTCCAAAATAAGCTCCTTGAATTTCGGCTTGATCATCATGGATCGTCTTGATTTTGATAAACTCGAGCTAAGATGAATTGCTTCACACTCTTTCTTGCTTGGATATCGTTGGTAACAACTTGTGTTTTTAACTTTTTGATAGAAATCTCACTTATAGTTGTACAATATGAGTTCAAGAATATTTATTCCCAAATTATGGTCATTTTTACGTCTTTTTGTTTGAGAATAAAATGAATTGCATTAACAAATCAGGAGGTAGCCTCCAAACCAATCAAAAGTATGTAAATGCTAGGGAACATACGATAATTGGTTCCAAACTAACAAAAATAAAAACATCACATAGGATGATGTGTAACATAATTACCAGAACGTCTAAAATTAGTAAGGAAAATAATCAAAAAAAGGAGAAGACTCTTTTAATGCTTGAAGTGAAAGACGATTTTGTCCCAACTGAGCAGGTGATATGCAAAACACATAGGGCTCGTTTGGTTGGGGTTTATGCTAGGGATATCAACCACATTTGTTATTAATTAAACATATTGTTTTGCTTGGTTCAACATGGTTGGGCCCATGAAAAAGACAAGGGCCGTTCCCTTATCATGTTTATTAAGTGATACCATATCCCACTATATGGGTGAGATGTCTTTTCCATCCCTTTCCCTTGAAAATGAAAATTACCCCCTTACCCCTCTTAGACCATCTCCAGTAGTTTACACTACTTTAGTGCATAGTCTGCACTATTTTGGTGCAAAATCTGCACTTCATCTCCAGCAGTTTGCACTACTTTCTGCACTAAAAAAAATATTCCATAAGATTCCTACTTTTATTAATTTAATATTGATATTTATTACTTTGTAATTGATAAATATATTATATAAGTAATTTTATTTAATATACTATATTAAAATTTTATCTTCAAAATAATCAAATTAAAAAAATATAAAAAATAAGGAAATTAATGCAAAAAATTAAAATTAAAATTCATAATAATACAGAAACATAATTACAATATGACATTGACTAGTTTTCTGAATTAGAATACTCTTCCCACAAATGATCAATTAATGCATTTCAAAGGTTAAAATGAGCCTCTGCATCTTTGATTTGCCTAAATCGAGCAAGAAAATTTTCTGTGTAATATTTTAAATCTGATAGTATTATTCAATTCACACCATATTATTTTAAAAAATTATAACATGTTGAATTAATTTTAATAGTATTTTCTACTAATTTTAAATTAATAAAACTAATTTTCTAGAGCTATTTAAAATTAAGAAGAAAAATCAAAAAAAAAAAAAAGCCAAAGTAGCGCCTAAAGATGCGGCGCGAGAAATGGCGCCTGCATCGACATTCTCCATTCTAGCGCCATCAAATGGCGCATCTTTGCTGGACGCCAAAAATAGCACCCCACGCCAGTACAACTCTGCTGGGGATGCTCTTATGTCCTTACCCTTATCCTTTTTTACTCCACAATAGATAATTCAACCTTATCATTTCCTAAGACGCATGCGAACCCTAGGCTTCTCACCATTGACGAGCAACATCGACGTATAGGTAGGTTTTGCCACTAATTTCTCTAAATTCGCAATATAAATTTGTTTATTCTTCTTTAACCTACCTCTGCATCAATTTTAAATCGATGACTCGCACAATTTTTCAGTACCATTTTTTCTGTAAATTTATTTAAGTTCATCTTGATATTGGATCGAATAGATTTTCGAATCCAAGACGAGGTAATTGTTTGTCGGTTTTGGAAGCATGAAAATGTTCAACTTTTAATTGTTGTTAATTAAAATATTTATTATTGTTTTATTGATTTGTTGGTTCCTGAAATTATTTTTTTTTACTGTTTTATTACTTTGTTGCTTCACTTATAAACTGAATATGTGTTATGTATTGAATAAGCCTACTTTCGTAGTCAAGTTAGGGTAAATAAATAAAGTAGAATGAGAACTCAGTCAAAATATGAAAAATAGACCTAATAAGTCAAAGTCTGAAAATGGTAAAAATAAATTGTAAGTTAGGGGTACAAAGGTGATATCCACATTGAATAAATGTTCTTATCCAACATGAACCAAACACATTATTAATAAATCCACTTGTACCATTTACACAATCTATCAAACAAACATGATAATAGGACATATTGTGTCCATATGATAAGGCTGGAAAATAAAATGGGAATTAATCATACACATTACCAACATTCAACCAAACGAGCCCATATAGTACATGAGCCAAATTGAAAATCAAAATAGTTTTTACAACAAAGTGTAAAAATGGCCTGTAAATTATTATTTTTCCAAAATTATTTTGCAACATCCCATATCCTGATAGGCAAATAAGTGTGTAATTATCAATATAACAAATTTTTGATTATAAGTTATTTTTATTTCACAAGTTCGTGTACCACTACTATTAATTTATTATAGCTTTTATAATTTAAGTTCATGTATTTTAGTAAGATATTTTGGGGATTGATGAACATATATATAATTACTTTCGATTTATAATAGTATTTTACTTTATTAATAACTAGTAATCCACCATGCGATTCACAGATTGTATATTAAAAAATATTAAATTTTTAATGATTGTTGTTTTCATTATTTTAATTAAAAAAATAAAAAATAAATATATATAACAATCATTGTATAGTTGGTTATATTACGAAAATTTATAATATAAATAAATAAATAAATAATTAGGTCCAAGACAAATTTACCATTTTGTATTGTATTCTAAAACAATTAATCATAAAACAATTTTATATCCTATACCCAAACAAAAGTTATAAAATAAAAAATTCAATTTTAAATAATTATGGAATTCAATTACACATTTACATTAATATCTTTTAAAAAAATTCTGAAAACTTCTTTAAATATAATATTATACATTGAACTCGTACAATTATAAATAATTTAAAATAATTCTATATTACATAAATTGATCAATTCTTCACATGAGTTCATGTGAGCATGAAGGGAAAAAAAGAAAATATTAAATAAAAATAATGTTGCACAAAACATATATTGCATCTTTTTTTATGTGTATCATAGATTAAAAAATTATTTGTGGAGTTTGTTTAATAAAATATAGCTAAAAGATAATAATATGAATTAAAACACTCAATTTCAATGAAAAGCAGTTTAACTTAATCTTTTAGTATTCTTCTAAAAAAATATTTAGTATTAATTAATACAAAAAAATCAAGAAAAAAAAAACTAAAGGCACTACATAAAAAACAAAATATCCAATTAATCTAAAGATTCTAATATTACATTGAGACACATATGGATCTCTATAACTCCAATTATTCTATTTTGGGCATAACTCGAAGACCACATGTGTTTTGATGCTGAAATTTTTACTGAGTATCCCCAACACATTTGTGTACAACTTTCATAAAAAGACTTCAAAATCAAATTCGATCTGACAAGTATTTTTAAAAAATACAACAAACTGCTGCAATCATAATCTCGCAGGTCAACCACTCCTCACACCATAGTGCTTATAATTCATTCAAACCAATTGGAAAATACAGTCAAGTCATGTGAAAATGTTAAAACAAATCATGATGATTCATTAAAAATCCTTGCCAAAAAGACAAGTCAAAAGAAGTGTTAGATTTGGTTTCAAATTTTTAGTATTTCCTCAATTGCTTTGAAAATAAAGAATAAAATTTAAAATTATTGTGTTACCTATAAATAAAAGAATTATCCAAAATCCAACACCTTCGGCAAATGTAAATGTTAGCCTATTTATAGGCAACACAATAATTTCTTTTAAAATTATCTTATTTTTTATTTTCAAGACAATTAAGAAAATGCTGAAAATTTGAAACCAACTCCAACACCTTCTTTGACAAAGATTTTACTGAATCATCATGATTTATTTTAACAAATTCATTCTCACGTGACTTGGATGCATACTCCAACTAGTTTCAATGAATTACAAGCACTATAAGCCAATATATAGTATAATAAGTGAATAGTAATTGGCCTACGGAATTATGACTGTAACATCTTGTTGTATTTTTTAAAAATATTTACCCATCAAAATTGACTATGTATTAGGGATAGTCAGTAAAAATTTCAGTACTAAAACACCTATGATATTCGAGTTATGTCCTAAATACAAACCTTGGTTAAGTTTTAATGGAAATAAATCTCTTCAAACTTCAAATTGTATTGAATTTTTGATCCAAAAAAATATCTTCCAAGTTATGCTCGTTGATCCAAACTTGCATTAAAAATGCATATTACTACAATTTAGTGTTGATTTCCTATTTTATTTATAACATACAATAATACTAACAATTTATATTATTAATAATATTAATAAAGTAAAATACTATTATAAAGCAAAAGTAATTATATATTTCTTATATTCATCAGAGCACTTAAGCAAGACTTAGTATAGAAATTAAGTAGTGATTCCTTACTTATTAGTATGAAATTAGTTAATGTTTTGGAAAGTTTAATTAGAATTAATTATTTGTGTGTTGATTAATTGAGGGGGAAAAAGGGAATCCCAGTCTAAATGGCTTGTGTTGGTTAATTATAATTAGTTAATGTTTTGGAAGTTATACTTAGAATTGATTATTTTGTGTGTTGATTAATTATTTGGATTTACTTGAATGGCAATATTTTTTATTGCAAATCCCATTCTATAATGATATTGGGGAAAAATATGATTTTCTGGTATGTTGTATAATCCCATTCTAAATATTTTTCCCCAATATTATTGCAAAAAATATTTTTGCAAATCCCATTCTAAATATTTTTTTATTGCAAAAAAAAGTGCAAGTCGTTTGAGCTAATTTCTTTATAATAGTAGTGCAAGTCGTTTGAGCTAAAAATCATATTTATGTTATTTTTTTTATTACTACAAATTTGCCCCAAAGTAGCGCATATTTTGTGTACTAAAGTGGTCGTCAAAACAAGTGGAGAAACATTTAAGCTAAAAAATTAATAAATAAAATAATTAAACCAAAAACATTTTATTAAATGACCAAAAACCGTGGACTAATTGAAAACTAAAACATCAAAGTTTTTTTTTTTTTTCTGAAAAGTGATGATAATAAATGTAGGTCAGAAGTAGCTGGTTGTTGATATCATGTATTATCATTGGGAATCCGAATGATTTATTTCTTCATCCCCATTTATCATCACATTATCAACTCAATTTATCAAAAAAGACGATAAAAATATAAAATATATGGCATAATAATAGATCCATATCCATTGATCCACCAATTAAACCAACGGACTGTACTATCAAACTTCAAATATTAAAAAAATGAAGCAAAAAAAAAAATTCAAACAGGTGAATGTGAAGATGGGTGGCTCAGACATCCAAGGAAGGATAGAAACAGCATAAGCTCTCAAGCCTGGCGAAGGCGAAAGCACTTAGGCGGCCACTGCGAATGTTTTTGAGAAACAAGCCTTACAATTTCTCATCATCGCCAACCACAACACAATATCGCTCAATCCAACAAAAATATCATACAAAAATTGATAATTAAAAATATAATTAAACAGAGAGAGAGAGAGAAGGAATACAGAAGAAGGAGAAGAGAGAAAGTGCTTCTGTGCAGCGTGCTTCATTTCAGTCTTCATACTAGCTATTTATATAGAGGAGGAGAAAATAAAACTGGATGGGTTTTTCTAGGGTTTGGGACTTGTGTTTAAACTTTAACTTTAAAGGAGATAAACGGCGGAAAATCAGAATAGAATCCCCACTCCACAAACCCTAGTTTCTGGGCCGACTTAAGAATAATGAGAATGTCTTTGATGGGCTAATGGAAGTCTGAGCCCATTTGAAACTTAAAATGATATCTTTTTTTGGCAATTATCGATTTATATGCCACGAAAAGAATTGGACTTATTTGGCTTGGCCTAACGGATAAAATAGTCAAGTCGGCCCAGCTGGCCTTAAGCAAAATGCACTACATGGGTCAGGTTGAACCATAACAATATTGACTTTAATAAATTTTAGATCGGTCTGGCTTGGCCCGATTTTGCTCTTTAGCCCAACGGGTTTTTGCACTTGGACGTTTTGGGAATGCGCTAAATACATTTTCCGAGTGTTCGGGTGAACATTTGTAACTTAATTATCCATTTGAACAAATGTTTTGGGATCTCCAATTCACAAGGTTAAGTTACCGCTATTAATATTCTTATCTTGTGGATTTTAAACACATTCCCCTAAACAACTTGCACAATTGATCTCGATTTACGCTTTTTGTTAGCGGATCCAAAATTTTCCTCGACTTCGTGTAATCAACCACAATAACTCCATTTGAGCTCAATTGTCTAATGGTATTATGCATTCGATGAATATGTCTAGACTTACCATTATACATACTACCTTGAGTCAGTCCAATAATTGATTGACTATCACATTGTACGACATTAGTTTATTTTAACAAGCAATATCTTCTAATAAATTTCTAAACCGTTCAGCTTCTTCTTCAATTTTAAGTCTAAAGCAATAAATTATAATATTCCTTCCTCCAATATTTTATTTACACTCATGTGATATATATTAATTATGGCCTTTTTGACTCTGATCATTTATAAAACAAAAATGACATTTAACTTCAATATTTTATAAATTTCCACAAATACCCATTTAATTCTTCTTTCAAATGAACAAGTTTTTCATTCATTTCAAACTCAATAATTTCCCCAAATTCTCAAATTCCAAAAGTATTTTTCTATACTATGTTTGCTCTTATTTTCTTCTCCACTTTTTTCTTTTTCCTATGCATGTATGTTTTTTTGTAAGAATATGGGAATATTTTGCTTGATTATTCACCTTCACGTGATCAGTATATATACAAATTACAAGACTAATTGTAGGCATAACTAGAGGCTAACAATTAGGAAGTTAATTCTAGGCATAACTATAAAGCTAATAATTAGGAAGCTAATTATATGCATTGACTACAAAATATTTACAATATATTTATCACACCCCATGCAATCGAAGCGGGTGGTCTACGACGCGTTGAGACTCTCCCGAAAATCTTCAAACAAAACTAGCGGAAGACCTTTTGTGAAGATGTCCGCTATCGATGACGTGATGGCACATGAAGTACGCGGACTTGACCACACGCAACCTTCTCCCGAACAAAGTGGATATCCATTTTAATATGTTTTGTACGTTGATGTTGAACTGGATTACCTGATAAAT
The DNA here is from genome assembly GCA_016081115.2 of Rehmannia glutinosa. NCBI lineage: Eukaryota > Viridiplantae > Streptophyta > Magnoliopsida > Lamiales > Orobanchaceae > Rehmannia > Rehmannia glutinosa. The sequence goes on from JABTTQ020000018.1 coordinate 534,034, forward strand.
AAATAACACTTACATTGTCGCAATAAACAAGAGTAGCCTTTCTAATCGGACAATGCAACTCTAAGAGAAGGTTTCAAATCCAACATGATTCGGAGACAACATTTGCAACCCCACGATACTCGGCATCGGCACTAGAACGAGACAATGTGGGATGATGTTTGGACAACCAAGAGACCAAATTATCACCCAAAAATACACAGTAACCAGATGTAGAACGCCACGTGTCAGGGCATCCTCCCAATCTGCATCAGTATAAGAGACAATGGTAGAAAAAGAAGACGGGTATAAATGAAGCCCGTGATCCAATGTACCCTGAACATACCGAATAACCCGTTTGAGAGCAGACATATGATCAACTCCCGGATCATGCATATGTAGGCAAACCTATTGTACGACATAAGAGATATCCGGTCGTGTAAAAGTGAGATACTGTAGAGCCCCTGCAAGACTCCGATAAAAAGAGTGGAATCATCAAATTTAGCACTAGATGTAGCACCAACCTTTGACTTTGTGTCAATCGTAGTAGGAGATGGTTTACAAGAAGACATTCCTGCACGCTCAATTATCTCCTCGGCATACTTGCATTGTGAAAGAAACATACCCCCTTATGTCGGGTCACATCAATACAAAGAAAATAATTCGAGAGGACCAAGATCTTTCATAGCAAACTCGAACTAAGAAGATCCATGATAGAACACCGTAGAGCATCGAGAAAAGCGGTGAGAATAATGTCATCAACATATAATAAAATGTAAGCCATATCGGACCCCTTCTTTGTAAATGAATAAGGAATTGTCACACCGCTATTAGTGAACCCAATTGACAAAATATAATCAAGAAAACGCTTATACCAAGCTCGGGGTGCTGCTTAGCAGTCCATATAATGACTTACGCAAAAGACATACATAATAGAAAATAATTTTGTATGTATTTTGACTAATTATGTTGGGGAAAAAAATGATAGAAGGCACGACGACACAAAAAGCCCTAGGTGGCACGATGGTTTTCTTGCCATCGCGCCACATGGCACGATAGATTGCACGCATGATGGCACGATGGTGGTACAATGGTTGATGAATTTTTGGCCATCAATGCCACATGACACGATGACACAATGGATTTTTTGCCAAGTATCATACTACTATTTTTGACAATATTTTTCTACTTGAAAATTTGAGAAATAAAATACTTTAAGTCTGTAAATCAAGAATATACTTTCATTATTTGGGTATATGAATTCGTTGTTGTTCATATCTGCAACAATTTGAGTGTCAGAAAATCTAGGGCTTATATAAAAAAAAATTAAATTTTGTTCAGGAAGAAGAAGAATGTTGGTGTATTTAAAACTTATTCTTTAAGTAAAGATAATATAGTCTTTTAAATGAATATTATTTTTATAATTATTGGTTGCTCCCAAAAAACGACCTCTTCCCGCCGATCACCTTCCAAGACGAAGTCCTCTGTGAAACCTGCACAAGGGGGGCTCCAGCAGACCTCTTTGATGCTTAAGTCGGTGTCTTGGAAAAGAAATAAAAATTTAGAGAGAGAAAAAGCAATGTAACAACAAAAGAAAATAAGATTTAGGTTAGAATGAATCCGGGCTTGGGCCTTTTACGCCTTAGCTAGGATTAGGGTTTCCGTAAAATCCAGGGATTCCGTTACGATTTGGTGTCGAGTCATCATTAGATTAGGACCAGGATCTCTTAAAACCCTAATTTTACGCCCGTAAGACCATAACTCCGACTTGTTTCACAACATCTCGGCCCAATGTATTGATGCGAAGCCCCCTTTAAATCTCCAAGGCATCCTTGATGCCTCGTACATCTTTTGGGCCGAGTTGAACTATACCCAGAGGTCCTTATAGAATATTGGTCAACAATAGATCGTCTTAACGTGCAGTTGCCCCATGATGTAAGCTATACACATGTCACCAATAAACATCCATACGAACCACTCGTGTTTCAAGCCTTAAAGGTCAAATTACGATATGATAAGCCTCCCATTTATTTATGGGCTCGATGGGGCCCAATACTTATAAGCCTTAGGTCAATCTCACGTAAACCTTCTCGGATCGGCCTAACGTCTTGTAACATATCAGCCCAATATACGATATTGGGTCTAGCTAGATCGCCCAGTCTTACAAAGAGGTCAAGTCGACCAGGAGAACATCTTTTGCCCTTATCAATTATATAGAGGTGAGTGTAGTCATCAATTTTGAGGTGTGAATGACGCCACCCTATATAAATAGATTCAACATAGCCTAATAAGTTGGAGTTAATGATCACAAAATAAAATAATACCAAGTAAAAATATTTAATTAATTACCTTAAACTAAAATTGGTTTTGGCAGTCACCAAAGTCAACAGCAACCAAACTATCCCTCTGAAATCAAAGACCAATAAAAGTCAAATCTTTAGACCCCAAGAAAAGAGAAGGTAGAAATTCTAAAAAAATTGTTTAAAAAAACGATGAAATCATTCCAATCTTACTTCAGTCAGTCTCAGATTTTCCTCAACCCCCAGAGAAAAAAACAGAGCACGAGCTGGAAAAACCTTATTTTAAGCTGATTATTGGCCGGAATCATCCGAATGGCGGCGCTTCTGACCCATCCTCATCGTCCGGAGTCTGCGGTGGTTGGGGGTGGCGACGCCGTGCACGTGGCGGTGGGGAAGTCGGTGGAGAAGACGGCGGCGTTGCTGCGGTGGAGTTTTAATATGTTTTCAGGACAGGAAATTGTTTTGCTTCATGTTCATCGTCCTTCTCCGCTCATCCCAACTCTATGTAAGCCTTTTTACACACGCACAAACACACAATTGAATCTCTTTACAGTTTTAATAAGGATAATTACAAAAGCACTGAGATTTGGGCTAATTACAAAAACCCCATAGTTCTTTCAAAATTACAAAAAAAAAAAACTTCGAGGCTTGATTCTTACATTTTTTTCAAAAATATTTCAAAAACCTCGACATATACAAAAATATTAGAATTACCTGTTTAAATTTAAGACAAAATAAAACCAAAGGATTTTTTTGTAATTTTGAAACATTTTTATTTTTTTTTTTTTGTAATTAACCCAAACCTTATGAGTGTTTTGTTTTGTAATTATCCCAAAATAATCTTGGGAGATTATTATATTATTGAAGGAATTGTTTATTATATAAGGGATGATTACAAAAACACCCTTAAGTTTGGGCTAATTACAAAAAATCCATACTTTTATAAAAATTATAAAAGAAAATCCCCCCACTTTGATTTTGTTACCGTAATATTTTTATAAATATCAAGGGGTTTTTGAAATATTTTTTACTTGCGAATGGAAAATGTAAGACCTGAAACAAAACCTAAGGGTTTTTTAGTAATTTTTAAAAATCTATGTTTTTTTTTAGGTAATTAGCCCAAACCTTAAGGAGTATTTTGTAACCTTTATATAATTATGTAGTTGTACTTATGTAAGCAGAAAATATAATGATGCTTTTGTTTAATCTTTACTTCTTTAGATTGGTTATTGTTAGAGTCCAAGTTTAGTCAATTGATTATAAGTACAATTGACTTGCCAAAAAAAATGTATGTATAGAAGAAAGGAAAGATAGCATAAATAATAGTATAAATTTGTTTTGGTTATTTGTATAATTTGCTTAAAAAGAAATGGAGTTATCTTTGACTTTTAATATTGTACTAATCAAACTGAAAGGATAACTTATACATAGATCATCAATATAATACCATATAATATGTACTATTAGATTTAGAGGATAACTTTGTAATGATAATATGTGAAATATTAAAGATTTACATTTTTCTTAGGGATAATTACAAAAACACCCCTGAGGTTTGGGTTAATTACAAAAAAACCAGACATGTTTCAAAATTACAAAAAACCCTCCAGGTTTCGTTTTGTCTTAAATTTAAGGGGGGCAAATATAATATTTTTGTAAGTGTCAGAGTTTTTATTTGAAATGTTTTCGAAATCACCAAGAAAAACGTAAGACGAAATCAAACCTCAAGGAGTTTTTTGTAATTTTCAAAGAACTCTGTTTTTTTTTTTTAATTAGCCCAAACCTTAGTTGTGTTTTTGTAATTATCCCTTTTTCTTATTGTATTATATGAAGTTGAACTAGTTGTTTTGTTCTTATTGTATTATTATTGTCACTGTTTCTGCAATAGCAAGTGAATCAAATATTAGATTTACTTACGAAAAACTTGCTGATTGATTTTTCTTAGTTTGTTTTTTTCTTAGATTGTCATTTTTATTGTTCTTGTGTTATTATTGTCTCTATTGGCATATCATGTTGCTTAAATGTCATGCAGTGGGCAAATTACCAGCTAGTCAAGCAAATCCTGCGATGGTAGCAGCATTTAGAAACGAGGAGAGAGAAGAGACGATGAAGATGTTATCGACTTACTTGATGACTTGCAGCAGATCAAGGGTATATTTTTGTTAACTTAGTAAACATTTTCTGAGTGATTTGTTTAATTCATTTTGGAAATGGAATGTATATTTGAAAGAACTTTTCTGACGATCATTAATGAGCTCGGTATTTTGTTTCTCAACAAGATGCTTATTGTTGAAATTTTGAAGAGAAGAAAGAAATAAGAAGATAATGGTTATAATGTGGTTCGGCCTTTTTGGCCGTACATCCAACTGATAAAATGATCAAAGGGCTATAAATATTTCAATTCTCGATTGTGTTCACCATTACAATATCACCTATATATATAGACATGTGCAACATTACATGTATGGAAAGATTTCGCATATCCATTTACATAAAACGAAATATCCTGCTATCTCAACAAATCAATTTTCATCCATTTTGATTCTAATTTCTAAACACTTATATAGTGCATATAACTTAATGGTACACAGTACTAGAAATGATTATCGCTTATGTAATTGGACTCGAGTGAAAATCGGCTTCTCTAAATCAATAATTTAGTTTCCTTTAAGTCGTTTTCCGCTGTTTTCTTGGCCTTGTTATGTTTGTTGAACCTGTTGAGTTATTTGTTTTATAGAAAATTTCGGAAATAGCACATTTCCACTCAATTTAATAGCGATTCGTTTTAGAGTAGTGATGAAGTCTCCTGATGAAATGGTGTATTCATTATGTGCAGGTTAAAGCAAGCATTATTACTACTGAAAGTGATGAAGTTCAAAAAGGAATTGTGAATTTAGTAAATCGACACAGTATTAGGAAACTTGTCGTTGGAGCTATCCCAGAGTATGTTTCACTTTTCTCCTAAATTGATAATGGTCTACTTGGTGATGACATTAGTTTAAGTTGCTGAAGTCCTGAATGTCTTCACGGTTCTGTCTTGAATTATGAAATCCTTCCCTGAGAGATTTTCAGTTCATATTGTTTTTAGGGATAATTACAAACCCCCCCCTGAAGTTCGGGCTATTTACAAAAAACTCCAGTGGTCTTTGAAATTGCAAAAAAAGTTCAAGTATGTTAGAATTGTTTAATGAATGATCTGTCTCCCAATGGAATGGAACGGCAGGAAATGAAAAAGATGAAATATGTCTGATGCATGTAGTCGAGTCATACGAGTGTCGAGTTTGTTTTTCATGTGATAAATCGTGTTTTTTTTTTTTTAAGAATAAATCATATCATTATCATCACTAGAAAAGTATCACAACTCCCCTATAGTATTCTACCGTGCTACATTTTGGAATTAAGAAAGTTATCTCCAGTGTTTTCAATAACTTGCATTTATGCTCCGAAAATTCTACAAAGTCGTATGTATCGGGAACAAAGATTTTCCCTTACATTTATGCTTTTGATATTTACACAGTTTTATGAAAGGGAAAAGGACCTCCAGCAAGGCCTGCCATGTCGCGAAACACTCTCCCTCTTATTGTGAGATGTGGTTTGTCAAGAATGGAAAGTTGATCTGGAAACGACAAGCTTCGTCAAGCTTAAACATTCGTCTGCCAAGCTGTCAATTAGCCACTGCCTGTACGCACAACCTAATAACTTTCTCCTTAAACCCCGGAAAAAACGAGGTATTTTTCATCATAAAATTTCGGGATAATTACAAAAACTACCCGAGGTTTGGGGTAATTACAAAAAACACCAGAGGTTTTTGAATTGGGATTTGATTTTGTATTACATTTTATCTCATTCATAAGCGAAACATTTTCAAACACCCCCTTTACATTTGTAAAAATATTACATTTATCCCCTTATGGCCTTACATTTAAGGCAGAACCAAACCTGAGGGGTTATTTTTGTAATTATCCATAAAATTTCTTGTTGTTCTAATTCTGCTAGGATATTGACATTGACATGGAATGAAAATTGTCTACAGGCAGAGGCATCTCAGACTGAGATAACTTCATCCACCGTTTCGCGGTGTGTCAAAAGTACATGTGATCCACTCTATAGCCAAAGTGCATCTTCTTCAACAAATATTAGCTCTGGCAATGAATACGCCACTTCTGTTGAACCAAGAGTATCTTCCGCCTCAAGTTCAAAGACTGTGGAAGAGTGCTTATGCATTCGGCTTGCAGAATTAAAAGGGAAAGTTGATGAGTCGAGAGATGAAGCGTATCTAAAGCTCATAGAGCCGAAAAAATTGGAAGATGAAGCTCTGGAAGCATTTAATAAGGTGATATTGAAGCCTCTGTACTTTGTTTTCTCAGCTTCGTCTTATCATATGAGCGTTCATCACAGTAGGTCGTGCCGTGATATTTTAATTGGGGTTAATTACAAAAACCACTACTCAAGTTTTGGCTTAATTACAAAATACTCAATTATCTTTTAAAATTACAAATACCCTCTTGACTTTTGTTTCTATTTTACAAATAACGGGGTATTTGTTATGTAATTACAAACACTCAAGAGGGTGCTTGTATCACTTTAAGGGGCTGTTTGTAGTTTTGAAAGATAACTGGAGTCTTTTGTAATTAGGCTAAACATCCGGGGTAGATTTGTAATTATCCCTTTTTTATATCTAGAGTGAAGGTTCTTATGGTTTTTGTTAGGTAGACAACCACAAAATAATGTAAATGAGGAGGTGCCAAACTTTGTTGATAATTTGATACTTGGTATCAAATTTCAAGCCGTCCAAAGGAATATAAAAATTGGGTCATGTTGATATTCCTTATTTGATTTATCCGGAATATCCGACAAATCACACCAACAAGATGATGGCAAAAATAAATGACAGTGACAAAATAAAATGCACACATAGATTTTACGTAGTTCGGCAAAATCCCCTTACGTCCACGAGAATTTTCGTTCTTTACTAATAAAGAATTTCTCGGTACAAGAAAAATACACCCCTTGAGTTTTATGGACCAAACCTAAGAAAATAAGACTCTCGTACAACCACTTTACTAGTTATCAAAGAACACTCTCCCTAATCCCTTTGTGTTACCGAGAGAAATATACCCCGAGTATTTTCCCGCACCTATCACAATTTGACTCACCCAAATTGATCTCCCCAGTTGTGTACATTCATTTTTCTTCTCCACCCGGTTGGATGGCCAAGCTCATCAATTGCTTGCCATGGTTTTCCTTTTGCACTCTTCCAAGCCTTTTATAGGCATCATATGGGAGGAAATATCAATATCACCCAATTTTCTATTCCTTGGACGGCTTGAAGTTTGATACCAAATATCAAATTGTCAACAAAGTTTGGCACCTCCCCATTTACATTATTTTGTAGTTGTCTACCTAACAATCTCCACCTCCACCACAAAGTACTATCACCCGCAAACCAAAACATTAAATACCATTGGCCTTTAGTCCTTTGCACATGCTAAATCAGTAAGGTTCTAACTCCACCTGATTCAATCGGCCAATACACTTGTGCAGTCCAGTCAACACCACTAGTTGACAACCGAGAGGGACGACCTCAATCTATCCTCTCGCGCATTAGGATTTTCCTCACACCCGTCTGCTCCCTGAAAGCCTTCCGGCGCGCTACCACTTCCAGTAATCCTCGAGGTCACCAGACAATACAAATTCCGATAATTCTCTCTCACCCTTAGGACCCTTCTACCATGTGACTTTCAGGACTCCACCTCCAGTTGAATATCATAGTTATTGGAATCCACTTGGCTCAAGGAAATTAGATTCATCCGCATCTTTTGGACATAGCCACACCTCTCAAAGTACGATCCTCTCCATCACCCATTTTGATTTTCACCACTCCAATCTCATGATTCTACAAGTAGAACCATCACATGAGAACAAAGTTCCTGTCATCTGCAATAAATCAAAATAATCCTGGCACACATGCATTACGCATCCCGAATCTAAAATCCATCAATCTTGAGAAGAAGTATCAATCCTTGTGGAGACTATGAGATATCTCCATCTTCCGCAACTATCACCGACATCATCTTTCTTTCTCCGAGGGTAGTTCTTTTTTAACATGACTCTCTTTGTGATAACGATAACATACAATACTCCTTCACTAGTCCTTGAATCTGACTTGCTTATCACATATTGACCACAAGATTTTCTCTCATTTCCGATTTATTCCCGAGCAACCAAAGCAGATCTGTGTCCCTTCTCTTGGTTTGCACTTTATTTTATGGGACAACAATGATGCTTTTATATATGCTCAAAATATAATGTGTCTTTCCCGTACAACAGTGTTGTCACCAAACTATCATATGAATTCTGGATAGAGGCAAGAAGTAATAAAAGGATTTTATCTTATTCCTCAATTATTACACCAACTTTTCGTAGTTGATCCAGATTTACCCAATATGCGTCTTTCATATCTGTCAATTTTTCCTCCTTTCCTTTCAACACCATTGCCACTTGCCAGGCCTGTTGAACTAGGAGATCCTTCACCCTTTATTGCTAAAGAGTGAAATTCCCTTTGCCGTCAAATTGTTGCATCTTGAATGGATTTGCCATTGCCACAGTATCCATCCGAAAAAATTCAAATCTCAATTTTCTACCTTGCCCGAGTTACCAAGTAGCTCTGATACCACTTGTTGGGCGCAGCCGAAACGTGTTGTGGTTCGAGATTTTATTTATCCGAAATATCTGACAAATCACACCAACACGATAATGACAAAAATAAATAACATTGACATAAAATAAAATGCACACATAGATTTTATGTGATTCGACAAAATCCGCCTACGTCCACGAGAGTTTCCGTTATTTACTAATAAATAATTTCTCGGTACAAGAAAAATACACCCTTTGAGTTTTATGGACCAAACCCAAGAAAATTAGACTCTCGTACAACCATTTTTACTAGCTATCAAAGAACACTATCCCCAATCCCTTTGTATTACCCGAGAGAAAAATACCCCGAGTGTTTCCCCGCACCTATCACAATTTGACTCACCCTAATTGATCTCCCCTGGTGTGTGCACTCATTTTTCCTCTCCACCCGGTTGGATGGCCAAGCAAATGCCTGTTTGCCATGGTTTTCCTTTTGCGCTCTTCCAAGCCTTTTATAAGCATCATATTGGACGTGCCAAAAACAACCCCTCAAGTTTGTCTTAATTACAAAACACCCAATTGGCTTTTAAAATTACAAATACTCTCTTGACTTTTGTTTCTATTTTACAATTAGGGGGTATTTTGTTATGCAATTACAAACACTCAAGGGGGTGTTTGTAGCATTTTAAGGAAGTATTGGTAATTTTGAAACATAACTGAGTCTTTTGTAATTCGGCTAAGCACCTGGGGTAGTTTTGTAATTGTCCCTTTTTATATCTAGAGCGAAGGTTCTTATGGTTTTTGGGGTTCTTTGAAAGTATTGATGACTTGTAAAAACGAAATGTCGTAGTTTTAATAAAGGTTTACCATATTATGTTCATCAATCTAATTAGGGGTCGCAAATCGTGTCATCTTGTCGTGTTCGTGGCTTACTATCGTGTTTTTGTGTTTTCTATCTTATTTGATCTTAAATATAATATAATTTACAATTTCATGTTTTTGTGTCGTGTTTCGTGTCATGTCATGCCGTGCCTTATCGTGTTATTTCTCTCAATAATTCATGTTTATAATCGTATCGTGTTCGTATCTTGCTATCGTGCCGTGTCACTCATTGACAACCCTAAATCTAACACAAGAAAATCCTGCTACGATCTCATAGGTTAAAGCTTTGGAAATGGCTCGTTCCCAGGAAGTAAAACTACGAGTAGATGTCGAGGATGCTCTAACAATCACAATCCAAGCACAAGAAAAACTCTTGGAAGAAAGACAGAAAACAACTCAACAGCTACAGATGACAATGAGGAACATAGCTCTCCTCGATCGTCGTGCACACGAAGCAAACTGGAGACGTGAAGAAGTAGCCGGAGAACTGAAGCTTATTCAGGCTTCCATTGCAGCTTTACGGAAAGAGAAGCAGAAACTTCAAGGGCAGAAAATCGAAGCCACGAGATGGCTCGATAGATGGAGAAATCACGAACAATGTGATGACGATGCGAATGAGAGCAGAGTTATTGGATTGCCGGAGTTGTTATTGTCGGATCTCGAGGTCGCCACGTGCAATTTCTCCGAGTGTTTCAGGATTGGGCAGGGAGGGTGTGGGATTGTGTACAAGGGAGAAATGTTGGGCAAGACGGTTGTAATAAAGAAGCTGCATTCATACAATATGCAGAGGCAAACAGAGTTCCACAAAGCGGTAAATCCACTCTGGCTCTCTCTCTCTCTCTCTCTCTCTCTCTCTGCCCTTGAGGTTTGACCTAATTACAAAAAAACCCAGCTAACTTTCAAAATTACAAAACATTTGGTCTAACGTTTAAACCTTTTATAATCAAAAAATATTTAAAAATAACTTCATATTTATAAAAATATTGCAGATCACCCCTTAGTTTTAACTCTGAATCAAACCTCATGCGTGCTTTTTGTAGTTAGTTGGGTTTTTTTTGAATTAGGGGTACTTTTGGTAATTACAATCCCAAGGTTTGGGCTAATTACAAAAAAAATCTAGATATGTCTCAAAATTACAAAACACTCCCTCAGGTTTGATTATGTCTAAAATTTAAGGGGACAACCATAATGTTTCTGTAAATGTTAGGGGAATTTGTGAAATGTATTTTGCTTATGAAGTGGGAAAGTGTAAGACCGGATCAAACCTCATGGGTTTTTTGCAATTTTAAAAAGTCTAGTTTTTTCTGTAATTAGATACAACCTCGGGTTTAGGTTTGATTATGTCTAAAATTTAAGGGACAACCATAATGTTTCTGTAAATGTTAGGGGAATTTGTGAAATGTATTTTGCTTATGAAGTGGGAAAGTGTAAGACCGGATCAAACCTCATGGGTTTTTTGCAATTTTAAAAAGTCTGGTTTTTTTGTAATTAGATACAACCTCGGGTTTTTTTGGTAATTATCCCTTTATATATGGTTAATTGCAATAAATACTTTGAGGTTCAGTCTAATTACAAACAAATTCCAACTATGTTTTAAAATGAGAAATACCCCCTCATATTTGTTTCTATTTTACAAATTTCACCCTTAATAAGGGGGTATTTGTTAAGTCAATATAAACCTCACGGGGGTGTTTGTAATACCTTGAGGGGGTATTTTAATTTTGAAAAAGAGTTGGAGTTTTCATAATCATGCTAAACCACAGGGGTAGTTTGTGTAACTTACCCTATGTATTATGTATGTATATATATAGGGTTAATTACAAAATGTACCCTTGAGGTTTGATCTAATTACAAAAAAACCCATCCAACTTTCAAATTACAAAATACACCCCTAAAGTTTTATTTTGCATAACATTCACCCCCTTCATAAGCAAAAAACATTTGAAAATCACCCATCATATTTACAAAAATATTACAGTTTACCCTTTAATTTTAACATTGAATCAAACCTCAGGGATACTTTTTGTAATTTTGAAAGTTAGCTGGATTTTTTTGTAATTAGGTCAAACCGCAAGGGCAATTTTTGTAGTTAACCCTATATATATTTAGATCATCTTTTTCCCCTTTCACTTTATAACTGTTTAACCCTCTGTCCTTTGGAACATAAAGGTACAAGTTCTAGGCAAACTACATCATCCTCATCTTGTGGTTGTGGAATTAATCGGAGTATGTCCAGAATCCTCGTCGCTCGTTTACGAATATTTGCCTGGTGGTAGCCTTAAGAATCACCTTTGTAACAACAAGGACATTAGTGCTCTCAACTGGAAAACCCGAGCACGTATTGTGGCTGATATTGCAAGTGCCCTTCTATTCCTGCATTCGTTCACACCTAAAAAGATTGTACACGGAAACTTGAAGCCCGGAAATCTCCTCTTGGATTCTGAAAACAGGTGTAAAATAAGTGATTATGGGGATAACATGCTTATAGCCAGCCAAACCTTCCGCTGTCCTAGTTTTCGTCGTTGTTCTGCCTCTAGTGGAGTTTGCTTATATGTTGATCCCGAATCTCATAGAACCGGAGCACTAACTTATAAATCGGACATTTATTCGTTTGGGGTAATCGTACTTCAGCTAGTCACGGGAAAAACTCACGGAGGACTAGTTGGTGAGGTACGAAGGGCGTTGTCGATCAGAAAAGTGGCATCCATTTTGGATTTATCGGCCGGAGATTGGTCGACATATGTGGCTCGGAGATTGGTGGAGTTGGGGTTGCAATGTTGTGAGTCGAACGGTCGGGATAGACCTGAGCTGACTCCATCTCTTGTTAAGGAGCTGGAGCGTATGCCGTACTTGGAAGAGCAAACCGTGCCGTCTTTTTTCTTGTGCCCGATTCTTCGTGTAAGTAGCATTCTTGCTTAAGCAATGAGTTTAGATTCACATGAATTTTCTTATTTTGTGATGAGCATGTTAGGGCCTCTTTTCTCTATTTTAAGGGATGGTTACAAAAAGCCCCCCAGGTTTGGGTTAATTACAGAAAAACCCAGTCTTGAGGTTTAATCCTGTCTTACATTCTTCCTCCTTCGTAACCAAAAAACATTTCAAAAAACCCCTTGATGTTTCTAGAAATATTATAGTTATTCCCTTAAATCTAATACAGAATCAAACATGAAGAGGCTTTTTCCCCTCAAAAAACATGAAGAGGGCTTTTGTAATTTTGGAACATATTTGAGTTTTCTTGTAATTAGCCCAAACCTCAGAGGGTCTTTTGTAATTACCCCTATTTTAATTTAAATTCATATTTTTAACTACACTTTTTGAACAAGTAGATGGCAAACCGTTGGATGATTTTGCTGTCTTCTGTTATTTTTGTACATTGTACTTTCTTATGTACGATGTAGGAATTTCGCTCGGATTATGTTCGGGTTGCCTTGTGTTAGTTGTTCTCATGTTACATTGATTTCATCATTTCAGGAAATAATGCACGATCCTCAGGTGGCAGCCGACGGGTTCACGTACGAGGGAGATGCCTTGCGCGGATGGCTGAAAAGTGGCCGCGAAACTTCTCCGATGACAAATTTGAAGTTAAGTCACTCAAATCTAGTTCCCAACCATTCCTTGAGGCTTGCTATTCAAGATTGGCTCGCGAATCTTGAAATCGCCTCATGATGCGTCGGGTCCTTGTGATTTAGCATGTAAACGATGTCGACTCTCCGAGTTGTCGAAATTTGTTCGTATATTGTTACGAAGACTAGTCATTGCCTGTCTTTCAAACCTTGTCACATGTTTCTAGCAATTGTAGGAAAGAAGAGAGATGTTTCTGTTTATAAGGGTGCAATTCAAATCCATTGCTTGTATAGTTGAATATAATGTCCCCCTTTTGCCTTTCTAATTAAGAAAACACCCCTGAGATTTTTGGGCTAATTACAAAAAAACCCAGAGATGTTTCAAAATTACAAAAAAAAGCCATCAAGTTTGATTATATGTTAATATAAGGGGATAACTGTAGTATTTTTATTAATATCAGGGGGTTTTTGATATTTTTTTAGCTTATGAAGGGTGAAAATGTAAGACGGAATCAAACCTCAATGTTTTTTTTTTAATTTTCAAACATCTCTGGTTTTTTTGTAATTAGCCCAAACCTGAGGGGTGTTCTTGTAATTATCCCATAAATAAATGCTGATTTGCAGATATGTTTAACCTTAGACATCATATCGTATGTTCCATTCTCTATTTCATCTTGTATTTCAATACATTAAATGATGTCACGGGTACAAGATGTTGTGTCATTGTTACACACGTGACATTTCACTTATTGTATTGAAACACCGAACGATGAAACCTGTGAATGCAAAAGTGTCTTCTAATCGTTTTGAAGGTGACAGGAAAGAGGGAGTGAACATGTATAGTACGAGTTACTCCAGTCGGTTAGAAGATTCTCGGGGAACAAAAAAAAGACATGTTGGGTTGGCTCTAATGACAACATGAAGAGACAAATTAATAGAGGAACACACTCAATACTCATTCAATTTATCTTAGGGATAATTACAAAAACCTCCAATAGGTTCGGGCTAATTACAAAAAAACCCATAGATATTTGAAAATTGCAAAAAAAAAAACCCAGAGGTTTGATTTCGTCTTACATTTCACAAAACATCTTGATATTTCTAGAAATATTACAGACATCCACTTAAATTTAAGACCTAATCAAATCTGGGGGCTTTTTGTAATTTCAAAACATCTCTGGGTTTGTTTGTAATTAGACTAAACCTCAGGGGTTCTTTTGTAATTATCCCTTTACCTTATACAAACTGAACTAAACTCTCAAGTTTACAATACTTTGGTTTTCAATAGGCCCTACAAATGTGATCAAGCATGTTTGAACTGAAAAACAACAGCAACTGGACAAGAAATCCACATGATAGTAACACTCAACATGCAGTCGAAAGCAGCGACATGCCGGTTAGATGCTCGGTTTCATCGAATGGATGATCATCTTTCATCGGTACATAATTCCCCGACTCATCGTTCTGCTCACCCAATAGCGGTTTCGACTCCACAAGAACTCCCTCATCCGGAGCCACATTCTCTTTGGAATCTACGCGAGTATCATAACTTTCGCGCCTTAAAGTCTCCAATTCTGGCTTCTCTGTTTCCGTTTTGATCGTAAAATTTTCGTTTGGATCCGAAAAGAAATCTTCTTGATTGTTGAACTCTGAATTGCATCTGCCAAATGGTTTTATGACATTTTCTTGATCAAGCCCTGATGATCTGAGGCAAAAGCTGCCAAATCCTTTAATTTCTCTTGAGATTTTTCTGGCTTTTTCTCTTTCTTGTTTGAGAAGGGGACCTTTTTCGAGCAGCTTTAATATCCTTTCACATTTTTGCCTCACATTCAGACCCCAGTTAAATCTGGAAAATATAAACTAGCAAATTATACTATAAATAGGTACTACAAATCAAATAATATACTAATCGGGGGAAAATAACGTAGGCGGACAAGGAGGCCTAGCGCCTAGCGAGACTAATCGGGTTGGACGGGGATTTTTAGAACAGTGCTAAAAACCAATGTTGTAAAAAGCGCTAGGCGCTAGTCGGGCGGTGGGGCCGAGCACCTTGGCGAGCCTTGGTGGGGTTAGGGACCAGGCGGGGTTAAGTGAAGTCTAATCGGAAAAAAAAAACGAGGCGAGACAATAGGACCCTAGCTCCTAAGGCGGGGGATTAATCGGGCTAGGTGGAGATTTTTACAACAAAGCTAAAATCTTCTTCAATTATAGGGTAAATTACAATTCTAGACATGTAATTATAATGGTTTCGCAAAATTGGTCCTTTTAAAGTTACTGTTTTGAGAATCGCCCAATATCTATAAAACATTCTCGGATTTAGCCCTTAATTTGTCGGAAGTTTCAAAATTGTTGGAAAGGTCTCATGTGAGTTGTATGTGAACCCAAAAATTAGGAGTTTTCAAATCTCGACCAAAAATTAAAGTTTTCGCCGCCGATGTAGTTGTTGGAAAAACCCCAATAGTGTGTTGGGGTGAAAACTGACCGGAAACCTAATCTTGGCCGGAGATTCAAAATTCCTAATTTTTGCATTCACATTAAATTTTCTGATCAAATTTAAAAATTCGCGAATCGATGACTAAATCCGAGAGTTTTTAAACTATATTGGGTGTTTTCACCATATCGAATTTAAAATTGGCCAATTATGCCACACACCTATAATTACAGGACTCAAATTGCAACATACCCACCACAAAAAATGTAAAAACTTTTATAAATATCATCCACCTCATCTAATACTCCGATCAAACTTTTCCCATAAAATCAAAGCAAACACCAAACACTAGTGTTTTTGCAGAAACTATGAGCTTGCAGCTCAAGCGGTATAACTCACTTTTTGTAAGGGTGTTGACCGAGAGTTGAATCCGATATCTTTCAATTTTTTTAAAATTTATCCCTCCTCTCCAACCAACCAAGACTCCCAACTTATTAAACAAAAAACAAGTATTCTGCAGAGTAGATAATAAATAAATAAAATACCCTTTCTCATCAATATGCTGGAAATTTCCCATTTGTCTAATAACATCTCTGTCAGTTTGAAACTCCTCTGCAACTCTCTCTGGCCCATGAGTCAACAAATGTTCCACCACAATCACAGCCTTGTATGATCCCCTCCAATTTCTCCTATCAAATCTTACTAATCTAAATAAAACCATAGTAAAAAAATGAAAACATCAATATTTGTGATAAGAAAATAAATAAATAGTAATAAAAAGAGATAATTACAAAAACACCCTGAAGTTTGGGCTAAATACAAAAATCCAGAATTTTTTTAAAATTACAAAAAAAAAAAAAAAAACTTAAGGTTTGATTTTGTTTTAAATTCAAAGGGTTAACTGTAATGTTTCTATAAATCAATCAGATTTTTTGAAATATTTATTGCCTATGAGAAAAATGTAAGACATAACCAGAGTATTTTGTAATTTTCAAAAATCTCTGGGTTTTTTTATAATTAGTCCAAAGTTCAAGGGGTTTTTGTAATAATAATACCTTTTGTGCAAGATCTCCACAATTCTCCAATAATCATCCACTTCAAAAGCAGCCTTTGATATCATTTTCAGTGTTCTAGCATCTGGCCCTCCTGGGCTCTCATTTGTAGCTTCTTCTGCCAATCTTAAAAAAAAAAATAATAATAATCAGAACAAATTTTTTTGGAGGGAACTTTTCAAATCAGTGTCGGACTTGAGATTTTGAGACCTGAGGCGAGCTTCACAAATAGTGGCCCGGCCTCAAAATTTAATATTCATATATTTTTATCGACGATATTACATAAATTCAAAAATAAAACCATAGACAAAATATACTGTTTCGTGAGATTCATGTCAAGTCCGGCCCCGAGACTTACAATTGTGCAGGTGTGACATCTGTTAAGGCCAATCTAGCAGTTTTGATCTTCTCCTTGAGGAAGAAAGAAGCTTGTTTCTTGAATTCATGGAAAATAGGTCCATTCATGCTGCCACTACTGTTACTCATGCTACCTAAGATTGACATTTTCTTGATATTAAGATCTTAAAGAAAGACAAAATAAACAGTACTCTACTTTAATGAGATAGAAGCTTGAGAATAGATGGAAAAGGGAAAATTGCCACTTGGTGGCAAATGGAAGGAAGACAATTTCAAGGCAGCTTTTTGACTATTAATAATGGGGATAATTACAAAATAAAACTCCTCAATTTGGGTTAACTAAAAAAAAAAAAAAAAATTGAAGAGATGTTTTAAAATTGCAAAAACCTCCGTCAAATTTGATTATGTAATTAAATTTAACAGAGCTAGCAAAAGTACGGATTGGACCAGCCCGGTGCTAGCTTTGCCGCCCATCGGGCTAAGCGGAAAGCGGGCGGATCGGTCGAATTTCTTCGGGCCGCTATTTGGGAGTCAATCCGGCCTACGATTAAAAATACACATAATTTAATTCGGGTCAACCGGGCCGGCCTAGTTTTTCGGGCCTAATGGGCGAGGCCAAATAGGTTCGACACTTTTCGGGCTTGCAAAATCGCAACCCGAGTTCGGCCCTATTATCGGGTCGGTCGGGCCACCATCGGTCCGGACTTTTTCCGACGATGACTCTAATCAGTGCAGTTGGACCGGCCCAAAAATTCCTTGAACCGCTGATTTCCTTTGGCCGAAAGCATAGCGATCCAGGCCAAAAATAGCCAACTCTAAATTTAAGGAGATAATTGTAATATTTCTATAAATATCAGGGAAAATTTTGATATATTTTTTCACTTATGAAGGTGAAAATGCAAAATAGAATCAGATCTCGATATTTTGTTTGCAATTTTCAAAATTTTTTGGGTTTTCTTGTAATTAGCCCAAACCTTAGACGGATTTTTGTAATTATCCATTAATAATGATATAGAAGAGGTTTTTTGTGTTTGTTTTGTAGGAAGGAGTCGGAGTTTACGAGATGTATAACAAAGTCGTATGGATAGGAGTATAGTATAATAATGTTGCATGTGAAAAGATGAGATTTGAATTCAATACTGACAATTAATATTAAAATATATGTGTCAACATCTAAGATGGCTTTCATGTTTGAATTTTGAAAATTTGTCCACTTTCTTGATGGACTTTGATGAATATGGGGTTATTCTTTGGGTGAATCGTGACCATTGGTCCCGGTCAATCTAAGCAGTTTGATATTTTTTGAGTTATAAAATAGTATTTCATTCTTTATTTTTTATATTTATATAAGCTACGTGTATTATAATTACATAAATTTGTAATTGTAAAATAACATTTTAAAAATGAAACTTTGATACAAACATACATATTTATTTTGACCAAAACTCTTTGAATGTGTAAAAGATCTCTAATTGTCTGTATGTCGTGTATAAGATAATGTTATTATTGTATAATAGTATAAGTAACATTGTATTGAAATACTATATAACATCATAGGAAAATAGAAAATCCAAATTATATACTTTGAATTATACGTCCGATTTAGATTTTCTTGAGGGCCTTTTACAATTTACATAGATAATAGGTTAGGTGAATCTCACCACCTAAACCACCTCTCGACGAGGGCCCCCAAACATAGATCGTAGGGTAGTTTTTAATGCAATATTTCTGATTTATTCAATTAATTATATACATACGTGTTGTAGATAATTTCTATTTATTATGATATGAAATGATAATACAAATATATATTGAGATTGAGAAGATGCAAATCAGAACAAAAACGAGTAATACAACTTTTGGTGTATTTTCTTCATTTAATTTTCCCCACATATATATATATATATATCCAAAATTGTAACTGTTACACTTGTGAACACACAATTGCTAAAAGTCCACATTCTAGACAATTTGTGCTAATACTCCCTCTTGATGTAATATTGTAGTAAGTTGGATTAATGTCTTGTTAAAAACTTCGAGCCGGAAAAACCCAGTAGAAAAAAATTCAAATATAAGGGAAAAAAGAGTACATTCTCAAATCCAAACATTGGGCATAAGTTGTCTCGTTAAAACCTTAAGTTGGAAAAACTCAATAGATAAAAACTAACAAATGTGTCATTTCCATTCAGTATTTCAAATTACCGTTTTAAATAGCTGACCCAGTGTTTCGGGCCGAACCAAATAGAGTCGGTTCATTTTGGCCTCTAAAATGAAGTCCAACCCGACATTCTCATCGGGCCGATCGGGTCATGCTCATTTTGACAACTCTAGACCCAACTAAGGAGCATATAAAAAATAATAAAATAGTTGGTCGGGCTAGAAGTGGGCCTAGTCTCAAATGGGCCATTCATGGGCTAGGCCAATCTCCAATTCGTAAGCCCAATAAGGGCCCACTTTACATGCATTAACCCCAATTGGGCCGATTCAAACCAACCCAATTGACAACTTTAAGCACAATGAAGCCCATGGCCCATGGGCACCACCTCATCATCATCAAAGCAACCTTTTTAAGACAACAAATTGGCACGTTTTCCAACTCTATAGCACAATTTCAATTTTGAAGTTGTTTTCTTACAAAATCATGGTCCAACATTTAATGACAAAGATGACAGTCAAGGTCCTGTAATGTTACTAATTAAACCTCATATCCAACTTCCCCAACTACATTTGCATTTACTATCCAATCTGCAAAAATTGGTTAACAGTTAGGAGTTAAGTTGAGAGGATTACATGACCCCTCTCCCAGTTGGCTATGTCACCGTACAAGCCACTCCATGGCCTCTGGTTTTGCTGGATAATTGTGTGCCACCAAATACGTCGGCTAAATTCGTGTGAAACGGATCGAATCGAGCCGGATATAGTAGTGTTCAAACTTGTCTGATTTTTTATCGAGTTTCGAAAATTGTGTTAGAGCTTGGTTTGATTATTAATCGAGTCGAGCTTGAATGAGTTTTAGTCGAGCTGAACACGAATCGATCTCAAGTAGCTTGATAGTTTTACACGTATTACGTTAATATTTTACAAATCAAGTCGAGCTCGAGCGGAGATTTATATTTTATTGAACGGAAAATTGTGTTCAAGGTTGGTTTGTTATGTTAACGAACCGAGCTCAAACGAACTTTTAACAATCAATCTCAAGTCGAATATCGAGTAGTTTGGTTCCGCCCTGTAGTTGGCCTTGGAAGGGACACGAAACCTAATAATTTGGTCACATACGTTTAAACTAGAGTTAAATTACAAAGACTACCCATTGAGGTTTAATATAATTACATAAAAAAAAAACTCAGTTATCTTCCAAATTACGAATATATTTTTGGCATTTGTTGTTGTTTCACAAATTGCACCTATTGAGCTAGGGGTGTTTATAAAACAAAAACAAACTTCAAAATGCATTTGTTATATATGCCTTCAAGTGGCTAAGTGTAATTTTGAAAGATAATTGAATTTTTTTACGGGAGTAGTTTATAAGTTTATGTAAGATAATTACAAAAGCTACCCCTGAGTTTGTGTTAATTACAAAAGAAAAACCACATATGTTAGAAAATTACAAAAAACAACTCTTGGGGTTTGATTATGTGTTAAATGTAAGGGAATAATTGTATTTTTATAAATATAAAGGAGGTGTTAAAATATTTTTGCTTATGAAGGGGGTAAAGTGTAATACATAATGAAACTTCAATGAGTTTTTTTTTGTAATTTTCAAAAGCCTTGGGTTTTTTTTGTAATTAACCCAAACCTCAGGTTAGTTTCTATGATTATTATCCCTTTATGTAATTTACCCACAAGGCCACAACCAGCATTGTCATCCAGTAAAATATAACATATTACAAGATCAGCTAAATTATTCATGAGGCATAATAGGATAAACAAAATGCAGAGAGCAGAAAAGCAAGTTTTTTTTTTCCTTAAAAGTTTCGACCCTATCACAGTGACTCGAACCAAACCTGTTCACTGAGGAGTAATACCCGTGGCCAATCGCAAGTTAACGAACAAAAAATCCCTTTCAAAGGGTGTCATTTATTTGGAAAAATTACAATTATCTATGACAGTTTATGATAAAGAAACAGTTTTTCACCTTTACAAACAAAAACTACCACCCAACAGATCAAAAAAAAAAAAGCAACAACTAAGTTACTCTTAATTCTAAGAGCTTAGTTGTTGGTATACAAAGCTGAATTAGGAATAAGAAGAGAACAAAATTGGGTGCTTGGATTTTTTTTTTTGAGAATAATAGTATTATTCTACTTTTTTCTTTTCTTTTCTTGATTATGCACATGATTTCCATATTCTTCCCTCCAAAGAAATAACAATTATCGAAACATCGTCGTGGTAGCGACGCCGATCGCCTTGTGGTATTTCGAGCAATTCGTGGAAATCCATGCCTGAAACGGGACGTAAACGGGGAACAAGATATTTTAGTGTTCGTAATAAGAAACAAGAAAGGGAAAATAAATTCTTTAAGTTACGTAACTTGGACTATTTTGAGATTTAGTTCTCTAAGTAGTTACCTTTAAATTTTAGTCCACTCGTTAAACAACTTGGATATTTAGTTCTAATTTGACAGAAATTGTGTAATTTTATCGGAAATTGATGATGATTGTGACTGATAAGTTGCAAACATGTTAAAAAAAAAAAAGAGAATATTGGTGCTTTGACGCAAAAAATTGTCACCGAAAAACCTATTTTCCCAAAAAAAAAAAAGAAACAGCCTTTTTTCTTCCAATGTAACAAAGACATACCGGCCCTTTTTGCTGCACGGAATAGCAATTCTTCGACCAGATGCTGTGCAGGATCTCCTTCGGGCGACCAAGAGATGAAAAGTTCGACTTCGGATACAGCCTCTTCGTTCGTGAAGTACTGGTAAAGCCCGTCCGATGACAATATGAGAAACCTATCTCGCGGCCCTAATCTGTGATGGTAAAGCGATGGTAGGCAGTTTATGTATGGCGAAGTTCCAACGAAGTCGATTCTAAACACCTTCAGAAGCGCATCGTTCCACTTAGGCTGCAGAAACAAGATTCACATTCAAAATGTAAAATTAAATACAAAAATTACAGAATAAAAAATTAGATAAATCAGTGAAAAAGGAAAAGTTTCTCCGATCATCGGAAATTCAAGAATTACACATTAATTTGACCAGCAGGTCTGTTGTGAGACGGTGTGAGACCGTGTAAAAAGTGACACTCAAAGTAAATACACTAATTTAAGTGTATTTAGACAAGTATCACTTTTTACACTAAAAATATCACCGTCTCACGGACTTTCACCGTCTCACATAAGTTTTTGCGTAATTTGACACCACTATGGCCTTTCAATGGACTTCTAAGTAAACTATTTAACAGTTTCTTTACATTTTCATGTAATTGAGAGGGACACAGAAAGAATATCATGTATTCCATTCTAAGAGACTATAATTGGCTCTATTTTTTGCTTCAGCTACAATTTCAATAGTCCACTTTTTAGCAAAATGGATGGCCATTCAATTTCCACTACAAGATTCCTACAGGCAAAGCAAATAAAGCTATTGCTACTATGATAAATCATCAACATTCTTTTAGTGTTTGGCCTGAAAAGGATATTGTAACATAACATAAACCTAAAACAAGACTATGTTCATTTTCAACTTTCTACTAGGATCATCAGCTTCAGGACAAGTTGTATATCGCATGATAGTGAAACGAAAAATGCTTTATCCGGTAAAAACTATCGACAACAATAAAGAACATAATATATATGCTTCTAAAGGACACACCTGTTTGAGAAAACCAGCACCAAAAGCTCGAGTGACCTTTAACGAACCTTTCACACGGTCGTTGATCACAGCCGAAGCGTCATCAGGATGTTCATTTCTAATTCTTCTAACTTCCTGGATACAAAATTATCAATCAACAATTAAATTTAAGCCAAAATAGGACATAAAACTAATTTAGATCCAAGAATACTAAAATATGCTTAATTAGAGCATCTCCAAGAGTTTGCTCCAGTACTGCACCATCTGAAGATTGTGAACTGTTTTGCACCAGAAATAGCGCAACACTGTAGCTACGCTAAATGTTTTCTATTTTTCTGTTTTAAATTAATGATTTTAGTGTATAAAAATATGCACCAAAATGGAATACTATGGAATATTCCTTTTCAGTGCAGAATTTACTGCAAACGGCTAGAGATGAAATGCGGATTTTGCACTGAAAATGATGCAAACTACTGGAGATGGTCTTAACGGGCATTTTTACCTCTTCTATGGAGGTGCTATGATCCATGGTGAGCTGCAAAGCGGTTAAGCTCGGCATAGAATTCGACATATCGTCATCAAAAGCCTCGAGATCATACAATGTTTCCTCATTGATCCTCTCCAAATCCTGGCTCCAAAGATCAGGCTCTTTATTCTGAGCCAAAACGGCTCGACTATCGCCTACATTCATAACGTAAACATCTTCTCCCTTCATCAACATCACGAGAACACATGATCCCATCAAAGCCAGCTCTGGATTCTCCATTACCATCTTATCAGCCAGATCCAAATAGGACTCCTCTGTTTTCTTAAGCGCTTGTGAAAGCGCTTTCAGCACGTCCACGTGATTCGTCGCCCCCGTTCCTGCTTTAGATCTATTTCTATTCAATTGCTCTTTTAATCTCCGATCAAGCTCCAATCTCTCCCTATCCCACTCGCATTTCCACGTCCGGTGATTCTCCTCCCATTTCTTCGCGACTCCACGGTACTTGCTCTTCGAATTTCGTCCCCGTTTTTTCCTATACCACAAATCCCCATTTGTACAAGGATAACTCTCTTGCTCTACGCATCTAGAACAACCATCCTTAGTCCTATCCCGCGAAACATCATCCTCGTTCAAATCAAAATCATCTGTCGACAGAATATTCTCATTCGATGTGGGAATCGTAACCAATGAGCCATCAGACTTATTAGTACTATCATCCCATAGTAAGCCCTTGAGCTCTTTATGAACAGATGAATACAAATTGGATAACAAATAATCCGGTGCATCGGGACCGTTAAATCCATCGTAAATCCCGACGAAAACCCATCCGTGCTCCTCGGAGACGACCACGTGTACTCTATCCTCACCGGCTTTCCCCTGAGCCCACTGCAGATTTTGGTTTTCCGAATCATCATCGTCTAAACTACACTCACTGCTAAAATTAACACTGCTATTGATTGTTAATTCGTTCTGTTTCTCAGAACCCACGGCCCAATCGCTCTCCTTCATCGCGACGATCCCTTTGATCGGCGCGACGATGGAGTTCTGCCCACGGGCCATCCCTTTCGAGAAGGCCCGTCTAAGGGCCCGAAGCAGCGAGGCCTTCCTCGATCTGGGCCGGAACGCGAATCCGCCATGGGAGTAGCTTCTCTGGAACTGATCGGGGCATCCCTTCTCGAGTGGGCCCGAGAAGATGCCGCGATCGAGAGGGCCCGACATGAAACCCCTCTCGATCGGGCCGGACATGAATCCCCTCTCCATCGGGCCGGAGTTGTGAATCAGGCCGGATATGGGGAATGGGCCGGAGTGGGCCGAGGAGTTTCTGGGGATGGGCTGGAGGGGGATGGAGGCGAAGGAGGTGGACCCCTCGAAGGCGGAGGCCCGGTCGATGGTGTTGTAGGAGTAGAGGTCCAGTAAGGCGGTGGAGAGTGGGGTGGAGGTGTTGGCGCTTACGGCGGCGCCGGAAATTGACTTAAACGTCGTCGTTTTCGGGTCGTCGGACTCGGAGTGGACCTTGGAGGAGGAGAGACGGGTCAATTCGGGTCGGACGTAGCAGAAGGAGTGACCCAGATCGTCTAATGGGTCGGATATGACCATACCGGCGGATATGCCCTTTTGCGGCGGCGGGAATCGACGGCGGTGGGTGCTACGCCGGTGAAGCACACCGTTAGCTTCCCTACTCCGTTGCCCATTTATTTATATTTATTAAATCGAGAAAAAAGGGGAAAACAGAGCAGAAGGGGCTCTTGGGTTTTTTTTTAGCTCAAGGGTTCATTTTCATATTGATGGAATGAAAATGGAGCATTGTGAAAATGGAGCATTGTGAAAGGAGAGAGAGAGAGGGAGAGATGGGGAGAGAGACGTTGACTTTGGGAAGGTGAAGTGTTTGATTGAGGTAATAAAAACAGAGGACTGGGAATCAAGGCCAGGTGGATGCTTTTCTTGGATTTGTTTGTATTTTGAAAAAAGAATTTTTCCTTTTTCCAATTTATTTTCTGGGGGTTGGGGTGGGTTTTGGACTTTTGGGAGGAGGGGGTATTTCGGTCTTTCCCGAATATATAATCAATTTGAATAGTCATAGCTATATGAGATTTAAGAAAAAGAAAGTCCCATATTAAAGTGTTTTTTTCTCCATAGTAAAAGTGTTTTTTTTTAGCCAAAATTTTCAAATATATGTTCAAGGACATTTTATCCTTTTTTTTTTTCTTTTTTGGGGATCCGATCAAAATACCTCAGGAAGGAGAATACACGAAGGATATGATTACCAGTTTTTACTCAAAATAGCTAAAAAATATGTTTTTAAAAATACATGGCTATTTTTCATTTTCACAAAATATAAGTGGCAAATTTGTACTATTACCACAAAAAGAAAAATATCACTGCAAGAAAAAACAAGTTTACCTACAGATTTTCTGTAGGTAAGTACTAAGAAAATGAGATAATTATAAAAACATCCCTAAGGTTTGGCCTAATTACGCAAAAAACCGAGTTCTTTGATAATTACGAAAAACTCCTTGAGGTTTGATTAAATGTCTTACATTTTTTCGGTGATTTTCAAAAACATTTCAATAAAACCCTTTGACATTTGCAAAATATTAAAGTTACTTCCTTAAATTTAAGACAAAACAAAACCCGAAAGAGTTTTTGTAATTTTGAAACATGTATACGTGTTTTTACGTATTTAACCCAAATCTTAGGGGTGTTTTGTAATTTTTCCTAATTATAAAGTCTAGGTAAAATTATTGTAGGTAAAATATTTACCTACAAAATTTAAAATTGTTAGTAAATACCTAGAGAAAATGCATTTCGATCATGTTGATAATCTGTCGATAATTTGTCGGTATAATTTGAAGAAAAATGATATTTTTATTATTTAGATAATTGTAAAATTTAGTGACAAAATCATTTCTCGTCAATAAATCGAATATCCATAAGTCCATAACTATATGAGATTTAAGAAAAAAAGAAAGTCCCCTTTTTTTCGCATCCATAGTAAAAGTGTTTTTAGCCAAAATTTTCAAATATATGTTCAAGGACATTTTATCCTTTTTTTTTCATTTTGGGGATCGATGATCAAATACCTCATGAGGAGAATCACAAAAGGTATGACCACCAATTTTTACTCAAAATAGTTAAAAAAACATATTTTTGAAAACACATGACTATTTTTTATTTTCACTAAATATAAGTGGCAAATTTGGACTATTACCACAAAAAGAAAAGTATCACTACAAGAAAAAACAGGATTATTTATAAAAAATCTGTAGGTAAATGTCTGAACCTTGTACAAATTTTATTTTTTTGGAAAAATGAAAAAATGTGGAGACTCCCTATGCCTGCCTTTTCCTTTTTTTATTTTCTTTCCGTTTTTCAGTCTTAGAATTATGAATTAATACCGTTCACCATTATTGAAAAAGAAAAAGTTCAACTCTTCTCCTGATTCAGCTTATGATTCGATAAATTTTATTTTACTTTTTTGGAGAAAAAGAAAAGGCAAAAATTTGCGTGAGGCGGTCTCGCGGAGGAGAGCGCTTTCTTTACACAAAGTTTTAAATGTTTTTTTTTTTCAGATTTTTTTTTTTAGGGTTTATATTTGTCTTTTTAGGGTTTAATACTTTAATTTGTTTCTTGGGTTTATTTTTAATTGATTTGTGTTTTTAGGATTTTTAGATTTTTTAGGATTTATTTTTTATTTTTGGGTTTATTTTTTTTTTGGTTTATTCTTCATGGTTCATGTTTTTAAGGTTTATTTTTGTTTCTTCATGGTTCATTATTATTTTTAAATTTATTTTTATGGTTTATGTTCTCAAGACGGAGCAGCCCTTAGGAGGTCGATCTCACGGATTTAGATTCGTAAGACCATCTCACAAGAGACTTGCTCAAAAGAAAAACTAAAAATGTAGGTTTGAAAGAATGGGAGTTGCTCGCAAAACTACTCCTTTCATTATTTCCTACTAATATTTTTTTTTTTGGGTTAGATTTGCACTTTTCTCAGTAGCCATTATTAGCCAAGTAGCTTTTTTTTTTTTTGGAAAGAAGCCAAGTAGCTTTTAAATAACCTATATCTTATAATCACTAACTTTAAAATTTCATATGTTTCTACTTCAAATGGAGGAAAATTAATTTTTTGAAACGGTTGCCGATAGAGAGAGATGATATGGTTATTACTCAATATTTATGTATATCTCAATAGAGTCATAGTAGAAGTATGGATCGATAGTATAGTGTTAAAAAAACTGTTAATTTTTTTTATGCAAAAATAAAAACTATTGGTAAATATATACCTGTAATATTTATATCGGTAATTAAAAACTGTTACATATCTTATAATTATTGACTTTAAAACTTCATATTTTTCTAATTCAAATGGAGGAAAATCAAAACTTTGACCACCAAAGGATATGGTTGCCTATAGTCTTTAGAAAGAGATGATGATTATGACTCAATTATGTATATATCTCAATAGAGTTATACTAGAAGTCTAGATCAATAGTATATATCGTGTTAAAGAAAAACTGTAAAATAATTTTGATGCAAGAATAAAAATTGAGAAAAATACGATGCCTATGTGTTGCATCGATCATGAATCACATGTTTCAACTTTTATAAGATTTTATTTCACAAAAGGTCCAAGATTCACACGTCGTGAAACTCATAATGTACTCAATTATTCTTTCAATAAGTCTGACTCTTGCATGTTCAATGAAGATAAATAGATCATATTATTTCAAAATTGATAATTATCTCAATATGTATTTATTATTGTTAAATGTCAACCAGATCTACTATTTATTATTAATGATAAATTAATCTGAATTCTAGATATATTAGAATGGGTGAACACTCTTTATTTCTTTAATTAAAACAAAAAAATAAGTGTTGACAAATATCTCAATATTTCCTTTAATTAATTAATATAAAAGAAAAGCATGAACAATGCTCTTTATCGTAGATAATCAAAAAAATCATTTCTACAGTTTTCAGAAAGAGCAAAAGCATGCATGGACTTTGCCAGCAGGCCCACCACTTTCTTGTAGAAATTAATTTTTTTTATTTTTATTTTTATTTTTATAGTATTCAATAATATTTACTATTACGATAGCTCCACTAAATATAACAACCTGTTAAGTTGTAACAACTAACAAGTTACACCCTTACCTCTCAAATTCTAAACCTTTAAGCGCAAAATTGGCACATTCACCACTAAAATAACATGTTTTTATTTAAACGAAATTAGGACAAATTGTCAGTAAAATATTGTATAAATATTAAAATATGAAAAAATGGATGTATTAGGACATAAAATTTCCCCACTTATGTATAATAATCTTTTTCCATTAGGAAAATATGTAAAGGCACTAACTCAATTGTGAAGTTGGAGTAAGCATAAGATAACAATGACATTATTTTATATATATACCCCTGAAAATTGGTGATTTTAAATATTCCCTCAGTTCCAATTATATAATTTAGTATTTCTTTTTTGGGCGTCCCAAATATATAATCGGTTTCTATATTTGATAATATTTCTTTGCTTGCATTTACTAATATAGCCATATATTATCTTGAAAACTAATATTTTGGAAAATAATTTTTTATAGAATATAGAAAACATTAAAATACTCATAATTTTTTTTTTTTTTTAAAAAGGAAAAGAAGCACTAAATATTATCAAAACTCATTTCCTCAATTCCTCTAACTTAAATTTGAAGTCTCATTTGTTTTTAAAATATATTTAAAGTGGTGGGTTAATTACAGAGGGTAAATTTTCGTATTGTGGTGAATTTATTTATTTAATTATACAATACCTACTAAATAATGGTATTATAGGAAGTTTGTAAGTATAATTTATTTTTAATAATTTCTTAATATATGTGAAAAATCTTATAGACTATATAATTAGGACGGAATCGGAGTATAATGTTGGATATGGAAAACACGTTAATCCTTTAAATGAGAAGACATCAGAAAGTCAACACATGGAGATAAAATAAAAATAGTCCTGAAAAACTGTGTTTGTTGGATCAAGTGATGTGAGTTCACTGTTCCAGAATACGACACAGTTTTGACACGTGCCGCACTGAAACTGCGCATTGTCAACATTTCTTTGCTTCACTTGACTTTCTGTCTCATACTCATACATACACCCACACACCCTAGGAGTTTATTTAATATTTATTTTATTTTAAATGCTTATTTAAATTTCATTTATTGTTTTCTTCAGAATAATGATTAATTATAGTTTTATATTAAAATCATATACTTTATTTAAGGCACAGTTGAAAAGTAGAGCTATCAATTCGTCTAGACCGGATCGGTGCTAGTCTATCGGACCAAGTGGGGGAAATCGTGTCGGGCCATTAAGAATTTCTTTGGGCCGCTATTTTGGAAGCATAATTCGGTTCATGTATTAAAAATACACTTGATTTCTTGGCCAAACGGGCCCCCGAGTGTTCGGGCACGATGGATCGGACCAAATAAACGACTCTTTTTGGACTTGCAAATACCAACCCATCCGACCGTTTTTTTTTTTTTTTTTGGCAACTCTACTCGAAATTCAAAGCAGATACACAAAATTTAAAATAAATTTATATGTTTTTTTTTTTAAATTAACTTTGACGTTCATTTTAAATTTGTATATGACTAAAATTATATTAGATTAGATCCAACTTGTTTACATAATGAGGAAAGGAAAACAAAAGGGTAGTAAAGAAAATATTTTTATTTTATTTTTTGATCTTTGTTTCCACTTGTAATAATATATTAGGATTATTACTATATTTAATTTTGTGAGGTGGAGTGGTTGTAAGTCCACCAAATATATTACATTTATTTGCCACTTTACTGTTTTTAGCCTCTAGGTGACTAGGGCTTGTGCATATAATATGTAGTTGTCTTTATTTTTGACTTTACTTTGACTAAAATTTAGATAAATTCGTTTTTTTTATTTGATTTTAGGTTTATTAATTTGGTTTACCATGAATAATTAGTGGGTCCTAAACTCCTAACGTGGAAGGAGAATTATGAAGTAGGAACACACAAATTGCATTAAAGGGAAGTCCACATTGAAATTTGATGGACTCTGTTTTTTTTTTTTTTTTTACTCTGTCAGCCACTTTCAAGTTACCATTATTTTGATTTATATACTTTTCGCACACTTTGTGAGCTTAAAACTAATCATAAAAAACTTTTGAATTATGGTTCCAGTAAGTTTATGGGGTTTACTAGTAGCATTTAGTAGTATTTATCGTAGATTTGCATATAATATATATATAATGTGTGATTATGTGTGAATTTGTGTATATCTACAATAAATATACAGTAGTTATCCACACTGGAGTATTCTTCTAGATGTATCATGGATAAAATTGCTTATGGGTCAGTATTTTGGTCTTTATAGTATTAATTAAATGGACACATTCTAATTTACCCATTTTCTCCTGTTAGATATCACTTTACTTCTTGTACTTTTTATTTTCTCACTTTGTCATCTTGTATTCTCCTTTTGTTTAATTTTATCTCTTTGCACTCTCATTGTCTCATTTTATAGAGAGATTCATAACAAACCCAGGATTAAAGAAAACCTATTACTTCAATGCCCAAAATTTTTTATATTTTTCTCAAACCGGGCCCTGCTCCAAATTTTGGATTGTGACTTCAAGTTTAATAGACCTTAACATAATATTAGATAATCTCTACGTCCACCACAATAAAGAATGAATGGTGTTTCTGAGAGAATTCCGTGAATGAGTTTGTAAAATTAAATCATAATTTGGATATCTTATTATTATTTTAGTAAGCAATAAATATTTTCCTACTTTTTTCATTATGTTAGCTGCATTATACATCTTGATATCTACACTGATGACGTTAACAAAGATTGACAACGTGTATGGATAGGGAAAAATGAATGAGCGAAAAAAATGAAAAGAGAAAGAAAATGGATTTTTGTGGTTGATGTAGGATATTACAATAATATTTCTTTTTTGTTAAGTTATAAAACCTGAAGTGAGAACCAAGATTTGGGAGACAATTCAAGAAAAAATAAAAATTGGGTTCCAATGTGAGAATAATGAAATTTTGGGCCTTAAAATAATGAGTTTATTTAAATCAGGCCCTGCTATGAAATTTTCTCATTTTGTCTCAATTTACCTCTGTACTCTCATTCTTAAATATGTATACTTGTAATTATATATATATATCAATTATTAATTAATACTCGAGTATTAAAATTATTTAAATTTTATTTTAGTTCACATTGAATGACTATTTTTATTAGTATAACTCTCGGATAAAATTTATGTTTTATGATATTTATTATTATATAATACATTTTAATTTTCTACTCAACTTAAATATAAGTATTAAAAATAAATTTGTAATAATATTTTGTTAAAATACATAATATATTATGAATTTATGTATTATTATTAAATGAATTACTAATGTATCAAGGAAATAATTAAATGTAATATTCTATGAACTCGTGATAATCCTATTAATAAAAAAGCATTACTTGAATTTACGTAGTTAATAAAATATTACTAAAATGTATATCGCAATTATTTTCCATTTAATTTATTTTGTTCAAAAAATGGTTCGATCCAAACACAAATATTTATCCAAGGAACACACCCGTTCGTGATAAAATACACCTCCTGAGCATGATGTCTGCAGAAATGACACAAATGCCCGTTCGGCCGTTCATGCATCCATTTTCCAGATAGTTGTGTCTGTACAATACAACCCTTCAATGTCTATAAATAGAGTGCTCCGACAGAACACAAAATAACACCATTCAAGAAGCATTCTACATCTTGTTATATGCTCTTCTTCGTAATTTCGAAATTATTGAAACACTTTAAGTTCGTCGTGGTTAACTATTTGCAAGTATTGTTACAATAAACTGAAAGCTTTTGTAGACGATTGTCATAACATTTAGCACTTGATGACGGGGCAAAAATTGAATAACTTGGTGAAAAATATTATATGACCTGTTAATTTTGCAATTTCAATTTCTAGTTACAAAAGACCTTATAGGCCAATTTTTTATTATATTGCAATAAATTGTACTTTGATAGGATCAATTTTAGTCACCTTTATAGTCTCAAGACTTAAATTACACTTTTGTAAAAGGAATTTTCCACCTACCTTCAAGTCTATAATTAATTGAAGTCTTTTTATTCGCGTAGAATAAGGTGCACATCTTCATCTTCAAATACTACCAAGATTGTTAACACATATGTTAATTACTTGTCAAGCCATCGTTTTCCATATATGTTTTGTGGTTGAATTTTATGCCTTTCAAACGAAGTTAGGCCATTTTCACATCAACCACATATGGCTAAACAAAAGCAAATCGAAACCCATGTTCAATTTGACTTTTATTCTAACTCCAAAATTGACAAATTTGGAGTCTTGTCCTAAATATTCTGATTTTTCAAGGGCTTAAAACTATTCTAATGATGGTATGTTTTGGAAATTCACCACAAGTCAAACCATTGTCTTTATCTACTTGTATGATGGAAAATTCTAAGGTGCTTCGAGAGTAATTATTAGTGTGTTATTTGATCTTTTTAAATACATTGTTTTGAAACATCTCAATATAAAATTTATTTTATTACTTGAAACTATTCTCTTAATTTATATTGTGAAAATCTCCGCCTAACCTTAATTAATCATCACCAAAAAGCGCTAGCCGCCAGACCCCCTTGTCTGACTGCTGGAGGCTCCACGTCTGTCTGCCCACTAGCGTCTAATGTTTTTTTGCAACATTCCTCTTAATTAATTAAGTGACACCACTCGATTTTAACTACTATCAAAATAAAAATATAAAAAATATACATTAAAGTACACAAAACTTATATATTTTTATTTATTATTATTATTATTTATGATTCTCTCACAAATACCAGATCTTTAATTTGGCTTTCTCAAAAAAAAAAAGATCTTTAATTTGGGAATATATGAAGCATTTTGCTTTGTTCACCTGTTCTTTTGTTTTCTTTTTTACACACACACACACACACACATATATATATATATATATATATATATAATAATAAGTCGAAAAATAATTTTTCCGCTCTTTTTACTTCTTATATTAGGAAACAATTGTAAACATTATAAATGGTAATTATTATAAATACTTTGATTTGGAAAATATTATAAGAAAATCGTTGTAATTATGTAAATTAGGAAAATATTATAAGAAAAGATCGTAAATGGTATTCCTACTTTATATGTATATAAATTAGGAAAATATTATCAATGGTATTCCTATTTTGTATGTGTAAATATTAGATTTTTTTTTTATAAATGGTATTCCTACTTTATACCAAAAGTGAGTCTATACTATCAATTCTATCTATATATAATATATGTATTTTATCAAAATTATAAATAGTATTTGACTATAACTAATATCAATATCACTATACGTCAATTACGTTCATAAATATTACAATGATTATGTCTATTCTATACATCATATCTTCACCAAATATATTATTATTTGTTCTAATGGTGTCGTTACTTTTTTTGTACAGTATAATATTAATTAATAAAGTTTTAAATACTAATGACTATTCAAACTTTCCTAAATTGTTTAATAATCTATATATAGGGAGGAGATCTATGAGACCATATTTATAGGTAAGAATATAAGATTCAATCCACACCATCCAACAAAATAAAATAAAAGGCTAGGATTTAATGGGATTTTTAGTAATAAAAAAATGGTGGAGACCAAATAATTTCTACAATAGGAACATCAATTTCAACCAAAATAATTGTTTCCTGAAATCAAGGAATGAGAACTTACCATCAATAACCATTTTTCTGAAATCAGGGAATGAGATCTTACCATCAATAATATATACGACATTGACAAACTAAATATACATTATTGGATGTTAGAATATACATATCCAATGCACTATGACAATTTATGTGTGTTGTACATAATTCTATGTATAAACATACAATATCTCGCAACCTATTTATACATTATATGTGTTTAAACTATACATCATTTTTAAGTGACAACATCAGGATCAATATATGCACAAGTGTTTAAAAATACATATTCTTATGCGTCAATTGTACAAATTTCTATAACTACTTATACAATTTTATTGACTACATATACAAAACACATTTATTATACATTGTATCAATTTTATACATAATTTTATGTGTAAATATACAAAATTTCATAACTACATAACCAAAAATATATGGCCTACTTAACTATACATAATTTTGTGCGTAAGTACACAAAATGTTGTAACTACGAATACAATATTAACGTTATATGACAACATTTGAACCAAGTGTACATAAAAAATGTAAATTTATATTGATTAAAAAAACAACCTATTTCGTGATCCATTCATATCCATAATTCAATGAAACATCTAAGTCATATACGAAATCTCCTACGAATTAAAGTATAAATGGCTCCCAAAAAATCACACCAAACATAGTAAACTAACTATACAAAAAGATGAGCATAAATTTACAATGTACATTGTCTATTAAAAACAACACTACAATATTATCTTCCCCGTCCAAAACTTTCTGGCTTATTCCATACGCATATCCTTTAGCTCATTGCTGTGGTGGCAGAATATTGCAGCCGAATACTTCGTGTGCATGTTAGATAGAGAGAGAAGAATTGTTCTTCTCCAAACCACGATCTCATCCCTTGGTGCCACCGCCCACGTAGCTCTCCATATGCCTCATGGCATATATACCACAATCAACTTTGTTTATGGTGTCTCTCCAAGGCATGCATAGTATAGACGGGTGCATTTACAGACAACACTCGCCATTTGCAGACATCCTTTAGTTTCCGAATAGTCCGAAAATATCCGAACATGCGAATATACCATGGAAAATAACTTCAAACTTCATAGACTATATATTACAAATAACCATATCGTACTAAATAACTATACATAATTGAATACTTAAGTATAAAATATTACATACCTATTTAAACACTCAAAGCAAAAATATAAACATACACTAAAACATTACAAATATTTAAGCTTATGTGTACAAATTCTAATAATCGACAACACATTTTAACACGATAAATACAAAATATGCATATCCGATTGAACAACAAAAAACATAATTCCATAACATATATATATATGCTCGCACAAGTAAAAATATAAGGTGTTCTATAACTAAATACACATTTTAACTATACGTTTTCACAAAACTAAATATACATTATCATATAGCTAAAGATACATAATTCCATAACATTATCACGAACTAACTGTCCATTATCACAAAACTATATATACATTATTCTATAGCTAAATAAACATAATTTCATAACATATACATATGTCCGCACAACTAAAAATATAAACTATTCTATAACTAAATACACATTATTACATAACTAAACACACATTATTATACACCTAAATATACATTACCGTACAAACTGAGCATACATTATTAAAACATAAAAGTACATTATCACAAAAAGCTACATATACAAAATTACATAACTAAATAAACATAATTTCATAACTATATTACGATTAGACACGAAGGTGAGAAATGAAACATGATAAATCAAAAGCGAGAAATCGAAATAAATATAAACTACAAGCACACGACATAAGAACAAAAATCACAAGAAAAAACCATTCACCAAACCTATCGGCAAAAACGAATCCAATATGTGTGTATACCTAAAATTGAACACAATGAAAACCCCTAGAACTCTAGCAGAAGAAGCATAAAAATCGCACCCAAGAAAATTAAATCAAGTACACTCACCGAAATTTTACACCGAATATTGAGAAATTCGAACCCTAGAAAATACGCAAAAAATCGCACATGTTGAAGAGAATTAGATTCACACAATGAGTTGAAGTTGCAAAGATCATTGGGGGATTCGTGCTTTTCGTGGAGAGAAGAGTCAATTTTGATGAGAAGAGAGAATAGTCAGTTTTGATTCTTGAGAAAACAAACGTGAAGCCAAAATCAAGGGATAGAGATAAGGCTAGCTTTTGGTTACCAAAAATATCCTTGATCTTTAAAAATAAAAATTACTCTATTGTCCCGATTTGAGGAGCCAATGCTTTAAATGAGGAGTAAAACGGACCATTGATTATTAAATCAAATGGTCTAAAAGTGGTCTTATATTCTTACCTAAAGAGCTTGGTCTCATTTGATCATATCCACATATATATATATATATATATATATATATATATATATATAATATAAGTCCAAAACAAAAAAATCCCTCTTTTTATTTTTATATTAGGAAAATATTATAAATGATATTTTTATTTTATTTTATATATGTATAAAATATAGAGTCCGAAACAAAATATTCCCCACTTTTTATTTCTTATATTCGGTAATATTTTTAATTTAGAAAAATATTGTAAATGGTATTACTACTTTATATGTATATAAATTAGGAAAATATTATATATGGTATTCTATTTTATATGTATAAAAACTACGAAAAATTTATAAATGATATTCCTACTTTAACCAAAAGAGAATATGTGCTATAAATTCTATCTATATATATTACTCATATTTTAAAAGTTATATAATCATTGACGATAATTATTAATTAAGTAATATTATAAATAATATTATTACTATCATTATTATCATTATTATCATCATTATTATTATTATTACTACCATGATTACTACGATTCTATACATCATTTATATTTATATATATTATTCTTTGTTCCAATGATGGACATTACTTTTTGTACACTATAATATTAATCAAATTTTAAATACTAATCGACTACTCAAACTTTCCTAAATTGTTCAATAATAGTTAAAATAGGCAATTATGTTTGGCGAAATATTTATAGGAATATTTTATGTAACCTTTACCATTGAAGTATCTTTTACCATTGAATTAACAATTGATTTTGTGTTCGAGATATTTTTTGGCGGACTTATTATTTGTGGTAAATCCTCTTATATTTATACTACTTAAATTTCTTTAAAGAGACACTTCGATATTGTTGATCCTCAATTGAAGCATAACCACCAAATATAGCTTGACTTCACGTTCCCTTATTATTGTATTCATCAAATGTCCCGTCAACATCGACAATAATGAACTTTGATTATGCACTAAACAAGAGTTTTTATATAAACTATTGTAGATCTCTACGGATATTCTTGATAAGGGTCTTTTTATGCATGTTTTATGTGTATATTTGAGTATGATTTGAGTTATTTTATTGTTAGTTTCATAAATTTTTGATTATACATAGTTCACATTACTCCAAAGTGCTTTTATTAGTGTAGATTGATGATTTGGAGTTGTTTTTGGTGAATTTTGGGTCATGGTTTCATGTCAAAACATACCTGGGGTTTGTGGATGCAAAAACACTAAAAATCCCAAGCTAAACGCGCGTCATTTCGGGGCCTTTTCCCGGTCAAACATGGGCGGGGTATGTTTTTAAGCACGGCCGTGCTTTTAGAAGTCTAAAACGAGCAATTTTTCGACCGACGCACCAAATACGGCCAGGCCGTGCTTTTCAAGCACGGTCGTGTTTGGGAAAATCCAAAACACGGGCGTGTTTTTTCCCGATCTGGATGTTCTTTTGGCGGAAATTATGGAAGCTTTCTTTTTGCTTTTTGACAACCTTTGAGCAACTTTTACATCTCATTTTCTTTGCACCAAACTCTATTATTCCCTCAATTGTCATGTGGACACAATTATTCAACCAACTCAACCAATGGAAGTGGAGTATTGTCATGTGAATACAATGATTCAACCAACTCAACCATGAATGTGCACACAATGATTCAACCAACAACCATGGAAGTGGAGCATTTGTTAGCATTATTGATGTATTCTTTCACAAAAGATGGTGCCTATAAAAGCCAAAAGTTTGAGTTGGGAAAGGAATTCATAATTCATGTAGTATTCATTGATAGAGATTCATTGCATATTCTAAGTTTCAAAGCAAAATACATTGAGAGGAAGAAATAGAGGTAGAGTTGGAAGTTGAAGAGCAATAGAGGAGAAGGCTTGGAGCTCAACATCATTGCAATCAACCAAGGATGAAGTCTTGTATTGGTCTTGAATAAGAGCTAAGTACACCATGCTCATTTTATTAATATCTTCTTGTGTAGTATACTCTTTTGTCAAAACCATGAGTAGCTAAATTTCTAGTGTTTGAATGTAATGAACTCTAGAATGAATTTGTGATTAAGGCTTGTATGTTTTTAATAAAATCTTCATGCTTTGTGTGATTCACTTATATTATGTTTTATTCATTCGAATTGGTATATGCGCAATATTGATTTGAAGTTTATTTTTCATCCGGGAAATCGAGAGATTCATGGTGAAATAGAACCTATATAAGTGAAAAGAGTTGCATGCAATCCTAGATATAGGACGACATAAATCTTCCGGATTAGGGTCAAACCTAATATGGGAATTCATAAATCGTTATAATCTTTGTCTTGGGGTTTTAACTAGAAAGAGATTCAGTTAATCAACTTGAGATTAGAAGTTATTCGCTCGATAGAGGGTTTAACTTAAATCGGGAATTGCTACGGTCCATATAACATGAGATTTTATTAAACGAGGTTGGTTTTGTAAGGGCTTATGGTTGTATTTTTATCTTGTTGAATCACAAAAAAATATTCTAGAGGATTTACATTCAAACACATTTCTAGCTCTTGATTTCTTAATTCTACAATCTACTTTTATTTAATCTTTTGTAAGTTGCAATTATTTTAAATTCTCTATTTTTCATTTTCTATTTTAACAAACAAAACTCGAAAATTGCTAGATTAGATAACAAAAAGACGGTAATTATTAGTACTTACAATCCTCGTGGGAATGACACTCGGTACTCAATAATCTATACTACAAAATGATAGATACACTTGCCTACGGTTTTCTAGAGTAGCTTTTGAGCCATCAAGTTTTTTGGCGCCATGCGGGGATTGTAATATTAAGAATGCTTTATTTTTGTTAATTTAATCATTTTTTTACCATCATCTTTCTTTTTATCTATCATTGTAAGTCTTGAATTACACTTATGCTCTCTATTTACGCGAGTGCATGCCTACTCGTCGTCGAATTTGGAAGCGCGACACCGCGTGTAGCAACACGAGGAAAGTACTAATCTGAGACCACGAAGAAGATATTAACGAAAGCAAAGATTTCGGCATGGCGGATGAACAAAGAACTATATGCGATTATGCCAAACCATCCATGGACGGCACATCGTCTAAGTATCGTGAGGCCCATTTGTTGCAACCAATAATTTTGAAATAAAACCAAATGTCATTCGGATGGTGCAACGGTTTGTTCAATTTGACTGACCTACCGGCGAAGATCCGAATAATCATATCGCAAAATTTCTCGAAATCTGCGATACATTCAAAATCAATGGGGTCTCGACGATGCCATCCGTTTACACTGTTCCCATTTACTCTTGGGGACGGGCTAAACAATGGCTAAATACTTTTGCCAAAGGGAACAATCACAACATGGAGCATCATGGCGAAAAGTTCCTTTTGAAGTATTTTCCACCAAACCAAAAGCGCATGATTGAGGAATGAAATCTCTTCATTCACTCGAAGGCGACGAGACCTTATACGACACTTGGGAGAGATTCAAAGAATTATTGCGGAAATTCCCACATCATGGTCTTCCTATTTGGATGCAAGTCAAACATTTTACAATGGGCTACTCTCATCAACAAGCAAATGATCGATCACGGGTGGGGAACTTTGAACAATAAAACACCGAAGCGCCCAAGATCCGATAGAGGAATGGCCATGAATGGCTATCAATGGCAATCCGTCGAGGTAAACCTAATGACAGTGGGTGTTTATAATGCGGATGTAGTGGTTACACTAGTTGCACAAGTCGAAGCTTTAACCCAAAAGATCGGCGATCTAGCGACTCCTAAACCACCACCACCGCATGTTTTATCTTGTGAAACTTGCGGGGGATTATAATCATCGGGGACTCGCCCACATACAATACCACAAGTTTGAACAGGCCAATTACGTTGGGAATCAAGCCATAAATTACCCAAATAATCCTTACGGCAACACATACAATCCGGGTGGCGACAACATCCTAATTTCGGTTGGGAAATCAAGGTCAACCACGGCTTTAATCCCAATCCTAACCTACACACGCTTCCGGAGTTTAGCCAAATCAAGGTAAGCCTAACTTGGAAGATCTTATAACAAAGTTTGTGCAATCAACATATACTCGATTCAAGCGGTAGAGACATCTTTAAGAAATCGGGAGGCATCTATCCATAATCTAGAAAACCAAATAGGGCCATTGCAAAAATGATTTACGAAAGACCACAAGGAAGTTTTAGGGTAACACCGAGCCAAACCAGAGAGAGCATGTAAAAACAATCACCATCAATGTTCCACATGAGCATAACACTCCCATGCGAAATATGTGGGAGATGACAAACCCGTGAAAAAGGTGGTTGCGAGAATACAAGCCCAAGATTCCTTACCCGAGTTTAATCAAGAAGATAGAAGGGAGGACAAATTTGGTAAGTACCTTGATTCTTTCAAGCAATTACATACTTTTATTCCACTTGTTCAACCTCCTTCAAAGCATGTTAGGGATCTTAATGACATCATTCCTAGTGAAAATAAGCTTAACAAATTATCAAATGTGCAATTGAATGATAAATGTCCTTCCAATGAACTACCACAAAAATTTAATGATCCGGAAGCTTTATTATCCCTTGCACAATTGATGATTTACCCTGTTGATAGGGCACTATCCGACTTGGGAGCTAGTATCAACGTGATGTCTTATGATACATTCAAGCATATGGGATTAAGTGAATCGAAACCTACTTAGGATGGACATTCACTTAGGTGATAAATCGATTAAACATCCTAGAGGTATTATTAATGATGTGTTAGTCAAGATCGAAAAATTCATATTCCCGATTGATTTTGTTATTCTTGATATGCATGATGATATTGATGTTCCTCTAATTCTTGGGCGTCCTTTCTTGGCTACGGCGAAATCTATCATTGATGTTCATGAGGGAAAATTAACTTTGAGAGTGGGGGATGAACAAGTAATTTTTAAAATTCATGTTGATATTGAAAAGGATACTACTTGTTTTTTGCCGATTCAATTTCGTTGACAATGAGAAATCTAAAAATCTCTTGGAGAAAAGTGTTGTTCAAAGTCCATGTTGGAAGCTTATGCCCGAAAAGGGGAAGGAAAGTTCAAAGAGCACATTTTGAAGCATAAAGTTGGAGGTAATGCTACGAAATGTCCAAAGGATTTTCATAAGTCCAAAACTCCACCCGACTAATCTCCATATTTGGGTAAACGGTCATCTGCTATATGACTTTAAAGAAGCGCTAATCGGGAAGCAACCCGACATTTTGTGTGCATTTTCTCTTACTTAATTTTTTTTATTGGGGATTGAAAAAAATTTAAAAAAAAACGATGCCTGGCCGTGCTTAAAAAGACGGCCGTGTTCATCACCCATTCGCGAAACACACCATGGCGTGTTCAAAACATCCAAGGTTTTGTAGGAAAAATTGCACTAGAACACGCCCAGGCCGTGTTTTTCAAAAAAAAAAAAATTTAATTTTTTTTTGATCGAAAAAATTAAATGCGAACACACTCTGGCCGTGCCTAAAAAGCACGGCCGTGTTTTTATTAAAAAAATTTCAAAAACAAAATTATATTTGATGATTTCACGGTATTCGAGTTGTGTATCC
Organism: Rehmannia glutinosa; assembly: GCA_016081115.2. Taxonomy (NCBI): domain Eukaryota; kingdom Viridiplantae; phylum Streptophyta; class Magnoliopsida; order Lamiales; family Orobanchaceae; genus Rehmannia; species Rehmannia glutinosa. The sequence goes on from JABTTQ020000018.1 coordinate 576,280, forward strand.
TTGATTAGGTATGAAGATGCCGATGAAGGTCTCGTCTTAAACAACCCAATGGTCGCTCAATACCGATTTCACTCTTCTATTAAGGTCGTATTTTTCTTTTTCCACCTCTTTTATTTTTTCTTCTAGTGTGATTGATTTTTGAGTGTTTTGTTTGTGTTCGTTTTTTTTTTTTCACATTGAGGACAATGTGAACCTTTAAAGTTGGAGGTGGGTGCAATTACATTCTTAGAATGCTTGTGTGCTTGTTCAGAGTATGTGTGTGCTTGTTTTTATTTTGAATTTGTCGATAAAAGGTAATAATTTTTTTTTAAAACAAATTGAGTGTTTGCTAGTCAATAACTTAGCCCAATTATACCTTTATTAATTTGTTAATTTGTGTTTCAATGTGAAGCAATTGATTGTCTAAGATAGATTGACGTGGATGCGGGCTAAATTTTGACGAGATTTCCAACACCATATTACTTGATGTGTTAAGGCATTTACGACAATACTTAGTGTTATGAACGTTCGAGAATTCATGATTTAGTGGTGGTTAACTAGTTGTTAAAACCAAGCTTGTGGATAAAAAAAATGAAAAAAAAATAAAAAAAAATGGACCAATCGAGGTTATACTCCTCTATTTGTTGTTGCTTAGTAACTAGGAGCATTCATGAGCCCCGTGTTTGTCTTTACGTAAAACGACGACACAAATATGAGTATGGGAAACCACCCTAGGAGTGTTTGAACGAAAATTCAAAATATAAACCTAGTGGAAGAATACCTCAAAAGGTCTACAAAAAAAAAAATCGAAAGGGAGAATGTATATTCCTTGAATTCTCATTCAATAAAAGTTCAAGAAGCTTGGTTATATGACTAGTAGATTAACTACAATGATCTATTGAATTCTTGTATTTTCATGATATTATTGAATTGAAGTTATTCATAGCTATCAATATCGTGGAGTGATGATTTCAAGTTTGAATAATGCTCACGATATTCGATCTTTCTTGGCAATCGATCGCTTTGCAAAAGCGTGTTTTTACTTAATGGTTAATTCGGGTTGAGAAGGCTAAGAACTTAAGCGCTTGTGTTCAATGTGTTGAAAAAAAAATCCTTGTGTGTTGTAATTTATTTAACCATTCTTATTGATTTAATGTTTTGCTTGAGGACAAGCAAAGTTCAAAGTTGGAGGTGGTTTGATAAGGATCTTTTTATGCATGTTTTATGTGTATATTTGAGTATGATTTGAGTTATTTTATTGTTAGTTTCATAAATTTTTTATTATACATAGTTCACATTACTCCAAGAGTGCTTTTATTGGTGTAGATTGATGATTTGGAACTGTTTTTTGTGAATTTTGGGCCATGGTTTCATGTCAAAACATACCAGGGGTTTCGGATGCAAAAACACTCAAAATCCCAAGCTAAATGCGTCATTTCAGGGTCTTTTCATCAAACACGGGCAGGGTATGTTTTTAAGCACGGCGTGCTTTTTAGAAGTAAAAAACGAGCAATTTTTGACGAGCGTACCAAACACAGCCAGGCCGTGTTTTTCAAATGCCGTGTTCGGGAAAATCCAAAAACTTTTAAAAGCATGACATATTTTTCGTCCGGTCTGGATGTTCTTTTGGCGGAAATTATGGAAGCTTTCCTTTTTGCTTTTTGACAACCTTTGAGCAATTTTTACATCTCCTTTTTTTGCACCAAACTCTATTATTCCCTCAATTGTCATGTGGACACAATTATTCAACCAACTCAACTAATGGAAGTGGAGTATTGTCATGTGAATACATCGATTCAACCAACTCAACCATGAATGTGCACACAATGATTCAACCAACAACCATGGAAGTGGAGCATTTGTTAGCATTATTGATGTGTTTTTCACAAAGATGGTGCCTATAAAAGCCAAGAGTTTGAGTTGGGAAAGGAATTCATAATTCATGTAGTATTCATTGAGAGAGATTCATTGTATATTCATTGTATATTCTAAGTTTCAAAGCAAAATACATTGAGATGATAAAAGAGAGGTAGAGTTGGAAGTTGAAGAGCAATAAATGAGAAGGCTTGGAGCTCAACATCATTACAATCAACCAAGGAGTAAGTCTTGTATTGGTCTTGAATAAGAGCTAAGTACACCATGTTCATTTTATTAATATCTTCTTGTGTAGTATACTCTTTTGTCAAAACCATGAGTAGCTAAATTTCTAGTGTTTGAATGTAATGAACTCTAGAATGAATTTGTGATTAAGGCTTGTATGTTTTTAATAAAATCTTCATGTTTTATGTGATTCACTTATATTATGCTTTATTCATTCGAATTGGTATATCGCAATATTGATTTGAAGTTTATTTTCCATCAGGGAAATCGAGAGATTCATGGTGAAATAGAACTATATAAGTGAAAAGAGTTGCATGCAATCCTAGATATGGGACGACATAAATGTTTTGGATTAGGGTCAAACCTAATATGGGAATTCATAAATCGTTATAATGTTGTCTTGGGGTTTTAACTTAATCAACTTGAGATTAGAAGTTATTCGCTCGATAGAGGTTTAACTTAAATCGAGAATTTCTACTGTCCACATAACATGAGATTTTATTAAACGAGGTTGGTTTTTGCTTAAGGGCTTATGGTTGTATTTTTATCTTGTTGAATCACAAAAAAACATTCTAGAGGATTTACATTCAAACACATTTCTAGCTCTTGATTTCTTAATTCTACAATCTACTTTTATTTAATCTTTTGTAAGTTGCAATTATTTTAAATTCTCTATTTTTTATTTTTCATTTTAACAAACAAAACTCGAAAATTGCTAGATTAGATAACAAAAAGACGGTAATTATTAGTACTTACAATCCTCGTGGGAATGACACTCGGTACTCAATAATCTATACTACAAAACGATAGATGCACTTGCCTACGGTTTTCTAGAGTAGCTTTTGAGCCATCGATTACTTGGTGAGTTTAATAAAAAAAAGTATTTGTTTATTTTTGATTATTTACGATAGTTTTGTTGTATTTTTTTAAGTTGTATTTTGAATTATGATTTGTTTATTTTTATTATTCCTTATACCAACTCTTTGATTTTGTGAAACTAATTTCAAATAAAACACATCGACCACTTCCAAAATTTCTTCTTTTTGTCTCGAATAATCTATAGAAATACCGGCTTTTTCCATATATTTTTAGTACGACTTTTTACGTAATTTAGTTAGTGATGGCAAATAAAATTCTTTTAGAATTGAAAAATAGCTAAGTAAATACTTAGTGATAAACGATGCTTACCTTGTCGGATGTCCATGAGGATGCTAATTTAAATTAAATACCGGCTCGGTGATTAGTTTTATAATTTTGATTTTTCTTATTATTTTTGTAAGGGATTTATTGGAATAACTTATTCTATTATTCCATTAGAAATTCATTACAAAGCTTAACTAATCATGATGTCGTGTCATTATCTCTTCAAATTGTAGTTACATTAAATTTTTGTGTCGTCGTCTTTCATCCAAATTCGCACGTCATTTTAATGGTTTTATATCATTATATTGTGATTCGCATAATGTGAACGGACTCACTTGGATGGTCAAAATGATCAACTTTTATGACACGTTCTTTTTTATGAAGGATTGAGCAAATTCGTCCATGATTACACAATTCAAGATGGTGAAGTGTTAATTTTCTTAGGAGTGGCAACGGGACGAGTTATGGCGGGTTTTGGCATTCCCATACCCATCCTGCTAAGAATCGGGGCACGATCGGCGGGGAGAATCGGGGCGTGGTATCCCCATTCGTATTTTAATAATTTAAATAATATTTTTAATTCTCAATTCATATATTTTAACAAAAATATATACATATTTTGTTAAATTTTTGTGTTATATTTCTATTAATACTTCTAGAAGTTATCATCAAGTATATTAACTAATTAAATAGTAGATGATAATCTTTTAGAAAATAATATTTTCATATATAATATATATACCAATATGAAATATACTTAATATATAATTATATATATTTATAAAGTCGGGCGGGGTAGGGTATGGCGGGACGGGGTGATCTAAATCCATCCCCGCCCCATTGACATAATCGGTGCGGGGATTCCCCATCGGGTTCGGGCGGAGTGCGGGTTCTCGATCGGGTTTGGGGTATTTTGCCATCTCTAAGTTTTCTCTTATCGTGCTTTCCATGTTTTTGATGTGTCAATATTTTCCAATGATGATGGATGTAAGAGAATCGATGTGTTCTCTAATATAAATAAATTTTATTTTTATTTACTTTATATGAATTTTTATTATTAAAATAAATTAATAAATACCGAGTTCATGTGATAGACATTTTAAGTATAAACCAATAAAATAAAATAAATATACTTGCAAATCGAACGTGCGGGATTACTAGTATATATAATATAAAAATTGTTAAAAGAGGATAAATTCCACCTAAAGAAAAAAAGAAATATAACTTAAAAAGTAAATGCAAGCGGTATTATAACTGGTATGATGAAAAATTCGAGGTGCTTCTAGAGTAATTCGTGTGTTGTAGTGAAAAAATATTTATGAAAATTAAACTTTATTTTTAAAAGAACCCCCTCCCCCAGACTATCTTCTTAATTAAGTAATTACAAAATAGCACCATCAACTGTCAACCACTAAACATTAAATAAAAACCACTACTGAGGTTTATAAGCCTAACTACAAACAAAAATATAAAATCAATTTTCTTCCACAGATACAATTGTGTATCTGTTTTACAAATATCCTCCCAAAAGTTCAAATTGTACAATAAAAGAAAAAAGAAAAAGTAATTAAGGGTATTTATAATTTGAAAATAGTTATGTTTTTTCTTTTTGTTATTATAAACCTCAAGCTAGAGTAGAGTTGTCAAACTTATTTGTCAGACCAAATAGTGATTGAAACGTTATTTTGGAGCGTCAATACAATACAATCAAGGAAAATACACATAAAAACAGTCCAATATTTGAATCGAATGGATCGAGCCAAACAGGCAGTTCATTTTGGTCTCTAAAAATAAATTCCAATCGACTTTTTCATCGGACATACTCATTTTTGATAGCTCTACTCAAGAGTAGTACAAATAGTTCTATCAGGAAACACAAAACTTTTACACGTTCTATATTTTTTTAGTAAACTCTCACAAACACTAGATCTTTAATTTGGCGACAAAAGAAAACATTGTGTTATGTGAAAAGAAATAATACAAAATAAAATAAAATTTGTTTGTCTTTAAAGAAATTAAGGGTTGTTCAAAGACAAGAACGAGTTACCAATAGTCATATTGTTAATTAAATGCCGAATATCATAATCTATCCATTGATAGTGTACCAATAATTATATAATGGAAATCGATGACTAAGTAAACCTCAGGATTAATTTAATTAGTCTAAATTTAAAAACAAAATAAAAAGTCCAACTTCAAGTGTCGTAATTATGTCATGTATTTAAAAAAATTCAAAGATATCATCATTAAATATGGGCAAGTGGAGAACCCTCTTAACCCACCTTCTCCACAAATCATTCGTTTGTTCACTCACGCCATTTTCCTGTTGTCGTCTTGTCTTAAATCGTGTTTTTTTTCTTAATCACATTTCATGGTGCTAAATAATGTCGTGCTGACGTGGAAGGAATTCTTACCAACACGTGTTATGAATAGAAGCGATCGATTTCGACCGGCCCGATCTCTAAGTATTATAGACCAGGAAAATACCGAGCATCAAAAGCCCGGCCCAATTTTTTCAATGTATTTTTATGCTCTGGGTTGGGCTTGGGCTCTAAAATAAAGAGACACGATTCTTGTTTGGCCCAGATAGAAACGCCGACCTGTCTTTCAGCCTGTTTAATTTCTAATGCGAATGAGATTTATGTGAATTTATGGCGTACAACACAACCAAATGGTTAGAAGAGTTATTATTAGATTATTTGGGAAGCTCATCCAATATTTAAGTGTTTGTTTTAGAATTTTTATGCAAAAAATCATTCAGAAAATAGATTTATTGATAAGTGACTTTTGATAAAATTCTCAATTTTGATTTCTGTAAAATGGAATTTTAAGCATTAAAAACATTTTATAAGATCTAGGAGTTTATAAGAATTTTTAAATAAACTTAGCCAAACATGCTCTTAGGCATTCGGTGGATATGATAAGCGGCGGATCCAAGGGGTTTTAGCTCCCCGACCGCCGACGCATCCCCAATTTTTTTTATCTCATTTATTTTAATGGAAAAGAATTAAATAATATATTTTTTAAGGAGAAAAATAACGGAGCTAGGAAGAACTAAATTTTGGACTAGAAGTAGCCAAATCGGCTGGCTACGCCCATGGATAAACATCACACTAATACAGATCATAGGTGATCTTTTTCACTATAGGTGACGATGTATATATAAGTGAGTATTAATTTCTAAGCTATGATACACAAATATGAATGTGAGCCACGATAAATTTTGGAAATTTTATGACATGACATGTTTTGATATTGTTTTCCACTATAATACATATTATTCTAATTTATATACATACCAACCCATATTTACAGGTGTAGACGCGTAATTTGACTTAATGTGAAGTTTTAGATAAAAATTTCTAAAAGAAGTTTGTGTATATTCTAAATTTCTAACATCATTTTCAGTGGCGTAGCCACACGAGGCCCAGTGCGGTCGACGGATTGCACTGGATTTCGGAATTGCTCTATTAAATTTGGATTAGACCGCACTGAAACTCGGAGTGACCCTGTTAAATTTGGGTTGGACCACACTGAAAATTCGGCCTACAAAAAAATAAATAAAATTTCAAAAGGCCAAAAAATTTATGAATCACCTGGTTCAATTAAGGCATTGAATGCTCCAAACTTAATAATATACAACTTATTTTGGAAACAATTTTCATATAAGCTTTTGGATCTAAAAATTAATTTTTCATAATAAGAGTTGTTTGGTTGTTAATTTAACATTGGTTTTTGGATAAGTCACTTCTAGAAAAAGTTCATTCAAGATAAGCGGAAATTAAAGAGTATAAAAATCGACAAAAATTGTTAAAGGTACGACCTTCAAATTTGATTTGTTTATTGAAATATTTTTGTTTTTTGTTTTTTAAAGTTTCGGCTCGATAATCGCCAAATAAAGCGAATTTTTCCTATTTCATTTAATTAATTATTAGCTCATAAAAATTATCAATTGGATCAAGTCAACAAAAAAAAAAAACCACAAGGCCCAAATTAATTACATCAAGCCCACGAAGCTCAACTCATAATATCAAGCTCTAGAGGTCCAATTGCGTTACATTTGGCCGTGCGACTCATAGTCCCATGTATAAATAGCCATTTCTTCATTCATTAAGTATAATTTTACTGCTGATTATCTCATGTGTTATGTATTTTTCTCTCAGACTCTGCTGACTTAAGAATCAGAGGAGTTTTTTGGGAATATTTTTGGCACCCTTTTAACCTATTTGCGTGTTGTAGGTTGGTTCCCTACACGCGGATTAAACTTCAGATCGGAGTCAGATACCTTAAGTTGGATTACCTTAACTCAAAGTAATTTGTGCAACTTTTAGCAGCATCAAAATGATTTCTTTTTATAGTTTTATAATTCTTGAATTTATTGATCCACCTAATATTCTGTCGGAGTCAATATAAAGTCCTATTTTCCTCATTGTACATGTTCGAGTTTGGCTTAAACTTGGTTCACATTTTATAGAGTTTATTTGTATTCGGCTTTATAAAATTATTTAATGTTCGTGAATATAATATGTTCATATTTGAACTCGTGTTCATTACGTGAACAATCAATAATAATGTTCGCGAACAGTTAATAAACAAACAAAAATAAACTTTGTTCGTGAACACATAGAGAAGTATTTTCAATTGTTAAATTAAGTATTTTGGATTATTGTAAACAAATATTTTACGAGCTTTTCCATCAGGGACGAATCTAGAAATTGTTTACAAGGGGGACACAACAAAATAAAAATTTATGTAAAAGATCACACCGTGCAACAAAAAAAAAAAGCATTACTTTTATGTGTAAAATGTACTACTTTGTCCGAACATATTTTTTTAGTTGTGCATACAATGTATTAATTTTTACACAAAAATATTATTTTATACATTAAAATGTATTACTCTTTGTTTCCGCCGCACAATTATATCATCTCACAAGAGACATACTCACAAAATAAATACAATTATAAGCTACAAAATTCCTAGAAATCTTCAACAAAAATAATTTAGGTACAATTATAAACTACATAAGAAATAATTAATGGGAGTGCATTTTATGTTTTAAAACTAATTAATTAATAGATTTTAAAATAAATAATAAAAAATATAAAAAATTTGGGGGTGCACATGCCCCCATAATGGGGTTCGTGCGTCTGTCTTTGTGTCATGAACATTTATAAACGAACACTAAATAAGCTTGTTCGCAAACTATTAATGAACGCGTATACTGAGTTGTTCAACTTACATTCGTTTATTATACAAGTCAAAAATTTATTCATTTATGCTCGCATAACTATATAAATGAACATAAGCGAGTATTATTCGAGCTTATTTAGGAATTATCGCTAAATGTTGAGTTCATTAATAGCCCTAGTAATAATATAATTTGGCTATTGATTTCTTGTAAGCCCAAATAAACTTATCAAGTGACGCACTAAAACAATAATAAATTTGACACAAAAAGATATTGATCATTCATATTTCTCTCCCACGATCATGAAAGGACACAACTATGTTGTGTTACCAAGGAACAATAATTTATTGACTTAATAGCAAGAAATAGTGAAATTTTAGGCAATATGAATGGTTGGAATTAATAAGGTAGGAGATAAATTAGAATGCCAGCCATTGAGTGAACACAATCTCGGATTGGTATGAATCATTGAATTGTATTCTAGCCGACATTAAATATGGTCACTCTCACCCGTCGTTGGCTGCAAAAATATCAACCACCCACTCACTAAATATTACATCCACTTTGGTTAATTTGCTTTTGTGATTGAATATTCCATTTATAGATAGTTGGAAATTTTATACAAGTAGGAAGATTGGGAAGTAACATTATTTTTCTTGTTTTTTCAACTAGTTTTTTTTTTATAAAAGTTTTCGAGTCTCCTTCACGGTAGTACTCTTTGTCATTTTCGAAACACTCGAATAGTTCAGACGGCAAAAAATATTTTCCAAATCTATTTTGGATTTGAGATTGTGGACGCAGGCCCATGAGTTTAAGCTAGGCCCGATTTAAAATCCCATATGCTGGTTTTCACTTTTCATGTCCAGGCCCAGAGGTATTATTAGGTATTCCATCCCAGAGCATTATATTCATTATTCAATGTACAAAATGCCAATTATACCCCTCTCAATGTTATTTTTTTTTAATACAAATCATAATAGGGGAGAGAATTATGTGGGAATCGAATCCAGACACATGCATAAGTTTTACAACCCTTTTCTAGCCTACCAATTATACCCATCTCAATGTTATTTTGTTTCCGAAATGAGACATATAAATATTAGGGTGATTTTGCTATCGACTCTTTTTTTATCCAATCTACTCATTTTTTTTTTAAAAAAAGTGCATTAATAGATTAACAGCGCTAGAAATCGTCCAACAACGATTGACAAAGAGGGTCCGAAAGAAAGTCTCAGATTAAAGAGTCAACTGACATATTTTCTGCATGAGATGCAAAGAAATGTGCGACAATATTATTTTTGCGTCTAGTCCAAAAAATACCACCATGAGGAATATGTGCTTTAGCAAGGAGGGTATCTTCATAAACAGCATAGAAAATGCATGGCCCTTTTGAAAATTCTTCTTATTTTTTTTTCCTATCATATGAGAATATATGATCTTGCTCATATAACATTATAATTTCCGTTTTGATATATTTTCTTGGGGCCTTAAAAGATAAATATTGCAAAAGCCAGTGGTACAAATAAATCAAAATTTCAACATCAGTAATTAAACAAATCAATAATTTTTTATTTTTTTTGAATTATTGGGTCTCACATCGTATGTGGGCCTTCAAAGTACAAAATATGCCGTCTTCAGATTGGACCAAAATGTCAAAGTTTGATTCAACATAAATTCCGTAGTACAATGGGTAACTTAAATGTATTTGGACCATAATCTGAAGATAGATAATTATAAATGGAATGGACCCTTTTCATGCTTCACGGGCAAGCCCTAAGGGGTGATTTTTTTCTCCCCAGTACATTGGAGGATAATAAGAGAGAGAACACGCGCGCATCGATATAGGATTAAATAGGATCAATCGTCATAATATCATAAATTTAAAAATAAAATAATGATAAATATGAATGATATGAGTATAAATATGCATTACATATAAAATATAAATGTGGTACTATAATATTAAAATATAGAATTAATAAATTGTTTATGCTTGATTTCCACTTCCATGGACACGTTTTTTTTTCTTGGGTGGCAAACATTCAATTGCATATTTATTAGATCTATGATGAGTAAAAAATCTATAAGTAAATCTTATGAGGTAATAAATTCATCATAATATTAATACTATATAGTAACATAATTGAAATAAGAAAGACTTAATTAAAATTTAAGTACAATAAAATTTTACATGAATAAAAAGTGGTAGTTATTTTAATTTAAAAGTTATTAATATATATATATATATACACAACTCCATAATTTTAAAAAATTAAAATAATATTCTTAAAAATTCAATTCAGTCATTTTCTAATATTAGAATGAGGCAAAGTGATACATTGTCACATTGAGTGTATACAAGGTAGGGGTGTTCATTTTTGAATGGATCCGAAATTCGATTCGGTTCGAATTCGAAATTTAGTTTCAATTAGGATTTTTGAATTTAATCGAATTTCGAATCAACTCGAATTTCGAATATGAATATTTGAATCGAATAACGAATTGAGGTTTTTTGAATTCTATTCGAAAATCCTAATTCGAGGTGAAATCCGACTAAATTGAACCAGTATTTTGATTCGAATTCGTATTATAATTCGAATTCTTATTTCAATTTGGATTCATAATTTAATTCGAAATTTATATGTATATAATTCACACTATACATAATTATTTGATGTATATATGTAAATTATACACATGTATTTATAATATATATATATATATATATATATATATATATATAAATGAATAAAACACTAATGTTTAAATGTAAATGTAAAATTATAAATATATGCTCTTTCCTTCTTGTTTTTTAGTTTTTGTTAGAAATTATTATACTTAATAGTATGTGAAATATATTTTACATTGCTTCAAATTTTTATCTTTAGACCATATTCAAATAATCATTTTTGTGCTAAAAATATATTTTAGGTAAAAATTGTTTCGCTCTTACAGTCTCACGTGGAGGAATGTGGTGAAATAATCTAAGAATATTTCACCAGTTATGTCCATTGTATGAAAAGGTACAAAACTTGTGTACATACACTATACAACATACATTATACATTTATACAATATTCTTTGACTTTTTTTCATTGTTTTAAATTCTTATTACAATATTCATTATACATTATATATTGTACACTATATTACATATATATATATCTTCATATCATATTAAAATAATAAATTATATGATAACACGTACTATATCTCTTTATCTACACACATACACAAATGTTGATTTTTAAATATTTGAACTATAAGCACTTTATATCAATTTGATACCTCATATTTGAGTACAAAAGTTATTTATCAAGTAACTACTGCTAGTATAAAATTGACACAAAATAATTTATTAAATTTATATAAGGGGTTCGTTATGAATTTATGATAGTCTTTCGTTAAATTAAACAATGAAAAATGGTTAGCCGATAATTTGTAATTTTGAAAAAAAAATGGAATTTTATTGGGTATAGTCCAAAAATATTATGTTATGAATCCAAACGTTATTCACTTTATCGATAAATTTGGATAATTGGATTGACTCGAATTCGATTCGGAAATCAAAAAATCCAATTCGTTTAAATTCGATTGAATTAATCAATTAGGATCGAATTTCGAATTGAGGTTTAAAATGTTCATTCGATTAAATTCGATTCGAGGAAGTCGAAGAATTGAATTCGATTCGATGAACACCCTAATACAAGGTAAAGTAATACTAAAAGAAAGCACGTGTGGGGGTAAAACACTACAATTGGGAATATATAGAGGTAAAAAATGATATTCATTAATAGTAAACTGAGAGAAATTGAATTAACCATATTTTTTTTAAATCTAAATTCATACTCGATATATTTCTATAAAAAAATCCGAAAACCTCCTAAATCATACAAATTCATTTATTTTTCCTAAAAAAAATTGACTTAAAAGTCCTACAAATTGAAAAATAAGAAAAAAAAACACACAATAATAAAGTTAAAAGAACAAAGCCCCATGTTAATCATGGGCTTGTATCGAAAAATAAAATCATAAAACGAAAAGCCCAATATTCCCTTTTAAGAGATGGCCTTTTGTGAGAAATTAATTAGATAAGGTAAATGACTTTTACAACCTTTAAATGCAGATAAAGTAATAATATTAATCGCTAATTTCTTGTAAAGTCAGATTGCAGACCGCTTTTCGTTGGCAGTCACTTTCATAATCACATTTTCTCAATCAAAATGATTTGCATCGAGAAGTCATATATGCATTTAATCTTCCATCATAATCCAAACAGGATTCGCTGTACGCCATTATTAATAACAAGGTTAAAGAATGACTAATCACTAGGGTAACAATAAAGGTTAATTCCGAGAGAAATCCGAAAACGAATACTACTAACACAAATCTGACACGAATTTACCAGTTTGGCTTAAAATATAATATCTTGAGTTTTATTTATTTTTGGATGTATTTTGAATTTAACTCAAAATTGACCTGAAACTAAACACGAACACGACTCAGTAAACCCCAATTGCCACCCCAACTAATTAGGCCCGACCAAATGGAACCAAGAATCGGAAGAGGAACCGGAATCGTGAGAACCGTTGACGGTTCGGTTCGAACCGTGAAGGAACCGATTTTTATCGGTTCGGTTTTGTTCCTCCTTGGAAGAACCGTGGAACCGCCGGTTCCACGGTTCGGTTCAAGGTTCCAAACCGTCGGTTCCGGTTCGGTTCCATGGTTCCAACAAATATAATGAACATTATAATGAATAAAGTTTAAAATTTAAGGGTGAAACGAGTCAACAATAAAATACAACCTACATCTACGACAAGAAATAATAGTAAAAAACGTAAGCGAACTATGTGGGCTTTGATTCCACTATATACTAAGAGAATACGTAGGCAGCTTGATATTAATTATTAATATTAAGTTCAAGCCCATTTTTTTTCCTTTTTTTGTTCTATTTAATTTAAAGTCTTCAAATAATCTAAGATAATATTCTAATTTTGGTATTGAATTTTAATGTGTTATATTTAAACAAAAAATATTAATTTTATTTTTGAAAAAAAAAATAAAAACAAAAACAAAAAATAAGACGGTTCCATGGTTCCAACAGAAATGGAACCACTTTGTTCAAGGTTCCAGTTCGGTTTAGGTTCCAAATAATATGGAACAGGAACCGCGGATTTGGAGAATCGGAATCGATCGAGTTAGGAGCCGAACCATGATCTACAACTAATATACCCTATATTCTAAGTTTTTCTTTACAAACTTAAAATAAATTTAAGGGTTAATTACAAAAAGTACCATTGAGGTTTAACCTAATTACAAAAAAACTCAGCTATTTTTTGAAATTATAGAAATACCCCAGAAATTTTATTTTGTCTAACATTTAACCCCTTCATAAGCAAAAAAATTTCAAAATCTCTCTTCATATTTATAAAATTATTGCAATTTACCCCTTAATTTTAACACTGCATCAAACCTCAGGGTACTCTTTGTAATTTTGAAAGTTAACTAGTTTTTTTTTATAATTAAGTCAAACCTCGGGGTACTTTTTGTAATTATCCCTAAATTTAAATTTAACCAATGTCTCTTTGACTCTTTCGATGTTGGGAGATTCTTAAGGGAGCCACCCATAAGATGTATAAGGTATATATATACTCTTTCGTTATTTATTTGCTTATTTTTTATTTACTTTTTGAAATAAAATTTACTACAAATATCATCACATAATGTTACTAGTTAAGGACAATTAATAACCAACAAATTATCAAAATTTTGACAGCCACTAACTCATCGTTATTATAATAAATCAACTACGTCATTAGTACATTATCAATGCTAATTACTAAATATCAACAACTACAACATTTTGGTAATGTACTAATGTATCTCCTACTTGTAACAATTATATAACAATTATAATTAACTAATAGTTATTATAAAATAGATAAAAAAAAATCACGCTAATCGAAATCGAATTCAGGACCTCATATTCTCCGGGGTTTTTTTGAGAATGTGGCATTTGCCACACAAATTTCGAAATTGGGGTGAAAACCGGGGTTTGAAAATTGTATTTTTATTTAATATTTAAAAGAAAATTTAAAAAATGGGGGAACACCATTTATAGAGGGGGGCGCCCTTCCTAATGGGCCCCAAGTGGAGTGTCGGGTTTGGCGGGCGCCCTTTGACCGGCGCTTTGCGAAAAGTTAAAAAAAAAAAAAATACATCACGGCAGGTGGCGCCCTTGTAAGGGCGCCTCCTGGCAGGCGCCTAACCCAAGGGCGCCTACACATATTTTTTCAAACCCCGGTTTTCACCCCATTTCGCAAATTTATGTGGCAAATGCCACATTAAAAAAAAACCCTATTCTCCGTGTATACTTTATAATTAACTAATCAACTTCAACAATATTTAAAAAAATCTCACACTCTGATAGGACCCCAACCATCTTAAACCTTGAGCGCATACTCTATTCCTGAAATACCAATTTCATACTAGTGGCTAGGGACTTAAAAAGTTTTTGTGAGGTGGCGGTCGGGGTTCAAATCCTCCATCAAATTGCTCTCCAGAGGTATATGCGGTGATGAAGATTTGGTAGGAACTCATCTTGAATCACATCTATGTGGGTTTGATTCGATCGACATCATACCAAAATAATCGATTGTACGTCAATAGACCCTAGAAATTGGGTGGCTTATTGAGGTTGAAGGTTTAAAGTTCGAACCTCCATATTTCAACTACTTGGTCGAGCTTGTGTTCGAATCTCTATATTTGAACTACTTCGTCGAGCTTGTCGCATAGGGCTTGCCATGCCACTGCGATTTGTCGGCACGTGATTTGCAGGCTACTTCGTCAAATCCAAGAGTTTACCCGTGCATGCCGGAATGATGAATGATAATTGTTGGAGGCTCATTAACAAAAATATTCCTAAAGTCCAATTCCAAGAAATCTATAGCCTATACAAATCAATCTCAAAGAAATTCATTTTCAAACAAAATAATAAGAGCAGAAAATATCCCAAAAGATCTAAAGCCAAATAACAAGAAATGAAAAAAAAATACACAAATGACAGACAAATATACAATGACATCCAAAAATGTACCAACTGTGCTGTTACAACAGACATCAACAGCAATAGAATGATGCAAGAAAGGAAAAGCTTCTCCCACCCTTTACAACTTATGACAATCTGAAAATATTTTCACAGTAAAATTAGGTAAACTTTGCAACACTTCTTGAATCAATTATACAATTCATTCCTAAAAGCCAGAATCAACTTCTCCTTTTTACACATAAGCAGCTTCTCAGCTTTTTTCAGCAATCTACTGAGGGACAAGAAAATACAAAGTACCATTACTGGAGCAACATAAACTCAAACATGTACAGCAAAATTGGTCATTATATTACACAAACAAATGCAAAAACTTCCAAGTTCTTTACAACAAACAATAATGCAAAACCCAGAAATTATAATCATAAAGCTTCAATTTATGAACCAAATAGATACCCTCTGGACTATATTATTGGCAAATAAACACAAATTTGAACAAATTTTTTTACCAACCTCATTGATGAATCCCAGTAGAAAAATGGCTGCCCTGTTTTTCGTAGCATCAAATTCCATTCTCCGTGTTAACAAAAAAAATCGATACAATTCCAACTGAAAAATCAAATCAATCTCATAGCTATAGGCTATAGCAATACATAGCACAATACTATACACCACCAACCAAACAATATTCTCAACTGTCCCATTGTCTCACCCACTGCCGCCGCCGACCGGAGTTCCAGCCCTGGCGGCGCGGATAAATGACTCGAAGGACCGTATATTCCGGGGGAATTTCCAGGTGACAGAGCAATATCTGGTGGCTGAGCACTAGCCATCACTCCACCACCATCGCTAGGTTTATTCTCCTCAATTGGATTCCTCCCAAAATATTCCTTAGGTAACAACACTTTGGAAACCCCAAATATCGCCACCGGGTTCTGGTCGAAAACCGTTTGAGTAATCGAAGCCAGTACTACTCCGGTATCAATCGCTACCGACCCGTTAGCCCGAGAAATGTTCACGGTGAAACTACCCGCCCCGTTCTGCTCTGTCGCCAATGTCGGGTAAATCGGGTTCACGATCGATTCCAAGGAACCTAGCGGATAGTAGGAATGGAGGACGTGAAATCTCAACACGACGGCCTTTTTGTCAGCTGGCAATGACTGGAATTTAACAGAGGAAGGCAGATCGGCAAACGCCGCATCCGTGGGGACAAAGAGGGTTATCCCCGCGCCAGCCTCGTCGGCTTCGAATTCCGAAACTACCCCCGAGGCGGTGAGCATCGACGCCGCCACGTTGAAATTGTGGCCGTCGATTAGCGCTTTGGTGATGTTGAGCCCCAGCGGGGGCGCGTCTCGGAGGCCATTAGATCGAGATTGTACGGAATCAACAGCGAATTAAGCGAGAGGATCGAGACGTTGTAGGGTAGGGTTTTAATTAGGGACAGCATCGTGGCGTTGGAGGTGGGGGAGTGGAACGTGACGGCGGAGGAGGAGGCGTCGAAGGTGATGTTGACGGAGCCGGAATTGGCGTTGGCATCGGCGCGGCCGGTGGTCTGGAAGAGCGTGGTGACGAGTTTTCCGGTGGGAGGGATGAGGCGGAGGTCGGAAACCGAGAGGTACTCGAGGAGGACGTGGTAGCGAAGGACGTCGGCGAGGTTGGTGGAGGAGGGGCGGAGCTCGGCGGTGGCGGTGCGGAGGTAGGCATTGGGAACGACGAGGAGAGTGACGGAGGAGCGGCCGGAGAGATCGGCGGCAACGGCGGTGGTGGTTAGGAGGGGAGGTGAAGTCTGATAGATCAGGGTAGGATAACAGTAGATCGGTGATGTTGAGAGATGAAATGGGGAGTGGGAGGAGAAGTAAATAGAGGAATGTTAGAGGGGTAAAGTTGGAAATGGAGATTGGGATAGCCATTTCTGTGTGTTCTGTGTGGGAGTGAGCTGGAAGTGGAAGATGAAGAAAGTGAGCTAGTGAATGAGAATTGATGGGGGTGGGGTGGGGTAGGGTGGTATTATTTTATGGTTTTTTGGAAAGAATATTATTGAACCACACAACAAAATTGTGAATTTTAGAGATTACAAGTTTGGTTTTATTGTTTTTTATAATGGGAAAATGAGATTTAGATGAGTTATTCAAGAAAGGGGTTGCCTAACATGGAATTTTCATGATTAAATAATTAAATTGGTGTAATAATGAGTTAGGCTTCAATTGGAAGTAACATGATTAACTCCCCAATATTGGGTAATATTCACTCCACCATATTCTGTGTGTATATTCACTCCACCATATTTTTTTTGGAAAGGAATAAATGTATTTTTTTATGAGTTTTTACTAAAAAAAAAATATTAGAATATATATTTGATATTAATTTTCAAAATTATATCTATTTTTTTTATGAAAAATATAATATATAACTTGATTGTAATTATAATATTTTTTGCTCTCATTCTTATTATACTTCTTTTTAAAAACACATCCAATAATATATTTTCAAATAAAAGGAAAAACCATTCCTCCAGTTATTCATCAGATTGTTCAAATACCACAACTGACATGTCAATGTCGGTCAGTTCTCTTTGCTCCACCACACTGGTATTGAACTATTGTTTTGCTTTAATCAGGTGGGTTAGTCCAACTGGTCACCATAAGAAACTCAATCTCTCTTTTGGGGTAGAGGTCAAATGTTCAAAATCATGCTCCATCAAATTGCCCCCAGTCATACGCGAGCTGATGAAGATTTGGTGGGAATTCATACTGAATAGCATATGTGTGAGTTCGATTTGGGGAGAGATCAACTATATTAGATTTGGGGGGTCGAACATAATTGTTCTATTTACCTGGGAGGATCTGGTTATACGTCAACAAACCCTATTGGTGGCAACGATGAGAAGTCGGAGTTGATATCCTCAAGTATAGCCAGACATAAGCCTGGAAGCTGAGTTATAAAAAAAAACTATTGTTTTGCTTTATTTTCTTTTGGTACACGATAGTCATTTGCCGTGTGGTTTGATTTGTCACAGTTGTAGCAATTCACTTTAAACTTTTCATTGGCGGATTTGTTACCATTGTTATTAAGCATTTTATTGTTGTCACTTGATGAACCATGCTCCATCAAGATGGTTTTGGACTCCATTGAGACTCACCCGAACTTTGAGTTAATCTTTTTATTTTATTCTTCAATTATGAGTTTGACAATCAAATCCTCTAGTTCCATCTCTGTGCGCTTGTGATCGAGATATTTCTTGAAGTTCCTCCAACTGAGAGGCAACTTCTCAACCAAAACAACTTGGAACGCCTCTAGCAAGACCATTCATTCTACATCGATCTCATGTAGGATGAATAACTGGAACTATTGAACTAGTTCCATCATTGTTTCTTAATCCACCATCACAAAACTTACCGACCACAAATTTTTTGGTTGCGACATACTCAGTTTTGTATATATTTTTCAAAGATCCACACAAGTATTTGGAGTACTTCACCGCACAATACACACTATAATGTGCATCACTATGTTTATCAAGGACATAGTTACGACACATGAAATCACCTTGGTCCAATGTATCAGACACAATACGTTTTTCAACATTAGTCTTATTTTCAGTAATGATAAGAGGGACCTCTATCAGGTACTTTGCCGGACTCGAGGTAGTTAGATAGAACAATATCTTTTGCTACCACCTCTTGAAGTTAAAGTTCATGAATTTTTTTGGGTTCTGGATGAACTGGTCATTGTGAAGGTACTTATTCCGTCTTACGATTGTTGATTATAATGCGATGCCTTCAACAATGAATTATAAAACTATATAAAAAATAATTCAACCAGAAGCTATCTATTACAACTTGAAAACTCTGGCAATCCTGACAGCAACGTGAAATTAGAATCAACGTTCAGTGGATGAAAGTCTATGTCCGCAAGACAAAATATGTCTCATCTAGTGCTCACGGTCTGTCGTATTGTCTCCAAAAATAAAATGACTTACATCTTTTGGATAAATCACTTCAAATCCAGAAGCTCATTCGAATTTGAAAATGAGGAAGATTGGGTGATGGGCTCAATATGCAGTTTCTGATTGCTTTAGAATGCAGAAAAAATGTTATGTATTTTCAGAATGCAGCAAAGTGACATATACATAGACACTTACTCTACCACATGCGGAATTGAAGCTAACATAGTGAAGCATTGAATAACATAATTAGCCATGTATTATTTTCATTTTCGATCTTGACTGTTACATGAATTCGGACAACAACAATGCCCAGATTTATTCATCCAACCAACAATCATTTGAATCTGGGAAGAGCCATTTGACCGAACCCATTGGGTCGGGCAGTGGCCCAAGCTACTGGATGCTGGTGTGGCCCACATGTAAATATCCACTTTTGTTATAATTTAAGTCATAACACTTTTTAATATATAAGCTAGGATAAACAAGACTCTAAAACTAATGTAGGATAAGATTTAAATCTTTCAATCCCTTTATATAATCCTCATTCGATGGCCAATTTCATATATTAATTTCTCACTCACCGAAATTCGATTTTGAGAAATTAAACACACTACGATTATTGTTCGCCGATATTTTTAGCTTCACTTGCAAGTGTCGATTATGCGTTATCGAATAGGGTAGCAAGGTCGTATCCACGGAGACTAATAAATTAATATGCTAAGTATTGATCCAAGATAGTCTTATTTTTATTTAGGCGATTGAAATTTGATGATTGTTGTATTGAGATTAAGACAATTTAAATACTAAAACACAAGATTACGATAACTCAAATGAAAGAAGTATCAAGATAATGTAATAGATTTCGAGTTAAGGTTTCGATTAATAATCCTCTTGTTGTCAGGTTTAATCAAGCCAAGTTATTATCAATATTCCTATAAGACGATCACAAAGTTATTTTATCCTCCTCTCGAGATGCTTATAAAACGTAGATTGAAATACTTATGCTAGCATCTCTACTCAACATAAAGCATTCAACTCCCAAAAGCACAAAAGATCAATTGTCCTCACAAATATTTAAAAACCTCTTGATTCATGCAAATATATGTGTCGAGTATTTAAGATCTAATATTGAAACTCATCTCTCGAATTATGAATCAATATATCAAATAAGTTAAATCATTGATCAAGTGATAAAACAAGAATAAGCTCAAAATACTCAAATAGGCTTCAAGATAATAACTTCAACTAAGATTAAAACATCCAACAAGAGTTCATTAATCTACTTCCAAAACCCGGAAATCACAAGAGTTTAGCTACACATGATTAAACAACTTATAAACAAAGTGTTCAAAGTCATTACAAATGAAAATGAAAGATTGAAACTAAAAGAGAAGCAAGAAAAACTTAGGAACGCCGACAATCTCTCGATATATCTCCGTTCTTCAAGCTCCGATGCAACCCGATTATCTCCTTGATGTCTCCTTCCAAGAGTTTACCCTTGTCTTGTGTTGTAGATGCCAAAAATGCCAGAATATCCCTTGTGTGCGCCCCCAAAAATCCTTTTTATACCCACCATCAAGTTTAGGGCATAATGTCATAGATTATGGGATTCAGTACAGACGCACGGGTGGTGCGCCGGAGCACACGGGTTACCCGTGCGCCACCATGCTTTGAAATTACCCAACTCTCGTAGGGCGCACGGGTGGTGCGTCGAGCACGGCCTACCCGTGCGCCATTCCGGTGAAATGCTCCAACCCCGTAGGACGTAGGGACGCACGGTCATGCGTCGATGCGTCGTCATGGGCTACCCGTGCGCCATGTCAAGCTCGATTACATTTATACGGGGGTGCACGGTGGTGTCCGAGGCACGCCCAACCCGTGTGCCCCTTGTCTCTTCCGTAGACGCTCAATTTTCGCTCTTTCGGGCTTCACTTTTCGTATATCCACTCAATTCTCCATCTTTCCACTTTGCTTTCCTCGTATTCATATTCAATTAGCTTCAAATATCATGAAATTCCTACAATATAAGCGAGTGTAATATCTTTTCCACAATGAGTGAATATGTAACATTTAACGCGAGTATGTGCATGTTTACCCATCATTTTAGCTCGAAATACGCCTCAAAATACATGCAAAACTCACACCTATCAAAATCCCCAAACTTACACCGTTGACCATCCCGATCAATAATTTTTTTCAAAAAAACGATCAAGCACAACAGGAGATAAGGATAAAAGCGCACACAACGGATCCAAAAAAGAAATTCATATTGTTCATCATGAACGTCAAGCAACAAACCAATCAAGCCTCAAATATCGATCAAAGAACACGTCTCAAGTAAACAAAGTGAAATCTTTTGTGAATTCCAACTCTCAAAGTTAAGTGTATACTCATCTCACAAGGATATAGGACGTGTTTACGCTCAAATCAATTCGATGTCGCAAAATTGCCATAGGCTTGCAATTCGTCTCATATCTCCGCCACTAAAGTGTATGCAATTTGTGAATCAAAAAGGACTTTCTCATTTGGTTGTAATGAAGGCTCTTTGGTTTGGGTAGGAAATTTTGGATAAAGTGACTCAAACTCGAGTATATGTAACCGATGAGCATATCAATCATTTTCATTACAATCCCATATGCTACTCCAATCATCCCTCATTTTTATCAACTTCATTTATCTCCATTTCTTTTCTTTCTTTTGAGAATCGTCTCCATTCACAATCCTTCGCCCCCAAGTTTATCAATTTTTCATTTGTGCATTTTCAACACTTTTTTTTTTTTATTCAACTCATTTCCTTCTCTTCTTTGTGTTCCATTTAACCAAGCATGCCCACTTATCCTATTTTTCAATTCCCACCCATTCATCCTCATTTATTCCCTTTACTCAATGTTATACACTTGAGTTTAGGGTGATGGATCTATTAAGTTCAAAGCTTAAATCTTGTGGTTATCAAAAGAATAGGCAATAGGCTCAACTTGGCTAACTAGGAATTTCAACATCTTTAGGTAGGTAAAAGGCTTGAAGGGCTAACAAAAATGGCCTTTAATCACCTTCACACCGCATACAACACGTGGCCTCGACAGAGATACCCAAGCAAGTTCTAGAATTTTAACGACATGAATGATACACTCAAATCACAACAAGATCGCGCAAGATATAACATTAAAGGCCCAAAAGCTCACAGGCTTGCACTTATGTAATTCAAAGCATCAAACCAAGTTTTCCATATCAACATGCTCAATGTCATCTATTCAAGGCTCAATCAACTCGTAACCAACATCCAATCCTAACAATATGAATTTTCAATCAACACACAAAGAACAAGGTGCAACATGCCCGGTAACTCACTCTCTAACCACTACGAAAGCAATAGGCGTGCTAAAGCTATAAACGTGCTCTAATGCAAATGCAACCTAGAATGCTCTAATGCAACTATATGAAAACACAAATGCATGAATATATATATATATATATATATATTTTTTTGTATCCACACTTTTAATGTATTAAAATACTATATCTCTCCCCAAACTTGAATGAAATTATAGTGTCCTAAGGGAAAAATAGAATTTCAATAACGAAAAGTGGGGATATACGAATCATGCGGCGGCGGTGGGAAGTGGCCTTGAGAAATATGCCACATTTGTAGTTGTTGGAGCACTTGCCACGTCTCCTCTCGTAACGCCGATCGGATCGCTCATTTGAACGCGAGAAAATCAGCCCTATGTTGCCTCAAATCCTCTCTTCGCGCCTCAACTCTTCTCCTTGCCGACGCAAGTCCTCCCCAAACGCATATAACATGTCTTGAAAATCGAGCGCGTTGGGGTCCTCCACTATGAGAAATCACAGGGACGATCCCCGCTTTGAGAGTGTCGGGGGGTAATCGCTCCGTGTGAAGACTCGGGTATATCATACCCAATTTGGGGGTGATGAGGTTCCATCCCCATTTCGCGTCCATGTATCTCATCCTCCTCCGCCACCATATCCTCTTCATCCAAGAAACCTTCAACTCTGCGCCTCTTTCTTGCCTCTATAGCCTCGGTAATTCGGTTATGTGCGTCGAGTTCATTAGGAAGTTGGTGGTGTCCGTCAATGCATCGATTGTGGTGTATGGTGGGTTAGGCAACGGAAATGCAAAGACCTTTCTTTTGTAGAAGTACCAATGTGTTGTCTTCATTTGCTATGAACTTCATGTGATGCAACGATGCCAAATTAACCGAGTCTTTGCCGGGATAGGCTCCAAGCCTCGGAAATCGATATTTAAATGTCGGGCAATAGGGGTAATGAGGGCCCCTATAGAAATCGTACCCCTTTCCCGCCTAGCTAATCGTTCGATTTGCTCGGCAAAATTGGCGGTATTGTAGG
The DNA here is from genome assembly GCA_016081115.2 of Rehmannia glutinosa. Lineage (NCBI taxonomy): Eukaryota > Viridiplantae > Streptophyta > Magnoliopsida > Lamiales > Orobanchaceae > Rehmannia > Rehmannia glutinosa. The sequence continues at coordinate 600,049 of JABTTQ020000018.1, forward strand.
GGTGTTAGTGACCATACACCAGGAGAGATAGAGCTCTTTAGTCGTCATCCCTCCAATATTTTCTCGGCGAACACGGAGGATGCGATCACGCGTTGTATATACCGAAAAACTCGGATTCCGAGATCAAGAGGCTTTTGCGGTCCGCGGCATACAACATTGGCCCCGTTTGTGGTGTTTCCACAAGCATTCTCCGTAAGTCGTATTGATCATAATGGGACATCGGGCGGGTACGAGCATTTGTTGGGACCTCGAAAATGGTGTTCAATTGGGTCATAGGCGGTTGTCTACGAACATTCCCCAACCGAAATTTGATCATATATGGTTCAAAGGTCCCGCCTTGTTTGAGTACTTCCACGGTACTCAAAAACTCCAATGTGTATCTTTTAAATGTCGGCCACCTTCGGCTCATGAAGTTCGTCCATCCAACCTTTGCGAAAAGACGCCACACGTCCTCATGTATCCCCAAAGTTTGGGTACAATCATCGTCGGCATAGCAGGATGGAGTTTGTTTGGCGACCGATCAAGCGATTCCATTGCTCAAGATCATCGGCATTTGTCAAGTTAACCCCATATGCCTCCTGGGACTGTTTTGGTCAACCTCGGCGGTGCCACGTCGGCGTTGTGCCACCCCGCGTGCACGTCTCCTTCCACTCGAGGGTTTCTTCGCCGCCATGAAGGATTTGTACGGAATACATTCCATTAGCATCCCAATATCATCAATGCCAACAACAAAGTAGGGGATTAAAGCTAACATATTAGGTGATGCAAATTCACTTGCCCACGTTACTTTGATCGATCAACTATCCCAACCAAGCAAAAATTATGGCCATTCTAGACAAGTATTAGCTTAAACAATCATTGGCCACTCCGCACTCATCAACAATTCATCCTAAATCTCCTCAATTACACAAGCCCACAATGTGTTTGATAATTTGCCTCAAAGAATAATTCACACAATTCATAGCAAAAATATCAAAATAAACACCAATTATGATCCCTAATACATAATAGACAACGAATTCGCAAGGAGAAACGGTGTTCTTTTGCTCACAATTCTTCAAGCAAATTCGAATTCAATGTAAAGTGAAGTTCAATTGTGATGGGGGGGATTAAATGGACGATTTGAGTAGAATTTACAAGAAATTTCAAGGCAATGAAGTTGGGGGTAGTGGGCGCGCGATTTGGGGAGTTTTGGAGAAGAAGACGATTTAAAAACTCGTCATATTTAAGCCTCTCTCGTATGGCGCACGGGTGGTGCGTCGAAGCACGGCTACCCGTGCGCCACCCCGGCAAATTCCTCAACTCTCTGCAGGGCGCACGGGTGGTGTGCCAACGCACGGGCTACCCGTGCTCACCTGTACAACAATTTAGGTTTTTTTTTTTATAAAAGCACACTAAAAATACGACAAAAACACACAAATCACACTCATTAATAAAAACACGCATGTTAAATCACTCCAATCACACAAAATTGAAACTAAACACACACAAAAATGAAAATCACATGAAAGACCGTTGGTTGCCTCCCAACAAGCGCTATATTTAATGTCTTTAGCTTGACGCCTTTTAATTCTCGATTATGATCTTTGCGAAATGAGGCTTGTCACCTCATCGCACTTTTCGATGCCAATCCCGCTCACTTGGATTTACACCTCCCTTGATCATTGCTAAAGAAGGTTTTTCATGTTTGTCAACTATCCATGTGTTCTCCTCTTCATCGCGAATGGTATGTGCATGCTCTTGGTTCAACATCGGCTTTTTGTGCCTTTCATTCTTCTTCATTGATAATCCCCGCATATTATCTTTGGAATGCACACAATTACTCAAGCTATTAGCTTGAGTACCGAATTAGCAATTATTGTTGTTTTACAACCATTAAAACCATCATGTCTTTTCACATTCGAAAAATGGAAAATGAAATACGCTCATCGTCAACTTGTAATGTAAGCCCCTTTCTTCACATCTATTAGTGCTTCCGCATGGTTGCCAAAAATGGACGCCCAAGTATAAGAGGGTGTCACAATCCTCATTCATATCTAAAGACTAGAAAATCCACGGGAATATGAATTCATCGACTTTTATGAGCACATCTTCTAGTATCCCCGTTGGATGTACGAGTGATCTATCCGCGAGTTGTAGGGTAACAATGGATGGTCTCACTTCTACGAGTCCAATCTTCCCGAGGACGGACAATGCATCAAATTGATACTAGAACCTAGATCACAAAGTGCATTATCAAAAAAAAATATCGCCTATTGTACAAGGAATAGTGAAACTCCCCAGGATCTTTCAGCTTTTGCGGTATTTTCCTTTGTATGAGTGCGCTACATTCTTCGATCAAGTTGACAATTCCATTCTCCGCCCATTTGTTCTTGTTGGACATCGCTTTCCTAAAAACTTCGCATAATTTGGTATATGTTTCATCGCTTCGCAAAAGGAACGTTAATGTGCAATTTTTAAACATGCCCACAAATTTAGCAAATTGATTATCAGATTAGTCTTGTGAAATAATCGGGAAAGGGAAGAGGAATATTATATTTCAACAGATTAGAGTTAGGATACGATTCACGTTTCTTGGCTCTTTTTTGTTTATCTATTTGTTGCTTCTGGTTCCTCCTTTAACTTTCATATTGCCTTGGCGTTTTCTGTCATTTCCCGAATTTGAATGGTAGGTTCGGCAACACATACGACCTGGTTGTGCGTTGATACACGTGTCATGCGTAATTCGACGTCACACCAATATCGCATTTTCGGACTCTTTATTCTCTTTTCCAACCCACACATGGATAGCATTGCAATGTTCCTCGGGTTGACCTCCGTGTTGCTTGAAATTGACCATTTTGATGTTGACTCCCCACAATTTCCAACCAATTGACCCATTTGAGTTTCCAGATTCTTTATCGAGCTTGTCACTTGTTGTTCTAACTTATCCATCCGAAGGTCTTGCTTAGCGGCGCTCTCCGTGTCATTCATGAAAGCATTAGATTGATTTATGAAGGAGGTGAGTGCATCTTCCAACGACGATTTGCCTTCCCCATTACCGCCTCCACTTGAAGCATTAAATCCCGGCGAGGTTGTAACACATTCTTTGTATTTGCATAGGAAAAATTTTCATGATTTCTCAACCCCTGGATGGTAGTGCGTTGGGTTTGCATTATTAGGAAATTGTTGAAATTTCGGTTATTCACATAATTTACCTCTTCCATCGGATATAGAAGAGCTTCACTACCCGTGCTGCGTACTCGCTTCCTCGCCCCTTCATAAATACACTCAATTGAGTTGTCAAAGCCGCTACTTGTGCCGTCAATGTTTTAATAGGTCCGAATACGAGATTTCGGCTACTCGTTGTACATTGGATCTTTCGGATGGCCACCGATAATCGTTCATGGTCATTTCTCAAGAAGGTTCAAGGCATCTTGTGGAAACCTTGCCAACAATGCTCCTCCCCGCGCGGCATCTACAAAGGCCCTCGTTTGTCCCATTAAACCATTATTAAGAAGAAGCAAGTTGATCCTCCGGAAACCCATGTTGTGGACATCTACGTAACAAATCTCGAAACCTTTCCCAAGCCTCATACAAAGGCTCGAGTCGAACCGTCGGAATTGAGTAATCTCGCTTTTGAGCTACAAAGTTTTGCTCGGTGGAAAGAATTTAAACAAGAACTTTTGGCTTAGTTCGTCCCATGTGCTTACACTGCCTTGCATCAAAGTACCCAACCAATTTCTCGCCTTATCCCTTAAAGAGAATGGGAACATGCGCAATCTTATGGCGTCATCCGAGACTCCATTCATTTTGATCGTATTGCATATTTGGATAAAATGCGCAAGGTGAGAGTTAGGATCTTCAGTTGCAAACCCCAAATCGATTCTTTGCACCATATTGATTAGTGCGGTTTGAGCTCAAAATTGTTGGCATTGATAGGAATATGGGCAATACCACCGTAATTACGATTCGTTTGTGGTCGAAAGTAATCACGAATGGCTTGCTGTTGAACCGGTATCGGTAACTCGTTCCCACCATTGTTTGCCGGTATTGGTAGTTCATTCAAATCCCCATTATCGGATTGTGTTGTCTTTCACCCGTCTAGTGGTAGACTGATTCTCCTCGCGAAAGCCTCAACTTCCTGGTATGAGCGGTATTAAGTTCCCCGCCTGAGCGCGTGTTCATGCACTACCCGGACCAAACTAAAAGAAACAAGTCAAATAATGTGGAATTAAAGTCACACTAAAATAAAAAAAAAATAATAAAAAAATGTCTAAATTAAGAATAATTCTATCTATCGCAATATTAGCACCATAAATTGTATTAGTCCCCGGCAACGGCGCCAAAAACTTGTTCGCCTATATTTTTAGCTTCACCGCAAGTGTACGATTATGCGTTATCGAATAGGGTAGCAAGGTCGTATCCATGGAGACTAATAAATTAATATGCTAAGTATTGATCCAAGATAGTCTTATTTTTATTTAGGCGATTGAAATTTGATGATTGTTGTATTGAGATTAAGACAATTTAAATCACTAAAACACAAGATTACGATAACTCAAATGAAAGAAGTATCAAGATAATGTAATGGATTTCCGAGTTAAGGTTTCGATTAATAATCCTCTTGTTGTCGGTTTAATCAAGCCAAGTTATTATCAATATTCCTATAAGACGATCACAAAGCTATTTTATCCTCCCTCTCGAGATGCTTATAAAACGTAGATTGAAATACTTATGCAAAGCATCTCTACTCAACATAAAGCATTCAACTCCCAAAAGCACAAAAGATCAATTGTCCTCACAAATATTTACAAACCTCTCGATTCATGCAAATATATGTGTCGAGTATTTAAGATCTAATATTGAAACTCATCTCTCGAATTATGAATCAATATATCAAACAAGTTAAATCATTGATCAAGTGATAAAACAAGAATAAGCTCAAAATACTCAAATAAGGCTTCAAGATAATAACTTCAACTAAGATTAAAACATCCAACAAGAGTTCATTAATCTACTTCCAAAACCCGGAAATCACAAGAGTTTAGCTACACATGATTAAACAACTTATAAACAAAGTGTTCAAAGTCATTACAAATGAAAATGAAAGATTGAAACTAAAAGAGAAGCAAGAAAAACTTAGGAACGCCGACAATCTCTCGATATATCTCCGTTTTTTCAAGCCGATGCAACCCGATTATCTCCTTGATGTCTCCTTCCAAGAGTTGACCCTTGTCTTGTATTGTAGATCCCAAAAATGCCAGAATATCCCTTGTGTGCGCCCCAAAAGCTTTTTATACCCATCAAGTTTAGGGCATAATGTTGCAGATTATGGGATTCCAGCCAGACAAGACGGTGGTGCGCAGTGAGCACGGGTTACCCGTGCGCCACCATGCCGAAATTACCCAACTCTCGTAGGGCGCACGGGTGGTGCGTCGAGCACGGCCTACCCGTGCGCCATTTGAAATGCTCCAACCCTCGTAGATGGATGCACGGGTCATGCGTTGATGCATGGGCTACCCCGTGCGCCATGCCGCAGCCTCCGATTACATTTATACTGGGGTGCACGGGTGGTGTCCGAGGCACGCCCAACCCATGTGCCCCTTGTCTCTTCCGTAGACGCTCAATTTTTGCTCTTTTAGGCTTCACTTTTCGTATATCCACTCAATTCTCCGTGTTTCCACTTTGCTTTCCTCGTATTCATATTCAATTAGCTTCAAATATCATGAAATTCTTACAAAATAAGCAAAGTGTAATATCTTTTCCACAATGAGTGAATATGTAACATTTAACGCGAGTATGTGCATGTTTACCCATCATTTTAGCTCGAAATACGCTCAAAATACATGCAAAACTCACACCTATCAATTATCTACTCGAAACATAAATTAATAATATATCATTAGTTTCTACAAAACTAAATATTTAGCCACCGAAAAATTAGTCAAAGTTGGGTCAACACCAACTTTATTAAAACCAAACTAGTAATCCGCCTGTGACATGTATTTTTATTTTATATTAAATTATTGTTTCTAATGAGTATTATTAATATGAGTTAGTATTTACTACTTTATTTTAATAATAATATTCATATAAGGTAAATAAAAAATACCCAAATTCTATAATACATAATGCCCAACAAATACTCATCCTTACACACAATACTTAAAAAATCCAACATATTACAAGTTGACCACCAAACACTTAATACATAATACCACAAGAATACATACAAACACTAAATAAAGAAATCCAAAATTTTTCCAAGAATAAACAATAAGGAAAGAGAATATGTAGATGTTGGGTTCTCTATACAGTGGGGCTTAATGCGGCGGAAATTAAAAATTACAAATATGCATACAATTATACATGAAATAAAACTCGGGGTTCTCGTAGTGATTTAACGATCGCGCGAATTATACAAGCGGTAAAAACCAATGATAACGGTTTTACCTAAAAAGCTTCATTTTGAAGAAAATGTCGAAATAATCCAAATTCCTCGCAGTAGGGTAAATCATCGAATCACGATCTCGCAGAAGTCTAAGTGTCCCTCCTCCTAAGATAGTCCACACGATGGATGGAAGCACCCAGATTATTAATTTCCTAGTAATTAAAATTCGTTTCTTTATTCAATCTAAAATATGGAGTGAACAACAATCCTTAATTCAACTGGTGAAAATAAGTATTATTGTTATGTAGTAAAAACCAAGAAGGGTTCTTGATTTCCCTATGAAGAAGAAAGAAGAAGACTAAACAGAGACTATAGAGAGGACACGTTCAAGTTTTAGTGATTTCTTTATTAATTAATATTCATCATGCCTTGGCCAAGATCTTTAAATCAAGAACTATGAAAACACATTAGATTCATTTGTTAATAAACAAGTGTCGAATTCTATGTTGGCTACTAATTAACCTCCATGTACACCAGTGCAACATCCAAAATATCCCCTTTATGATTGTTAAGCATTCATAACATAAATCAAAATATTACAGGATATATGCATGGCTACTATCGTGCCTCAAGTCTAAGGACTAATCATGTACTATCACAATGTGGAAATTATTAATTCGACAATAACTATTCCAGTTAAGAATTTCTACTGGGTCATGTTCAGTGTACTTGTTCTCTAACAAGCACCTGCATATATGCATTTGCGTCACAACGCTAATGTTAATGGAATGCAACATCTCCGTCATACGAGCATGCATCATATGCACAAGTCTTATTGGGTTATTCAATGCCATATCTTTTCAAGCCCATTGACTTGGAACTAATTTAAGACCAAAGCCTTAGAGACATGTTCCATGATCGTCATCAAATGCTCGACTATGTCCCATAACTTAATATGTTCTAAGGACTTTATCAAACTCACAATTAATAGTATTAAATTTAAAACAAATGATAAAGAAATGCCTTTATTAATATGTTTCTCAATAAAATTATTTTTACAAGTAGAATAAACTCCAATCTAATTGGAGCGCCGGGCATCCTACTCTAACAATAGGTGGGTGACATTAGTTCTTGTTGGGAGTACGGTGGTGGAAAGATTAGCCCACACATCCACAAGGTCGACCCTGAGGTAGTCACCGGGGATGATGGCATAGGGCGCCTAATTTTGAGGGGTCTCAATTTTATATAAGCCTTCATATATAGATACATATATTTTATTAAATTATTTTTATAGGACCCCCAAAAAATACTAAATTAAAAGAATTAAAGGGGTCCAATTCTTATAAAATTGCAGTATGCAGTGAAAAGTGTTGCCAATACTTTTGAAAACACAACGAAAGACTTAAACTAAAACACAATTTCGGAATATATGAAATAAAGTTAGATTAAATGATCAAACACAAGAAGTTAAATTTTTTGTACAAGTATAAAAATACTTGTACGATGTTCATTACAACAAAAACTCTTCAATGGATGATGTTAATTACAAAATACAAAATACTTAACAAATAATGAGACTAGAAGAACAACTCGCCTTGTGTCTAAAAAAGAAATCAACACTCCATCTCAAAGTATAAGAATACATTCGTGAACTACCTGCAAACCTGCAAGAGATAAGAGAAAAAATTTCTGCAAAGAATAAGAGAAAAACCGCCATCCACTACATGACAATAACTTCCCATAAGTTAGGATAAAAACTGATAATAACTCATGTAAGAAAAAATGGAAAATTTAACCGTGAAACATTATCCAGAAATCTGAAAAACAAGAAATCCTATAATGTTTGACTTTGAGAAAAATCAAACATTAACATAAATGACATTTTGCTTACAAAATTGTACTGAGAAATTAATCTAACTTATAAATCAAAAGAAATTATTTTTTTTTTATTTTTTCCCTTCAACTCGAGAAATTAAAGTTTACTCTTATTTCGTAATTGGTTTGAACAAAAATATACGCCCGTTTATTATATTGTTTAAATAAAATATATTTATTTCAAGTTTTTATTAAATTATATCTAAAGTGTACGCATATAAAATACTTGTATTTTTTCTTTTTATAAGGGCCCCTTTATTTCCTTCTGCCATGGGCCCCTAAAATGTCAAGATCGACCTTGCACCTCCATGATGGGTGGTGGCTTAGGTGTGGCTAAAAACCAAGTCTAAAAAGGTGGTAGGATGGTGCTAGAGAGTTATGTCGCATGGGGTGCAGTGGCATAAGGAATGGAGAAAAATGGGGGAGGTAGGCACAAATGAGATAATTACTATATATCAATCATGTTGTGATAAGATGATTTTGAGGTTGAGTGACTTGGATTTAATTGAGCAAAGGAGTAAATAAGGTACTTTGGGCTCCAATGGTAGAAGCATCATGAGGGGATTCTTCCATGGTCTACTAGAGAATGATCAATGAGAAGGACGATATTAGAGCCACGGGCGTAGCTTAGTCGAGGCCAGGTGCGGTTGTTGGACCACACTGAAATTTTGGGCCTAACTAAAAATAATTTTTAGCCCAAACAAAATTTAAGTTGGCCCTATTAAGTTTTTGGGTGGACCATACTCAAAATTGGTCCAGCCCATATTAAAAAATTAAAAGTTTGCCAAAGATAATAAACAAGATGCAATGGTAGCGACTAATTTTTTCTTGGAAAATTGGTCTATTTGCGAGTTTATGGAAAATCTTGATTTCTTTGCTGCCCGACCGCCCACTCCTTTTTCTTGCTTGCTACTGATCGCACACGCCCACGACCAAAAGCTCGCCGGAATAATTGAAGACTTTGTATGTGGTAAACTTTCATTTTTAACTTTTAATTTGTAAAGCCCTAATTTTTTTAATTTATACTTTAATTAGCTAATTGTTAAATTGGTGATTGTGATTTAGTGGATAGTTAACTTCTTGGTGAATTGGAAAAAGAAGAATTAATTAATTTGGAAATGGGAATTGAGAAATAAAGGATTGTGCAGTGCAGTGCAATAATTGGAATTTGGAAGCCTGCTCTTTGGGTTCTACTTCTTAAATTAACTTTTTAATTTTTAACCTTTGAAATTGAGGTTTTTTTTTTTTTTTTAACCTTGGGTGGCCACTTGAAATTATGTTTAATTGTGCAGAAGTGTTAGGTTTGGGATAATTTCAATTTGATTTAGTGGATAGCCATATTCTTGAAATTATGTTTAATTTATATTTCTTGTTGGATTTTGTAGATTGTGGAGAGATATTTTAGAGAAAGAACTCTTGAAGAAAATATAACTGTAGAAAGCACAAATAGAATTTCGAAAAGCATAAACAATGCACTAGAGGCTACAAATATAACTTTGTCGTTAATTCTACTGGTTGCCACCGCTACGGTTGAAAGAGTGTTTTCTGCGATGGGCTTGTGAAGGATAAATTACGCAACCGAATGAGTGATGAGTGGATAAATGATTGTCTTATTTGTTATGTAGAAAGAGGTGTATGTCACAAACTTGATAATGATGTCATTGTAAAACGGTTTGAGTATGAAAACCCGCGAAAGAATTATTGTGAAGGTATGACTTTCGGATATGTTTTTTATTGCAATGTATTTTATTTTCTAATTTTTAATTTTTTTCTCAACATTCGTCCGTTAAAATGAAAATATATTTGACCGCACCGACTCAAAATCCCGACTCACGCCTGATTAGAGCCAAGTATCAATATGCTTTATTACCATTTGAGATTTGGATGATTGGTTCAAAGAAGAAAAACAAAACAGCCATTGATATCTAGAGAACTCCCTCCTTCCAAAAGCAAAAGAAGTCTCCATCATATATATCTTGAGAACTAAGTCCCCATTAACTCCTTACAAGGAACTTAACTCCCGCAATATTTATATCTTCTCCGCAGCGTGTAAGTTGGGAGAATTATGATCAGGGGCAAATTCAACTTCCAATTATTATTTATTTTTTTATTTAAATTACAGCTTTATAATAATTATTAGTCCAAAATTATTGAATTCATAATTGTTATTAAACGGATGGCCCACAAGGCCCACTTTACTAAGTAAAGCCCATGAGGCTCAAAATGGCCCAGAAGGCCCAGTTTACTAAACAAGGGCCATGAGACCCAATGTTACGAGTATAAATAAACCCTCTCTATTCATATTTAAGTATCCTTAATTAATTTACTAATTATTCTGCACTTTGGACTATATTTAGAGTCATTGCTTATTTAAGCATTGGAGGGACTTCCCAGAGACAACTCCAGAGTCTTTCTAGCTATCTGTTTGTGTTGCAAGCCCCTTCCTAAGTTGGAAGTTTACTACCCAGAGGACCCCCATGACGTCCAAATATTTCAGAGGACCTTTGTGGACTTCCCATGACTTTGGAAATTCTTCCAATGCCAACTTAGGAGTAAGCTACAAATTTTAGCAGCATCATTATCTATATTAAGTTTGTTGCATTGTGAATCCTACTGGAAAACATATATAACAAGTTATACTACATGAAAACTCTATTCCAATATGATTTTCATATTTTGATTTGACAAATAATTTCAACAAAATATTTACTTAATTCTTAGATAATATTTCTTTGCTCTTTCAAAGGACAACAAAAAATATGAGGAAACATGACTATTGACCAAAGAAGAAGAAAGAATATTGTCCAAGACTATGTAATCATAGCATTTGATCATATTTGAAAGTTCAATACATGACTTGTCCATAAATGAATGTAGTCAAAAGGAATTAAACTTTGAAATGGCAAAAGGGTTTATCAATCTAGAAGCTTAATGTTTAGACTAAGAGATATTAATCTAGGTAAACTTGAATCAAGGAATTTGGAAAGAGATTGATAATGACTAATACAAATGAATCACAAAGAAGATTAATTTTAAACATAGTCTTTAATTACTATTATATTTTTAGTCCAAATCTCTATAACTATACGCCATTTTCAAGAATATAAATAGTTTGGTCCAATTTGACGGGTAACCCAAGAAGAAGAGACACGTTGTATATACTAAGGTCCCATAATTTTAAATACAAAATTTAATAATACATTTAGAAGAGTAATAACACATGAGTTAGACGAAGTTACAAAATAAATGTGTAATCAGCACAACTTATTGGGAAAATTGCAATTTTGGTCCCGTAACTATAGAGCAGTAGCAATTTGGTCCCGTTCAATATTTGTTTAAAACACCGTAACTTCTTGACATTCTCAATTTCATGATTTTTTTTTTGCAGGAAAATTGAATTTTTGCCAGGAAATCAAATTAATTGGGGATTTTGGGCTTTCTCCGGCCAAATTTGAATACAGTAGATAGATCTAAATGACATGGCACCTAAGTGGTCATGCCCAAGGTGAAAAAATGAATTATTTCAATTAATAATATCTTATTTAATTGAAAATTCTTAATTAAATTAAAAAATATATATTAAATATAAAATAAAATAGGCAATAATATTTAAAAACTCTTGTTTAATACTAAACAAATTTAAATTATTTTTGCAAATGAATAAATTTTGTTAATATTATCATTTAACACAATTCTTAATTTATTCAACTAATCAATTACAAATTAGAGAGTAAAATAGTAACATTAGCTAAATAAAAAATATTTAACCAAATAGAAAAATATTTCTTTTTTTTTTCTTCTCTGTTGCATTCATTCTTGAAATTTTTCATTGATTAAAAATATTTAATAAATAAAATATATATTTTTAATTTAAGTTGTTAGTATTTAAATAATATATTAATAATTAAAAATAATTTATTTTTTCACTTTGGCAAGTGCCACTTGAATTGGGCATGGTCACGTAGGTGCTATGTAAATTAAATATATCCAACATGTACAATTGGCCGGACGAAACCCAAAATCCCCAATTAATTTAATTTTCTGGCAAAAATTCGATTTTCTGGCAAAAATGGTCCTCAAATTGAGAATGTAAAGGAGTTACAGGGTGTTTTTGCCAAATAAAATCTGAACGGGACCAATTTGCTACCTCTCTATAGTTACGGGACCAAAATTGCAATTTTCCCCAACTTATTAAAACAAAAAAGGGTAATTACAAAAACACCCCCAAGGTTTGGGCTAATTATAAAAAATCCAGAGATGTCTCAAAATACAAAAAGTCCTCATCAAGTTTGATTTTGTCTTAAATTTTAGCGGAATCGTATATTTCTACAAATATCGGGGCTTTTTGAGATGATTTGCTTAAGAAGGGGAAGATGTAAGTAGAATCAAACCTTAAGGGTTTTTTGCAATTTTCAAAAACTCAAGGTTTTTTTGTAATTAGCCCGAACCTCAGGGGGTTTTATGTAATTATCCCAAAAAATAATGGTAGCTTGTAAAATTCAAACAAGCATGCAAGCAATTTTTTTTTTAAATTAAAGCTGTGATTGATATAAAGCTAAAATTTGTGTAAATGGAATTGTTTAAATTATACCAAGAAATAGAATTAACTAACTCAGAAGCATAAAACAAGACTTTAAAAAACGATATCCAATATTGGAAATTTATTTACACGTAGTGCACCCAAAGATTCTAAAAAGCACTAGGCGCTAGTCGGACGGTAGGTTGGGGCTTAGCGCCTAGGCGGAATCCACGCGGGGTTAGTTAGGTGAGACCTGGGCGTGATTAGGCGGGCCTAATCGGAAAAAAAAAAATTAGGCGGACAAGAGGATCCTAGCGCCTAAACGAGACTAATTGGACTGGCGGAGATTTTTATAACAATGAGTGCATCTAGCCAATTTTAAGTGGTAAAGATGAGAACTTCAAAACCCTAATAAAAATTTTGGGTTCAAACTGTACCAAATGTATGCATATTTAATTTGTCTATTTCTAAAGTAATTAATTAATTATAATTTGGGGAAAATTACAAAATTAGTCCTGTAACAAAAGACGTCGCAAAAAGGTCTTTTAAAATTCTCAAATAACAAAATAGTCTTGTAACTATGTATGGGTTTGCAAAATAGTCCGCAAAATGCATGATTTGCAAAATAGTCTGTAATTGGTACTTGAATATCAATTTTGCTCCTAATTTCACCGAAATTGAGAGTCACATGTGTCCTCACGTGATCGAAATCAAAGTGAAATTTCAAAATTGCCACTGAAATTAGGACTAAATTGAGACTCAAGTATAAGTTCTGAGAACTATTTTGCAAACTATGAAATATGCAGGACTATTTTGTAAAACCGTACATAGTTACATGACTATTTTTCAATTCAAGTATTTTACTGAGGACCTTTTGCAACCTCTTTTTAGTTACAAGACTAATTTTGCAATTTTGCCTTATAATTTGGCCTTAATAGTTGATTCTGTAAGTTAATTGTTAATTAATGATAGATGATTCTTTATATAATTTTGTATTCTAAGAAAATATTGGCAATTTACATTGCATAAATACTAAACTATCTTGATAAAAGTTCACATATATATACATGCCAATTATCCGTGCGGTGGAATAGGAGATGAAAGACCATCCGCTAGAATAGAAGATCACATCCAATTAATTAGGAGTTTTCATAATTTTGTACTATGGAGTCTTAACACTTTGTTCTTGTAATCGATTTATCAATTAGTGAAGCATATATTACTCCTTATCGTGACGTTTGCCAATATTTTTAGGGATAATTACAAAAAGTATTTGAGGTTTGACCTAATTACAAAAACCCAACTAACTTAAAAACTTACAAAAAATACCCATGAGGTTTGAAAGATATTTCAAAATTCCCTTCATATTTGTAAAATTATTACAGATTACCCTTAATTTTAACACTAAATCAAACCTCGGGGTACTTTTTGTAAGTTTTAAAGTTAGCTGGGTTTTTTTGTAATTAGGTCAAACCTCAGGGGTATTTTTTGTAATTATCCCCTATTTTTATTTACAGACAAATTTTCTTTTGAGCGTTCGTTTTAATATTTCGATGCATGTTGTTATAAGTGTTATTAACACCTAAACCTGCATTATGTTCGTGGATTTACACGCTTGCAATTCTTTCAATTATTTGGGGTTAATCAAGAATAAATTTTAAAATTAATGTAGAATCATATGTCCTAGATAGAAGAATAAAGAAGAATTAATCTTCTTTTCACATAGGTTTTTCCAAGGGCTGACAATCTCTGACACGACACGATAATCCGATCCATATTGAGTGAAACACGAACACAAAAACTTGAATACAAAAATGACTAAACACGAATCTGACACGATGTTACTAATTTGTCTAAAACTAGTTATTTCAAATTTTAATTAATACTTGATGTATTTTGAATGTAATCCAAATTCAACCCAAAATCAAACACAAACTTGATCAGATGACCCGAATTGACACCCTAGTTTTTCCTCATAGTCACATTGTAATAATTAGAAAATTAATATGCATCATTTTTCTTCATTATCTTCTTAGTTTGGAAACTTAAACAAACATGTGATATCGATTGAATAATTGATTACACCACAATATCTAACATGTAACTATGTGGTATATGGAAAAAATACTATTTCATCATCTCAACTTATAATGTAACAAATGAGAAAAAAGTAAAAGAATAAAAAATTATTTATAATATAGGTTTTATTTGTTGTACCTACGGAACAACTAACAAGTGGTTTCATATAATGATTCTTGATCAAAACTTATTTAATAATTTAAGAAAATCATCTCATGGGATAACCAAATAAATTATGTTCTTTTGTTGAGGGATAAGATAAACAGAATTAAAGGTCGTTGGTCTGAATTCACTTCGATCAACAAACATTACTATTTCTTATCATCTAGTTGGTAATCTAATCTCATCCGTCAAAACATACTCCATTGACACACTATTTCATATAGGGGATGTCAATCTCTGACCCGACACGAATCCAATCCGAAGTTATTGAAAGAAACACGAATACGACTAACATGAACCCGACACGAAGTTACCAATTTGTCCAAAACGTAATGTTTATTTTTACTTAATTTTTGATGTAATTTGAGCATAACCCGAAGTCAACCGGAAACCAAACACGAACCCGACCCAATGAGCCAAATTGACACTCCTAATTCCATAGCTTTAATTTGCAATTACACCTAAAATAACAATTTTTGGGGATTATATTACCTATTTTATTAAGGATCAATTATCCTTCCTCATATTTTGTCTTCTCATACTCTATTGATGTAATTAATTAAAATAATTCAACTTTGTTAGCCAATGATAGTTTGGAGGAGCCAAATTTTACTTTTACTACAAATTAATATAGGTCAAAAGGAAGATTGTAATATTTGGTAGATCATTTGATGAAAGAATTAAATCTTATATATATGTCACTTTCTTTTTTTTCTTTTATGATACTAAAATCATTATTAAAATATAATGATAAACCTATCAAGCACGCACAATATCCAAAAGCGGATCAATTTTGTGCTTCAGTACTAGTTGAGACTTGTGTTGTCAGGGCGAATATTAACCCATGTTTGATCTCATACAAGCGTGTCCCTCCTATCTGTATTACCCATCGTACTAAAAAGAAAAAGAGAAAAATAGCCCACAAACTACAAAATGGGTAAACACATAAATTATTAAATTTTATAGATATCACCAATTTTTTATGAGTTCTCAACTGCAGAAGTAAATGTGAAATAAAATTTAATTGTCAAATAGCCTAGTCCAAATCACCCATTTACCAATTTATCCATACTAAACATTAAAAACTCTCACCATATACTAATTATTGAAACCGTTTCATTAACTTTTTTTTATTATATTTAGTTACTCTAATTTTTTTTCACTATGTTCAATTAGTTGACTTGACGTATGATATTTCAAGAATACTTCTATAATATCGTGAAATTGCGACCTACATGAATGGATTTTATCATTTGACTCACATAATCATAAAATATAGGGATAATTACGAAAAACTACCCGATGTTTGAACCAAAAACGAAAAAATCACATATTTTTGAAAATTATAAAAATCAAGAATAAGTAAAAATATTTCAAACACCCCCTTTGTATTTGTAAAAATATTATATTTACCCCTCACATTTAAGATATAATCAAACCTAAGGGATTTTTTGTAATTTTAAAACTTATTTGGATTTTTGTAAATACCCAAATCTCAGTGGTAGTTTTGTAATTATTCCTAATATATATTATTGATCCGTATACTTAATTTTCACTTCATAATGAAACAACTTTAAAAAAGAAGGGGTAATTTTAATCTGTCCCTTAAATTATGTGATTTTTTTTCTATTTTGTCCACTTAGCTTTGAATCGTTCTACTTTACTCCATAAACTTTGCAAATTGTTGCATTTAACCTATAATTTCCAAATTTACCATTCAATGTTCGTGGATTGTCTGTAACTATTACAACTTAAATAATTATATGGATCAATTTTCTCTAAAACTCTCTTCATCTTTAGTTAATATACAAATAATATTAAATAATAATAAATTACAACAATAAATCCAGACTATAATATCATTTTCAGAGATTACAAAAAAAAAGGTTAAAGAGTAAATTTAGAAATTATAGATTAAGTTTAGAAGATAAAGTAAACAACTCGAGTTAAATGAAGAAAATAAAAAAACTCACGGGGGACAAATTAAAATTACCTCAAATTAAAATGCAACAATGACATATCAAAGGGATTGACGGGGTACTGGCTTAGGCGACCGCTTTCAACATGTCGTTTTCTAGTGAGAGAGAGAACATTCAACCTTCATCCTTTTTTTGAAGTCTTGTTTATCGTATACGTTAAATCAAATACATTAAAAACCATAATAAATACAATCCAAACTATTTATGTAGAAATCTGGATGTTATTACAGTTATATATTTTCCCCTTTTTTCTCCATATATTTCCTTCATTCGCCCGCCATAAAAAATTCTAAACTTGGAGTTGGACTTGCTCTGTTTTTTGTTCTTCTTTTTTCACATCCCAGAAGGTAAGAATAAATTTTTTTATCTGATTTTATTTGAGTTTTGAAGTTTTTTGGTTTATGGGTTTTTTTTTGGTAGGTTACTGTTCTATTATTATCAGCTCCCCTGCTTATATTTAACATTAATTTTTTGTATTTCATAAGATTGACACAGAAAAATAATTTGTCCCCCTTGTTCTGTTCTTTGTGTAACTTAATAGTGGAACTGGTTTTTTTATTTGCTCTCTGTTTCTTTCCATTTGAAGAGGTTGATTACTTGGTTTAAAGCTGAGAATCATGAGATTATTTGATAAATTTATGATGTTTTTTTGTTTTTCTTCACAAACTTGATTTGAAATAGGCTTTCTTGTTTCTATGTAAGACTGATCATATGGTGCTGAAGTTGTCTGCTTATGAGTTATGACAAATTAAGAAAATTATGTTTAATAAAGATTGAAGTAACTTAGAGGCTGTTTGGCTGAATGTTTTGAAGAGCTTATAAGCTCTGTAAAAGTGCGTGGTAATTTTTTAGAAAAAAAAAAGTTTTTGTAAATTTTAAAATAAGATTTTAGGAGCTTATAACCTCTTTTTAGCGACCTACTTTTACTTTGACTATTTTAATTACAAAAATATCATTACTAACGAAAATAAGATGGAACGTCTTATACGCTCTGAAAATAACTTATCGATTTAGGAGCTTATAAGATTTTTTAAATAAGTTTAGTCAAACATCCTCTTACTGAAGCGAAAGAAACGATTTATGATTTCGCTCGAGGTCTATTAAATGTCAAGAAACAGCAGGAAAAATTTCATGTTATGTTTATAAACTGCAAGATTTTCATTCACGTAGTATTGGTCTATATAAGTGTTCATTTTTAATGAAACAGGTCAGAAAAGAATAGATTATAAGTTAGTGTTTATAGAATAGGGAAGCACTTCCGGATGAAACATTTAGACGATGAATCGCACGACAAACAGCCGGGCTGCATTGGGGGTTTAGTCCAGGTGCTGGACTACCATCATTGGCAGTCGAATGTCCGGAAAATGATCCAGCAGCACAAACATGAAGACCAAACACATGATAAATGTAAGCAGTTATTCGAGCAATATAATTAATTCATGTGTCGTTTTATCTCTTGCTATGTCGTTCGCGGTCTTGTTAGTACTCTGTTAGATGCTTTCGTTGTCGGAAAATATGGTATTAGGGAATCGTACATTGGAAGAGATAGCTATTACAGTGAATGATATCTCACCAATCTGCATATGAGAACTGTTTTATTTCATCTGTTTTTCACCTTTTTAATGGTTTTCTACATTTGAGTGTTGCAGTCAATTGGAGTCCCGAACGAAAAATGTATCGTCCTGATGCTTATGAATCCAAAAGCTTTTAGATGACAGAGAGAATCCATACCTTGTAAGTTTATGTTAGGCAAAATTACAAAATTGATACAAGGCGGTAGAAAAAATGTCTTGTAAAAATCATATTTTGGTCCTCAGTAACTATAGCAAACTCTCGATTTTGGTCCTGCAAAATGCACGGTTTGCAAAATAGTCTTGTAACTATATGGAAATCTTAGTTTTGGTACTAATTTCACCGAATTTCAGTCACGTGAGCGGCATATGTAGTTCCTAATTATCAGTGAAATTAGGACCAAAATTGAGATTTTCATACATTATAGGACTATATTGCAAAACTTGCATTTTGCAGACCAAAATTGAGGTGTTTATATATAGCTACAGGATCCTTTTGCAAAATGTGATTTTTACAGGACCTTTTTGCTATCATTCTACAGTTATAGGACTAATTTTGCAATTTTGCCGTTTATGTTATAAGGAGTAGTTTTAAACTCTAAGAAGAAGTGATTCTCAGCTTCTAGATGCAAAAATGACTATTTTTCCACGTAGAAGCTGAGAATCACATTTTTTTCCTACTGACTCGATGACTAATGATCAAACTTTTTGTTTGGTTGATCAGAGTACTAAAAGAAGTCGCAACGAAGAAACGATCGAAACGATCTTTCAAATCGCGCATAAAAGCATTCGTTTCGAAGAGATCTCTAGCGAAAGTGTAGACAGACAAGGCGAAAAAAGCAAACCGAATTTGCAGAGAACTTATTCCATACACCACCTGGAATCTCTGGACGACGACATCGGTAAAATATGCACCGACTGGAAACATCCGATCGTCGTCCTTCCCAGAAATGCAGAGAGTCAATCACTCGATACAACTCAAAAAAAGGCTGACACTGATGTTCTGGAGATATTTAAGGTAGACAAGGAGTTGCTTATAAAACATCTACTTGATACCGACGAAAGCATTGCTAATTTCTCGCGTAGCGTTGGGTTTGAATACAGTAGCAAGATTCAGCAAATCGAGATCTTTCCCGGTTTCTGAATTGTCAGAACGAAAAAGCTTAAGCCCGTTAGGCTCGAAAATAAACAGAATGAAGTCTGGTCATTCCCTAGAGAAAACAAATTTCAAACTGTTAATCGAGCCGCCAGGTTGGATCGTAGAAGTTCATCTTTAAACGAGTCGCTTGGTAAATATGCTCGGATGTTTGAGAACCGTTTCCAGGCGGACGCTAAGCTGAATGCTTCTAAGAGCTTGAGATTAACAAGTGAATATGGCCATGCTCCAGTGTACTTCAGAAGGATACGCTCTCTATCTAACGCCGATTTTTATAAGTCGAATCCGAATTTTGAGTTATTGCGTGATGGTCCGTCTGGAAACAGCTCAGTCGAAGAAAAGTTAGCCGCCTATTTGGAAGTGATAAAGAAAATGTGTCTCTGGATGCAAATATGGAAATAAAGGAAGATGTTGCAAGTGATGACGAGTGTGAAGAGGTCGACGGTCTTGAAGACGAAGCGGAGAAGCTGAATAAAACCGATAGCAACTGTTCGGATATCGCCCGAAACAGCTTCCTGATCAGGATTTCGTGTTGGAAACAGAGTCTTATGCGGTAGAGCGTCGAATTTCTGAAGGTATTTTTGGATCGATTACTTTTGAAGTCGAAACTACTTATGTTATGCAACTTCATTTCCGTATAATGAGACTAAAAAAAAGTGCTTCTCAGCTTTTGGCTGAAAAAAAAATCATTTTTTAGTGTTTGCAAATGCTAACTGTTGCTTGTGATTCTCGCTTTATTGAATCAGAATCTAAAAGTAGGGAGATGTGTGCTTTAGATTTTGAATCGAGTTCTGGTCTGACTTTTACAAATAAATGAGCACAACTTCGATTCTATTTGCAACCTTTGTCAACTTCTAATTCTCAACTACTTTTTACTCGCTTATAATAAACCACTTCTTCTAAAAGCGAAGTTTTTGCAAACACGTCCATTCTTACTTCGTGCTTAATTTTTGGCAAAATTGCAAAATTAATCCAAGAATTATAAAGCGGTAGCAAAAAGGTCCTGTAAAAATCATGTTTTGCAAGAAGGTCCCGCAACTATATAAACATCTCAATTTTGGTATCAGAAATGCACGATTTGTAAAATAGTCATGTAACTATATAAGAATCTCAATTTTGATTCTAATTTCACCGAAATTTAGGAAGTACGTGTGTCGCTCACGTGATTGAAATCGAGTGAAATTAGTACTAAAATTGAGATTTTTATATAGTTCTGGGCTATTTTGCAAACCGTGCATTTTACAGACCAAAAATCGAGAGTTTGCTATAGTTACAGGATGTTTTTGCAAAATGTAATTTTTTTACAGGACCTTTTGCTACCACCCAATAGCTACGGGACTACTTTTGCAATTTTGCCTTAATTTTTCAAATTTGCCTGATTAAAGTGAATTTTGAAGCTTATAAGAAGTGGCATTAATTGAGAGTTTCCTCTTCTTTTTCGAATTACCATATCATCAGGTCTGGAGCACGGATCTAGTATTCATGGTTCATGTTTTTCAATTAAAACCGATGATCCGAAAACCGAGAACGATGAAATATCATCAGACAAGATCACTAAACATCCTAAGACGAACAATTCCGATATGTATTATGTCAGGCGCATCCTCGATCAATCAGGCATTGCAACCGATGCCTCCGATATAACATGGCACGATCGGACCAGCCGCTCGCCCACAATTATTCGAGCAAGTGGAAACGTGCTGGCCTCACGAAAAAGATGATCAAGATTTATGTCCGCACCATCAGATGCTGTTCGATTTGGTCAACGAGGTTTTAGTCGATGTATACGACATATCGCTCCGTATTATCCTAAATCATTGTCCTCAAGTTGCCACGTTCGCCCGTTTCGGTTGGAGACCTCATGATCGAAGAGGTCTGCACGAAAATAGGCACGATGGTGAATTTGGAGACACGGAAAAGCAGTCGCTCGAACCTATCGTGGCTCGTGACTTGGCTTGTGACCGGAGCTGGATGAACCTGCAGCTGGATACAGAGAGCATGGCACTTGACATTGAAGACATGATTTTTAGTGAATTATTAGAAGAGGTGATGTTTTCTTGAGGACACATTTAGAAATTGTTTGGTCCCCTTTGTATAGAGGTGGTGTTGATGGGAAATTTTGTTCTAGACTGTGTGTGTGTGTATATTACCATACAGTTTATGTTGTTGAGAGAGTTTAGATTGTATAATAGGGATAATTACAAAAATCCCATAGGTGTGGATTAATTATAGGGATAATTACAAAAACACCCTGAGGTTTGGGTTAATTACAGAAAAACTTAGACATGTTTCAAAATTACAAAAAACCCGTTCAGGTTTCGTTTTGTCTTAAATTTAAGGAGGGTAACTATAACATTTTGTAAATGTCATGGGTTTTTTTGAAATATTTTCGAAAATCACTTAGAAAAATACAAGACATAATCAAACCTCATGGGGCTTTTTGTAATTTTCAAAAAATCTGGGTCTTTTATAATTAGCCAAACCTTAGGGGTGTTTTTGTAATTATCCTTTAATTACAAAAAAAACACCTAGAGATTTTTCAAAATTGCAAATATGCTCATCAGGTTTTTTTTAATATGCTCATCAGGTTTGACTATATCTTAAATTAAAGGTGATAAGTGATAACTGTAATAATTT
Source organism: Rehmannia glutinosa (assembly GCA_016081115.2). Classification (NCBI taxonomy): domain Eukaryota; kingdom Viridiplantae; phylum Streptophyta; class Magnoliopsida; order Lamiales; family Orobanchaceae; genus Rehmannia; species Rehmannia glutinosa. The sequence goes on from JABTTQ020000018.1 coordinate 622,400, forward strand.
TACAAATATCGGGGGGTTTGAAAAGATATAAATTATACTTACAAATATCAAAGTCAGACACGCCGGCCATGAAATTTTTAATTCAATGTGTAGTTTTCTGCTGCAATCGACATGTATGATCTCCAATTATTTTGACATTCTCTTTTTGCGCTCAATCTCTATGCAATAATAAACATTATCCGTACCGCCCAAAAATGGTTTGATATGATCAAGTTCTATGATGAAAGAGACATCCATGCACCATGTTTATGTAATAAATTAGGGATAATTACAAAAGACCCCTGAGGTTTAGGCTAATTACAAAAAATGGATCTGGACTAGTGTACAAGATGCATTTATTTTGAAGGTTTAAAAAATTAATACTTGAAATGTTTTTAAAAAATTAATTAAATGAAAAAATGATTATTTTTTTAAAAGTTAACTGTTAATTAAAATTATTCAATTTTAAAAATAAAATTTAATTAAGAAATAACTTTTAATCAAATTAATTAAATTTAACTATTGTTAAGTTATAGGACTAAACTCCCTAAACAAAAATTGTTATAGGACTAAATTTCGAAATATGTTAAGTTATATGACCAAAATTAAAATTGCTAAGCTAAATGACTAAATATCTAGAAATTTGAAAGTTAAAGGACTAAAACATGAAGGTGACAACTTAGAGGACTAATTCTCAAAAAGGTCCAACTTACCGGACTAAAAATCATATTTTCCCAAATGGAGTGAACCTTAAGTAACAAGAATTCTTCTTTGTACTACCTTACACCTAAATATTATTAAATGTCATATTAGCATCCAGAAGCTTTATCACATTACAAATTATTCTTTCAGCAGTATATTTAGCCATTGTTTTGCAAGATTTTAAAATGGGCTTGATATCATTTGGTGTGTCTCAGAGGAAAGAAACTATCAAAATAATGCAGCAGTACAAAGTAAACAATAAATACTGGAACATAGGATTAACACACAGTAACAGATCAATGAGCAGTACTAATATCAGTCATTTCATACACTCCAAGCCTTCTTTAAACATACATTCAAGCTTAGCCCCGGTAACCATAACCGTGGACACAACAAACAGACGTTACAAATACACAAACAGATATTTTAGCCATATCATGAACCGCACAAACTCATCAGCAAATGAATTTGCAAAGTAATATATGGCTATCTTATTCTACCATCACACAAACATACAATATTTGTGTCTTAAAACCAGGCCGGTTACTATTTTCCGGGGCATATATATTTCATCAACAGTTGCACGGATCGCACGTGCAGCTCGATCCACACTTGCAGCCGTGACCTCCTTCAGCGCCAAAACTTTTCTCAGATCCTTCAAAGTACCTAAACATCATAAATTTAAGTCGTTCGTTAATTTCCTCAATGTAATAGAGATTTTAAGATTTTGTTCAGAGAGTAAAATGAATTGATTTTCATTGAGATTTGCACGTACATCTTCACCGGTGCAACGCCTTCAATGATGGTAACAGTTGTGATCTTCTCCACGTCGGGATACATCGAACAACTGCAAACAGATTAATAAGGACTCATATTAAGAATTTGAATCTTTTGGGATTATATAGTAACACACAAAGTTGCTAATCATGCATTAAAATCTTGAAAATTATTTTTGTGCCATTTTGATCCCAACTGAGTTTTTCAATAATTTCATTTGTTCCCAAAACAGTCTCATCCTTTAGCCAAAATACCGAAAATACATATGACCGTTAAAAGTTATGATGACTGGAATTACTATTTTGACTAAAAGATAAAATCAGAAAAGGACCAAAACTCGACACATCAACAAGTTACAAAACTAAGATTGCCAACACATACTAGACTAAAATTGCAATTAATTCCGCAAAGATATATAGTAATTAAGGTGGTTGAATAATTATATACCTGCAGTTGTCACCACACTTGCAGCTTGAACCACATGAACATCCAGACGACATTTTTCCAAAGCTTGATACAAAGAAAATATTAAGAAAGATTTATAATTGATTTGAAGTTTAACCAAAAGCTCTTGTTATAGCTATACATAGTTATAATTGGCTCCTATTTATAATGGTGTGTACAAATAAGTATACGTGTTTTTCGATAATTCGTATATCTTTTTTTTAAATATTTTTCAGAATTGACTTCAAGAAAATTGCTCCCCATATACGCGAAAGTGAAGATTTGGTGAACTCATCTTGAATAGCATCCAAGTGGGTTCGATTCGGGAGAGATCGTTATTAGTAGATTGGGGGTCGAACATAATTGTTCTCTTTACTTGGGAGGATACGGTTGACGCCACAGACCCCGCCGAACACTGGCCAGTGGTCGTGCACATCCCGCGGTTTACTTTGGTATAAGAAGAATGAGGAAATGGAGCTATTGTCTCAAAGAGCGTGCAGGCGCAGTTCTGAGTTATCAGCTTATCAAAAAAAAAAAAAAAAAAAAAAAAAAAACATATGGTATAAAATTATAATATCAACATCTAACACGCCAGCCATGAAATATTAAATTTTATGTGTCGTTTTCTGATTTTTCTTGGATGACTATGAACAATGAGAGGGAAAGGCATGAAGCTTGCTGCTTCAGATACATTATCTACAAATACTTTCACAGGCAAAATTACAAAATTTGTCCTGTAATTAAAAGGTGGTCGCAAAAAAGTCCTTCATAATTTAAAAATGACAAAATAGTCGTGTAACTATGTATGACTCTGCAAAATAGTCCTTCAAAGTGCATTATTTTCCAAAATAGTCCTGTAAATTTGGTTCTAATTTCACCATAAATTGGGAAGTACATGAACCGCTCACGTGATCGAAATCTGGTAAAATTTCAAATTGCCACTAAATTAGGACTAAAATTGAGACTCAAGTATAAGTCAGAAGATTGTTTTGCAACACTACAAGAAAATTCCAGTTTACCTACAGAAATGATTTTGTCACTAAATTTTACAATTATCTACAGATAGAGCTGTCAATTTCGGTCCGGCCCGGTGGGACGGCCCAATCGACACGGAAAATGCACCGGACTGGGCTCTAGTATTCTAAGCCCGACCCGATTGGCCCAAAAAATTGGGTCGGGCCGGTTTTTTTATTGCATTTTTATGCAATGGACCGGGCTTTAGGCTCTAAAATTAGAGGCCCGATTATTGTTTGTCCCGGCCCAGCTTGGCCCGATTTCTTCACTTGGCCAGGCGGCCCGGGCCCTTTGACACCTCTACCTACAAAATAAAAAATATCAATTTTCCCCAAATTATACTAACAAATTACCGACAGATTTTCTGCAGGTATATTTATCATTTACCTATAATAAATTTTCTACACTTTACAATTTTCTTAATACTTACTTACATATTTTTCTGTAGGTAAACTGATTTTTTCTTGTAGTGCAATCTGTGCAATTTGCAGGATTAATTTGCAAATCGTACATAGTTGCAAGACTATTTTGCAATTCGAGCATTTTACAGAACCTTTCTGCAACCGCCTTTTAGTTACATGACTAATTTTGCAATTTGCCTACTTTACTATCGGTCAAGACAAAAAATATTGGTTTGATATAATCAAGGCCTATGCTGAATCTTGATTAAATATGTTGATGCGAAAGATTCTTGTTTGTGCCATATGTTTTTTGTATAATACTAAGTCTTAAATTTGTTTCACATCTGATTCCTTGTAATGATTGAGTAAAATATTTATTATCATCTCTGTTTTGCTGCCTAAGGACAGAAGTAAAAACAAGAAAACTTTGAGAATATTTTAAAGGAACGATAATACTTGTGGTACTAGATTTACTCATTGACAAAATGTCATAATCTAATATTGTTGGGGCCATGACAACCTAAGATTCATTATTTGTACCGATCAAAAAAAAAAGATTCATTATTTGTGCTTTGAAATGGAAACAAAATGAATACATCATCTCCACCGTAAGCGTTGAATTTCCCTTTTCTCTATTTTCTAAAATGAAACATCACGTTGACTACAATTGTTCTGTCATGGATCATTGCCACTACTTTTCACAGGATTGTTTCAACACAATTATCTTCCTCTCCTTATGTCTCTCAATATATTGCCTTGTATTTGATGTGGGGTACTCTTGGAAAAAAAAATGGATCTCACATTCATTCCTAGCGACAAGTTAGAAAATGAGTAAATAAAATAAAATATAACAACAATTCACAATACAAGAATTTACATTTAAACTCCAAAATCGGATAAAAACCACAACCTACACAGAGAAAAAAATTCCATTATGTCAAATATTTTTATAATCACACGTACATTCTCTATCCCGATCCAAGACCCCCCACACTCTTATAAACCTTTGACTAACTCACACCTCTTTCCCAACTCTTCATACTAGAGAATAAAAGAAATAAATTTAACTAAAGTCAAACCACAAAAGGTTAAAAGTGATTTGACCACAAGACTTGAAAAACACACTACATGAGTTCCTTAAATATCCTTAAGGCTCTCATCCCTTTGTTTCCACAAGCAATGTGGGACAAAACTCAATTCCTTTATTTGACACCAAACCATTAACCAATAGGTACTGGGGTAATTTAATTTTGTAATTATTCGTTAATTATTTAATTCCCAAATTAATTATTTTTAACTCTTAGTTATTGTTTAATGGGTTATTTTGCAATTATTGTTAAATTGTCGTCCCATGAGGCTTATTCCACTAAACAAGACTCGTAAGGCCAAATTCTCAAGTATAACTAGTCTCTCTCCATTCATGTAAGTGATCTCATATGAATGTTAATAGCTTTGTAGTCTAGTAAACATGCATCCCTATAGACTAAAACATCGGATGGCTTCCTTAAGACAATATCAGGGCCATTTTAACTGTATATTTATGTTGCAGTCGGGTCCCAACTTGGAACTTGTTGCAATGTGGAGCTTAAGAGTGAGCCAAGATATTTTAGCAAAGATTATTTTTGCACCGTCTGTGGAAATCACTAGGTCTAAGCACTAAGAATGCAGAGTAGATCAAGATCTAGAGATACCAACTCTCGAGTGGCAGGCCTGGAATGAATAACAACCGGTGATGACACCCGAGCTTGGGGAAGAAATTAATCCATGTCATCAAGAAAACACATTTCCGAGTAGCGACTGCGAGTGACGCCAACGATAACGCATTTACGACACGCCACTTAATTAGGCTCGCCATCGAGCCCAACGGCTACCGAGCCCAATCGCTACCGAGCCCAACCACAACACGGCCGCCGAGCCCCGAGCACCCGAGCCCGTATTTCAATACGAAACACACGCGCGACAACCTCGTAAAAATAATCACACGCCCATGCTTAGTACTTTATCCAGATTTAAACCGCCACATGTCGAGAATTATGAAGAGAAGTCGACAAGTGGCAAATTTGATCGACATGCACAATTATAGAGGGACATGTGTCGCCCTTTTAGCTATTTTATTAATTAATGAATAGTTAGTGCAAAGATGACTATTGTAAACCCACTTACTCAAAAGGGGTATAAAGAGGCTGACAAGAAAAGAAAAAAGGGAGGAGAAAAAGAAAAACAAATGATAAAAAAAGACCGACCCCAATATTCCGCTCCGGCAAGAAAATACAAAGAAAGGCATAATTAGCCAGAAATAAAGAGACGTTACGCACGTTTTCATTTCCACGTGTTAAACCTTTTACGTATTTTTACTTGTTGACCAAAACGCACGTCAACAAATTGGCGCTAGAAGGAGGGCCCGTATTGGTCCAGTCCGAGTTCCAGTCAAAAAAGTAAGTGAAACAAAAACAAGGAAAATTTGATACTGAACCTTTTGATAAGGGAAGAAAATGAGTCAACAATCGAGAAATGCCCGTTTAACTGAAGAGCAACATTTGAACAACCAACCTGGCCAAACGACGAATGGCCACAATATGCTCCAAACGGAAGCAGGGAGTACTACTTTATTCCCTTTCGCTCAATTAATCGCCAACCCAGCCTTTGTACAACAAATGAACCAACTTATATCGCAAACTCTCGCCACCACGAACTCTCAAGCACCTCCTCCACTCCTTGCAAACACTAACCCACTCAACCCACAACTAAATGTCAACGTTAATCCTCAAATCCCCGGATTTCCTCGCCACGAAGCCCAAGAAGCCGGCCAAGCTCGGGTAATGAACAACATGTCCGTCATGACAGAAGGCGGCAAAGAGAAAATGAGGAGGAGCAAAGTCGTATAGCAGAGTCATTTCCAGAGCAAACACGACATCGTCATGCCCACTCAGTGTTCGCCGGACGACTGGGAGTTGATCCCTTTCGCCCAGCTCGATCGATAAGTTCCCGACTCAGGTTTCCGGATGAGCGAGAACAACTCAGGGTCGATCAAGTCCAAGACCACTGGCTTATGGCAGAACGGATTTGGAAATACACCGCTTACGCCGTCGTCGAACGAATTGGAAGGCGGTCGGATGGCGAACAATCTCAAGACCGCCCAAGTATGGAGCGCCCAACTGCCCGCCGCCATTTTCTCTTGGAATCCTGGCAATCCCGTTACGCCAAAGTTGAAAATCCCCAGTCGGCCTCTATAACGGGAAACCGACCACCACTCATGTTCACAAGTACTTAGCATGGATGGAACATATACCCAAGCGATGCCATCCTCTCGCGCAGGCCTTCCCCGACTTTGGGCGGCGACCGGGCCCATCGTTGGTTTAGGACCTGCCGCAGGATCCATTCAAGCATGGGGAGATCTAGCCTCCGCCTTTACGACACATTTCTTAACGCCCAAAGTCCGAGCCGCGCTAAAGACTCCTTGTAAACATCAAACAAGGGAAAGACGAGCCCTCAAGAGTTATATTTCTCGGTTTAATAAACAAGTTCGAGAGATGGAACAGGTGTCTCGATGACGCCATTTTGATCGCAGCCATGGCCGGATCGGCCCTCGAAAACATGGTTTAATTACTCCATCTACGAATCGGGGCGACCTCGTTTCAAGAATTTCTAATCCGCGCGAACGCCATATTTGTCGGAAGAAGCTATGGCAAATAACCGCCCGAGCACCGACAAGGGAACGTAAGAAAGGACGGAAGGAAAGAACCAAGTGGTTGGGCCGGGGTCAGGTTTCCGGCCATTCTCGGAAAATCCGACCACCGGATTTAGAGCTCGCCAAGAGGCGAGAGCCAAGTCGCCGCGCTTAAGAAAGACTTTGACCCACGCTCCGTCGGCCATATGGAGTGAAGTACTGGTCTGAATTTGTTGCCTCGGCTCGCCTCAAGATCGAGCCATCAAAATTAGATTCGCGTCGATTCGCGCCTATCACAAATCGATAGGTCACGATCATCGACGAGTGCCGAGATCTAATTAGGGAAATTATGCGGGTCGCTCGGCAGGCGGCCTTAAAAGATACGTTCATGAGCTACCGCCCACCGGCAAGATCTGGCTCAAGGTGTCAACCCGAGCGCGTAATCAACCCGGCTCTCCTCGCCGCCCCACCGAAAAACCAGGAGAGAAATCCTCATGATGTCCGGTGTTAGTCGGATCAATACCAACTCAATGGAGGATAGACGCTCCAACAGAAAAGAAAAGCCGATGTTAGACAGCAACTAATGCCGAAAGACAAGTTCGGGTGGCCGAAATCAAGGAAGGCCAACCCACCGCCACTTTGTGTTCTCGGATGCGGATGCCGACCAGGTGGTCCATCCTCATTCTCGACCCTCCGGTCATCACGGCACCGATTCCGGGTATTCCGGTTCACGAGAATTTTAATTGACTCGAAGCTATTCGTCATCATTTATGTCCGAGCATTTCAAGATTAAACGTGGATGATAGTTATATCCGTCCATGTAACGATAAAGATTCTCGGGGTTTGGAGGAGGAAGGATAGTCGCCGGAGAAGTTGATTTACCCATCCAAATGGGACAAGGTTTGCATAAACGGATCGTCATGACAACATTCAAAATTATCAATGCCGATTCGAGTACAATGCCATCATTGGGAGGCCATTGCTTTATCATATCAAAGCGGCCGTTTCAATATATCATTTTTGTATAAAATTCCCGACGCCCCGATGGCGAAGCTATACATAAAGGGAATCAAAGGGAGTCACGAGAGTGCTCTCTTAAACTCCGACCGGTGGAGATTAATGTGGTGGAACAAGGACAAACCAGTGGAACCACACAAGATAATCCCTTGCCCGGGGAGGAGTCCGAGCAGAAAACGGTGGTCGTTCAGGAGGATAACCCAGGACGCCGGCCCGGGAAGGAGCAATGATGGAAGAAGAAGCGAGCCGGCAATCGAAAAACGAGCCGCCATCAAGACGAATTACCCCTGCAAATCAAGGAGAGGCAAAGCAAGAAAAGAAAACGAGCGGAACCAGTAGAACAGGTCGATACAATCAATGTCGGTAGGCCAAGCGAGGGGCGCCAACTACGTATTGGTCATGATCTTCCAGAACCATATCGAGGCGAGTTGGTCGAGTTTTTGGGAAATAATCTCGACGTCTTCGCATGGACTCATGCGAGACATGCCCGAATTGACCCCAAGTATGCGTGCCACCGCCTCAATATTGATCTAACCTTCCGTGATCATCGAGAAAAGGCGCAAACTCGGCCCCGATAGACAAAGACTTGAGGCCGAGGTTAACAAGCTACTTAGACAATCAATTCATCCGGAAGCCTCTATCTCGATGGGTCGCCAATCCTGTTTTGGTAAAGAAAAGAATGGCGTGGCGCCTATGCGTGGATTTTTATCGACCTCAACAAAGCATGCCCCAAAGATAGTTATCCATTGCCGAATATCGATTACATGGTAGATGCCACGGCAGACACGAGCCGATGAGCTTCATGGATGCATACTCGGGTTACAACCAAATACGGATGCACCAGGAAGATGAAGAAAGTACCTCATTTTTCTCTCGCTTCGGGAATTCATTTTACAAGATGATGCCTTTGGATTGAAGAATCTTTGGGCGACCTATCAAAGGTTAGTAAATAAGATGTTTGAGAAAATGATAGGTCACACTATGGAAGTCATGTAGATGACATGCTAGTAAAATCATCAGACATGTCCGATCATCTAAACGATCTTAATAAAATGTTTTTGTTTTGAGAGAGTATAAGATGATGTTAAACCCGAGAAAGTGCACATTTGGGGTCGGCTCGGGTAAATTCTTGGGGTATATGGTCACCAAAGGGGAATCGAAGCTAATCCGGACAAAATAAAAGCCATCACCGACCAGAATCCCCAAACTCGTGAAAAAGGTACAAAGCCTAACAGCCGATGGCCGCCCTTAACCGGTCGTTTCTCGGTCCACGACAAGTGCAAACCTTTCTTTGAAGTTATAAAGAAAAGCAAAATTTCGAGTGGACCGAGCAAGCACAGTCGCCTTTGAATCCCTCAAACAACATCTATCATCAATCCCTATATTACAAAACCGACCAAGGGAGGACTTGTATTTGTACTTGGCGGTATCCGAATACGCCATCGCCCGGTGTTAATCAGGCTAGATGGCTCTATTCAACATCCATTTATTACACCAGCGTTACATGATGATGAAACTCCGGTACCCACCGATGGAAAAGTCGGGCTTATTCATTAATTACCGTGGCGCGAAACTCCGTCCATATTTCTTAGAACACAAGATTATAGTATTGACAAACTATCCGTTGAAACAAGTGTTACCGACCCGATACTTACGGTCGGATGATTAAACGGGTCATTCGAACTTAGCAATTTGACATTATATACGAACCACGCATCGCAATAAAAGGACAGGCTTTAGAGACTTTGTGGCCGAATTCACGTCTTGCATACAATTGGAAGTCAAGGAAGACCAAGAATGGAAATTATTCGTCGACGGTTCTTCCACTGCGCAGGCCAGGCGGGGCGGAATCGTGATAATCGATCCAAATGAAAAATGCTACTCGCCGCCGACGATTTGAGTTCCCGCAACGAACAACGGCCGAATATGAGGCGCTTTAAGAAGCTTAGATATGGCGGCCTCATGGGCTGAAACAACTATTGGTGCACAAAGTGACTCTCGGTTGGTCGCTCATCAAATCAACGGCGAAGTCGGCGAAAGAGCAAAAATTGCACAATATTTGGATTTGGTCAAGAAGAGATTATCACACTTTAAAACAAAAGTCTTGCATGTGCCCCGAGCCGAGAACATGCAAAGATGCCTTAGCTCGGCTCGATCCAGGGGTGATGATGCCATCACGGATGTCATGATCCACATCATTGCCCCGCCCTGGCCGCTCGGTGCAAAGAAAATATATACGATCGAAACCGCATCGAACGGACTTGGATGACCCCAATCATCCAATACTTAGAGAAATGAGTTCAACCGAAAACAAAGTTGAGGCCCGAACGCTACGAACCCGGCGGCTCGGTTTACGCTAGTAGACGGCATCCTATACAAACGAGGATATTCCATCCCACTCCTACGCTTGCCTTTCCGAGATGGCGGATCAGATTATGCACTTCGAGAGGTTCATGAGGGAATATCGCGGCAACCACGCGGGGCCAAACGTTGGCCTATAAATTAATACGACAAGGATACTCATGGCCATCCCCGAGAAAGGACGCAACCGACCTCGTCAAAAGATGTGAGAGATGCCGGAAGTTTGCACCACAGTCGATATCATCCTGAGCGACTTACTTCCGTATTTAGCCCATGGCCGTTTGCCAAATGGGGAATGGACCTCATCGGACCATTACCCGTTGGCAAAGGGGCGTCAAGTATGCCATTGTGGCGGTGGATTATTTCACAAAATGGGCGGCGGAGCCTCCGCAAAAATAGATGAAGAAAAGGTTGTGAGCTTTGTATGGAAATCTATCATCTCGTAGATTTGGGATACCACATTCGATTGTTACAGATAATGGGAGACATTCGACAACCGAAGGTTCCAGAAATTTTGTGAAGGTTTCCACATAAAAACCATTTTTCAACTCCATACCACCCCAATCGAACGGACAAGTTGAGGCCGTTAATAAAATACTCAAGTATACCCTGAAGGCGAGATTGGAGGAGTCTAAAGGTAATTGGCGGAGGAACTACGGCGTACTATGGTCATACGAGAACAACACATCGACATCAAAGACCCTTTGGATCGGAGAAACACCTTTTCTTTAGCTTATGGAGCCGAGGCGGTGATTCTGCCGAGATTGGAGCCCCTACCTTTAATTGCAAATTTTGAAGAAGATCGAATGAGGCCGCGCTCCGAGCCGAACTAGACTCGCTTTCGAAGAAAAAAGGTGATCAAAGGCCGAGATGAAAATGCAGTGTATAAACAAAGGAGTGAAAGATACTACAATTCGAAAGTAAAGGAAAGAAGATTTGTGTCGGCGATCTTGTATTGAAAAAGATAACGGGCATCCAACCGAGCCCATTGAAGCCAACCTGGGAGGGCCCGTTTGGTCACCACGTCTTATCCGGTGGGGCATACCGGTTAGAATATTTGAGTGGAGAAAATTCATGCATCCATGGAATGTAGCATACTTGAAGCGGTATTATCAATAAAGATCTCGATCTACAATCCGGATAGATTCCAAAGAATTGTTCCTTCATCGGCATTTCGTGAGCTCTTTAAAGGAAAACGAAGTTTTTATTCACTACGAATCAAGACTCGGCTACGCACCGAGCACAAAATGAAGACTTGGTTACGCACCGAGCACAAAATCAAGACTTGGTTACGCACCAAGCACCAAAATCAAGACTCGCCACGCACCGAGCACAAAATAAAGACAGTTACGCACAAGCACTAAAATCAAGACTTGGTTACGCATCGAGCACAAAATGAAGACTTGGTTACGCACCGAGCACAAAATCAAGACTTGGTTACGCACCAAGCACCAAAATCAAGACTCGGCTACGCACCGAGCACAAAATGAAGACTTGGTTACGCACCGAGCACAAAATGAAGACTTGGTTACGCACCGAGCACAAAATCAAGACTTGGTTACGCACCAAGCACCAAAATCAAGACTCGGCTACGCACCGAGCACAAAATAAAGACTTGGTTACGCACCAAGCACCAAAATCAAGACTTGGTTACGCACCGAGCACAAAATGAAGACTTGGTTACGCACCGAGCACAAAATCAAGACTTGGTTACGCACCAAGCACCAAAATCAAGACTTGGTTACGCACCGAGCACAAAATGAAGACTTGGGTTACGCACCGAGCACAAAATCAAGACTTGGTTACGCACTCAAGCACCAAAATCAAGACTTGGTTACGCACCGAGCACAAAATAAAGACTTGTTACGCACAAGCAACAAAATCAAGACTCGCCACGCACCGAGCACCGAAATAAAGACTTGGTTAAGCGCCAAGCATAAAGTGAAGACTTGGCCACGTACTGCAAGTACAAAATAAGGACTCGATTATGCGCCGAGCACAATAAAGACTCGGTTCATAAACAAAATTTTAAAAACAAAATAAAAGGACAGTTTATATCCCTCGAGTGCAAGAATCGATTAAGGCGAGCAGACCCCTCACTCGTAAGATCAAAACCGAGCCCGTACTTGGGAAAATAAGAGGAAAAAGAAGACAGCAACAATCTTGCAAAAAGGAAAGAGTCGAGCATCCACAAAAAGCTTGAAACACATACACAAAGTAAGGAAAATAACAATTCATTTCTAATTTCAAAAATATTTACATAAGAGGCGGAGCCCATTACATCTCGAGGCACGAAGCCAAATTACCTATCTAGGGTACCTATAAAAGCATCAAGAACAGCAGGGGCGGAATTTCGACGGCACCACCGGAACCAACTTCTTCCACGTCCTCCGGAGGAGAGCCCTGCGCATTAGAAGCCTCAAGCAAATTTCGGCCGAAGGGTATCGAGATCGGCCTCCGGGAGGGCAGGTCTTCTTCAAGGCCGAGCAACAAGACGCCCGCCCTTAAGTAAATCAAGAATTTCTTGGAAGGCGGGTCGCATGGCCACAGTTAACATGAATGCATACTCCTCGGAGTTTTTGTAAGCTTTAATGGCCTCTCTACAAACTTCCTCGGTTGCGGCGGGCGGCCTCTTCACCTCCTGCGTGACATCGGCTAGACGCCTCTCCATCTCCTCGGCTCGGGCGCGTGGCAAAGACGCGTTCCATCGACGACCTTAACCCCGAGCTCTTCTTCACCTTACGGGCCCGATCTCGCTCTGCCTCGGCCCTCGCAGCAGCCTCTCTCTCAGAATTAGCCCGAGCTGTGGCCTCGTCCGTTTGAGTCTTAAGAGATTCTTGTACCCCTTGAAGGGTAGCATAGGCCTCCTGCAGATCCCCGTGCCGCCTTTCCAGGTCGGCATATTTTCTCTCCAACTCGCGGGTTCCCCCAACCGCATGCCATAAGAGCCCAATCATCCGCCCAGACATGGCCATAGCATATTGAATTTGTTCTTCGAAGCCAGTCTCTGAGCAGAATTGTTCGATGCCTTTTGTCCGGCACGGCCGGGACGATCATTGCGGCCCGACTCGCCTCCCGGTAAGACCTCGATTGCTCCTCCGTCGGTGTGGCACATCGAACGAATTCCACAAACCACCGAGGGCGTAGGCCAACCATTCCTCGCAATATTCATCTCTTGCTTGGTTTGGAGGAATGAAATGACCTTCCCCGCCAAGGTCATCCGAGAAAGTTCGTTGGCCTTCCATTTACGGGTCGTTTCGGGATGTTGGTGCCGCTCGACCAACCCTTTTTCCGATCGATCGCTCCTCCATCACAATTCCCTCTTCTCCTTTGAAGAGGCGGCCGATCGCTTCCAAGCACTCCATCGCCAGGACGTTTCGGCCCGGATATCTTCTCTCCGAGCCGCTCCACATCCGCAGTTGATCGGCGGCCGCCCGAGCTCGCCGTCCGTATTCCTTACACTGCGGGCGTGCACGCAAATCCGGCCACGCCCGCATAAAGTAACCATCAATTAGAAGAAAGATCAAAGGAAAACAAAAAGACAACTCAAAAGGAAATGGAAGTAGTACAAAGATTTTACCTCGAGCAGCGGCACGCACTGGCGGCTCGGGGTCTGTGGTTCGCCTACGGCGCGCAGATGATCTCGCCACGGGACTAGTCGTCGCCGCAGGAGGCGGCGCGGCTTGCTCGGCTCTCGCCGGCCGATCCCCGGAGAATGGGGCCGTATTTCTTCATTAACGAGAGGATTACGTTGAGGCACTCTCTCGACCTCCTCCTCCCGCTCGGCCGCCTCATCCCGAGCCGCCCCCCGGCCGGGTCGTCGGGCGGAGCAGGCCTCAAACAGTGCGGCAAGTTGGCCTCGGTGGCCAACCTCTCAATCCGCCCGTCCATGATCCCCGGGCCGGATGTTCTCGACCTTCGAATAAAAGTGGGCGACAAAGGCCCCTTTGATGCCCGGTTTTTCAGTAAAGGTGGAAAGAAAGGACAATTATGAAAAGAGAACAAAAAAAAGAAAAAGCAGGAAAGGGAAAAGATAAGACTTATCAGAACCAAAAACAAAATTTGATGGGGGATGAAGAACGGTCTCATTTTCTCCTTCCCCCACGCGAGCTGCCACTCGCCGCTCACCCGTAACCATTTATCCTTCCACTCCTTCGAGAAGAAGAAGGTAGACCCTCCACCAAACCGTCCAGGATACCCCGGTCGGGTGTCATGCGTAATACCATCCAGGATGGTCGACCCGAGACGATGGAGTCGCCGCCATACAAAAAGCTCATTCATCTCCTTAAATTTGGGGCGAGGATATTTTTCCGGTGAAACATCACCGGGAGGCCGATAATCCTTCCCCAAGAAATAGGGTGCACTGGTCGGATGCATACCCCACTTGCAAAACCACCGCGTGAGAAGGCGGCGGCAGTGGAAATCTTAAACCGTATAAAAGGTCGGGAGCAAATATGGCCGTGCAACCCTCTGGTGGGTCTTTGGGAACTTCCGTGCCGTCCGTACCCAAAAGTAGATACCGCTCGAATACGGTACATCCGCCGGAGCTCATCCACCTCCCGAATCATCAACATACTAGGGATATCGTTTATGTCACTCGGCGTCCAACGAGGCTCGACACGAAGACGAGGTCCTCCTCCTTGTCGCCGTCGCCATTACGGTGGCCTATGGGTCCTAGTGGCCTTTCCGGCCTCGAATCCCCGGACGGCTCATCTACTCGCTCACGTTGTCACGCTCCCGCCGGATGGATCCATATCTTCTTCTTTCCTGGTCGGGCACGATTTAGAATCAACACTTGGCGATTCTTCACCGGAATTCTCTCGTACTGGGCGTCGGGTTGATACACCGTTCCTTCTCTATAAACGGTCACCGGCGTCGGGTCAAAGATAGTGTGCGTCCGCTCGGGGGCGTTCCACCTCGTGAAGAATCTGGAGAAGATATCCGGATAATACTCGGTTGTGCGGACGGAGATCGCCGTGGGTGAAAAATAAAACAGAGGGTTCAGATGGAGGATCTTCAATTTCAACTTCTACACTATAACTACGACTCCTACTATCTTCAAAAGAAGACATTTATAGGTAAAGGAAGAGTATTTGAAAAAATACCTAAGTTCAAGTCTCGAACTTGGGAAGCCGACGAAAATTTCTCGCTCGGTTTTAATTACTTTAGCTCAAGGGTTAAAGGATGCGAAAGTGAATAATGAAGGAAAACAAAGGTATTTATAGATAAGTTTCCTCGATAAACGGACGTTTATTCAAAAAGACGCTCCTTTTAAAAAGCTCAAAAGCCGCCAAACATGACGTAAAAACGTCGTGTCCCCACGCACGCCGACAGAATCGCGCGTAACTTTTTTCGGTTCTGCGCAAGATTGGTCCAACCACGAGATGCCACGTAATACTGTCATTATGGCAACCCATTAATGCGCCGTTTCAAGCATTAATTGCTACGCGACAGTACCAGGAAAGAAAAAACCTTTGAAAAATCCGTTTTCCCATTAATTGTTCATCATTAGCATTAAAGTTTAACTCGGACGTCAAAGAATTTTCTCTCGAAGTCAAACTTGGGGGCCTTTGATGACACCGAGCCGAGGAAGAAATTAATCCATGTCATCAAGAAAAACACATTTCCGAGTAGGCGACTGCGAGTGCGTCAACGATAACGCATTTAACGACATCGCGTCACGAATTAGGCTCACGGCCATCGAGCCCAACGGCCCGAGCCCAATCGCTACACGAGCCCAACCACAACACGGCCGCCGAGCCCCGAGCACCCGAGCCCGATTTCAATATGAAACACACGCGCGACAACCTCGTAAAAATAATCACACGCCCATGCTTAGTACTTTATCTGACAGATTTAAACCGCCACATGTCGAGAATTATGAAGAGAAATCGACAAGTGGCAAATTTGACCGACATGCACAATTATAGAGGACATGTGTCGATCCTTTTAGCTATTTTATTAATTAATGAATAGTTAGTGCAAAGATGACTATTGTAAACCCACTTACTCAAAAGGGGTATAAAAAGTCGACAAGAAAAGAAAAAAAGGAGGTAGAAAGAAAAAAACAAATGATAAAAAAGACCGACCCCAATATTAAAACTCGGCAAAATACTGAGAAAGGCATAATTAGCCGAGAAATAAAGAGACGTTACGCACGCGTTTTCATTTCCACGTGTTAAACCTTTTACGTATTTTTACTTGTTGACCAAAACGCACGTCAACAACCAAAGACGAAGATAGACCTCGAGAAGTTTGGCGAGATGGAACTTGAAAACAAGTGTGACCAAGGCAATCGATGGCTCCCAATTATGTCCCAGTCAGGAATCTAAGGCTGCTTAGGATAGTCAGACGAAAGTATGGAGCCCTAATGCTCCACAACATAAGCTCATTTAGTCTAGCTATACTGGCAGGATCATTCCTGGCATGAGTCAAGACTTTGAATCCTTCGTATCACGATGGAACTGTAGGTCCCCAAAAACACTTAAACAAATTATATATGCTTGAGCCTGAGAAGCTTCTGGTCCATTAGGTTCATAAAACTCGCTAGGATAAAAAAAATCATTAGTACTTCCAATCCTTAGTTCCTTTAAGTATTCTCCTTTATCCCACTAGATCTCTATGACATAAATGATGTGGATAATAGCAAAGTTTTTCGAACAACTCTCATGGAGAGAGCTTTGTCCTGGTTCAATCAATTCCCCATTGGATCTATAATACATACTATTGTTTGGTAAATTAAAAAAAAAAAAAACAGAAAGAAAAATGCAGCAGTACGAAATAAAATAAAAGGCAAAATTGCAAATATTAGTCCTATAATTGTAGGACGGTTGCAAAAATATCCTGTAAAAATCTCAATTTGAAGAAAAGTCCTGTAACTAATAAAAACTCTTGATTTTAGTCCTGCAAAATGCGCGGTTTGAAAAATAGTCCTATAACTTTATCGATATATTAATTTTAGTCATAATTGTACTAGAAATTTGTTACTACATGTGTCATTCACATGATTGAAATTCGGTGAAATTAGTACCAAAATTGAGATTTTCATATAGTTACATGACTATTTTGCAAAACGTGAATTTTGCAGGACCAAAATTGAGATGTTTATGTAGTTACAAGACTTTTTTTGCAAAACGTGATTTTTACAGGACCTTTTTGCTACCGACCTATAGTTATAGAACTAATTTTGCAATTTTACCAAAATAAAATGGGATAAAATTTTAACACAGTAACAAATCAAGGAGCAGTTCTAATATCAATTGTTCCATACACATTACACTCCAAGCCTTGTTAACACATACATTCAAGCCCTGGTAACCATAACCGTGGACACAACAAAACAGAATTTACAAATACACACAAACACATATTTTAGCCATAAAACCAGCAAACAAATTTGCCAAGTAATATATGGCCATCTTATTCTACTTTATTTTTCATCACAACAAACATACAATATTTGTGTCTTAAAACCAGGCCGGTTACTATATTTTCCGGGGCATATATATTTCATTAATTATGTGATCATCAACAGTTGCACGGGTCGCACTTGCAGCTCGATCCACACTTGCAGCCGTGACCTCCTTCGACGCCCAAGTTTTTCTCAGATCCTTCAAAGTACCTAAATAAGATAAATTTTAAGCTGTTCATTAATTTCTTCAAACCAGGGAACAAAAACTAGATGAATGAATAAAGATTTAAGGGATAATAGTTTTTTCGGTCCGATAACTTGGATTACTTGGAGATTCCGTTAGGTAGTCACATTTAAATTTTAATCTAACATTTTTCAAAAATTTGGACATTTAGTCCGATTTTGACCGGAATTGTGTAATTTTACAGTGATTGCTAACTAGGACCGAGGGGTGCTAATCTGTCTAATAAATCTAGAGATTTTGGTGATTTGGTGCAAAAATTGACACGTCAAATCATCAAAAATTGACCCACAAAATTTGGGGATTTAATATTTTGATGGAAATTTTGGCACCAAAACCTCCAATTTTTTTGACATGTTTGCACCTGATCGGTCATAGTCATGATCAATTTCCTATAAAATTACATAATTTCGGTCAGAATAAGACTATATGTCAAAAATTTTAAAGATATTCGACTAAAATTTAGATGTAACTACTTAGAAAACTAAATCTCAAAAATAGCTCCATGACCAGAAGAAATTATTTTCCGAAGATATAATAAGGCTTCAAATTTTGTTCAGATCCAAAATGGATTTATTTTCAATTATATTTTGCACGTACATCTTCACCGGTGCAACCCCTTCAATGATGGTAACGGTTGTGATCTTTTCCACGTCGGGATACATCGAACAGCTGCAAACATATCAAAAGATATTATAATTAGTCACAAAAAAAAGTTACTGATCATGCATTAAAAATCTTGAAAATTATTTTCTTGGAGAAAGTAAAAAAATGGTACATAATTAGTATGGTGATCAAGTAACATACAAATAACGAGAAAAATTAAATCATGATGGCTGGAAAACTAGTTCATGTATGCATATTCATAAAATTAATAAGCAAAAGGGAAAAAAAAGTTAATGCTAAGATATATAGTAGTTAATTGCAGATTTAGTCCTATATATATAAGGAGGTGGCATATTTAGTCCTGTAATTATTGTGTGTAGCAATTTTGGTCATGTATGTATTAAATATTGGCATATTTGATCCATTAAGTATGCTATATGTAGTAATTTTGGTCCTGCAAATTTATTTATTTTTTTGTAATTTTTGTCTCATAAGTTCTAAGTTTGTGCAATTTTGGTCCTCAACTCGATGAAATATGACTTACCCATTTGGGACCAAAATTGCATAAAAATAAAACTTATGGTACCCAAATTGCAAAAAAATGAAAATTTACGGGATCTAAATTCTACATAACATACTTTACAGGACCAAATATGCCACCCCTTTGAATTTCTTGGACCAAAATTGCTCATAAGATATTTACAGGACCAAATATATCACACTCTTATACTTACAGGACCAAGATTGCAATTAAGCCTATATAGTAAGGTGGCTGAATTTAATTACCTGCAGTTGTCACCACACTTGCAGCTTGAGCCACATGAACAACCAGACGACATGTTTTCAAAGCTCTTGATAAAAAGAAAATAGTAAGAAATATTTATAATTGATTTTGAGTTTCACCAAAAGCTCTTGTTATAGCTATGCAGAGTTATTGGCTCCTATTTATAATGGTGTGTACAAGCAAGTATACGTGTGTTTCGATAATACATTTATCTTTTTTTAAATATTTTTCATAATTGACTTCAAGAAAAAAAAAACAAATGAATGCTTCAAACAGAACATATGGTATAAAATTGTAATATCAACATCTAACACGCCAGCCATGAAATGTTAAATTTTATGTGTAGTTTTCTGACTTTCTTGGATAACTATGAACAATGAGATGGAAAGGCATGAAGATTGTTCTGCTTCAGCCAGTCTCCAAATAATTTGACATTATTTTATATCATGTGAGCCCATTTTCAATGTGATGCTACTTTTTTTTCGCCAATCATTCCAAGTTAAGGATAATTCAATTTCTCCTCGCCATAGAATCTTCGGATGGGAACTAATCTGCAACACACAGAACAAGGTTAGGGTGTCCCCAGGGTAATCCCAAGGAAACCCCTCTAACCCTCAAGTCAGTGACTATAGGAGAGAAAAATCCAGATTGGGGGATGCCATTAGCAGTAATTAATTGAACTTTCTTACAAATGGGATGAAAAAACCTTTACATACATGGGTTAGCAGGCCTCGTAGACCGCTTAGGAGAAAATGGTGTGTGGGCTAGATCTAGGTCTCGTGGACTAGATAATTTTATTTGTGGCTCTCAATATTGGGTAATTAAGAAAATTATATAAATATGTTAATAAAATAACTATAATAATAATGAAATGACATGTTTGCACACAACACATAATTAACTTTATCGGTCCAGACAAAAATATTGGTTTGATATAATCAAGGCCTAGAATCTTGATTAACAATTTGATGTGAAAGATTCTTGTATGTGCACTATGTTTTTTGTATAATACTAGGTCTTAATTTTGTTTTACATCATCTGGTTCCTAGTAATAATTGATAACACTCAACTTGCACAAAGTCGGGT
This sequence comes from Rehmannia glutinosa, assembly GCA_016081115.2. Lineage (NCBI taxonomy): Eukaryota > Viridiplantae > Streptophyta > Magnoliopsida > Lamiales > Orobanchaceae > Rehmannia > Rehmannia glutinosa. The sequence continues at coordinate 642,890 of JABTTQ020000018.1, forward strand.
TAAAGAAATGCATATGGGGCTAGATATTTATTACTGATAGATTGGGTACTAAAATCGAAATAATCCCACAAACAAATAAAAAGTTGAGTTTGTTTCTTGAAAGTCAGCTTTGCTGCCAACCGAAGCATGAGAATCATTGCCCTTGTTCTTCAAGAACAGAGTGCCTTTGGAGCCATATGTCGAACACTTAGCATATCTTCCTTTTCCCCCAAGAATCTTCGCCCCATTATCAGTTTTTGCACCCAAACCCCATCAGAAGATGCCACAATTCCAGCCGAAATCTCATCAGACTCCAAAAAAGAATCAAAAGAAGGAGAATCAAAGAGCTTGAGCTGCAGGATTGAGAAATTATCTAGAGAGGAGTCCGTGGCCTCCGCTTTCCAGAGCTGGATGGGCGATGGCTTACCTATCCACAGCGGCGATATTTTCCATACTATCAACCGTTTGCGCCGGCTCAAGTCCACTAAGCGGGCCCTCGAGGTGAGAAATTCATTCCCATGCATGCTAGGTGTTTGACAAAATGCCTCGCTCATTGTATGACTAGTGCTTTTTCTTGGGGTCGTGTATATTCAATATAGGAAGACAGGAAAATGTTTTAATCTGTTTCATTTGGGCTTTTTTGCTGATTAATTGCGTGATTCTTGAATTTTAAGCTAAATATGGTTACTGTGATTAGAGTAGAACTTAGATTTTGTGTATTGGCAAAATTACGAATTTAGTCTTGTAACTAAAAGGTGGTCGCAAAAAGGGCTTTTAAAATTTCCAAATGACAAAATAGTCCTATAACTATGTATGGTTTTTGCAAACTAGTCATGGAAAATGTATGGATTGCAAGATAGTCATGTAACTGGTACTTGAATATCAATTTTTGGTCCTAATTTTACCGGAAAAAGAGAGTTACATGTGCCGCTCACGTGACCGAAATCAAATGAAATTTCTAATTGCCACTGAAACTATGACTAAAATTGAGACTCAAGTATAAGTTACAGGACTATTTTGCAAACTGTGCAATTTGAAGGACTATTTTGTAAAATCGTAAATAGCTACAGGACTATTTTGCAATTTGAGCATTTTACAGGACGTTTTTGCAACCGGCTTTTAGTTATAGGACTAATTTTGCAATTTTGCCTTGTGTGTGTTTTATCAGGTGATGGAGTGGGTAATAAGGGAGAGACCTTACAGGCCAAAAGAACTAGACCTTACAGAAAAATGTTGTAATCTATTTTATTTGGGCTTTTTTGCTGATTACTTGCGAGATTCTTGAATTTTAAGCTAAATATGGTTACGGTGATCGCAAAAACTTGTGTGAGACGGTGTGAGACCGTGAGATGGTGATACTTCTAGTGTAACAAGCGATACTTTTAGTGTAAAAAGTGATACTTATCTAAAAAGTGATACTTGTCTATACACTAATTTAAGTGTATTTAGATAAGTATCACTTTGTACACTAAAAGTATCACTTGTTACACTAAAAGTATCACGGTCTCACACCGTCTCACTAAAAGACATGTTGTACTTGTGATTAGAATAGAACTTAGATTTTGTGTATTTTATCAGGTGATGGAGTGGGTGATAAGGGAGAGACCTTACAAGCCAAAAGAACTAGACTACTCCTACTTAGTAGAATTTACCATGAAGCATCATGGGGTGGAACAGGGTGAGACCCTCTTCTCTCGAATTCCATCCGAGTACCAAAACGAGCTTCTTTACAACAACCTTGTGATCGGGTGCTTGGATAAAGGGTTGATAAGGCTTTCATTGGCATACATGAAGAAAATGAGGGAGTTGGGCCATCCCATATCTTACTTGGCTTTCAATCGCCTCATTATACTTCATTCCTCCCCTACTCGTAAGAAAGCAATTCCGAAAATCTTAACTCAGATGAAAGCTGATAAAGTGGTTCGCCATGTATCTACGTATAACATCTTATTGAAGATAGAAGCTAACGAGCACAATATCGAAGGTCTGGTGAAAGTTTTTGGTGATATGAAGCGAGTAATGGTCGAACCAAATGAGATAACTTATTGCGTTATGGCTGTTGCGCATGCTGTGGCTAGGCTGTACACCGTGTGTGAGGCTTACACCGAGTCTGTCAAAAAGTCGATGACAGGGTATAATTGGTCGACGTTAGACATTCTTGTGATACTGTATGGATATTTGAGGAAACAGAAAGAGCTTGAAAGAACATGGGGCATGATTCAAGAACTCCCGTACGTTAGGGGTAAGAGTTTTGTTTTGGCGATTGAAGCCTTTGGTAAGATTGGAAACCGCGGTCGGGCAGAGGAGATTTGGCTTGAGATGGCATCGAAAAAGGGATTAAAATCGACCGAGCAGTTTAACTCGATGATAGGCGTGTATTGCAAGAACGGGTTGATCACTAAAGCCACCGGGCTATATAAAGACATGGAGAAAAGTGGATGCAAACCGAATTCCATAACGTTTAGGCATCTCGCGCTTGGTTGTTTGAGGGCCGGATTAGTGAAGGAAGGTATTAGGACTCTTGAGTTAGGGATGGATTTTCCGACGAGTGAAAAGGTTAGACGATCGACTCCGTGGTTGGAAACGACGCATTCGATACTAGAGGTTTTCGCGGACAATGGCGATGTGGACAATGTTGAGAAGCTGTTTGAAGAATTGAAAAGAGCAAATTATACTAGGTATACTTTTGTGTACAATTCATTGATTAAGGCGTATGTTAAGGCCAAGGTTTATGAGCCTAATCTTCTTAGAAGGATGATTTTGGGAGGGTGTCGCCCAGATTCTGAGACATATAGCTTAATGAAGCTCATAGAACAGTTCCGCTCAGGATAGCATCAGGCATTGATTATGTATGTTGATTTTTTTGGATTTTATATCACTTCTTAATTAACATAAAATCTGATGCTTTTTATTTATTTTAGGGATAATTACAAAAACACCCCTAAGGTTTGGGTTAATTACAAAAAAAAAACCAGACGTGTTTCAAAATTACAAAAAACCCCTTCAGGTTTTGTTGTCTTAAATTTAGGGGGGTAACTGTAATATTTTTGCAAATGTTGGGGGTTTTTGATATATTTTTGAAAATCACCAGGAAAAATGTAAGACAAAATCAAACTTCAAGGATTTTTTGTAATTTCCAAAGAACTCTGGGCTTTTCTATAATTAGGCCAAACCTTAAGGGGTTTTTTGTAATTATTCCTTTATTTTATGTAAAGGGATAATTACAAAAACACTCTTGAGGTTTGAGTTAATTACAAAAACTCAGACATGTTTCAAAATTGCAAAAAACCCGCCAAGTTTCTTTTTGTCTTAATTTTAGGGGTAATAGTAATAATCTTGTAAATGTCGGGTTTTTTTTTTGAAATATTTTCGAAAATCACCGGGAAAAATATAAGATGGAATCAAACCTCAAAGAGTTTTTGTAATTTTCAAAAAACTCTGGATTTTTTTGTAATTAGCCCAAACCTTAGGGGTGTTTTTGTAATTATCCCTTCTGTTAATATGTCCATTTTGACATTTATAAGCAATAGTTGTAGCATGAAACCAATGTTGCAGAAACGGATAGGTGTTATTCGGGCAGTAGCCTGGCACGGGCGGTGCCGAACGCCTAGGAACAATACTGATTCTTGTTCTTAATCTATTTTTGGCCAACTAGGCAGACGCTAGGCCCGATTTTAAGCCGAGCCAATTTTTTTCACCGATTTGGACATAATCCTTAATCTACATAAGAAAAGGTTGGGCATTGCTCATTGATCTACATAAGGTTTGTTCCTCCAACAACATAAGATTACAGCAATGAAGAAAAAGACCACTTACTACAAGATTTCTGTGGAATAAGATAAATTCAACGATATGTTTTATTACATTAAAGCGCTTCATTTCAGGAAAATGCACTAGCTTTTCACCAAAAAGGAAACACAAAGCTGGGAATTATTTTGTGCCATCGTCGTCTTCAGGTGAGATAATTGAGCAACTCTGCAGCGGTTGCGACTGCACATCCAGCTATGGCATCCATTACGATCTTGTCTCTGTTGTTTTTAGTGGCTGCGATACAAGCGCACCAGTCAATGCACCACCGATCATTGCATTCTTCTGCAAAAGGCAGCCGTTATTCGTGCAGTAAAAGGCAAATGCTTCAACTAATTGAAACCGGTATCGAATAGATTTTTAGAGCAAAAGGACAGTTGTAAAATGTTTAGTGTGTGATTACTTGGCTTCGTTCCATTCCTTATTACTCTTAGAGAAAATAGTGTGAAAAAATTGTTTTGTGAAAATTAGAATGGATTTTGACTTTTGAGGGTGTAACTGGACGTAGGAAAGCATAACGATGACAGCCATGTGATGATTTTTTTTGGGATAATTACAAAAACACCCTGAGGTTTGGGCTAATTACAAAAAAACCCAGATAATATACTTATCTCATGATGTGAGATAAAAAACCCGTTGAGGTTTGATTCCGTCTTACATTTTCCTCCTTCATAAGCAAAAAATATATCAAAAACCCTTGACATTTATAAAAATACTATAGCTACTCCCTTAAATTTAACACATAATCAAATTTGATGGGGTTTTTTGTAATTTTGAAACATCTATGGGTTTTTTTGTAATTGGCCTAAATCTCAGGGGTGTTTTTGTAATTATCCCTTTTTTTTGGGGTAAAATAGTGAGTGGTGATTGGAAAAGTAGCGAGTGAATAATATATTTGTGAAATGAAATTGCAATGATAACAGCTAAATGATCGGAAAAATTACCCAGTCTCTGGTACCACGGATTCTTGCTGCTCCATACTCCATTCCAACATAAACTCCAGCCACTGTGCCTGCAAGTCATACAAGTTCCAAAAACAAGATATGGTTATCTGAAAAAGTTAGGGATAATTACCAAAAAAAGCGAGGTTTGGCTAATTACATAAACACCCAGAGATGTTCCAAATTTACACAAAACACCATCGGGTTTGATTATATCTTAAATTTAAGGGGACAACTGTAACATTTTTATAAATATCAAGGCGCTTTTTGAAATATTTTTTGCTAATGAATCAAACCTCAAGGGATTTTTGGCAATTTTCAAGAACCACTTGATTTTTTTGAAATTAGCCCTAAACCTCAAGGGGGGTTTTGTAATTATTCCTAGAATTTATGGTTCTTCAACAATACATGACTCATATGTCACCACATGAAATGGAAGCAGCACTCACCCCAATATGCACCTTCTTTACACATCTTCTTTAGCTGCAGTAGCAGAAATTTGTTAGATTCGTAGCCAAATCAACGCGGCTCCAAATACCAAAGAACAGCATTAGGTTCGAGGAATCAAAAGCTTAAATCTAACAAAACTAAGAACGTCGTTTGTGCCTCTCAATCAGTCTTTTCCTCATTATTCTTAAAGCCAAATAGAAATGGAGTATTCTAGACTCACCAACCAATTTGGTTAAGTGTCAATAGGTTAGTATTGAACTCCAGTGATGGCCGTAAATTGAAAGACGGGTCACCAAAATTTGGATATGCTTAGGACAACCCAAACACATACATAAAACTAAGATGATTACTTATATACACTTAGGTAACACTAAAAAAGCATACCCATACTGAGGATCATATATTAGTAAATGAATGAAAACAATTTATAAAATAAAGCTCTCACCGATTTCTCAAAGTTGTAGCTTGAAACACTCCCTGCAATTTACGACTAGCATTGTGTCAAAAATTGGTAAACCAAAGAAAAATACAGAAAACTTAAAATCCAATGTACATGAACGAAAATTGAGAAAAATAAACACTTTGATGTCAAGAATCTGTCAAAAAGTTGGCCCTCCTGAAAATTGTTATTGAAGTTCATATATGTTTTTGCCACATCCTATTCATTTCATTACATCTCTCTTTTCCTTATCCAGCCTTACAATCTTAATCGAACCCAAAACAATAATATTAGAATAAAAAGATTTAGACAAGGAATTTGAGGTCCATAAAAGGTAATCATTTATTTTCTTAAAAAATAGTCATTTGAGGCAGGCCAAACTCATCAAACTTTCAGATAATCCTGTTCTGTTCATGTGATGACTCGTATAAATCAGTCTCAAAACCATGCTTGTTAGAGACTCTTAGGGGACTCATCCATTTTCGGAGTATAGAGTGACATTCTTCATGGTTTAACTATATGAATCATTGACAAATTAATCATCTTGTCATTGACGTGGTCTACATAATATTGCAATGATCTCTGTTTGGATTTTCATATTACATAACCCCTTTGTGCAAAGTATATTGCTTCTATTTCCTCTTTACGGCATTCTAAAATAAGGCTCTTTCTAAAATGAGAAATTTACCGAAATGCATCTATCACATGGCTTCATGCAAAGTATATTGCTTCTATTTCCTCTTTACGGCATTCTAAAATAAGGCTCTTTCTAAAATGAGAAATTTACCCGAAATGCCTCTATCACATGGCCATAGTACGGGCGTAAACGCATAGCAAGGGGCTCTGCGCAGCTAAATGCATGAAGAAATAAAGTTGCACCTTAGAGATCAACAATGGTTGTTGCAAGTTCATGTTTTTTTTTGGGTCCCGCGCCCATGAACTAAACCCTCTCCCACTATCAACATGTTAAGTTCAAGTTTAAGGTTCAAAATTGGTCCCACTATCAAATTTATCAAACATGAAAAGATGTTGAACCAGGTTCAATATATTGAACCCAAAAGTTGAACTTGCAAGTTTTGAATCTTCCACAATGGCAACAATCAAGTTCAACCATCCCAATGTGGATGCTCTTCGCCAACAACTACAGCTTTACACACAGTTTTTTTTTTGAATAAATGCGAATATATATATATATATATATAAAAATGAAAGAGAGTTGTCCTGATCACAGGTTGATCGGGTAACCAAAGGAAAGCCTGAAAAAAAAGTCAAGACTAAAAGCGAGATGACCACAAGCCGACCAAATGGCTGAATGGTTGGGGCCTCGTTAAAACCTTTCAAGGTAAAACTCACCCTTGTGGGATACACCTTTACACATAGTAACAAGGGCTTCATCCTAATAAATACATTCTAACAGGTATAGATAATAACTAATGCAGTTTGCTAAGCATCTTAAGAAATCCAATTATACTTCTCAAAAAACACTAATAAGTAATATCCCACATTAATTAATGCTGAGAATTTCAACATGGAACATGAGAATGAAAAGGCGAAAACCTCGTTTAACCACATCATATGTATCCTCTGCAACTACTTTTGCAGCCGCCACCTGAATATCCCACATCCAAACAAATAAATTACCATAAACAAACCAAATAAATAAACTCAACATTAACAATAGATCAGAACCAAAATTACCCCATTAAAATTAAAACACACACAGAGGAAATGGGTTTTTAATCTTACAGCGCCAATCTTCAAGAACCCATCAACGGTGAGGTTGAGAAATGGGTGACCCAAATCCACAATCAAGTGAGGCATATTATAATTATCACTCAAAAACTCTCGTCGAAACCTTTGAAAATTCCTTTTGAGTCCGTCTCGGTTCTTCCTCAATTTGAGTCTATTTGCAGTTTTGGCTGTATTGATGATATTTTATATTTTATTTGGCGTCTTCAATACGTTTTGTTTGCTTTCCATGCTTTGTACGATGAGCTCTGAGCCTCACTTTTGACCACCAAAGCTAAAAAAATCAGAAAAAGAAAAAGAAAACTTAATGTGTGTGTGTGTGCTGCCGACTTGCCCATTTATGTACATAGATGTATATTGTATTTCAAAAAACTTTACTCGTGTATTTTATATTATCCCATATGATATGTGTGTGCCTACCTTTGGCCGGGCGGATGGCACGATTTGATTTCTAGTTTTTCATTTTAGAAATATTAGTAATACCTTTGAAATTTGAATAGTATTAGTTTGTCATAATTTTTTTAAATTGTTTTAGTAATCATAATTGATTGTATAGATACTATAAGAAAATATAATTTTTTTATTTTCTAGTCGTTGGATTCAACAAAACAATAGTAGAGTTATCAAAAAATACACAAATCAAACCATTACAAAAATCAAATCTTAATTTTACCATCAATTTGAATTATATGACTTCGTCGGGGTGGATAAAAAAAAAAAAATTTTGTTATTCATGATTTGAATCCCAATTTTCACATTAGAACCTAGCTCGTTGTCTTCTTCATTTTCTTTCGCTTCTTACCTTTGCAATCTCAACCAACACAAATATTATGCCATATTCCTTTTGAAAATAAATCCAATCTACCAATTAAGGTGAAGTTGGTTGAGTGTTAGATTCCTTTTGATGTATGTTTCTCCAAAATATTCTGGCCTTGTTTGTTTATGTTTCCAATTGCCTCTTTCAGGTTTCCAACTATACATAAAAGTGGAATCATATTTGTTCATAAAATTTCCAATGGAAATCATCATTTTTATTTTCTATTTTTCACATAAAACAACATCTCAAACCTATAATTTCTATTCTCAAACCTATACACTACCCTACATCACTCATCATTACTTATCAATCAATATTCTCATATTTTAACTCAATTATATATGTGGGACCCACCATTATCAACTATATCCGCTTAAAATATTACTATTTTTAAATTATAACTATCTAATGGGACCCACCAACTTAATCTTACAAATATAATATTATATATTTAAATTAAAATATTGGAGTGGACCCCACCACTACCAACTTTTTAATTATTATATACATAAAATAATATTTCAAAACTACTCAAACCAAACACAATCTCATTTCCAACCCTACATAAAATACATTTCAATTCATTCATCCAAACACAATCTCAATTTCCACACGAAAAACCAATAAATTCTCAAAATTCTATTCCCAACTCTTAAACCTGAAATGAACCATAGAAACATAAACAAACAGCCCTCTAATTCTTGGCTTTGGAAAAGTTGGTTGAGTGCTAGATATGTTGTCAAAAAGGCCCGAGATTTAAAGTGACGGATGGCAAGTCCATTAAAATCTGGGAATCCCTCGATCCTTAGGTTTTCAAACTTCATTCCAAATCTTCATACTCATTATTTACTCATTGTTTTCTAACGATGAAGTCGAAATTGTTGCTAGCATTCCTATTAATCGGTGGAGGAAAATGACAAATTGGTTTGACATTTGGAGAAAAATGGTCAAGATCAAAGTGAAATCACCATAAAACTCCGAAAAGAGTGGAGAACAGCTAGAGTGGATGCCCCACAGTCCAACTCTAATTTTCACTCTATCAAGAAAATGTGGCAATTCACTTGGAGAATTAAAGTTAAAATCAAGCTTAGACATTTTAGATAACCTGGCTAGGAGAGGGAGTGGCTTGGAGCTTATTTGTCCTTTGTGTGGTGATAGGGAAAGTCTATTGAGCACCTGTTTTTCAAATGCACAAGAGCTCAAATTTTCTGGAAACTTGCCCATGTTTGGTGGGATGGAATGGACAATGATACTTGGGGATTTCTTTTGGTGGTGGCATAACCTTTGTAACGTTGAAAAAGGGGAACATCAATAATCATAGAGTGCAATTAACTGCCTATATGTTGTGGTGGTTCGGGAAAACAAGAAACTCTTATGTATTTCAAGAAAAAAAAGTGGTGAAGAAAATTGACATGGTAAATAGTGCAATGAATGAATGGCAAGAATTTAGTTACGCAAATGGTGCACTTTGTACAAGCAATGGAGTACAATCTTCAAGCTGTGGACTCCAAAATGATTCTAGGATGGATGAGTTAGAAGTAGGACTTGTGCTTGTTAAGGTCAGTGCTTTTTTTCTTGATCCGGGTCATTGGAGATTGGAGGCGCATGGTGGGAGCTAAGGGTAAGGTGATTAAAACTTGGTCGTAGTCTGGGGACGATCTATCTAATCCAGTGGAGGCTAACCTTGTGGCAATAGAAATGCTCAACTTCTCGCTGATTCAATGGCTCTGAAGGATATCATTGTGGCGGTTGAAGAAGAGATAGTTTTTCATCATTTGGAAGCTCATTTACCTGTTGGAAGAGGATTAGACACAATCTTCTATGATATTTTATTCTTCTGCCACATTTTTTATTGTTGTAATTTCTCTTATTGATGTTAGGAAGTGAACTTTTTGTTTGGTTATGGTCATGTTGGGCGTTTTTGGTTTGAATTGGGTTTTCCAATTCCCTTTTTGGCTAGGATGTAGCCAAGTTGGTACTTGGGTCAGTTGACCCCAAACATTGTATTCGTCTCCTTGTTGAGTTTTTATAATATATCTATCATTTCTGGAAAAAAAATTAAGGTGAAGGTGGAGTTCCAAAAAAAAAACCTCAAAAAGCTTATGTTTTCTTCCCAAAGAACTTAGCTATCAGAGCTAATCGAACTCAATTACCACAAAGCCATAATTTACGAAATGCATGTACTTCATTCTTGTCCGGTGCATTCCATATATTCTTAGCCTCTTTGAATTTGATTTGAGCGCCAGAAGATGTTAGTCGGGACAATCCGGCCAACACTCCTAACAACTTGTTGTGTCACAATAATTAGTAATCCGTCCAACAACTAACATCGATTTGTTAATTTGGGCTCGTAGAATCAAGACAGTGGGCACTACCGATCGTACAAAGCTAATTCTTCTTCTTCCTTTTTTCTTTCCTTTTTTTTAAGTCAAACCTCTACCTCAATTTATTGGGAATTATGTTTAATCAACTAACTAAAATTTGAATTGAAATTGCATATTCCACTTCCTTGTTCAACTCTCTTTCCCATTGATCAGGATAAATGACATGTATATAAGATGATGTCACAATTGTGTAATGCGTATCAATATAAGGAATAGGTTGTGGAGCGAGAGAAAGTGAAATAAAAAATCTCATCCCTTAAATTTATGATTGAATACACTTTGCCTCCCACAATCGAAATGATGTGCCCCATTCATCTCCTAGCTAAAAATGTAAGGGTGCGATTAGATATACTTTCATTTTGAAAAATTTTATTTTGCTAGAGAATAGTGGTAAAAAATATTTTAGAAGAAAAAAGATGAATTTTGAGATTGTGATTGGATGTGAGATGGAAAAGTAATGATGAAAGTTGATTTGATTTAAGAATAGTAAAATAATGATTGGTAGTTAGAAATGTGTGAGTGAATGAATAGTGAAATTTGTAGGAGAATGTGTAATAATGATTAGTTTTTTGAAAAAATGTGTAGATGTGATTGGTGGTAGAAAAAATAAGAAAAAGTGAAAGTGAGAGAATAGTATATTTTCCGAAAATTTTCATAAACAATCATATGTTTGGTGTAAAAAATTCTCTAGCGGAACGAAAATGAATTTTGTTTCTTATCAAATCGCTGCCTAACACTTCGAACTGCATTTAAGAGCATCTCCAATGGTTCACTTTTTTTTTGTGTGTGTGTGAGCTAAATAGTGGAAAATTTAGAGAAACTCGGGGGCATTTGTTTGTTTATGTTTCCATGGTCCATTTCCAGTTTCTGGAGTTGGAAATAGAATTTTGAGAATTTATTGGTTTTCGTGTGAAAATTGGGATTGTGTTTGGATGAATGAATTGAAATGTGTTTTATGTAGGGTTGAAAATGAGATTGTGTTTGGTTTGAGTAGTTTTGAAATATTATTTTATGTATATAATAATTAAAAAGTTGGTAGTGGTGGGGTCCACTTCAATATTTTAATTTAAATATATAATATTATATTTGTAAGATTAAGTTGGTGGGTCCCATTAGATAGTTATAATTTAAAAATAGTAATATTTTAAGTAGATAAAGTTGATAATGGTGGGTCCCACATATATAATTGAGTTAAAATATGAGAATAATGATTGATAAGTAATGATGAGTGATGTAGGGTAGTGCATAGGTTTGAGAATAGAAATTATAGGTTTGAGATGTTGTTTTATGTGAAAAATAGAAAATGAAAATGATGATTTCCATTGGAAATTTTATGAACAAACATGATTCCACTTTTATGTATAGTTGGAAGCTGGAATGATGTCATCTAAACATAAACAAACAAGGCCTCAAGATTCAACTCCAACCGTCAATGCTATATTTCACTCTAAATTGGTCTATTTTTATTCTTTGTTATTTTGAATTAATATATTATCAATTTACTATTTAAGCATGTATATTTATATATTTTTGTATTGATGTCTAATATTTATTTGTATTTAATATAAATAAGTAAAATTGTTCTTATTTTAAGCACTTTTTATAAGTAAATTATTTTTAAATTTGTTATATATGTGAAATTGAACATAATATAATAATTAACAATATAATATAATTTATTAATTTACTATTACTAATAACAAAGGAAGATCGATCCTTAAAAATAAGAAATAATAGAGAAAACGAAAAAAAAAAAACAATTGAAATAAACAAAAATGTCAAAAATTTTGAGAAAAGAAAAAAAAAAATAGCAGCATGAGCAAAGTCTAGAGAAGATTTCTCCACTAAACTAGTGGAATCCAGTGGAATCCACAAATTTACAATCATATTGGAGATGCTCTAATACTTGAAAACCATTATCCTTATGTCATGAATTTCAAATTTATTTTGAGCACTCCAAATTTATCGTATATTTGTTGTTAAGTAGAAAGGATAATTTTGAGACCGTGATATAAAATAGTAATATTATATAATAATTACACAAAACATATTGAGCATATTGATTATTAATCTAAACAAAATTCAACTCTTTTGGGCGTAAATTAATAATGGTTCAAGATATCTTTGATAATCTCTTAAAAAAATACATGTAAGTTTAATATTATTTATTTTTGTCCCAAAAGAGTCGGATATATATTCTTGATGATTAGATATTTTTGTATCTAATATTTATTTATATAGTTGTATACTCAATTAATTATATCAATTGTCCAAATTTAAAACTTACTTATATCAATTAATTTTCATATTATAATTCAAAGTATTTATACAATTGATCAAGCTACACCCCTTCACGTGACCGAACTATTCTTTTAAACTTTTATTTCATTTGCACGTCTATCAATCTATATATATATATATATATCATACATTCTTATATTTTTCACTAAAAAATTATATTCTTGTATAAATTCATATTATAAAATAATAATGAATGCTTCATTAATTAGGGTATATACGGATAACAAGGTTTCTTTGTATTTCTTGCATTATTAATTAAAGTCTAATTAGGTAACTACTACATCCGTACGTAAATTTTGTCTCCTAATCTATTGGAAGTTCGAGTTGAACTATGATTTGCTATTTCCTTTCCTCCTCCGAAATGGATTTCAGTATTATGCAGAGAGTTATATATATACACAAATTAACCCTCATATGACTATCATATTTTAGTATTATGCAGAGATACCTAATATAGTAATATATATCAATAAACCCTAAACCCTAACCATGTTTCGATTTTCAGGAGACTTGGGTATCCTGATATTTGTTTTCGCCGTAACATTGTTGTCTCTCGTGTTACATTTAGCCGAAAAATGGATCATGGCATGCCTAGGCCGGTATAACGGGCGATACTCTGAAAGCGATAACAGAATAGTTTTCGAAAAGTATATTCAAGAAAGCACGAATGATGCGAACGGGGGCGGTGGCGGATGCGTAATCTGCCTGGAGGAATATAAAGACGGCGAAACACGGGCGGGGATGAGTGCGTGCAACCATTGGTATCATGCGGCTTGTATAAAGGCGTGGTTGGGGGAGAATGATACTTGCCCACTTTGTAGATCTCATGTTGTTTAATGGAATACAATGACGGAAATGTAGCGGTGGGGTGAATGATGATGAGGTATAATTGTAGGGATGGAGCCAGGAAATGAAGTTTACAGAGGGTAATATTTGTTTTTTTGGGGGAATACAGAATTAGTCCGACATGTATAGCAGAGTTGTAATATTAGCTAGTCGTGTAACTTTTGAAATTGTGATTTTAGACGTGTAAGTTTTATTTTAATTTTATGCAATTTGGGTCCTGTACGTTTTGGATTTGTGGAATTCTAGTCGTATAAGTTTTAAGTTGGTGTAAAATGTAAGACCAAAATATTCCAGTCCTAAAAATTATATGATTAAATTATTATTTTTTCAAAAGGGAGGAATTGTAACATGACTGAAATTGCAACTTCAAAAATTACATGATTAATATTGCAACATTTCTTTAAATAGAGGACCAGTTTTGTAATTTTCTCTTTGCTTTTTTCCCCTTAAAACTAGTAGATAAAGATGTACTTTTTATATTTTTAGGGAGAAAAGATTTAAAATTTAATAATTTTATATACAAAAGTTATATTAATTATAGGAAAATTCAAAGTTGAGGGCGTACCCCTCATTGGCAATACTTGCCTTGAGTCTTGGCCGTAAAGAGATTGGGGAATAGTGATATATCAATAAAGTGATTTCACCACTTTTACCCTTGAAAATACCACAAAATTGACTTTTGGAGATAAGACCCGTGCACTTTCCATTCAAATATTGAACGATCCGACCCAAACCAAATGAACCCGAAAGTGTTAGAATCATTGATTCCCTCGACATACAAGTTTTGAGATGATGCCACATGGAACGTAATGTCATATATACACAATAAGGTAAACTATAAATAGTCGGATACCTAGCTTTATCCATCTCTCTCTTTCTCTCTCCTCTCTCAATATCTCCAATAATCATCACCGTAACAAATTGAATCTAATCATAATGACCACAAAAAAATAAAAGAAGCAAAACCTATATTAATGGCATCAAACAACATGACTTCTACATAGTGGGCAAGTATCGTTTTCTCTTAGCCATTCCTTGATACAAATAGATGATTGCAAGCGGTGATCGCCGCTCGTGTTTTGCCGTCTCCATATTCCTCCAGGCAGATTACGCAACCGCCGCCGCGCGCGTCGTCTTTTTCGCGATTCCTGGGACATCGAAAACTATTTCCTCGTGGTTCGCAAGTCGCCGCTTCGTTGGGCACAATGAAGGCGTGTCGTGGTCCGAGATTTAATTTATCCAGGAATATCCGATAAATTACACCAACAAGATGATGGCAAAATAAATGACACAGACAGAAAATAAAATGCACACAATGATTTTACGTGGTTCGGCATAACCTGTCTACGTCCACGAGAGTTTCCGTTCTTTACTAATAAAGAATTTCCCGGTACAAGAAAAATACACCCCTTATCAAACCCAAGAATAAAAGACTCATACAACCACTTAATTAGCTATCAAAGAACACTCTCCCCAACCCTTTTGTATTGCCCCAAGAGAAAAAATACCCCGAGTGTTTTCCCGCATTTATCACAATTTGTCTCACACAAATTGATCACCCCAAATGCCTACACTCTATTTTCTCTCTTGATTTCTCCCTTTGTTGGTGTAGTTTTTGCCTTCAACCTTCACCCCTATTTATAGTAAAGAATGAAGAAAGAAAACAAGAAGCAAAACTACATTAAAACACCACACAAGCACGACACCAATATTTTCTTGGACGGTGCCTACCTTGACAATTTGTGGTGGTCGCTAATAATCTCCACCTCCACCACAAAATATCATCACCCGCAAACCACAACATTTGAAATATCATTGGCCTTCAGTTTTCTGCACATGCCGAATCAGTAAGGTCCTAACTCCACCTGATTCAATCGGCCAATGCACATGTGCAGTCCAGTCAACACCACTAGTTGACTGCCGAGAGGGACAACCCCAATCCATCCTCTCGCCCAACAGGATTTCCTACACACCCGTCTGCACCCTGGAAGCTTCCGGCATGCTCCACTTCCAGTAATCCTTAGAGGTCACCAGACGATACAAATTCTGATACTTTTCTCCCACCATTAGGGCCTCTCCGCCACGTATGACTTTCAGAACTCCACCTCCAGTTGAATACTCATAGCCCTTGGAATCCAGTTGGCTCAAGGAAATTAGATTCCTTCGCATCTTTGGGACATAGGCCACACCACCCAAAGTACGATCCGCTCCATCACCCATTTTGATTTTCACCACTCCAAATCCCATGACTCTACAAGTAGAACTATCACCTAAGGACAAAGTTCCGCCTCCGCAATGAAGTGAGTCAAAATAGTCCTGTCTGGAGCACACATGCATAACGCACCCCAAATCTAAAATTCACCCGTCTCGAGAAGAAATATCCATACTTACGGAGACTGTGTAAACATCTCTGTCTCCCGCAGCTATCACTGCATCACCACCGCCACCTTCACCGTCATCATCCTTCTTTCTCCGAGGACAATTCCTTTTTATGTGGCCCTCCTCGTGACAACGATAGCACACAATACCCTTTCCCCTGGTCCTTGAATCTGACCTGTTGGTCACAGATCCACCACCAGATTTTCTCCCGTTCCGATTCATGCCCCGAGCAACCAAAACAGATTCATGTCCCTCCTCCTGGTTTGCCTTCTTTTGTTTTTCGTGGGACAACAATGATGTTTTTATATGTTCCAAGTCCAGTGTGTCTTTCCCGTACAACAACCTCGTCACTAGACTATCATATGAATCTGGGATAGAGGTAATAAGTAAAGGGGCTTTATCTTCTTCCTCAATTTTTACACCAACTTTCCCCAGTTGATCCACCAGTCCATGAAACTAGTTCATGTGATCCATCAGATTGTCACCCTCCAGCATCTTCAATCTATATAACTGTCGCTTCAGAAGCAACTTTGTGGATAAATTTTTCCCGAGATACAAGTTCTCCAATTTTTTCCACAACTCGTGTCGAATCTTTGAATCATCATCCACAACATTATTGATAATGTTGTCCGCAATACAAAGTTGAATTGTGCTGACACAACGTGATTTCAGATCTGTCCATTGTGCGTCTTTCATTTCTGTTGGTTTACCCTCCTCTCCCTTCAATGCCAGTGCTAGGCCCTATTAAACTAGGAGATCATTCACCCTTCGTTGCCAAAGAATGAAATTTCCTTTGTCGTCAAATTGTTGCACCTTGAATGGATTTGCCATTGCCACGGTGTCCATCCAGAAAAATCAAATCTCAATTTTCTACCTTCTCCGGCTTACCAAGTGGCTCTGATACCACTTGTTGGGCACAACGGATGCGTGTTATGGTCCGAGATTTGATTTATCCGGAATATCCGACAAATCACACCAACAAGATGATGGCAAAAATAAATGACACAGACAGAAAATAAAATACACACAATAATTTTACGTGGTCCGGCAAAACCTGCCTACGTCCACGAGAGTTTCCGTTCTTTACTAATAAAGAATTTTCCGGTATAAGAAAAATACACCCCTTGAGTTTTATGGACCAAACCCAAGAATAAAAGACTCGTACAACCACTTTATTAGCTATCAAAGAACACTCTCCCCAACCTCTTTGTATTGCCCCAAGAGAAAAAATATCCCGAGTGTTTTCCCGCACTTATCACAATTTGTCTCACACAAATTGATCACCCAAAATGCATACACTCTATTTTCTCTCTTGATTTCTCTCTTTGTTGGTGTAGTTTTTGCCTTCAACCTTCACCCCTATTTATAGTAAAGAATGGAGAAAGAAAACAAGAAGCAAAACTACATTAAAACACCACACAAGCACGACACCAATATTTTCTTGGACGGTGCCTACCTTGACAATTTGTGGTGGCTGCTTAACAACCTCTGCTCTGATGGATGTGGTCGTGGTCGTGGGTTGGCCGACCTTGAAAAACGGGCGATATATTGAGTATCTCTATATATAATATTTTGTAGCCATTGGATTAAATGGGTCACAAGATAGGTCCCTATTAGAGTGCCAAAGTAAACCATGATGTCGCCGTATTTTGTTATAAATGAGGACATGGTTAGGGTTTCGGGAGTTTTAATGAAGATTAAAAGAAAAAAAAACGATGGATGAGAATATTGATTGGTATATTAGATGTGGTATGTAGTACTTGAAAAATACTCGCGTGTTATACGAGATTTGTGCTAATTTTAATTAGTTTAAGTTTTTTTTTTTTTAATTTTAGTTTGTCAAAATAACGTAAATTTATAATTCTTAATTACATTGTTACAACCATTTTCACAAATTAATTGTATATTGTAATAACTTATATTTATTCTTTTGGCGTTTAAAATTTCACTTGGTTAATTAATAATTAATTAATTTTATTAGTCAAAAATATATTATATATCCAATAAATATATTTTTCATTTTTTTAGAGGTTTACTTATTTAGATTATATACATAGTGTTAGATAAATGTTTTTATCATGATTTTGATGATTTTGTTAAAATGTGTTTTTAAACCAAAACAATGTCCCTAAATGTTGTCTAAATACTTTAGATCGATTTAAAATATTTTTACTATTTTTGGAGTATTTCTTGGAGTTTATTTTCGATAAAAATTTGGACAACACATCTGCTTTCAGTTCGCTCGACCAGCCGTCGCCTACATAGGGCAACCCGCACTGAGTTGAGTTTTGAAACGAGAAAAAGGGACGAGGAAAAATTAAGGAGGCGACCGATCGGCCAAGGGTGGTTGATAGGTAGGGGCGATCGGTCGACCCCGGGCGGCCGTGCACTGGAGCCCTCCGAAGTTGTTGTCTTCTCTGTTTCGATTTTTAATCAACCCCAACCGGTCAAGATCAAGGCGGCCGGCCGCACCACCTCCGACCGGGTCCCCCCTGTGTAAAAATCGCAGAAAACTTATTTCAAACTTATCTCTCAATGCGACGGTCGAACCCCTGTTTTATCAAGAAACTATCTTTTGTATTTTCGGACAACTTTTCCCTAATTTGTGGGATTGATTTCTAAACAATTACTATATTGATGATTTTAAATGGTTTCTTTTGCAAAGAAATCACTCCCCAAGGAGGAGCCTATGTCGGAAATCAAAGCAAGACATCTCCTATAAATAGAGGCTTCATTCAAATAATAAAACACAACATATCACACAAGCAAAAAGAGCAAACAAGCAAACACTTTTATATATCTTGTTGTATTAGCCTTAACACTTTTACTTGCACACATTTGAGGTCTAGGCTTTCAATTCTTGATTACACTTGTACTCATATTGTATCATTCATTATTGAGTTGTAATCTTGATTTATGTCATCATTCAACACAAGACATCCTTGTGAGTATTCTTGTGGTAAGAATACACTTGGATGATCTAGGTTATAGGTGTTTGGAGAGTGTGGTACTCTTCAAAGGTGGTAAAGAAGATTGTGGTGATCTCTTGAAGGTGTTGTAAGAGGGTTGTGGTAATCCTCAAGGTGTTGTATTAATTTTGGTAATTAATAAAATTTCTTTTTATATCTTTGGGGTGGTAGAGCACGTAGTCCCTAGGTGGGGTGAAGCTCTTTAAATCAACGTGTGTTGTTTATTTTCCGCATTTAGCTTTCATCTTTGCTTGATTATTCGAAAAAGAGGGCAAAATCTGAAAAACCGAGATAATCTATTCACCCCCCCTCTAGATTATCGTAGCCACTTGGACTTACATATAGATTGTTTAGATTGTACAAAATTATAAATAAAATATATTTGATTTATGAAAAAATAAATTGTTATAGATAGAATCCCTGATTTTTGTATTATTTGTTATCTTTTAGATTATATATAAACAATATGAAATATATATAATATAGGGTTGCGACATGGATAAATATGAAGTCGCCATGTGGAATTGGGAGAATCAGACGTTGGCACATGTCTTGGAATAATAAGGTGATAACACGTGGAAATTAAAAATGACTTGTATTTGTATTTCATTGATAAATATGTCACCTATTTATAATTTTGATTTGTAGCTAGCCCAAGATAAATTAAACAGTCGTTTTTTTTTAAGCCATTCCCAACAAACCAAGATGTTTTCTAGTTATCTTTTTCAAACACATCTTTTTTAGCCATTTTGGGGTGTAAAATGACATCCATACCCTTCTAGCATGTTTGATTGATATTTGAGTTATTTTTCTCTCTTTCACTTATCTCTATGTCTTCTTACTCTTTTTTTTTCAAACTTTTTTTTAAGAAATCGAACATGTATTTTTCATTTTTAAATATGCAATATGGATGTTGAATTATAGAATCGAAAAGATGATTAATTTGATATATTATACATGCAAAACGGATTTAAAACGAAAAAGTTATGTGAATTCAAAGTTTTTCGGAAAAAAATAATTGGGTATCTTGTAACTCGGGATTCGAGTTGACTGACTAAGTCGAGCAGTTTTTTTTAAAAAAATTGTGGTGAGTGAGTATCGATACCATCGACCAAAAAGTGGGGAAACACTGGACAATCCGTTATCTTGGGATGAACCTTTTAGTTATAATAACAAACTTTATTTTATATATCATATATTGAGTGAGTCGAATTCAAGTCATGTAGTCAGTCACGTGACTCAATTCGAGTTCAAAGATACTCAATTATTATTTTTTTCCTAAAAAACTTTGAATTCACATAACTTTTTTCGTTTTAAATCCGTTTTGCATGTATAATATATCAAATTAATCCTCTTTTCGATATCTATAATTCAACAACCATATTGCATATTTAAAAATGAAAAATACAGGTTCGATTTCTTAAAAAAGTTGAAAAAAGTAAAAAAAAATACATAGAGATAAGTGAAAGAGAGAGAAATAACCAAAATATCAAACAAACATTCTAGAAGGGTATGAATGTCATTTTACACCCCAAAATGGCTAAAAAGATGTGTCTACAAAACATGGCTATTTTTAATCTTTACATTTTCTAAATGGCTATTTTGTACCATTACCACTAAATTAAATATAATCTTATCAAAAGATAAATTAAGTATAATCTTATCAAAAGATAAATAAACAGATTACAAGATATTACAAATTAAATTAAAGATAAGAAAAGAATTCAAGAGAAATAAAGATTGCAAAAGATATTTATTAATTTGTGCGCCTAGCTAGAATCACTCAACTTCTTCTTTATCTTGAGATCTAGATTCAATACCAGCTCGGACATGGATGTTATTTATTTATATAGAATGCAACCTCTCTTGGACTTGGTCGTCCTCCAAATCCTTCTCTTTTTTTGGATTATTCTAGAAGAGTATGAATGTCATTTTACATTCTAGAGGCTGAACCTTTGTTAGAGAACAAAGAAGAAGGAGTCCCCTTGGATAATGATCCAAGAAGCTATGGAGAGGCGATGTTGGATATGACTCGAGAAAAATGACGAGAAGCAATGCGCAGATCGAAATGGACTCCATGTACACCAACAAGGTATGGACCTTGGTGGACCCACTACAGAAATTGTTCCCATTGGTGCAAATGGGTCTACAAGCGGAAGCTTGGAGTAGATGGAGAGGTAGCAACATAAAAAGCATGGTTGGTTGCAAAAGGTTATAATCGAAGCAAAGAGTTGATTATGAGGAAACTTTTTCACCAAGAGCGATGCTTAAATCCATTCGGATCTTCTTTGGCCATATCAACGTATTATGACTATGAGATATGGCAAATGGATGTGAAGACGCTTTTCTTAATGGAAACATTAAAGAAGAGATCTACATGAAGCAAAGCCAGAGGGCTTCATATCCAGTGGGAGCGAGCAAAAGGTTTGCAAACTCCAGGAGATCCATTTATGGACTCAAACAAAGCCGAGGAGTTGGAACATTAGGTTTGATGAAACGATCAAAACGTTTGACTTTCATAAGAACCTGGATGAACCATGTGTCTACAAGAAGGTTAGTGGGAGCACAGATTGCATTTGTTGTGCTCTATGTTGTGACATCCTACTCATTGTGAATGATATTGGATTGTTTAGATTGTACAAAATTATAAATAAAATATCTTTGATTTATGAAAAAATAAATATAAATTGTTATAGATAGAATCCCTGATTTTTGTATTATTTGTTATCTTTTAGATTATATATATAAACAATATGAAATATATATAATATAGGGTTGCGACATGGATAAATATGAAGTCGCCATGTGGAATTGGGATAATCGAGGCGTTGGCACATGTCTTGGAATAATAAGGTGATAACACGTGGAAATTAAAAATGACTTGTATTTGTATTTCATTGATAAATATGTCACCTATTTATAATTTTGATTTGTAGATAGCCCAAGATAAATTAAACAATCGGTTTTTTAGTCATTCCCAACAAACCAAGATGTTTTTAGTCATCTTTTTCAAACACATCTTTTTAGCCATTTTGGGGTGTAAAATGACATTCATACCCTTCTAGCATGTTTGTTTGATATTTGGGTTATTTTCTCTCTTTCACTTATCTCTATGTCTTCTTAATATTTTTTTTTTTTCAAACTATTTTTTTAAGAAATCGAACATGTATTTTTCATTTTTAAATATGCAATATGGATGTTGAATTATAGATATCGAAAAGATGATTAATTTGATATATTATACATGCAAAACGGATTTAAAACGAAAAAGTTATGTGAATTCAAGTTTTTGGAAAAAAAAATAATGCTGGGTATCTTTGATTCGGATTGATTCTGATTACTCAATTTGAGTTTTTTTTTGAAAAATTGGGGTTAGTGAGTATCGATACCATCGACCAAAAAGTGGGAAACTTTGGACAATCCGCTATCTTAGGATGAACCTTTTTGGTCGATGTTTTAAATATCGTCTTAGGTGATCAAACCGACCAAGCCATTTGGTATGCGGTTCAACCGGTCAGACCGGTTCAACCGCCGGTTTTAATAAAAAATATGTATTTGAAATTTTATTATATAAAATATGAATATAATTTATTAATATAGAAGGAAAGTTGTATATGTTTAGTTAAAACGAAAAAATGTATATATTTAGCTCAAAAATGACATAAATATATTAAATATTAAGTTTATAAATTCTATTTTTATAAAAAAGTGAAAAAAATACAAAAACAAAAAAAAAAAGCAAATTCGGTTCAACCAGGTTTAAGCCCGGTATGGCGGTATTGTCCGGTTTGGCGGTATTGATAGTTTAACCGTTAAAAGCGGTTATTAGGACCTTAAAATGCCCCACCACCCAGATATCGATATAACTTAGGTTGAAGCAGAGTAGACAAGATGCGGTATTTTGAACAGTGCTTTTGGTTATAATAACAAACTTTATTTTATATATCATATATTGAGTGACTCGAATTCGAGTCATGTAAAGTCATGATGACTCGAATTCGAGTTCAAAGATACCCAATTATTATTTTTTCCTAAAAACTTTGAATCCACATAATTTTTTCGTTTTAAATGCATTTTTGCATGTATAATATATCAAATTAATCCTCTTTTCGATATCTATAATTCAACACTCATATTGCATATTTAAAAATGAAAAATACAGGTTCGATTTCTTAAAAAATATTGAAAAAAAAAAAGTAAGAAGATACATAGAGATAAGTGAAATAGAGAGAAATAACCAAAATATCAAACAAACATTCTAGAAGGGTATGAATGTCATTTTACACCCCAAAATGGCTAAAAAAGACGTGTCTACAAAACATGACTATTTTTAATCTTTACATTTTCTAAATGGCTATTTTGTACCATTACCACTAAATCAAATATAATCTTATCAAAAGATAACTTAAATATAATCTTATCAAAAGATAACTTAAATATAATCTTATCAAAAGATAAATAAACAGATTACAAGATATTACAAATTAAATTAAAGATAAGAAAAGAATTCAAGAGAAATAAAGATTGCAAAAGATATTTATTAATTTGTGCGCCTAGCTAGAATCACTCAACTTCTTCTTTATCTTGAGATCCGATTCAATACCGGCTCGGACATGGATGTTATTTATTTATATAGAATGCAACCTCTCTTGGACTTGGTCGTCCTCCAAATCCTTCTATTTTTCCCGCATTAGACCATCTCCAACCCAACTCTAAAACCTACACCAAAATACCAAATATCTAAAAACACCCTTCAACCCAACTCTAAACATCACACCAAATTTGGTGTAATGAATAGTGTTACACCAAATTTGGTGTAACACTATTCCTTTACACCAAATTTGGTGTAATACAAATATTCCCTCTTTGCCCTCCAATTTCTTCTACTTCAAACTTTTAATTCCTATTGTATCCTATATTTGATATATAATTCATTTGTAACATGGTTTTAGTTATTTAAATTTTGTATATAATTATTATTTTGGATGAACAATAGTTAATATTTACCAATAAATTATTATAAACTAAACTTAAAATTTTGATAAACTAAAATAATTAATAAACAAAATTATAATTTAATTAAAAAAGTATCAAAGTCTATCATAAAATACAAAACACTAACATTATAATTAAACTTGAAATTTAAAAAACAAAATACCAAGCAAACTAAATTCCTAATAGTAGATAATTTATGAGTAGATGATAGTGCAATTTAGTATTTTTATTTATTGTGATATTAGTTGTAATATTAATTTTGCAATATAATTAACTAATGTAATATTAGTTAAATATAAATTTTTATTTAGTTACATTAATAATAATAAAATATAAGCAAAAGAAATAATTGCATAAACAAATAAATTTGCTATTCCAAAATGAAAAAACAATATATTAAAATATTCATTTGGTGTAGTGGGTTGGAGATGAGTTTTGCAAAATTACACCAAAACACCAAATTTGGTGTGATTTTCACACCAAATTTGATGTTAAGGGTTGGAGATGCCCTTATATAAAAGAATTAAATTTAGTCTCTTTGCGATATACACGAATTATATATGTCCAGAAAATTATGGTCCTCATAAATTATCTTCCAATATTCCACTTATAAAAGTAAAATACTTAATATAGAGATCTTATCTTCCAATATATTTTGATTTACTTTTTGCCTAAAATAGTCTATTCTTTTTATTTACTTAGATAGATACAAAATATTTAGTCAACAGCCAAATGGCCAAAAATCCCAAACGTTCAGATGCCACATCAGCAATTGTTAGCCAAATTAGATTTGCGCAACCAAATTTGGACCAAATGTGAACACATTGAAAATATTTTGGACTAAGATCAAATTTTGACAATATGACGGACTAAATATAAAAACAGGCAAATTTAGTGTACTAATTTGTCTATTTTCCAATTAGAAAATAGCCACATCTAGAAATTAAGGACTGAATTTGCCAACCCTTAAAAGTTATAGGTATAATATTGCCAAACCTAAAAAGTTATAGAACTAAAATTGATATTTTGACTAAGAGCAAAATCGTCCAACCAAAATTACCACATCGGAAATAGGAAGTTATAGGACAATAATTGTCAACCACTAAGAGTTAAGGATGAAATCACTATTAAGTCTATGGGTGGCGATCCTGGACACGATATGATAACACGATACCAACCCGACCTAAAGTTATTGAGGGAAACTCGAACACAAACACGAGAAACACGAACACGAATACAGACACAACTAATATGAATTTGCCACTTGTTGAAATTGGTTTATGATAAATTGAGTTTTGACCTGATTTTGACCAATTAATTAAGTGGGTTTATTTACTTAGTGTATGAAATAAATGATAAAGCCACTTAAAAGACATTTTATTTGGAAAATGTGAAATGGTGGAAATGTGAAAAGACACATCCCACATAGGAAACAAGGAGCAAAATTAGCTACCTTATATAGAACTTCACCAATAGTAATGAGTAATCAAGTGGAGCTTCGGACCAAGTCAATTTTGATTAGCTTTTGGCTAGCTCAAAGAACACTTTAAGTAGGGGCCGGGAACGCTTCGACGTCTTAACTTGGTTGCATTTGGTGCTTTAGAGGAGTACTTTGTACTTCGCATCGTTGCGATATGCTTTGAGGAGCCTTGAAGTTTTTAAAAATCGAACTAGGATTCGGTCCAGTGGCTCGGTGATGTGGCAGGGCAGCTCATGTGGCAGTGGCTTGGCAGAGTCGTCCGGATGGCGGCACGCGCGTGATGCTGATCGGAAAAATTCGAAATTTACATACATTCTGCATAAGTCAACATAGAGTTCATAAATACTAAAAGTTCGAAGTTATTGCGATTTGTAGTGCAACTATCGCGAATTTGTTGTCGTTATATTTTTGGAGATGATTGTCATTTTCCGTACGTATCGTGAGCGGGGCAATCTCATCTTAAAGAGAAAGAGTCTAACCTTGACTTGACATTTCGTTTTCATACTAATACTATTTCTGTAGCCATTTCGATATACACCCACCCATTTTTTCCAACAACACTATGTTACCGTTTGTCTTAAAACATAGTTATCTTATATCTTACTTAATTTGATGTATTTTAAACAAAAGGATATTGACCTAAAGTTGAAAATGAATATGACCCGATGCCCAGAATTATCACCCTTTATTAAGCATGTTTATCTTTTTATTTATAGAAAGAGAAAAAAGAAAACAATTAACTTTTAAAGTAATCCAAAATAAATCCCAAATACCAACATAGCTTAAGAGTTGGGACTTTAAAATATCGGGGCCAATGTGCGAATACACAAAAGATCCGAGAGACAATAAAAAGAAGTGTTATAGCTATAACAAAAGGCTTATTTGTAGTCCAGAAGCTTCCCCTTCTTTGTTTCGCCGCCTATATAAACACTAAGAATATTATCATTTCTGATTTTTCCCCTTTAACGTAGAAAACCCCAAACCCTAGCACATCTACTCTCTCAGATCTGTAAAATTCAAAACCTTTAATGGGTTCTAGGCGGTCAGATTTCGGTGATGGCGCTAGCCCTGGGTTCGTCTCTCTCTCTATCTCTTTCTATCTATTCACGTATTGTCTGTATTTATGTGTGTATAGTTGAGGATTAGCTGATAGGTCTTGATGTTTTAATTAAACAGGAAGATTTTCATCGGGGTCTCGCGAAAGACACTACTTTAGGTTTGGGTTTTCTTTCAATTCGTTTTTTTTTAGTTGTATATAGAAACATCTATTAATATCCTGTAATTTCTCTATTTTGTTTTCTTGAACGGAATTTTTTGCAGATACTTTTGTGAAGTACTTTGGCAAGTATGGAGAGATAACGGACTCGGTAATCATGAAGGATAGGCACACTGGTCGGCCTCGGGGTTTCGGTTTCATAACATATGCTGACCCTTCTGTTGTTGACACTGTTATCGCTGAAACACATATCATTAATGGAAAACAAGTGAGCTTTTTTTTCCATAAATTGTTGACTATCTATTGTAGTTTTGTTTTTATATATGTAGTGGAAATGTTTTTAAGCTATAGTTGAATGGCATCTCTTTTTTATTTTTACAAAATAAAATTAGATGGTGTGCTTTTGTAACGTCGTAGGTGATCAGATATTGGGATATGTTTAGATTTACTGTTTTGGTTTGGGAATGATTGAATGATGTCCAGTTACTACGTCCGTTACAGGATCTTAATCTCCCCTTGTTGTGTTATGTATGGATAAGAGGTGGTTCTTGTAGGATTACTAGGTTTCTTGCTAGTTCTTTTATATGTCAACTAAACTTTGAATGGCTCATTATTGCTAAGATGATAGGCCTAGTTTAAACAAATTTGCTTGCATATTGAGCTGTACGTGTCTGGACATAAATATCAACATGCGTTAATGAGCCTGTGTGCGACATATGGAGAATTTACTGTTGTCATCCAATTTCAGTACATTAGTATACCTGGTGTGATTGAAGGCACAATAGTAGGACCTGCATGTGTGACTTTTAGTGATCCCTTACTGTGGTTGCTGATATCAGATGGAACATTTATCTCTCTTCAAAATGTGCTTGGTTTGTTGAAACTTGAAGTCTCTGAACAATGCCTTTCCTAATTCCATTTGTTTTCAAGTGTTGACTTTTACTGAACTTACCCTAAGTTTATATGTTGGCCAGGTTGAGATTAAAAGAACTATTCCAAAAGGGTCTGGTGATTCCAAGGATTTCAAAACAAAAAAGGTTTTTGTTGGTGGGATCCCCACTTCTGTTACCGAAGGTGCACATGTTTGTTTTTAAATTTACTATGTTTTGTTTGCTCTTCTTTGATGCTAACCCTCTTTACTCTCTGAATTTACCGGCTGCTTTAAATGGTTGTGTATAGATGAGTTCAAGGGTTTCTTTTCAAAGTATGGGAAGGTGGTTGAGCATGAGATTATTCGAGATCATGTGACCAAGAGGTCTCGTGGCTTTGGATTTATTGTGTTCGACGAACAAGTCGTTGATAATCTCTATCTGATGGAAATATGATTGATATGTCTGGTACCCAGGTGAGTTTCTTATGATATTGGTTGTGCTCGATCAAGCCGTGCTACTCGTGAATAGCCCTATGGCATAATCCTTTCTAGTGCTTTAGTTATGACTTGTGATATTCTAAAGCTATTTTTTGCTGGCACCATTATATTATTTAGTGATTTTTCCAACCTTTTGGTAAAATACTAATCCTATGATGGAATCAGGATGTAGGCTTCCTATCATAGCTTGAAATTTTTAGTATTAGTTGTCAAACTATTTGCAGGTGGGAGTTCTAGGTTAACTTGCTTCTTTGTTGTAGGTTGAGATCAAGAAGGCTGAACCAAAGAAACCCTCAAACCAAACACCTGGTCCTGCATATGGTAGTGAATCTAGGGGACGTGGCTATGGTGATAGTTACGGTGGTTTCAGCGGCTCCTATAGCGGTTTCGGAAGTGGCGGTTTCGGCCCTGCTTCTTATAGGTCAATGGGATCAGGTCTTGGTGGTAGGTTTGGTGACTATGGAGGATATGGCAATGGAAGTGAATTTGGTGGTCGGTATGGGGATTACGGTAGTAGTGAATTTGGTTATCGAGGAGATGGTCCACTTGGCTACTCTAGTCGATTTGGTTCTTATGGTGGAGGCTTTGGTGGGGGATACGGCGGTGGGCTAGGTGCCTATGGCCGTGGTGGTGGTGGTGGTGGTGGTGGTGGTGGTTATGGGAGTTATGGTGGGGCCGGGTCAGGTGCTGGTTATGAGTCTGGCCCTGGTGCTGGTTATGGTGGAGCAGGAGGGGTGTGTATGGAGGTAGGGCAGGCTATAGTGGCAGTAGTCGATACCATCCTTATGCCAGGTAGATGTCCATAAGCATCTTGTAGGAGTTCTCTCATGTCTCTTGGTTATTGCTTCTCGTGGCTCAAAGTTGACTAGATTTTCCAAGTACTAGCAAGGAGATGATCTCTAGAAGGTCCGAAGAACCCTAGATCTTTGTGTTTTTTTTAAGCTCTATGCTAAGTTTGTTTCAACCAGATCAACTAGAGAACCTTATTGAGATGTTGTCTATTTTAAGCTAGACATCTTATCCTGTATGAAATGTATTTTGGTTTTATGTTTTAGTTTAGAATGGCCTTTCGCGTTTTAAGATTTTTCCTGCTAGACTTTATTGTTTATCTAGAATTCAGCATATGTTCTATAGCAATTTGTGAGACCATGCCTAAAGTGGCTTTGTGCCTATTAGTTGGTTTTTAATTTGTGCTCATGACCAGGATTTTTAACTCAGCTAGAAAATCTAGTCAGATGTTCTGTTCGGACTTTTGGACAAATAGTCTTTTTTTATGGTTACATATAAGTTAGGGATATCACGATAGGGAGTAAATGGGCTTTGCGCCTATTAGTTGGTTTTTAATTTAATTTGTGCTCATGCCCAGGATTTTTAGCTTGCAGCTAGAAGCTCTAGTCAGATGTTCTGTTCAGACTTTTGTACAAATAGTCTTTGTTTTTTTGAAAAAGAATACATTTAAACTATAGGAAAATCCCCATGGGGAGCTTTAAAATTTATGTTTACGAGAAAATTAGAGAAACACGATTAAGATGGTTTGGACATGTTTATAGGAGACCTTTAGATGCACCTGTGCGACGTTTAGAAGGTAGAGAATCACTCACACAAATCAAAAGAGGAAGAGGTAGGCCTAAAAAGACTTGGAAAGAAGCTATTAAACATGACATGTTATACTTAGAAATAAACGAAAATATGGCTTATGACCGTAAACGATGGCGCGATATGATCCGTATAGCCGACCCCACGTAGTGGGATTAAGGCTTAGTTTGTTGTTGTTGTTGTATGTTAAAAGGGTAGAACTCGCGGCAAGTTAGTCTAATAGATTCTGTGATTTATTTACGTGCTAAGATACGTTCAGGAGGCCATTTCAGATACAGGTGTTCTGAATGTCTGATGACTTGTGCAGTCA
This sequence comes from Rehmannia glutinosa, assembly GCA_016081115.2. Lineage (NCBI taxonomy): Eukaryota > Viridiplantae > Streptophyta > Magnoliopsida > Lamiales > Orobanchaceae > Rehmannia > Rehmannia glutinosa. Next base: position 672,917 of record JABTTQ020000018.1, read on the forward strand.
TTCTGCACTGCTAATCTGCTATTGCACTTCTATTGCTCGAATATTTGACTTTGTTGTCACACTGCTGGAGATAAGAATCTCTAGGTATCTCTTTTAATTATGCTGATGTAAAACATTCTCTTCTCCAATTGTTACATACTCCATTGTAAAAATTTTGAATTTGTGATTGCTACGGATGTTGGTTAAGATTATCTATTGCTATCTTTTCGTAGCATAATCCATGAGTATAAATGCGTGGGTAAACTTGTTTGCATAGTTGATTCGTTTGTTGACCACTATTGGATGGTTGCTGGAAATAAATAATCTCAAGTCCATGTGTCTCTCACAAGCTTCTATAACTGGTAACTGTGGTAAACGCCTGGGATGTACTTTTGCTGTTTATGGCTTTTATCGAGTTTCTTCAAACTAATGCGAATCAGTTTGGCCGGTTAACTTAATAGAATATTAAAACTGAGCTATGATGCAATTGTAGTTAGTATGTGTTGTGTATTGTATATGATTTGACCTGGGGATAAATTTCTTCCGAACCACGTTTTATAGTACTACAACCTAAACACGTGATGGTTTTTATTCTTGATGCTGTTGGAAATAAAATCCTCATTACGTTTGTTTTCTGATTATATTGTGTATGTATGAGTTGCATTGCTTGCTTTGTGGCTACTGTATGTGTTTTGATCTGGTATTCTATACGTGCTAAGCCTCTAGATTTGCTTTTTATTTTGTATAATTTTAAGTTTACAACTCGGTAAATTCACTATAAGGCAAAATGCTAAAAGATTTAGTTATAGCTTGTTTTGAATATTCGTTTGTCTTTGCGGACCGGAGAAAGTACACAAACATGGGAGGCCAACATAATAAGAGCGATCTCCTAAAGTTTTGAGTGAGACATATCTGACTAAATTTTAACAGGGTAGACAAGGAGACAATACTTAAAAACTGAATTTTAACATTTGTATATGCCATAAAGCTTATATACTGAAAGATGGAATTTCCCAAAGCGGATTATTTTTTTCTTTCTCAATTCAAGTTTCTTATTTCTGGTAGGTCATATTTTTCAATATCAGCCCTGCACGAAACTAATGATGGACAATAGAGTGACAAGAATTATTGATGCAATCGTGTAGTGTAATGACCCTCTTTCTTTTATGCTACAGCCAACGTAGGTTAAAATTATTTTGTAGATTTCATAGAAAAGATAACTTTTTTATGCATTCTGTTCTTTAACAGAACATAATAATAAAAAAAAAACACGCTAGGGATTAGCACGTATCAAGAAATGAAGCTCAACAATTCGGAATTTCACATTTTAATAATAATTTGATGTTTTATGTAAATGCATGATCAACAAATGAAGCTCGACGGAATCTTACATTTTAATAACTTGATGTTTTGTTTTATGCAACATATGCCTAAAATAGTCAAATGTACAGAATACTTTCTCAGATAAGCATTGGTTGTCATATTAGGATGTGAATTTGTCCCCTCTCAACCAATATTATAGGTAAGATCCAAGAAGACGCGTTGAATGAGGAACAACGGCTCCATACTTTAACCAAATGAATTTAATTTGGTGTCCTCTAATGAGAAACTGAGGAACAACGTTCATCAAGTAATAATCTTACACTCTTATATTTGATCGTTACTAAACATTTTTTTCCGAAACGATAGAACTTTTATATATTAACAAAATAAAACTTACACTGTCAACTTGTGAAAATGACCACCTTCAACATACATACATTGATACATGTCAAGGGAGAACTCCGTACGAGAGGTAAAACCACCGTAAATCGAGGGAGCAAAACAAGAAACAACTAAAAAAAAAAACACAAAGCAAAAGAAAACTAAACTACCTCTCGAAAGGAGGACTAAGGCACTCCTCAAGGGAGACTACCCAACTCGAACAAATTCGGGCACGAGCTACTTCACGCACTGCAAGACAGAAATAACTGACCGCCTACGAGTTTCGCAAATCAACCGGTAAAAATAAAGACTCAAAAAAAAAAAGAAAAATCGAAAAAAAAGAAATGAAAAATGCCTCTCCCTCACCCGATCTTCAACCGCAACCCATCACCTACCCGACTCCAACTCTCCTCTTTGTAGCTCCGATCTCCGACTTGCCTCCACTCTCGATCGGAGAATCCGATCACCTCCGGATAACACAAAAGATATGCCTTTATTGGCCTCCATGTGAAACATGGTTGGGGAGGAGGAGGAGGAGGAGAAGGGGAGGAAGGGGGACAACTTTTGGGAGGGAGGGGAGGGATTTAAAGTTTTAGGGTTTTGGTTTTTTTTTAGAGAGTGGGATTTAAAGACTGAGTTGGATTTTCGTTTCTTACTAAACATTCATTTGAAAATTTAATTTTATGCCTAATAGTATAGTTGGAGGTTACATTCAGGCCCCCGATGAGGCAAAGCTCAGCAAGCTGCCGCTTAGGGCCCTAAAATATTTAGGGCCCCACCCCCATCCCACCTCCCAAAAAAAAAAAAAAAAAAAAAAAAAAAAAAAAGACCCCAACATCAAGAATCAAGCCCTTAGGCCTCAATGTCCACCTGTCCAGTAACTCAACTTCTTTTTGAATATTCCCCAACTTCCAAGTTTTAAATCAGCACAGGATTAACATTTAATTTTATTTATCATTGAATTCATTTTATAAAAGGAAAATGGTAGGTCCATTTCATGAATGAAGTAAAATCTAATAATACCAAATCTCAATCTCATTAAATCTTCTGTTTAGAATACATGATAAATGAGTTGAAATTAATTAAGTTATATAAATTGCTTCTTAAAGCTATGGTTTCTTGAAATTTGATTTGTGGATGCCAAAGGGAGTAAAAAGGGGTTGGGGGTTTCTGTCTTATTTTTAAACTACATTTAAATAATATAATATACTTTGGTTTGTTGAAATATTATTGTATTATCGGCATATTAGTATTAGTTTGTTAGTTGATACACTATTGTTGTCATACATGCATATTATTATTTTTAATTAGTTGTGTCGTTCTATTAAAGTAATTATTCAACTTTTGATTTGGAATACTATTTTAAGATATAAAAATTTAGTTACTATAAGGGCCCGTATTAGAATTTCGTCTAGGGCCCCACAAAGACTGAGTCCAACCCTGGTTACATTTAGTTAAGTTAATATTATAGTACATAATTTAATCATCTTATTTCAGTATAATCAACCACATAAGCTAGGGTTTTAATACCTAGTATGGTGAGAGGATTTTGAGCGTAATAACTAGTGTTGTAAAAATCAGGCAGGCCGACTAGGCGCTAGGCGCCATTTGGGCGATCGGATTTTGCTAAAATCGGGCGAGAAAATTATTTTGGCGAGAAATGCCTAGACAACACAAAATCGGGACTAGGCGGTTACCTAAGTGGCTAAAAATCGGGCCTAGGGGCACGGCTAAAGCGGAAAAAATCGGTAAAAAATCAGCAAATAAAAAAAAAAAATAGGCTTGTTTCTAGGTGGCCTAGTCGCCGAGGCGGTAGGCGCTTGGTTGCCGCCCGACTACCACCTTGCGATTTCAAAGCAATAATGGTAGTAACTAAAATGCCTTACAAAGTCAAATGAATCTTGCTATGTCATTTCTATGCACGTAGCACATAAAGTAGTACACATACAATGTATGAATTATATTGACGCACGAGTAATTTGAGGTTGAAGTATTACATAATAGGTCGCACGTAGTAATCTCTAAGTTAGGGAATTGGTTTGCATCATGAGCATATAATTAGAAGAGTCAAAACGTTGTCCTATCGAAGTCCCTCCAATGATTAAATAAATAATAATAGGGAATAGTTAAAAGTACATCGAATTTGAGTAATTAAGTTCATATTAACTCACATATGAGAGGAGATCACTATTTATATTTGGGAGTTTGGGCTTTGTGGGCAACAATTCAACGATAATTATATTTTGTCCAATAATTAAAAATTACATACAATAATTAAATAATTAAAAGATAAAGTTGAGAAAAATTGCTAAAGTATGGCGTGCATTTTCAAAATGAGGTTGAATGCTTTCAAAACAAGGTTGAAAATTATCGCGTATAAGCTTCAAATTATTGTTTGATAATCACAGCAGAGATTAGCATTTTATTATTATAATAAAAAATTGTTAAAAAAGACATTCTTTTTTTTTTTTTTAAAGAAAAAAGACATTCTTTTAATGCTAATCATCGATCAAAAGGAGATTAACATTTGTGATTTCATCAGGTATGACGCGAGCCATGACAAGCTACTACATAAGCTCATAGTATTTTGTTCATTTTCTCAAAATGTTCACTTGAATTAATGTATAGTGTCAGTTAAAAGGAAAAATGATGAGCAGATAAATTTAGACAATTTCGTTTATTTTCTTAATGTTTCTTGTTGAACCATGAATTGAAAACTTAATATAATAGAAAAAAAAAATTGAACAAATAACTAGGATTAAAGATAAGAAAAATGGTGTAATTAAAAATTGCTCGACTATAGATCAAAATATTTATGAAAGAGAGAATTTCATAAAGGGCCCGGATTTAAGTAAATTCATTCTTTGTAAAGCCGAAAATAATGTATTTCCTTAATTTAGGTCTCATTATGAAATTCTCCTTTATGAAATAGCCATGGACGTATTTAAAGGGGCCTCCTTCCCTTGCGTACCCAAATTTCTTTTATCCCGTTTTTTTTTTCTATGGGAAAAAATTAACTTTTTTAAGGGAAAAAATAGTTGGGTTAGGAGAAAAAAATTGGGCTAGGAGTAGTCAAGCTGGTTGGCTACGCCCAGGGAAATAACACATTTCTTTTCGAATGGCATTCACAAGTTAGCACTTAATCAAAACAAGTAAAGCACGGGGTTGGAGAGTCTCCCTTGGTTGGAGTGATAAATTTTCTCTCTCTAAAAGAGAGAACCCTAGTTTTATTTTCTTTTGCTTCTTGTTCTTGTCCGCCGCTTTCGCTGTTCCTGCTTGTCTCTTTTGATTCCATCTACCCACTTATATATTCTTAGATGCTTGGAATCTCCATGAAACTTGACACTTGGACTTAGTGTGTGGTAACATGTGTCTGGTTTTTATATCTCAGTGTGCTTTTGTGTCCTTTTATTATATCCATTATGTAGTTGACTCCTGGTAGTGGTAATCTTTTGACCATGCATTTATTCTGTGTTTTTTCTTCCACCTAATACCTTGTCCTCCATTTACTGTTTTTTCTCTCTTTTTTTTTCGGTCCCCACTTGCTTGTTTTTGTCTTTTGTTTTTTGTTGTTGATTTTATCCTACAGGTGGCTAGATCCAGATTCATTGGCGTTTGATCGGAGGGCTGGGATCCCTTGGACTTAGTATGGATAAAGATCTAACGGATAGGTTGAAGTCTTTCTCTTTATCAGTGGAAGAGACGGAAGAAATATCTTTGGACTTGTCAGATGTAGAAAAATGCAAGGCAGAGTGTGAAAGAAGTCTGATAGGAAAAGTCTTTGGGGTGAAGAAGGTCAACTTCTTAGGATTAAAAGCGACAGTGTTAAGCATCTGGCAGACTAAGGAAGCGTTTTCTGTGCGTGAAATTGGATCCAATATTTTCCAATTTGTGTTCTCTTCTCAAGAGGATAAGAATAGGGTCCGTAATGGAAAAACATGGAGTTTTGATAACCAATACTTCTTTGTTAAGGGATTGGACTAAGGATATCTTAGAAAAACGGAACTTATCAACTCGGTGGAACTATGGGTTCAAGTTTGGAACTTAGGTTCAATGGCTAAGTGTTGAAACAGGAGACGGGAAAATAGGCGGGAAATTTGATAAAACGTCAGATGTTATTATCCCTGAATCAGGGAGTGTGAAGGGGAGGTATATTAAAATTCAAGTGGAAATTAACCTTGAAAAACCACTTCTACGAGGGACTAGAATAACTTTGGGTTCGGAGTCGTGTTGGGTGGACTTTCGGTATGAAAATCTCGGGGATTTTGCTTTTATTGTGGGATCATCGGACACCCGGAGAGAGCATGCCAAAAACGTAAGGAGGAGCTACAAAACAACGATCTTCGTGAAGGGGCAGTTTGGTGAATGGCTTAGAGGGCTTGATTTTGGAGCGGGGAGAGAATGTATCCCAAACGAGATCTCAATCCTCCAAGAAAGTAAGAACACTAACAGGGGTCTAGTGCGGAGGATGAAAGGACCGGGAATGCAAACATGCGGGAGACAAATAGTGCGGGTCTCAAGGAGGGCAAGGGTAAGGAAAATGTTGTACGTGATAGGATGGTTCTCCCAAAGTCTGCGTCATCCCCAGTTGACAAAGAAATTGAAGGGGCTATGGATGTCCGTGGCGGGGTAGTGAAAATGGTTCTACAGAGTGTACGCGCTTTTATGGACCTCCAAGAGCAAGTAAACCAAGTCTGGGGAAAAGACTCTTTGGTAAATGGGAAAAATATAGCAAGAGGCCTAAAGATGTTAATAAAGAAATCAGCCCGATGGATATTAATCATAAGATTGACCTTTCGCTTGTGGTCAAAAAGAGGATTTTGCCTTGTAGATGAGCCGGAGATGTATGAGATCAAGAATAATAAGAGGGTGAAAAATTCTTACCCCTGGATGCGGAAATCATGTTGAATGATAAGGTGGAGATGGCTTGACCTTGAATGGGCCCAAAGTCTTAAATGAAAGCTTGTCTGGAATTGTAGAGGATTGGGAGGGCCCTCTACAATTCTACGATTTAAGGAGTCCTTTAAACTCCATCTCCCGATTTAGTGTTTTTGTGTGAGACTAAGAAGAAAAGAGCATTTATTCGACTGTGCAGTAGAAAAATGAAACTTGACGAGATGGTTCTGTGTGGATCCCCTGTGGTAAGAGTGGTGGTCTTTTTGTGTGTTGGTCTCTAGGATTAGTGTCTTTGAAGATTGAATCTTCACATTTCGTATAGAAATGCAATGTTGTCAGTAGGGTCCGATGAAACTTTCAGGTCGTACTAGTTTATGCTAGTACGAATAGATGTATTAGAAGGGATGAATGGAAGTACCTCGTGTCGGCCAAAGCTAAGTGGGGTAATCTATGGTTTATGGGGGGAGATTTTAATGATTTAGTTGGGAGTGAGGAAAAAAAAGGGGGAAGGGTGCGAAGTGAATCAAGTTTCCAAGATTTCAGAAAATTCATTGCGGAATTAGAAATGGGGGAAATTAAATTTCAGGGCTATGAATTTACTTGGGCTAATAATAGAGAGTGGGAGGGTTTTGTTGAGGAAAGGCTTGATAGAGTGTTCGGCTCCCCGAAGTGGATGATCAAATTCCCGGAAGCTTGTGTCAATCATATTGATAAGCAAGCTTCGGACCATGTTTTGTTGCACCTGGATACATCTCCTACAAGAGTTCGAAAAAAGCAGAGATTTTTCTTCGATAAGCGTTGGACCCTCTGGAAGGGAGTTGATGATGTGGTTAACAGCGCCTGGGGTGAGGATGTTAAGGGTACTCCCTTGTTTCAAGTCCAAAAGAAAATTAATAAGTGTAGACTTGCTCTAATTAATTGGAGCAAAAATCAGAGAACTAACTCAGCAAAAACGATTGAGGGATGTAAAGCAAGGTTGTCCGAGATGAAACAGAATGGTGGCCCGACCAATTGGAAAGAGTGGTCTAAACTCCGTGATGTTCTTGATAAAGCATATAAAGATGAGGAATCTTATTGGAGCCAAAAGGCTAGGATTAATTGGCTCAAAGAAGGTGATAGGAACTCGAAATTTTTCCACGCTAGTACAATCCAAAGAAGAAAAACCAATCTGTATTGAGAGACTTATCCGAAATGATGGTTCAACTTGTGAAAATCTGGAAGAGATCCAGTCCGAGATTAGTGGGTCTTATCATCAGTTGTTTCAGTCTTCTTGCCCTATTGAGGATCGAGTTCATATTGGAAGGGATCCTTGCTCTAAGTCGGCCTCAATGAATCTGGAAATTACTAGACACGTGGAGGATGCGGAAATCAAGCGAGCCCTCTTTGAATTCAGTCCGAATAAAGCCCCAGGCTTGGATGGTATGAGCCCACTATTCTTTCAATTTTTCCGCCTTGTATCTACGATAAATTGTCTTTGTCTTTGTGAGGAATTTCTTTCAATGTAGTAGGATGCTTAAAAGTGTCAATCACACGCTCATCACATTGATCCCTAAAGTCAAAAATCCCACTACCATTGCTCATTATAGACCTATTAGCTTGTGTGGTGTTGTGTATAAAGTGATTTCAAAAATCATTGCTAATAGATTGAAACCCCTCCTTCATCATTGCATTAGTGCCAATCAATCCGCGTTTATCCCTGGTAGGCAAATCATTGATAATGTTGTTTTAACTCATGAATGCATTCATTTTCTTAATGGATATAGAAAAGGAAAAAAAGCATACATGGCTATTAAACTGGACATGTCTAAAGCCTATGATCTGGTTGAGTGGAGATTCCTTGCTTCTACATTATGTGTAAGATGGGCTTTAATTGGAAATTTGTGAATTGGGTCTTTGTTTGTATTAGTTCTTCTTCCTTCTCTTTTAATGTGAATGGTCAGGTTACTGGTTATATCACCCCGTCTAGAGGTATTCGGCAAGGGGACCCTCTTTCACCTTATTTGTTCATCATTCTCTCTGAGGTCTTTTCTAATCTTATTTTGCAACATCAAAATCAAGCTTTGTTTAAAGGCCTGAAAATTGGTAAAAACTGTCCTACTCTTTCTCACCTTTTCTTCGCGGATGATTCTATTATTTTTTGTGAGGCATCACCCTTCCAGGCTCTTTGTTTGAAAACTATTATCGACGGGTTACGTGGTGCTTGGCAACAGTCAACTTTGAGAAATCATCCGTTTTCTTTAGTAAGAATGCTCTTGCGGTGCTTAAAAGTGAAATATGCACTTTGCTTAATGGGCTCATTGATCATCAAAATTCCAGATATCTGGGATTACCCATGATTATTGGTAAGTCTAAAAAGGAAGTCTTCAATTATGTGGTTGAGAGTGTAAAAAAAAGAGTGAGGTGTTGGAGCAATTCATTTCTCGTCATTTCTTTGGTAAAGAGGTGCTCCTCAAGGCCGTTATTAATGCCATGCCAATTTACGTGATGTCGTGTTTCAAACTTCCTATTCAAATTTGTAAAGAGATCTGTCAAGTGGCTTCTTTATTCTGGTGGGGATCTTCTGTTCAGGGGGGTAGGAAAATTTCTTGGGCCTCTTGGGGGAAAATGACTATTCCTAAAAATCTGGGGGCTTGGGTTTTCAAGATCTTTCTTTGTTTAATGATGCCCTTATTTCCAAACAGCTTTGGAGACTTCTTACTCAACCAAATCTACTTATGAGTAAGGTCCTTAAAGCAAAATATTTTTAAATGGGGTCTTTTAGCTAGTGAGCCTAAAAATGGAGATTCTTGGTTGTGGAAAAGTTAGATTAAGTCGAAATATGCTCTTGATTAGGTCTTAGAATTCGGATGGGGGATGGAAAATCAATTAGAGTGTGGGACTCTCCTCGCTTCCTAAACCTCTTTCATTTAAACCAACTAGAAGTGATTTTGAGGGTCGTGACTTTATTGGTCCGGGAATTTTTAACGAGGGTGGAAGTGAGTGGAATAGGGACTTGGTTCTTCAACATTTTTGTTTGCGGGATCTTTGAAATTATTTTGAAGATTCCTATTGCCCATGCGGTACAAAAGATAGATATTTCGGCATTGGGACAAGAAAGGAAAGTTTTCGAGTTCAATCGAAACTTACAAACAACTTTTGAAAGATAGGAAAATCAAACTGGACTCCCGAGTCTAGTGATGGGGGGGGAGTTTTGGGCAAGATGTGGAACAAGTGTTGGGACTTGAATATTAAGTGCAAATTGAAACATTTCTTGTGGAGGTGTATTCACAACATCATCCATCCCACAGGAACTATCTTTGGCTAAGAAGGGGGTGAAGATTGATCCTATTTGCAAGGTTTGTGGTGAATTTGTTGAAAGTCTTGATCATTTACTATTCCATTGTGTTAGGGCTCAAACGTGTGGAAAGTGGCCCCTGTACAATGGTCCGACTTTCTCGAATCAAGAGTGTTACGTGGTAACCTGGTGGCACAATATTTGTTGTGGAACAGATAAACCATTTTGACAGATAGGATTCAACTCTCCGTCATATATTATGGTGGCTATGGAAAACAAGGAACGTGTGGATTTTTAATAACATTTGGTGGAGGGAAATTGACATTGTGGAAGGTGCGGTTCGTGAGTGGCGGGAGTTTGAGGTATGCTCGGGCAAGAGCAAAAAGATCCTCGAACCGTAGCCTGGTCGTGTTTTTTCCCTGCTGCAGGGGTTATTTGTCAAGTAGCGAGGCTCATCCAAAGTGGTGATCGATCTTCTTTGTAGTGAGCAACCGCAAAGTCGGGGTTGGTGGTTGGTTGTGTGATGAGAAAGGAACATTATCCAAGTTTGGGCAACTTCAGGGATGGCATTATTGATCCAGTGGAAGCTCTCCTTGTTGGAATTCGACATGCTCTCAGTATTGCGACAAAGAGGAGCTAAAAAGGGTGGATTTTCTTCTAGATGCTAAGGATATTGTATGCAAACTCTCCAAAAAACAGGCGTTTGAAGGGGGTGTGCGAGAATAGCCGAAGACATCTATGTGCTTTTCTATCTTTTTGAGCATTGTGGTTTCTTTGTTCGGGATCATTTGAGTCAAGCTAATTGTAATAGATTAGTGAATATGGCTTGTGTTAGTGATGTGGATTTGAATTGGGTATGCCAATTCCCGGTTAACGGGCTTTGTTAGTCGTCAAGTCGTCGTGCGTTGATCGGCTACGTGAGCGTTTGTACTTTTGATTGAGTTGGTCGTTTTTTATAAAATGCTATCGTTCGAAAAAAAAAACAGTAAAGCACAATTCTCAAAAAAAAAAAAAAAGAAAAGAAAGCACTATTTTTTTTGATTTTTTTAATTATCTAAATAATGATAACATCAGTTGACCGATCTCAACAAATAGTTATGTTTCCATAGATCATTTCCAGTTTCTAGTGTTGGAAATAGAATTTTGAGAATTTATTGGTTTTCGTGTGAAAAGCTGGAATTATGTTTGGATGAGAGAATGAAAATGAGTTTTATATAGGTTTGAAAATGAGATTATGTTTCTTCTCAAAAAAAAAAAAGAAAATGAGATTATGTTTGGTTGAGTAGTTTTAAAATATTATTTTATGTATATAATAATTTGAAAAGTTGATAGTGGTTGAGTATTTTTAATTGTATATATAATATTATATTTGGAAGATTGTAGGTTGGTGGGTCCCATTAAATATATATAATTAAAAAATAGTAATATTTTAAATATATAGAGTTGGTAATGGAGGGTCCCACATGTATAATGGATGAAAAGATGAGAAAGTGATTGATGAGTGATGTAGGGTATAGTATAGGGTTGGAATTGAAAATATAGGTTTGAAATGTTATTTTATGTGGAAATTGGAAAATGAAAATGATAATTTCATTGGAAAATTTAGAAACAAACATGATTCCATTTCTATGAATAGTTGGAAATTAGAAATTGGCCCTTGGAAACATAAACAAACAAGGCCTTAAGGACAAAAGTATAAAGTAATACAAAACTTATGTTGTTTAGAATTTCATCTAAAATACCATGGAAAGTCAGATTATCCCTATAATTTTATGGTTTTTTTTTAGTACCAATCACGAGAGAGGAGGGGTTGGATGGGAATCGAACTCGGACACTTACTGAATTTTACAAACGCCATATCATTAGGCTACCAAGTAATTCTCAATAATTTTAGATTTTAAGGAAATATAAGAGAAAAGAATAAACGACCATCGCATATTGACGGAAATTAAAGCAATCCATATGGTGCAAAAACATTAGACATTTTTGTTGTGGTGGTTGTTCGTGCCCGATTTTTGTTGGTGTGTTGCGATTATTCAGCCAAGTCTCCCGTAGGGAGTGGCTTAGTCTCATCGGGCGGGAGCGTTTTAGTTTTTTGTTGTGTATAGTTTCCTCCTTGACTGCATTTTACTAATTGGCAAAGGTGTAAGTTTTTTGGCTGAGTTTTTAATAAAAAAATCTATCGTTCTTAAAAAAGAGCTAATCTAAGCCACATAATATCAAACTTCATGAAACATTTAAATCAAATTTAAATGAATACATTTCGGCTATCTAGATTCGCCTTTACACACTAAATGTGTTGTGTAATATGGTTACATGTTCACACATCTGTCACGGATTATTATGGAAATGTAAAGATCAAGAAAAAGAATCAGAAAGAGATGATAAATTTCAAATAACAGAAAAATATAAGGTTCGAACATTAATTAATATTCCTATAATTTACAAAAGATGAAGCGATATCACTAACTACTAGTGTCAAGTATATATATTCTTTGATGCTATCTTAGCCACTCAATCATCAATGAGAATATACAGTTTACTTCATCTGACTAAGAAAATATTTCCCCCTCTTTTGAGTTTTCAATATATTGGAGTTAAATTATTAAAAGGACTAAATACCACTACAACAGAAAAATATGTAAATAAGCATTACAATAACTTTAAAATATATGTAAAATCGTTGTAGGTAAAAAAATTACTAATAAAATCTCAAAACCGTTGGTAAAATAGCTAAAACATTTCTATCGGTAAATTTTAAAAATGTAACTGATTTGTCGATAATTGGTCGGGGGAAATACTATTTTTAATTTTATCGGTATTTTATACATAATTATAAAATTTCCTGACACGATCATTTCCATCGATAAATTCTATCCATAAACTATAAGTTTTTTGTAGTGTACAATAATATCCTTGAACCTGGCTTTATGTCCTATTTATCCCTCTTGAACTTACTAATATAACTAGTAGCCCATGAACCAAATTAGAATTTAATGTTTGGAAGAATTATCCTTAATAAAAATGATTATATCTAAGTTTTAATATATCTCGAATATTTATACCCGAAATTTGATTTACATTCTTTTTTGATTTGAATGAATCAAATTATTATTTTTTAAAATATTGTACGTTAAGTAATTCAAAATTTTAAAAACTAAAGCAAAACATAATAAATACATAAAAATTACATATGAAAGATGAATGAACAAAAACAAAGTATTAACTATTTAATTTAAATAAAAATTTAATCTTAGAACAAAATGAATAAACCTTCATAGTCCAAAACATAACATAACATAACAGTAACTATTTAGTCATATATATTATACTTCGTTTACTTTAATTTGATTTATTCAATATGATTCAGAGTCCAAACATAACATTAGTAAACCTTCTTCTTTAATGGCTAATCAATATTATTGATGTAACAAAGTGAAAGCACACCCTATTAGTTCTATTAAAATATTTTAGGACTATATAAATCGTGTTAGTTATTTAGCTTGGGATTATTAATAATATTTAAAACACACTAGAAGAAAATATGTATTGATTATTCTTACTTACTACAATAATACATATTTCACTATTTTGGAAATATAAATTATTAATAAAAAATATGTATATGTACATTTAGATTTATAAAAAAGGTATATTTATTCATATTTATTTGAAAGAGATTGAAATTTGAAAGTTAATATCTTATATTGAATTCAAAAAATCAAAATATTTTTATGTTCAATATTTTTGTATAATTGTTATACTCATTTATTGTTAAAGTACTATCTTTTAGATTTTAATTATTTAAATTACTAATTATTTTTTCTAAAAGATTATAATTTAAAATACGTTTCTAATTCATAAAGGATCTAATTTAAATAAAAAAAAATTAAAAAGAAAACTTCTTCACGAAATCATCATAGGTTGTAAATAAAGAATAGGGATAATTACAAAGAGTACCCCCTGAAGTTTGACCTAATTACAAAAAACTCAATTTAACTTTAAAACTTACAAAAAGTACCCTAAGGTTTGAAATATATTTCAAAATCCCCTTCATATTTGTAAAATTATTGCAGATTATCCCTTAATTTTTAACAATAAATCAAACCTCGTAAGATCTTTTTATAAGTTTTAAAGTTAACTGGGTTTTTTTATAATTAGGTCAAATCTCGGTACTTTTTGTAATTATCCCTAAAGAATACTTGAGAAACGTGAGACAACTTTCTTCTAAAGAACTTAACAAAAACACAAGTTTTTGCAAACTCATATGACTATCTAATACCTATCATATTTCCTCTTGTTGTCTGACGTGGAGCAATGAGAAGCGTACAACAGCAATTATTTTATCTTAGGATGGTGAGATCGAAGAAGATGGAAAATGGCAATTCCAGTGTTGAGGCCTTTGAGCACTATTGCTTACAACACAATCAGACTAAATGACTCTGTTCACAAAGCCAAGAAGTTGGTAATTTGTTGTGCACCATCATCTCTTTCCAATCTTGTTGGGTAAAAACATTTGCTCCATCTAATCCACCATTCATCATTTAATTAGTCCCATTTCCGATTATACCCTTGGTGATTTTGGTTAATATCTTGTAGGTCAGAGGCAGGTGTGTGCTTGAGTGTTGGAACCCACCTTATTCCACATCCCGACAAGGTATATGGGTGGATAAATGATTGTCATGCAATTGTTTGTTATATGCGAGAGATATATGTTCCAAACTTGATTTTTTGGGAGTATTTTTGAATGAATTTTTGTATTGAGAAGTCTATTTCATAATAATATTAGTTGTTTGGTGGTGAATTTAGAATATATTTTTAGATAAATCATTTATCCAAAAAGTTCATTCTAAAGAAACCATAAATGGAGATTATGAACATTCGCAAAAAAATTGTTGCAAGATACAATCTTCTTATTTGTCTTGTTTTTCTATCTTTTTCAAATATTAGTCCGACATTCACTATGTCGAAACGAAAAAATTTCTGACCGAAAATCCCAGCTACGCCCATGGTTCGAGGTTGAGAAAGGTGGAGAAGATGCATTTTTCGTAAGTAGCCACGGTGGTGGAGTCATTGCGGTGGCTGATGGTGTTTCTGGGTGATAACATGCTTTGCCTTTTACTAATTTTATATGGTGCTCTGTATGATATGAAGAACAATGCAATGTAGCCTTAGAACTTATTGTTGGAAATTTGGTTTTGAGAAAGTGGGCGCCGACCCGGCTTTGACCAAATTTTCGGTGGCTAAGAATTTAATTCTGGAGGAATTAAATTATAAATTGTTAATCTACCTTTGAGTAGATGTTCGTAGTATTTTATATTTCTCAAAACCGAATTTCGGTGATGAGCGAGAAATTAATACGAAGTTGGCCACGCGAATGGTGCCTTTGTGTCAGTGGTGCTACTGTACACAAAGGAGGTAAAGCCGTTTTATCTTTGGGGACATTACGTCGTACCGTGGTCCGTGAGCACTAGCCGGGACGTATTTGTCTTGCGGATAGATTTCTACTCGACTCGGCTTTTGTTTTTCAAGTTCGATTCATGCTTATGGAGTTGGAATCCATTCAAGAATTATAATAGTTAGGTTTTACTTTTCTTGTAATTTTATGTTTCTATTTTGTAAGCCATCTTGAAGGTTTTTCCCGTTGTAACCATTGTAATATTTTCCAACACTTATGCTCATAATGAAGTTTGAATCTTGGCAGTTGGGCTGAAAAAGATGTGAATCCTGCTCTCTTCTCGTGCGAGTTGATGGCTAATGCCTCTAGGTTTGTGGAAGATGAAGAGGTGTTCTTTCTAATATATTCTTCTGATCATATATGATCATCTTTTTTTTTGTTTTCTTGTAATTGTTGGTCTAATCCTACATATGACAGTGTAAAGAAATGTTTTGTGTAACTAATTTTATAGGTTAATTATGATCCCCGAAGTCTGATAAGGAAAGCTCATGCTGCTACCACTTCCATTGGGTCTGCCACGGCGTAGGTTATTTGAAATGTTTTTATGTAATCGCAATTATGCGTTGTAATTTCCTCGTAACAAAAATTATCTGAAAACGATTTTCTCGTCCCTCTTAGTGTTGTTGCAATGCTGGAAACGAATGGGATATTGAAGATTGCAAGTGTTGGGGACTGTGGTGTGAGGGTCATACGCAAAGGTAATTAATTCCATGGATCCTGCTTTACCCATTTCCGCCTTTTATTGTTTCTCTTTTGAGTAATTGTTTTGAATATTGTTATTGGCAAAATTGCAAAATTAGTGCTGTAACTAAAAGGCGGTTACAAAAAAGGTCTGTAAAATGCTCGAATTGCAAAATAGTCCCCAGTAACTATGTACGATTTTGAAATTAGTCCTACAATTTGCACATATTGCAAAACAGTCCCGTAACTTATACTCGAGTACTCAATTTTAGTCCGATTTTGGTGGCAATTTGAAATTTCACCGGATTTTGATCATGTGAGCGATACATGTAATTCCCAATTTCTGGTGAAATTATGACGAAAATTGATACTCAAGTACTAGTTCTGAGGACTATTTTGCAAACCATGCATGTTGCGGGACTATTTTGCAAAAGCATACATAGTTACAGGACTATTTTTCAAACCATGCATGTTGCGGGACTATTTTACAAAACCATACATAGTTACAGGACTATTTTGTCCTTTGAAAATTTTGAAGGGCGTTTTTTGCGACCACCTTTTAGTTACAGGACTAATCTTGTAATTTTTCGTATTGTTATTATAGGTCAAATTATATTTTCTACATCTCCACAAGAACATTATTTTGACTGTCCGTACCAGTTGAGTTCAGAGGCTATTGGTCAGACATTCCTTGATGCCACGGTACCAAATTCAAGTCATCCTTCACAATGGTCTTAGAGCTTCCTCTTAACTATTAGGGATAATTACAAATACACCCCTAGGGTTTGTGTTAATTACAAAAAAACCCAACTAATTTCAAAATTACAAAAAAAACTCTTCAGATTTTTTTTCGTCTTAATTTTAGGGGATAACTGTAATATTCTTGTAAAAGTAAGGGGTTTTTTGAAATGTTTTCGAATATCACTGGGAAAAATATAAGACGAAATTAAACTTCAAGGAGTTTTTGTAATTTTCAAAGAACTCTGGGTTTTTTTTGTACTTAGCCCAAACCTTAGGGGTGTTTTTGTAATTATTCCTAACTATTATTGATTCCAATCAGACGGTAAAGAAGCGAAAGCATTTTTTTATAGTTAGATGTTTATGTTGTAAACAGGTGACTACTGTTGAGTTAATGGAAGAGGATACAGTTGTGATGGGATCAGATGGTCTTTTCGATAATGTTTTTGACCGAGAAATTATTTCAATTGTCAGCTCATGTGATAACGTTTCTGATGCTGGTATGATGTTTCTAGCACTGTTCTAAAAATCCCCGCCTAGGCACTGCCCCGATCTCCCGCCCGATTAGCGCCTAACGCTTTTTAGAACACTAGTTTCTATTGAAACTCAGTTTTTATTTGAAGAATGGTTATGTTGTATTCTTCTGAAAGCTATGTTTGTGTTGCTAGCAAAGGCATTAGCTAATCTGGCGTATAACCATTCAAAGGATTCCAGTTTTGAGTCTCCCTATTCACAAGAGGCTCGAACTCAGGTGAGATAGTGACTCGTATCGTCTCCATTGGGGTACTCTGAGAATTTTGCATGCTATATAATAGGTAAAATTGCAAAATTAGTCCTGTAACTAAAGGGCGGTAGCAAAAAGGTCCTGTAAAAATTAAGTTTTGCAAAAAGATCATGTAACTATGTAAATATCTCAATTTTAGTCCTGCAAAATGCAGAGTTTGCAAAATAGTCCGGTAACTGTATGAAAATATCAATTTTGGTCCTAATGTCATCGGAAATTGGGAGTTACATGTGCCTTGAATCCGGTGAAATTAGTACCAAAATTGAGATTTTCATATAGTTCTGAGGACTATTTTGCAAAGTGTGTATTTTGCAAGACCAAAATTGAGAGTTTGCAACATGTACAGGACATTTTTGCAAAATGTTAATTTTAAAGGACCATTTTGCTATCGCTATAGTTGCAGGACCAATTTTGCATTTTGCCCTATATAATATAATGAAGAATCTGATGTTGATGAGCAGGGTTTTGATGTTCCTTGGTGGAAGAAAATTATGGGGATGAAGTTAACAGGCAGGACTTCATCAGTTCATCTGATTGATCAAACATCTTCTTTAATTAATTTTTCACATCAGTAGTTTTGATGATGCTAACAGTTGGTTCTCTGTTTAATCTGGACAGGTGGAAAGCTTGATGATATTACTGTTATTGTTGGGCAGGTGATCAGCTCGTTGAGCTCATAAAAGCTTTAGATCAGTCTGATTTAAAAATAAGTTGTTAGAGTGTTTGGATAAAATAAAATAGTTGAGCTTATAAGCTGTTTTTATATCTTATAAAATTATTAAGAATATTTTTGTCTTTTGAATGTTTAAAATAAAGAGCTTATAAGCTCTTTAAAAAAAGTTGGGATGGAGGTACTTTTTTTAGGATCTTATAAGTTCTCTGACAGCTTTTTTTTAGAGCTTATAAGCTCTTTTGGAAAAATATTATCAAACACATTTTAAGAGCTTATAAGCTCTTAAACATCTTATAAACTGTTTTTAAGAGCTTATAAGCTCAGCCAAACACCCTCTAAGTTTCATTGAACCAAGTTCCTTCAAGTTATTGATATAGAAAAACAAAATGAATATCTTTGATTCCACACCATAGGTATGTGGACACGGATACTTGTCTATTGCACAGTCTCAAAATTTAAGATTATGCATTTTTTCACTTTTTTTTCTAAGTGATGGTTTTAAATTTGTTATACAAGCCTTATAATATTTAATCAGTATGATTATTTTCGATAGTTATAAACACAATCATGTTAATTTATAATTAGCTTAATTTAAATCCTTATATATATACATATAAAGAGAATCACTTATAAGTAGTAATATGAAAAATTTTCCACTCATTTCACCTTTCTAAATCAAGAAATATTAAATTATTATTAAAAATAGATTGAGTAATAAAAAAATAGTAATTTAATTATGTCAACAAATTGCAATGAAAATGCTATGTTACTTTGGGTAATATTATTTTGACAACTAAATTATAATTTTCAAATTTAAAGTACACTTTTTTTTAGGTAAATCAAATTTTCACTTTCAACATAATATGAATAAATTCTAATCATAAAGGTAAAATTACTTTGACACTTCCTTAATTCAAAAACTTAAGTTTTTCTATTTTAAAAAAATCTATGATTTAAAAATTTATTTAATGATCAGCATACTATAAAATAAGTCTAAGGATTATTTAATTAGACTGAAAAATAAATTTAAAGCTTAAATAACAAAATACGTTAAATAAATTTAAGAGAGCGTAGTAGATCTATTCAATACTTCTAAAATTATCCAAAAATTACAATATATATATATATATATAAATAAATAAAAAATTATGAAATAAATCCTAAAAGTTATCAAATAAATCTAAAATTTATTTCAAGTCTTTAAATAATCTGATAAAATCCAAACAATATTAAAATAAATCAAAAAATTACTATAGTAAAATATAAATTATTGGATAAATTCAAATATAATCAATTTACATATAAAATTATTCAAAAAATTAAAACTTACTAAATAAAATCTGTCTATTTAATGAAAAACCATGATATACAATATTAAATTATTTATACATCATACTTTCCAAAATTTAAAAATTGTAATTCCCTATTTCCAGTTTATTTTGCAGCTTAAAATAATTTGGGTAATTTAATCATTAAAGATTAAATGTTGTTTTATACTTTTTAGTTTAACAATTAAAATTAATTATTTTGAGTAAATTAGATATTTATAGATTTTTCACAGGTTCAAAATTGTAGAATTTTAGACATAATGTGAATATGAGTTTAATAATTACTAATTTCATTTTATTTTTCATAAATATTAGTATTTATTTTGTTTAATTTCTTATGAAAAATCATAATTCATGATGGATAAGTATAACTAAATATCTGGCAATTGTCAAATATGAATAATACAATCAGTATATTATACGGTTGAATAATATAATACAAACTTGTAGAAATAAATGTTGTATATATTTTTTGGATATAAAATAAGTAAATATTGATTATATAAAAAATATTTATTTGTTCTATTATTTAGGCTATATTTATTTGTTAATCTAACACAATAAAAAAAATTATTGTTCATTTGTTTTTGTTAGAAAATCATTTCAACTAATCAAGATTTAAGTAGATTGATATTGTTATTGATAAATCAAATGACACAATGATTGTATATATTAAAGTAACATGTATAATAATTTGTTGGTATAAATCTCAACTGTCTCCATTGATCTAATTTAATTTAGTTGTGGAAATCATTAAATGTGAACATATAAGTTTTTAAAATTTAGACAACTCAACAAATATTTTTAATAGATGTATAAACTTGCTTCAAAAATATAATCAATTTATATTTTTCTCATTTTTCTAAACTATATAATCAATTTATTTATTTTCTTCCCTATTTTCTAAATTTTTCATTTATAGTTGGATGTTTAACATGATATTTTGTAAAAATATATTAAATGATTGTAATGACTATTATTTAATAAATTTTACATTGTTTTGTTTGGTCAAGACATGTCAACATATACCTCCTTTCCATTTTAAAAGGACGGCGTGGTCGAGTCTTGAGACGCCTCATTTCTTATAACACATGTCCCACATCTATGCAATTCCTATAACACATCATTTCTTAATATCAAAACTATACAATACTTTAATATTTTATTATATTATACTCCATGCATCACAGGGTGATATACTAGTTTATATTAATAAGTTGAAATAAAATTTATACTCTAAATTAGTATCACTTTACTCACTTATACTATTAGAACATTTTATACTCAATTAGTATAGTAAAATAACAATGATGCTACTTAGATCGACAGATCACTTCTAGTCAATGTTTTGTTTTCGATAAAGAGTCAAATTTCTTCCAAGAAGCTCGATAGTTCTTGAGGCGATTTAACTCATTCGTGATAATTTAACAAACATTAGATGAGCCCTGGGTTATCTCGGTGAGGCTCATCATAACGCTCAAGTCAATCTAGGTTAGAGAGAAAATACGAACAAAGAAAAAACAACAATTGGAGTAATTAACTAAGAATACTTACAAACAATGAGGAGATACATTGTTATACCGAGTCATTTCTAATTTTCTATCATGTAGCACATAAGTAGTACACATGCAATGTATAAATTATATTAACGTAACGAGTAATTTGAGATTGGGGTATTACATAATAGGTCGCAGGTAATAATACTCTAAGCTAGGGAATTGGTTTGCATCATGAGCATACAGTTAGAAGAGAAAATATTGTCCTAAGTAAACGCCTCCAATGATTAAATAAATAATAATACTGAGAATAGTTAAAAGTACATCGAATTTGAGTAGTTAAATTCATATTAACTTACATATGTGAGGAGATCACTATTTATATTTGGGACTTAGGATTCGTGGCCAACAATTCAACGATAATTATGTTTTTGTCCAATAATCAATAATTAAGGACTAATTATTTAAAAATACAATAATTAAATAATTAAAAGATAAGGTTGGAAAAAAATTGCTGTTGGTTTTAAGAAAGTATGGCGTGCATTTTCAAAATAAGGTTGAATGCTTTCAAAACAAGGTTGAAAATTTTCGCGTATAAGCTTCAAATTACTATTGTTTTTATAAAGTGAATCAATTTTTCTTTAAAAAAATTGGAAATTAGAAAAATTAAACCCCACATAGTCAACCACATTTGACTTCGTCAACGGCTGCTAAGCTGATAGTGAAGCCGAGCCGACGGTTTGTGGGCAAGCTGTAACCCATGTGGTTGGTCACCGGGCCGAGGACAAGAGTCCAAGTCCAACCCATGGAATATTTGGGTACTTTCTGGATAATCACAGCAGAGATTGGCATTTGATTATTATAATAATTAAAAGCTGTTAAGAAAAGACATTCTTTTAAAGCTAATAATTGATCAAAAGTAGATTAACATTTGTGATTTCATCAGGTATGACGCAAAGTTATGGACCGACATGACATGATGACAATTAGATATATTAAACCGGTTAGCCCTAGCGGTTGAGACCGTTTTAACGGTTTTACGGCCAAATGGCCACCATTAAATGGGTCGGTAATATTGGAACATAATCTAAGCGGATTCCGGACTAAACAGATCATTCTCATGCTAGTATAAGTGATCGAATTATTCCAAGTATTTCAAATGGAACAACTATGTACATTTTGGATTTTCTATTCACTCATGATATGGCCGGATCGACCCAATCATGATATTAAAGGATGGGACATTTTCTCAAAAAACCTGGTGTTGGACCTCCATCGCTACTTCGGATTGACGATTGTCCCACAAACCAAACAAGTCTTTTCTAAAGACGCTTTGTCCTCACTCACGCCGCACTGGAAAACTTCCCAAGGGTCACCCATCCCATGTCTACTCCAGGCCAAACACGCTTAACCTTAGAGTTTCTATGTAATGGACACGAGAAAAGAAGATGCATCTGTTGGTATAAGTAGTCTAAATCATATCCTTTAAGCTATCCTTTAACTATGTAATCCAGCGCTCACGAAGTTCGAATCGCAGCCGCGCCGCTGCGTCTTTTTAAAGCCCATTGCGGGCGGAGGATCTTTGGACCAAATCCCAACAATCCTCCCAACACGCCAAAGATCTCGGCTCAGTGCTTGGCAACCTCGTCCGCCAAACTTCCGCTTCTAACGCCAACTTCTTCGATTCAGCGTCGCGTCACGCCCGCTCTCGCTCCGGCCACCAAAGAACCTACACCTTCGATTCCGATCATTCTTACCTCAATTCCGCCACCTCGGCAACCTACCATTGGCCGTCCGTTTACCTCGCTGCCAAAGATCTCGGTTCCACCGCTCCTAAGAACCTCATGCCCGAGTGTGCTCCGCGGAATTCGAACTCGTGACCGCTCCGATACCGATTGTTGGACCTCCAGCCGCTACTCGGATTGACGATCGTCCCCACAAACCAACACGAGTCTTTTCTAAAGACGCGTTTTGTCCTCACTTACGCCGCACTCGGAAAACTTTCAAGGGGTCACCCATCACATGTCTACTCCAGCGCCAAGACGTTTAACCCAGAGTTTCATGTAATGGACACCGAAAAAAGAAGATCATCGATTGGTATAGGTAGTCCAAATCATATCCTTTAAGCTATCATCTAACTATGTAATCCAGGCGCTCCACGAGTTGAATCGCAGTCCCGCCTCGTGCATCTTTTTAAAGACCATTGCAGCGGGATCTTTGGACCAAATCCCAACACACTTGATCCCCGTTAGCCCTGCACCTTACACTATCACCTCCCATGAAGAGGTTTCGGATAAGCTGCTTGCAAACGAAGAAGGCGAGTCCCCGCTTTCCCACTTTCCATTTCTTGCCAAATGATGCTTTCAGCTCAGATTCCCAATAATCCAACAGACCACGAAAATGGAGTATTGGGTTTGGGATGAGGTTGGTCCGATGCGGGCGAGATTGATCTTGTGTCTAACTTTTTGTTTAACTAGTTTTAAATTTGGTCAAATTCATTCAAAAATCGCCCCATAAACCATTATTAATTGTATTCTAAGTTACTCAAAAATGAAAAAGAAAATTTGCAATCTAAGCCATATAAATGGGATGCGCTCACCTACAATTTGGAGGCGGCTGGTCACAGTCAGATTCCCCACTTCATGAGGTTTTTCTCCTGTGACATAGATCCAGATTTTTGGAGTTTTTTCGTGAAGACGGGCCAGTGGTGGCTGGCAGCGGATGGTGGTGATGAGCCTAATGGTTGTAGTAGTAGATTTGGGTGAAGGAGGGACTGATTTTTCTTTCCTTTTTTTTTTTGTGTTTTTTGTACTTTGTTTGGTTTTATTATAGTATTCTTGATTTCTTTTTTGTTGGTGTCTTTTATTTTTTCGGTTGATTTTGAAACTTGTAGACGGGTTTTGTTGCTTCCAAAGATGTGGTGGTTCTTGTCTTTTTTTTTTGTTGGTGCGTTGTGACTATTCGACCAAGTCTCCCGTAAGAAGTGATTTAGTCTCCTAGGATGATAGTGTTTTAGTTTTTGTTGTGTGTAGTTCATTGACAATTGTTTGTGCAAAAAAGCATTTTGCATGTTGGCAACTATGTAACCACTTTTTGATTGAGTTTTTAATGAAAAAAAAAGTCTATAGTTGGAGAAAAAAAGTAATCTAAGCCACATAATATCAAACTTCATGAAACATTTAAATCAAATTTAAATGAATGCATTTCGGCTATCTAGATTCGCCTTTACACACTAAATGTGTTGTGTAATATGGTTACATGTTCACACATCTGTCACGGATTATTATGGAAATGTAAAGATCAAGAAAAAGAATCAGAAAGTGATTGTCCGATTGCTTCTTTTCCAACATCATATCTTTCCCTTGATTCTTTTCAAAGTAGTCTGCTTTATAATGGGTGGATAAAAATACTTGTGTGTTTTCTTTATTTCTATTGATATTGACATGTCTCAATCTTTTTGACAAGATTAGTATGCTTATTTTTCTAAGATTAGAATAAAATCACTACTTCAAACAAAGCATTGATGACAAGGGGAAAAATACAGCC